>CM055956.1:21545449-22145449 GCA_029490685.1 Schizonepeta tenuifolia | reverse complement strand
AGCAAGACGTTGTTCTTGAATCCAACTTAAGTTATGAAGAAAAACCACTGTCGATCTTGGATCGAAAAGTAAAAGAATTAAGAAATAAGTCGATACCTTTGGTCAAAGTATTGTGGAATCACCACGGGCAGGAAGAAGCCACGTGGGAACTCGAAGAAAAGATGAAGGAGAAATACCCTTACCTTTTCGAAGAAGGTAAGCAAATTTCGGTACGAAATTTTTGTTAGAGGGGTAGGATGTAATATCCCGGCCTTTCCTCCCGTCACTAAAATAAAAATTTGTTAATTAATTAAGGCTTTGCACGTCTAAGTTAAGGAATTTCAGTTTTAAGACTAACGGTGAAATCCGTTTCTGAAAATAAAATCCACAAGTCGTTCAACCGACTACTGTATTAGGGTTTTCGCGCCCGATAAAATTTTCGTTCGAGAACTCAGATCGAAAAGCGTCTGACTTTACATTCACTTATTTTGCGATACGAGTCTATTGGTAAAAGACAGTTTTATTTATTTTTTCGAGCAAAATTTGGACTGTCACGTCTCGACTTTTCGATGGATTTCCGAAATTGAATCGTCCTTTCCGACTAAGTAAATTATTTCCAATCTATTGGTTAAATTAGTTTTCGCTGAAAATGTAACCTTCTAAGAAATCAATTAATCGATTTTAGTATGCAGTATTAGACCCATAAAATGAGATATTTTGGAATTTTATTTCCTCTCTTAACCGCCTCTCTCTCTCTCTAGTCATCACTTTGAATTTCTCTTCTACTTTATCACTTAATATCTCAACAAATATCCCACAGCTCTCTCTCTCTCTCCCTCAAAAACTGCCCCCTCCCCCCCATATGCTCTCTTCTCTCTCTTGTTCTTCCCATCTTCAAGTTTTCTTCAAGTTTTTCTTCAAGTTCTTCAAGCTTCTAAGTTTCATAACTTGTTCGATTCTCGATTAAAGTCAATTCTGATTGCATATTCGTAAAGGTGAGAGCTTCCTCTTTAATTCCAACCTAACAAAATCCATCCCTTTAATTTCTTGAAAATTTCAAAAATTGTAAGAGGTATAGGATTGATGTTCTAAGGTTTATTACATGATTATTTATGCTTAGGATTAAGTTTCTATGGTTTGAATCAAGTATAAATCATGTTAGAATTAATTTGGTACTTTTCGAAATATATGTTCTTGTTTCTTTCGAAAATTTTGAGTTTATTTAGATAAGGTTTGAGCTTGAATTTAGATGTATGTTCTGTAGATTATGATTACATGCATTGAGATATGATTGCATGAATTGTTTGAGGATTTTCTAAAAATAAGAACAAGTTTGTAAGAGACAAAGAAGTATGATTTTGATTAAGTAAATCTTATGTTATTGATGATGTGATGTGATATATAAGATGTAGGAAGCATGTAGTTGACCATATAATTAAATTAGATTTTTCTAAAAATAAAAACGAAATCGTTGGAGGCGAAGAATCGTTGATAGAATTAGTTTTGATTATGATACAAGAATTT
This sequence comes from Schizonepeta tenuifolia, assembly GCA_029490685.1. NCBI lineage: Eukaryota > Viridiplantae > Streptophyta > Magnoliopsida > Lamiales > Lamiaceae > Schizonepeta > Schizonepeta tenuifolia. Next base: position 22,143,946 of record CM055956.1, on the reverse strand, counting down.
TGGATTGCATATTAGTTAATCTAAGTAGTTAATGATGATAATTTGAAAGTTTGAATGAAGTCTAAGAACGTCGAACTTTTTGTAAGAGACAAAGAATCGAACGTGATTGTCAATAGAAAAATAAAACGAGAAAACTAATCGAATATTAGTGATTGTAAATGTGTTAGGTTTGTTGTTGAATTAATTGAGAATTAACTAACAGCTTTGAAAAATCGAGTTCTTGAACCGATAAAAATGACGTGAATTGATTAAGTATTAGTTATAATGATGTTAATATGTTAATATGATCTTTAGTTAAGTATAAAGATGATAGAAACTAATTTGGTTTGAATTGGATTAGTAGATTTTTAAAAATTGAAGAAAGTAAGTAAGTTCGTAAAAGAAGAAATGAGAAAACGAGACTTTATATATTATCAATTGATGTTATGGTTTATATGTTATGGATAAGCATGATGATATGTACTTACTATGATTTTGTTAGATTTTATAAAAATGTTTGGAAAAATTGACAACGATGTTCGTTGCTCGATAAAAACGACGTGTTAAATAATTATGAGTATATGTTGATTGATTTGAGTTGGTTGATGATTAATAAGCATGAGTCTAGTTGATGATAATTTCATATAAGTTATGAAATAGAAGTTAGAAGTTAGTTGTGATTTGAAATTGAAACAAAATTTGCTAAGTGTTTTCGTTAATTGAAAAGACGAGAATTGCTCGTCATATATTTTTAACCAAGGAACGTGAAAGTTTTCACGTTAAATGATTGTGAGACTTGACTGTAAATTGATGGAAATTTCGTACACATAAAGGTTGTATAGCATTGATCGAACCTAGGGAAACGTGCGTCGAGTTTTTAAACGTTAGGGTTTCTCGGCCAGTTTTGCCACCCTTCATGGAAACGGCCATAACTCTTTGCTCGTTTAATGAAATCTAGATCCATAAATTGGACAGTAAAGTAGACTTCCATGTCTTTCTTTTGAGATAAGGAACATCCCCTGTTTCGAAATACTCTATTCTCTAAAGGCTCCAAACCTACTGACTTGTGCAGGAAAAATTCTAAACTCATTTTCTTAAGTTGAATTCTTTTCCAACTTAATTCTTTAAAAACTTTTAAGTCGTTAAGAGTTATCGACTTCAGTTTTAACTAATATAAATGTCGAGTAAGGAACCGAGTTAGTTCTAAATGAGATGTGTCCGATCTCGTTTTTTTTAAAACAAAAGGGGTTAGTTAAAGTGCAAACGCCTAAAAGACTTAATCGAATTCGATTTTCTTTTTCTTTAATCGTCTCGACCGATTTACTAAAGCATTTTTGTTACGATAGAATGAGGAAGTCGCGATTAGAAGAAAGGACGGAAGACCAAAGACAGAAGTTTGTGTTTGTTCTGTAACCGGTTAAGGTGGGCTTTTCTATATAACAAAATAAAGTGAGCGTTGCTCAAAATGTTTACTTCTTGCTTACAAAGTGATTATCAGTGCATAAAGTGAGCGTTGCTCAAAATGTTTACAAAGTGATTATCAGTGCATAAAAGAATTTGTTTTTGTAAGTTCTTTTGTGCCATTCTTAGTTGGTTCACCAACTAATTGATCGGATTCTGAGTTAACCGGAAGGGTTTTCCAGAGTTAGTGTACACGGTAGCCGTTGTGTGTGGTACTCTGTTGAGGGGTAGCCAGCCACGATGAGAAATGTGCGCGGGAGAAGTATACTGTCCCCCCGCGTTGAAACAGAAGTTGGGCAAGTTGAACGTAACAACAGTAAAATGTTTGTACAAGCTATGTTTCTGAAAAGAAAATGTTTAGTAAGCACGGGCCTTCGAAAGGAAAACCCCATTGTGTTACTTTGAGAATGCCTGATTAATCTATAAGCTTATGATATGTTTTCGGCATTGTGCCCACTAAGTATGATTATACTTAGCCCTGTATATATTTATAAATGTGCATTTTGAGTGACGAAGGCGGCAGAGGTTGAGTAGAGGTTGTATATAGGAAAGAAGAATAGTGTAATTAATTCTACGTTTTTCCGCTGCAAACTACTTCACTTTTTGTTGTACAACTTTTCGGTTTAAGTTTCGTACTTTAAACCTAGTCTACTCTGATAACAACTTCATCGAGCGATCCTTTGAGATCGACTCTCTTTTGTTAATGGAATCATTTCATAGATATCATCTTGTTTATTATTATTGGTTAATGCATTTATTCAGTTATTCCCCCCCTCCCTTCTTCCCCGTTTCTTTAATCCAATCCCTAGTCGCACCCCGACATTGCCGTCCCTCGGGATTTGGGGCTGTGACATTTTGAAAATTTTTCTTTTTCCGTCTATTTATTGAAGTCAGTCGTTTACCTATTTAATAATACCTGATTCGAGATGTGACGAATTGAATGTGAATAATTTATATTTAAAGTGATTGATATTTAATCTCGTAATTTTCTGAAGTTGTTTGATGTATGAAATCGAGAAATTGAGTTTGTGTAATGAATAGTAAATTCTCGATTTTTGATTAATTGTTTAAGATTTTCAATTTGTCCGATGTTGTCATATTGTCGAGTTGATTGATCGAGTTTAAGAAAGTCTGTTGGCATAGTACTTGAGTAGAGATTAAGAGTCGAGAAAGTTCGATAAGTCGAACCAGGAAAGTTAGGAAATCCGAGTCGAGTAGAAATCCGAATAGCTGAGTTTAGAACTCATTCTTTTTTTTCGAGAAAGTAGAACTCATCCTTATAAGAATGTTATCCTTCATAGGTCGACTTTCTAACCAAAACAAATCGATTAATGTGATTACTAATATCATATTATGTGAGTTTTTAAATTAATTGACTTGCCAATTTTTTAGCTTTGATGTATGTTACCACCTACTTGAGAAAGACGAATTCGCTCATATGTATAACGGGATTTCTGTGTACACATGTTAGTGATCGTGTGCTTTCGTTTAGGTGAGCCGGTCACGGTGTTTGAGAAGGAGACCTACTTCTCGACACTCATATTTGATTGTAGAACAAGTACATACTTTAGATAAATAATTTTCTGCAAACATTTATGAAAGTAAAATGATTTTCTAGCATGCACAAGTTAACTTTTTTTAAAACTCTAAAGCTTGTGATGCAGTAAGAAAGACAAGTTCAATTTATAGCTCTATCGAGCAAGCTTTTAAGTTATTTTGGCATGTGTTCAGTGAGTGTAATACCCCAATTTTCTGAGTCTTAATAAATCGTCCTAATTATGCTTAAGTGTGCATTAGTGCTTATTAAATATGTTTATATATAATTTAACTTTTGCGATAAAAATTTTCGAGAAATAAATTTTCTCGTGAAATTGCCAAAATGCCCCTGAAGGGCAAAAACATAATTTTCTCATTCGGTGATCCGAAACAAAGATGTGAAGAGTTATATGAGCATAAAAATTAGAAATAAAGCATGAGTTCGAATCTCAGAGAATTCCGAGACGGTTAACTTTTTAATGAATAGTAACTTTGACTGAAAAGTTCATCGACGGACTCCGAATTCAGTCTAATTAGTGTCATTTGAATCTAGAATTTATTTTAAGGCCAATGATACAAGTTTAAGAATTTTCTGAGTACATTTGAGTCGAGTTTGAAATTTTGTTTTCAATGGAATCTAATATGAATATTAACTTTTTACGTTTTCTTCGTTACTCAGAATTTTGATCCAAAAATTAGGTTTTCCAAATCTATGATTTAATTCGTGAATATTGTGACGAGTTAGAGTGAAATCGGATGTCGGGAAAGTGTTGAGGAGAGATTTATAAGTTCTAGAGAATTAATGATTAAAGAGGGATGTTTTACACCGGAGAAATCTTTTCTTCCAAGGATTTTTAACTGATAAAAATCAGATTTTTCTCCCCCAATTCTCTCGTTCCTAACTATTTATCTCCCACTCTCCTCACCTTTACTCTCACATCCCTCACTCTCCCTCACTCTCCCAAACTCTCCCACTCTCACTTTCACCCACTCTCTCTCACTCACCCTCATCTCTCTCCTTCTCCCACACGGTTCCCTCACCTCTCTCTTCCCTTCATGGCTGCAAAATTTTCCAGCGTCCATAAGCTCCATATTTCTTCAATCAAAGCTTAAGGAAAGGAAGCTAGAGTTGCGAGGAATCGAGTAGAGATTATCAAGCTTGGATATCAAGTAAGCAATCCATCTTTAAGTCTAAAATCTCTATGTCTTATCTTCCATAAAGTTTCGAAAATCATGAGTTAATGAAGGAGGGTTTTTTGATCCATATACCTTTGATCTTGAATCCATGAATATGCATGCCTTTCATGCATCCAAATAATAAAAGAAGGCCATGATTCATCCTTATATATGTGCTGAAAATTTATGACGAAAATAAGAAATTTTCAAGTCTTGATTTTGATCATGATTTTGATTATGGAATTGAGTTCTATAAATTAATCTAAGGTATTTTGAGTGATCAATTGAAGAAAATGAGCTTAAATGCATGGTAATCATGAAAATTTCGAAGGGTTATGCTTGATAATTAGGAATTTTTGTGTTGAGTTCTTGAGGATCAATTTGATGATGTTTGAGTATGATTTAAGTAATATGATGCATGATTGAATGATCAATTTAAGGGCATGAGTTCTTTGTTGGAAAATTTCAAAAGTTTATATATGTAAGAAATTGTGATTTTGATGATCTTGAGTGCTATTTGTTAAATTGATGATTGATTAATCAAATTGAGTATATATTGAGCATGATTTGAGGTTGAATTGAAGAGAAAATTTATTGGATCAAATTATTGGAAAAATTTGAACTATTTGTGCTTAAGGAGTTGTGATTTTTCCAATTCTTAATTTTTAATTGATTAATTGGTGAAGGATTATTGAAATTGAAATTAGTTTAAGTATATTAGGGTGTCGAATCGTTGAATTCAGAATCCTACGGAATAATCCCCAAAATTTTCGAAGACTATGCCTTCAAAATTAGGATTTTTGATGTTTGATGTTCTTTGTCAAAATTGATTGGAAAATCGAGCAATTTCAGTTTTTCTAAGTATATTAGAGCCTCGAATTTTTGAATTCGGATGAGTTATGCGCCACTTGCTAAAAATTTCAAAACTTAGTGAAATTTGGAAATGGGAATTTTTTTTTATTTTGACATTGTTTAGGTCAATTGATGTTAAATCTATGAAATTAGATTTATTCTAAGTATGATAGAACTTAAAAATTAAGAAAAGGATCAAGTATAAGAAAGATTGATCAGTGCAGAAAATTTAAAGAAAAATCTGGTGATATTTTGATGATAAAAATGATAGAATTGATTATCCTAAGATGAAATTGAAGTTAAAACAAGTATGCCAGCCTTTTGAATTTCTGAATTCGGATGTCGTATGAAAAAGTTATGCAAAATCAAAGATTTTGTACACTAAGAGTCGATTTTCTAAAATTGAAATAAAATTAAGTGAGATTTTGAGTTAAATGAGCTTAGAAAATTAAATCAAGCATGTTAGAACTTGAATCAAGTGAAAACGAACCCGTATGCATGAAAAGTGATAAAATCCGAAAGATATGAGAAATTAGAGTTAGGGTTTTCTCGATTCGTTTATCGAAAGTTGAAATTGAATGGATAATTGTTCAATTAGATTTATTTTAAGCTAATTGTGAAAGTTTGAAATAATGGAGCAATTGTTTTTCGGAGAATGGATAATTGGTGCCTTACTTTATTCCGAGAATTTTTGCATGAGGTTTCGGATTTTGAATCAGAATCCGTATTTGAATTTCTTCAATTTTTATAAGAGAAACAAAACTATTTCCATTCAAAATCGAGAACTTTTATTTTTAAGTTAAAAATTCGAGCAATATCGAGTCAGCATGAGACAGTGTTTTGAGTCTTGAAGGAATTTCTGAGTATGAAATTGAGCATGCATATATATGTGAATTTCTGGAATCCTTCTAGAATGTTTTGAGAAGTTTTGAAAATTTTTCTTTTTCCGACTAATTATTGAAGTCAGTCGTTCATCTATCTGTGAATACTTGATTTGTGATGTGACGACTTGAATGTGAATGAATTATGTTTAAAGTGATCGAGATTTAATCTCGTAATTTTCTAAAGTCATTTGATGTGTGAAATCGAGAAATTCCTAGTTTATGGAATGAATAATGATCTCTCGATTTTGATTATTTGAATAAGTTTCAATTTGTTTGATGTACCAAGTTTGTGGAGTATGAATGTTCGAGTCGAGAAAGTTCGATTAGTCGAGCCGAGAAAGTTAGAAATTCCGAGTCAAGTAGAAATCCGAGTAATCGAGTTTAGATTATTTTTTCATTGAAGAAGGTATAACTCGTCCTTATAAGAATGTTATCCTTGAAGGAACGAGTGAAGTTCGATAGTAAGAAATGAGTGGAGTCCAGAAGAAAGGAGCGAGAAGAAAAGAGGTATTCCGAGCGAGCCACTGGATGATAGGTGGGCTTTCTAACCAAAACAAATCGATGAATGTGGTTACTATTATCATATTATGTGTTTTTTTAAATTAATTTACTTTCATGTATGTTACCGCCTACTCGAGGAAGACGAATTCGGTCATGTGTGAGACAGGATTTCTGTGTACACATAGAAGTGATCGTGTGCTTTCCTTTGGGTAAGCCGGTTACGGTGTTTGAGAAGGAGGCCTACTTCTCAACACTCATATTTGATTGTAGAATTGGTACATACTTGAGTTATATATTATCATCTGCGCAGACATTTTCAAATGTGAAATGATTTTTCTTGCATGCACAAGTTAACTGTTTTATAACTCTAACACTTGTGATGCAGCAAGAAAGACAAGTTCAATTTATAGCTCTATCGAGCAAGGTTTAAATTATTTTGGCATGTGTTCACTGAGTACAAAGTACTCAGCCCTGCATGTTATTTCTAAATCGTAAAGGTTAGCTCGGATTATGATGGTGCAGTGTGCTTGGCGGCGTTCGTTGTTTTCGAGTCAAGTTTTCTCTCAGCTTGGGTTATATGTCTTCATACACATAACTTTGGAACCTAATGAAGTTCTCTGCTGCAATACCGATACTCAATCGTATTTTAAATTCTTCCAACATTGATATTTAATTAATGAGTATCGTGCTCGACACTTTATTTTGATTTTTCTCTCGACTCTTAATTAATAAACTTATTTCATTAAGCTTTTGAAATGGGTAATTGAAAGTAAGTTGATTAAATGTTATCGCTTTCAATAGAGATTCCCTTGTACATGAGCATGTTTCCTTGTTTATTTTCCATTGTTTCACCCTCACTGTCCAATAGTTTCTGGTCGTTTCATACATTAGAAATCGGGTTGTGACATAGTGGTATCAGACGAGCAACTTCTTTGAGAGTCAAAGTCTAGATTTAGTTTCCTAGACTTATTTGAGTTTACAACGAGCCAAGTACCTCATCTCATCCGGAAACCATGTACGAAATTTTTAAGAGCTTTCCAAGTTTTCAATTAATTCCGAGTTATTTAATTATTACTATTTGCGCTTATCTAGAAGTAATGAGCTTGATAAGTTGCTTGAATAACTAGGACGCTTTAGTGTTCTCTCCCTTAAAAGTGTTTGAGCGTTTGAATACAAAAAGACGGAATGATTGTGCGATCAATTTCATGATGTGAAGTTATCCAATGCCCCGAGCTTAAAATCACCTCTGGGAGACAAGAACGAGATAGATGATGAACGAAACCGAGCAAGGATGTAAGAGTACGATCATATAAGGAAGAATTATCACGAGACACTAGTAGAATTCATAGCACGTTAGAACAAGTTCAAAAGATAGTAAAGTACCTCGACGTCAGTGCTTTTGATTGCATGGTACATCTCATCTACGTTTTTCCCGAAGGGTGGTGCGAGTAAGCAACTTCTCCAGTGCCGACTCACATCTGATGTCAGTACCTTGAAGTCTACTTGGTCAGCAACTACAATGGGTTTATTGCCACGATCTCGAGACAGTTCACCAGACGAGATACTTTATCCCCTGGACCATTCAACCCTCTACCCCAGTTTGAGCCAAGTAAACTCAGTTCTGAGCCCTTATCTCAGGACAACCCCATTTCATTTCTTATTTCTCCTTCGCTTCACCCCTGTCGAGTGCTAAGCTTCTAATTCAACAAATAATCAAGAGTTGTTTTTCTAACCAGTCCCTTTTCTCCAGACTACCCCGCTTTGGCTAACTCTATAGCTACGCAGCTCGACAATTCGTACGATCCTTTCCGAGTCTTGCCTTTTTCATACGATGAGTTAAAGGCATTCATGCATCATATCAACACCTACTCTCCCGTGAGAGTCATAGCTAAGCCTTATGGGCCAACTCACACCAAGAATAGCGATGATGACGAGCCTTTCAAGCACTCCTCTGCAGAAGCAACGATAGAACAGGTCACCTTAAGCTCATCCCAAGCAGTTGATTTTGTTTCCAGTTCCCCCACATTCGAAGCGCCGTTTAAGGCCGAATTAGGAGTTAGAGCTAAAGCTCATTGAAGACATTGACCAATCCGCGTACCTCCTACACAACGATAATAGAAATGAGACCCTTCTATAGGATGATGAGAAGTGGAAGATATCGAAGTAACTTACGAGGACGAGCAGTACGACAGCAAGAGTTTACCGTGGACAGCCTCTGTAGCTGATCTTGGACGTCTCAAGGAAATGCCAACCACTGTCAAAAGACGATGAGGATGAGAACTCAATCGAGGATGACGTTTAGGATTCAATTTAAAAAGTTGCGGAAAATCAAGTAATGTTTATTTTAAGTGTAAGAGTTGATCTCTACATATTCGATGTTCGAGATGAATATTGTGAGAGTTGACTACAAGTATAGTAGTCGAGCCGGACATGAAGCGGTAGCTCGTGTCTTGTGTGTTTTGAGAAATTTAGAACATCCAGTTGATGTTAGGGTTAACCTTTATTGTTTATATCTTTGTTTTGGTATAAGTCCACAAAAGAGGCCACCACTTCATAATAGGAGAAGAGAGATCGTTAGATCATAAAAGTCAGCATTTGTGTTCTATGCTTGAGCTTGTGTAATTGAGTTAATAATTGAATCCTTGAGAATGATTTTGAGAGTAATGTTAAGACAAAGTTTGAGTTTATAGTCGAGTCTATTAATCTGAGTTATTGATTGAATTCTTAAGTATGAGGTCCGAGAATAAGTTAAGGAAGAATTTGAGCTATTAGTTTGAGTCTATTGTTAAATCCATTCTTGAGTTTTGAGTTATTTAAATGGTCGTTCGCGACACTATTTGAGAAAATGATTCAATGTTTGAGTTTGAGTTATTGCATATATCCGAAAATTACCATTTATGCCAAAGTTTGAGTTAAGATTGAGTAAGCATGTAAGTGAGTAACTGTCTTAAATGATTGAATTGAGAAAAATTTTAGTGCAATTGCCTGAGTATTTGCTTCGATTGAGAAAGTAAATGCTTCTAATAAGTTTATATATACATATCGAGTATTGCTTGAGAATTTTCGATCTTTCAATAAAGAAATGAATTTAGAAGTCGAGAAGAGTTTAGTTTGAGTTAGTTTCGTTTTGCGAAAAGTTTTGAGTTTCCCTAGATTCAACATTTCTATAAAAATGCCTCCGAGAAGAAGAAGAAGAAGAAGAAGAAGAAGAAGAAGAAGAAGAAGAAGAAGAAGAAGAAGAAGAAGAAGAAGAAGAAGAAGAAGAAGAAATGCAAGAAGCACCGAGGAAGAGTAACGGGAGCCAAGCCCACCTTTTCAAATGACAAGAGAATCGAAGAACTTTTTCTTCAACGAAATCTGCCAACATTTGTCGATGAAGACAGTCCTATCAAAGTTGAGGACTGGATTTGTTCTTTTGAGCGAATCTTTAAATTTCTTCATAATAGAGACCGAGAACGTCTTGAGCGCATGGTGTATAAGTCGAAGAGAGCCACCAACTACTGGTGGGAAGCCGTTAGAGGACGAATCTTTTCGAGGAGCCCGAGAATACTAGTTAAGAGTAGTTCAAAGAAGCCTTGTTTGAGAATTACGTACCAAGATGTTATCAAGAGCAAAAAGCAAATGAAATCGTGAGTTCGAGATAAGGAAGGAAGACAGTGGCTGAGTGCGATCGTAAGTTTTAAGAGTTATCTCATTTCGCCCAGACAAGATATGTAAATTGTTTCACGCTATTTTAAGACACGATATTCAAATAAGTTCCTGCAAGTCTGAGTGGTCTGACTTCTGCCAAAGTTTAAATTAAGCCTTGGACGTGGAATTGGCCATGCCGCTAGGAAGAGGATTGCATTCTTCAGTGCCTCCTCAATTTCAAGGACTGGTGAAGAAAGCTGCAACCTCTCAGCTGTCCCCTCACAGACAGAGAATGAAAAGAAAATAAAAGTGGAGTAGTGGAAATCATCAAAGTAAGAGGATGTGGCATGAAAAAAGACAACATCAGTCTCAGTAGAAGAAGCAATAGCCTCCTTAGCAGAAGTAGCCGCGCCATCACAGAATTATTGCGACGGAGCAGGAAGTTGAAGACAAGGACCAAGGAAAATCTCGCAGGCATGAGAAAGCAATGAGGAAAGCCAATTTGATATTGGTGCACCACATTCGTGTATAGCAAGTGCTTGCATAGATACCCTTAGCCTAGTAAGAGAAGAGTTGAATCAGGAGCTTAGAGTGTCGACCCCTTTGGGTAGGACTACAATAGTTTCGCGCATTTGCTCGAATTTAGAATTTGACTTTGGATGTTGTAAGTTATCCTCTATGTCCTTGAGCAAAATTCAATTTGGGACATGGATAATTTAGTATAGATTAATTAATCGAGAATTTTTGCGACGATTAGATACGATCTTAGGCAGATATTATTTCAACCTTAAGAAGAAGAGCCAACCAAAGTTCATAGTATTAAGAAGAGGAGATTGCCAATTATTTCGGCTATGAAAGAAGAGAAGTTGATGAAGAGAAAGGATACGCTTGTGTATCATAATAAAGATGATGATCGAAAGCTGAATATCGATGACGTAGCAGCAGTCAGAGAGTATGAAGAAGTTTTCCGAGAAGTTCTGCTAGAATACCGCGATAAGCGATTGAAGTTCACGATGGATATAGACCCGGAGCAGCCTCAATTTTTCAAATGCGTCGTTCAAGATGGCACCAAAGGAGTTTCAAGAGTTAAAGATTCAGTTATAATAATTGTTGGACGTAGGTTTTTTTTGACTGAGTGTACCCCGTGTGGAGCACCAATCCTGTTATTAAGACAAATGACTGTAGTCCGAGGATGGGTATTGATTGCCAAGAGCTTATCGAAATTCCGCTCAAGAAAAAGTATCCTTTGAAGGATAGACGACCTTTTCGATAAATTTAAAGAGTCAATATTTTCTCCAAGATGGATTTAAGATCCAGATATCACTAGTTGAAAAATAAGCAAGAAGATGTTCCAAAGCTTCAGTACGAGTTTGTTGTGATGCCGTTTGGATAGACGAATGCTCCAGTAGCATTCATAGATTTAATAAACTAAGTCTTTCATTACTATTTGGAAAAGTTTGTGATCGTGTTTAATGTCGATATTCTAGAATATTCGAGGAGTAAAACTGATCATGAGAAGTATCTCAGGATTGTATTAGATAAGTTGGGAGCTAAGAAGTTGTATGCCAAATTCAGCGAGCATGAATTTTGGCTAACAGAAGTGAAATTTCTAGGACATGTTGTCTCGTCCGAAGGAACCTAAGAAATGAAAGTTGATTCAGCAAAATGCAAGCAATTCAACGGTGGAAATCGCCAACCTCACCTCAAGAAATTCCTAGTCTCTTGGGTTTAGCATGATCATTGAAGATTTCTCCAAGAAAGTAAAGTTAATGACCAGTCTGTTAACGAAAGATTCGAAGTTTAGTAGGTCGAAAGAGTGCGAGGAATGTTTCTAAGATCTTAAATCGAGACTAACCTCCGCTCCAGTGTTAACCCTTCTTGAAGATGGAAAGGACCACAAATGCAATGTTGAAAGGACTAGGTTGTGTCCTAATGCAAGATGTAAAAGTTATAGCATATGCTTAAAGGCAACACAAACCTCATGAGCAGAAGTACCCGAATTATAATTTGGAAATAGCAACTTTAGCGCATGCTCGAAAGATATGACACCATCTGTATGGAGTTAAGTGTGAAATCTTTTTAGATCACAAGAGTTTGAAATGGTACTTCAAGTACAGATAATTGAGTATAAGACCGAGAAGATGGCTTGAGTTAGTAAAGGACGATGCTCGTAAGATCTCCTAGTACCCCAGAAAAGTCGATATAGTGGCCGATGTTCTAAGTAGAAAAGAAAGTTCAAAGTTAGGATTAATCCTTTCGGAAGAGAAAAGATTTATAGAAGAGTTAGAGAGAATGAGAATAGAAGTTGTTTAGCTTTTGATATCATTGGAGCAAGAAATTACTAAAGGAGTTCATTGTAGTTGTCCAGGCATGATATCTCGAATCGTGGATTACTAAAGAAAAGACGAGAAGTTGGAAAAATTGAAGTTAAAATCCGAGAAGGAGTTCAAGATTTTTTCAAGAATCGAGCGTCAACGCTTTGCCGTTCTATAGTAGAATTTGCGCGGCCAATGACAAAGAGCTAAGAAAGGAAATCATGAGTCAAGCTCATGATACCCCTTACACCGTAAATCCAAAAAATGTGAAGATGTACCAGGATTTGAAGTAAAAGTCCTAGTGTGAAGGAATGAGATGCGAAGTAGCGATGTATGTAGAAAGATGTTTAGTGAGCGAGCGAGTGAAGTCTTTGCATCAGAGACCTTATGGTCCGTTGCAACCGTTTCCAATCCCGAAGTAGAAATAGGATGATTTTGTTATAATTATAGTGCGTTTTCATGGAGTTCTGAGTTCGATGACGTCAGATCAAGATTCAAAATTTACCGCGTGTTTTTGGAAAAGTTTTCAAGAAAGAGTTAGGATCGCAATTGCAATTTAGCACTGTTTATCGCCCACAGACATATGGTTAGTTCGAAAAGACTATCCAGATTCTAGAAGATATGTCGAGAGTAGTTGTTCTAGACAAAGGAGACAATTGGGAACAAAGTTAAATACCTTGTCTAATTTTCCTATAACAACAATTTATTAAAATGTGATTAGATTAGCGTCGTACGAAGCTTTCTATGGAAAGAAGTGTTGTTCTCCGCTCTACTTGAATAAGGTAGGCGAGAGGAAAATTGTAAAGCCTAAAGAAGTTGAAGAGATGTTAGAATATCTTCATCAGATTAGAGAGAAGATAAGAGAAGTCCAGAGTCGACAAAAGTCGTAAATTGATAATCGAAGGTTAAGAGTTGGAGTTTGCAAGAAGAGATAAAAGTTTTTCTAAAGGTGCTTCCTTCGAGAGAAATTCACCGTTTTAGCGTAAAGGGAAAATTGGAGCCGAGATATTAGATCGTCTGAGATCATAGTAAGGATAGGTGCCATTTCTTATGAGTTAGTCTTGCCACCAAGTTGTGGGATTAAGCATAAAACTTTTTCACGCATTTAGATGCGTAAGATCCGAAGCATGTAGACCGTTAAGAAGACATGACCCTTGAGCCAGATTTGAGTAACGAGAAGAGACCCGAGGAGATTCTGGATTGTAAAATCCAACAATTGAGGACGAAATTCATTTCCTTTAGTTAAGATCAAGTAGCGACACCATGATCTTTAAAATGTGACGCGAGATTTAGTAGTCAAGATGAAAGAAAAGTTTTCCCGAGTTATTTAAGGGGGAGATGATGTAATACCCCAATTTTCTGAGTCTTAATAAATAATCCTAATTATGCTTATGTGTGCCTAAGTGCTTATTAAATATGTTTATATGTAATTATGTGCGAAATTTTGCGATAAAAATTACCAAGAAATAAATTTTCTCATGAAATTATCAAAATGCCCCTGAAGGGCAAAAATGTAATTTTCTCATTTTGTTGATTCGAAACAAAGATGTGAAGAGCTATATGAGCTTAAGAATGAGAAATAAAGCATGAGTTCGAATTTTGGAGAATTCCGAGACGGTTGACTTTTTAATGAATAGTAACTTTGACCGAAAAGTCAGCTCTGCGTTGACAGACTCCGAATTCAGTCTAATTAGTATCATTGGAATCTAGAATTTATTTTAAGACCAATGATACCAATTTAAGAATTTTTTGAGTTCATTTAAGTCGAGTTTGAAATTTTGATTTTGATGGAAACTAATATGACTAGTAACTTTTTACGGTTTCTTCGTTATTGTTAGAATGCCTTTGAATTTTATTTGGGCTTGATTTTCTGATATGTTCTTATTTAGTTAGTCGTAGTCTGTTAATGATTAAAAGAGTCTATATATATAGTTCTCTAATGATAACCTAGCCGTGTGAAAATTTGTCATATAGTATATGCTCTGTAATCTGTGCTCCTCTAATCAATAATAATATCCTCTCTTCTGCCCGTGGACGTAGCTAACGCAAGTTAGTGAACCACGTAATTCTTTGTGTTTATTGTCGATTTATTTATCTTTCATACACTCGTTATAACAAATTGGTATCAGAACCTGGTTAGGATTTCCGCAATCTTGTGAGAAAGATGTCTGCGATGAACATGAAAATCGACGAATTCACGGGGAAGAATACTTTCAGTCTATGTATAATCAAGATGTGAGCCTTGTTGAAACAACACGAATTGTGGGCTCCGCTAGCAAAGAAGTCAGTAGATCTGATGGACGATGAGATGGTCAATTTGGAGGAGAAAGCGCACTCCTTGATCATGTTGTATCTCACAGATGATATCATTACCGAGGTTGCAGAGGAAGAAACTACGGGCGGTTTATGGTTGAAGCTCGAGAGTCTGTATTTCACGAAATCACTAACCAACAAGTTGTTGTTGAAGCAATGTCTATTTAGTCCGTGAATGCATGAAGGTTAGCCCCTTCGAGAACACTTAGATCAATTAAACTGCTTGAACTACACAATATTGATGTTAAAGTTGATGATGAGGATGCTGCATTGATTCTGCTAGTTTCTTTACCCCTGTCGTATGAGAATTTTGTACAATGTTTTATTGGTGGGAAAGATATTCTGTCTCTTGAAGAGGTTCGATCATCTCTACATACTAGAGAGTTGCGTCACAAGGCTACGGCTGGTACTAAGCATCAAAACCAGGCTGCAGGGTTAGTAGCCAATCATAGAAAATGACATTCAAATTTTGTGAAAAATAAGAAGAAATTCAATAAGCCCTGGGCTAAGGGTCCAAAACATGATTATATTTGTAACTACTTGTAATACCCCGAACTTCTATATCATTAGTGAGCGTGTTAATTAAGCGAGTAAGTTTAAATGACGAGATTTGAGGAATAAAATTTTTCTAAATAAATAGAAATGAGTAAAATTCCCTTATGTGTTTTTACGTGAGATTATCTGTGCTATTTTTCGAAATGATAATGTGATGTATATATTGAGTTTGCTTATATGAGAATGAGTACGAGTATGATTTTCAGAAAACTCCGATGATTTTTTGATTGAAAGAGAATAATGTTGATAACTGAGAAATTGCTATGCGCCGAAGAACTTAGAATAGATTTTAATTAAAATCTTTGAACCTAGAATTTCTTATAAGGTCATTGAGATAAGATAGAAGCTTATCCGAGATAATTTGAGAAGAGTTACGAGGATTTAATCTTTGAAGGATTAATAAGCGGATTAATGAGCCGACTAATTTCTTTTAAGACTTAAAAGACTAGATGATCGGAATCATTAATCTTTTTAATGAGATGTGAATTAGGTTTGAGATGTTTTAGTGTCAGAAACGAGACGAGGAGAGATTAGACCCGTTTATAGCATAAATGGAATAATACGGACCTGTTTATCCGGAAAACTCTTTACGACCGGGTAATTAATACCCGTAATGAAGCAACGAGACAAGTGTCGCTCATCTCTCTCCCTCTCACCGCCACCTCACCCTATCTCTCTCCCTAATCTCTCTCCAACCTACTCTATAGCTTTAATCATGATGTCTTACCAAAATCTTAACAAAAGATTGCATGCAAATGCCATCACATCAACCTCTTAATCACACCAAGTTCCAATACAAATTGTCATCATTCTTTATTCCTTATGTTGGAAATCAAATACATGCATCCTATTCAAAAGAGAAGAGTTCATTCATTCAATCCCTATCTCTCTCTCACTTTCGAAACCTCTCAAGAAAACAAGAAGAAGAAAAATTCTCTCCCTCTTTCCCTACTCTCTCCCTCTCGGCAACACACACACACACATCACACACACTTGAGTTTTCTTCCATGCAAGCTTAGCATCCAAGCTCAAAATCCATGGAGATTAAGTGAAGATCATCATCCTTCATCTAGTTCATCTATACCTTCAAGAAAAAGGTATAAATTCATCAAGTTCTTGAGTATTAAAATTCAATAATCATCCTTATTTTCCTTGTATTTTTCGGCTATGAAGCCCTAAATGGATGATTAATTATTCTTTATATTTTTCTCGAGGATTCAAGAGGAGTTCTTCCATAAATCCAAGCTAGAGTTTGAAGCCCTAAACCCCCCTTCATTTCGGTTCCAAGAAGCCAAGAAGAGGAGATCAAATTTTAATTTTCAAAGTATGTTAATTCATTTGATTAATTGTATACATGTATATCTCTAAGCCCTAAAGGAAACAAAACATGCATGCATGGTATTTATTTTATGTTTAGGCAAACTTAGGTTATCAATGTGAGAATTAGGTGAGAAGAAATCGATAGGAGAATCGAACACTAGGATTTAATTGATGAATTAAGAGAAGAAAAAGAAATTAAAAACCCTAAAAATTTTTGCTAATACCGAAAAATAGGAGGAAAAATAAGAAAATATGGATTTCTTGAGTTATTGTTATTTTGATGCTTGATTTTTGATTTTTATCATATTGAGAATGGAATTATATGCATGAAAAATTGAGAAATAAAATGCCCTAAAAATCTCTATGAATGCCGTGAGTTTAGGGTGAAAAAGAAGAAATTATTTTGTCGATTTTGTTGATAATTTAAGTGATGTTTTGATCATGAAATTATTATTGATATGTTGATTTAATCTTGTATGTTGTTAAGTATAAGAAAAACGAATTGCATGTGAAGTTTTAAAGAAAATAATTTATGATGATTTAGAAGATTTAATATAATGTGTGTTAAAGTGTTAGTTTGAATCATAGATGAAGATAGAAATTTTTGTGATAAAAGGTTAAAGTTTTAAAAGCTTTAAAAATGTTAAGAGTTGAAAAATGCATAAAAAGATATATCTAGTAAGTGTTTAAATGTTCTAAGTGTTCTTGAAATAAAACTTGAAGATTTAAGTTTTGTTTAAATTAAATCAAAAAGAAATTTTGTAATCAAATTAATAAGATAAACTAATTTTTATTAAAATAAAAAATAATTGAAGAATAAAATGTGTTAATTAAGAAATTAGTCTTAATTTAATAAAAAAAAAGAAAGGAAAGTTTTTAATTAGATAAATAAGAGTCGAAATAATCGAGTTAAAAAGAAAAGAGAATAAAATAACAAGAAAATGAAAAGAAGATTTAATCGAGTCGAGAAAAAAATGTTAGACGAGTTAAGTTAAATACTCGTATAATTTTAATCAAGAAGATAATAGAATAAAATTCGAGTAATAATTTTGAAAGAAATTAATTAAAGTTAATTAATTAAGTTAATTTTCAAACCATGTAGATTGAGAATGAACCGAGGAGAATTGACGAGATAATAATTAGAAAAATAATAGTTGAGTTAAAAAATGAGGATCGAGTTAGAAATGGAAAGGAAATTCCTATTTCATAAAGAGTTTATTAAAAATTTAAAAGAATTTTTGTTAATTGAGTAAAGTATATAATATGTTTTCATAAGACAACGAATTTAGAAAAAAAAACGTTGTTTATAAGCCGAGAAAGATAATTGATATTGTTTGAGTTGTATAAAAGGAATTCTTTTTTAAGTTAAGTTCTAAAATAAAAATTGAGAAATTGTTAATGTGTCTTGAAATGTGATTGAATTTGAAACAATGTGTTTGATTTATTTGGAATTATTATGCAACTGAATTAAATGTTTGAGTAAATGATATTATCTGATGACGTGAAGAATTAATGAGTTGTTTTATATGCAAAAATAACTGAGCTATTGAGTTGTTAATTAAATCGAGAATTGATTAAGTTCTTAAAAGAAAGCTCGAGTAATGGAATGTAGATAGACGATGTTTCATAATTAAAGCGAGAAGTGCTAAGACATTGGTTAGTAGTATTAAACAATCATCGAGTAGAGTTAATGGTTTAAAGACAAGAATGCGAGATCTTTTAGAAAGGATAAAGCGTAAAGAGAAACGACTCAAGTAGAAGTCCTTCAGTCGAGACCAACGCCTTTTATCCGTCTTGCGTAGTATCTTATTTTCTTATCGATGTCAAACTGTGAAGGATCAAGCCGGACGGATCGATAAGCTAGGACAATAGCCCTTAAACCACCTAGCCAGAATCTTTGGAAGTCAGGTGGGCTTTTCTAAACCAAAACTATCGATGAAAGTTATTATACTGTTGAGTATGATTATATGATTTTAAATGCGATTGACTTGCCGTTTTTATTGAGTTTAGTATGTGTTGTCATATGTTTATCTGAGATGTTATCATCCTGTGAAAGGCAGGAAGCCCACGTGTGGTATGTTGAATGTTGAGGTGACTGTGAGCCTTGCTTCGGCTAGTCCGGTCACAGTGTTTGAGAAGGAGGCCTACTTCTGTGCACAGTGAGTTAATTTATGACAGATGATGCATATTGTTGATATATGTTATGTTTTGACTGCGCAGTCTATTTAAAAGAAAATGTTTTAACATGCACAAGTAAAACTGTTTTATGTTGCTTAAATACTTGTGATGTTTCGGCAAGGCAAGTTCAATTGATATAGCTTTTTAAGAGCATCTTTTCCAAATGTTTTTGGCATGTGTTCACTGAGTACGAAGTACTCAGCCCTGCGTGTGTTTCTAAACGTGCAGGTTGACAGGATGGTGATGGCATGGATACTTAGTGGTGTGGTGTCTTTGGTTGAGTCGAGTCGGATGTCGGACTGGCATTTGCATGTCTCCATACGTGTGAATGTTGGGTTTTGAGTCAAGTTTCCGCTGCAACTCTTTGAAATGATGTCTGTTGATATATACACTCTGATACTTCTTTTTGTTATTCCGAGCGATGTGCTCGATGAATTTAAATGCTTGTTAAATTTGTATTCTCGTTGACTTGAAAAACTTATCGTATCCTTGTTGAAATGTGATTTTGAAATGCTCGGTTATTGCTTCATTATGCCTTGAAAGCCTTATTCGAATGCTGCTGCATTTCATTGATGTTTTCCTCGAGCATGTTTCCGTATTCGAGTTGATTGTTAGTTGTGTTGTTGTTTCGTAAGTCGCACCTCGGGAGTCGGGGTGTGACAGGTTGGTTCAGAGCAAGGCTTTGATTGCTCTGAAGTCTAATATTCTTTGATGAGTCGAGTCTAGATTTAATTCCTAGACTTATTTGAGTTAGTAAACCACACCAAGCTATCCTCCATCTCATCCGGCAACCAAGTATGTTATTTTCTAAAAGTTTTTCAAGTTAAAGTGATGTTATCAAGTATTGAGAATTTCGTTTGAGATATTTATGAGTTATGATGTTTAGAGATGAAAGCTGTTGAGTTGATTGATAACTAGATTGCTTTAGAATGTCCTCCCCAATGCATGTTCGTGTGGGAAAATCAGAAAGGATAAAACGCGTGTGCGAATGGTTACGTAATTTGGAATTGCTCGAATCCATGAACGAAAATTCCCCTTTGGAACGCAAAATTGAGTATGTGGTGGAAATTCTAGTATGCTCGATAAATTGTTTAAGTGTGCTTATGCGTTTAAAAATTCGTATAGGATGGACGATAATGACTGGATGCAGGAGTACTTGCACGTGAGAAAGATGAGCACTGAGTCACTAGCGGAATTTCTAGCGCGTTATCATTCAATATGGGGAAAAGTCCAGTATATGGACATAGGACCGCTGGAAGGCATGACGCATCTAATCCAAGCTCTACCACAGGAATGGAAAGATTGGGCAGCATGCCTTGTTCCTCGATTTTTAGGTTATCGCTACTTCGACCGAACCTTGTACGGCGATGTGAATGTGTTTATCTCCACAATATCAGCATGTTTCATGACCTATGGTGCTCCTCCGCCAGAGCCATATGATGATGACTCTCCAAGCTTGCTAAATGAAATTGTTCGTGCTCCTCCACCAATTCCTCAAGATGACCCCGTCTTCCTCCAAATCAATTCGCCACCACGAACTGTGCTTGAACATCGAAATTCCCACTCAGATTATTCATTTGTAAGTGGTGTGCTCTTAATTCTATCTTTTGATCCCTTTGCTTTATCTAACTTACCAACATTGCAGCCGAGCAGATGCAATGGAAATCCTTCATCAAATGAAGATCAGTTTGCCGCTTATATGCGTCATCAGCAAGCAACTTTTTCAATCCATCCCGAAGCAGAATCTTCTAGGCCAGCCCGTTCAAACAACGGCATTGAGAACGAAAATGAGTCAACTGATGCAGCAACAGTAGGAAAAGGTTATCTTCAAGCCTTACCTAGCAATGTCTTTCCTGCCCCTCTTGCTTGTGCATCTATCTCCCTAGCAAGGCCAGAAGACGAGCACAACTCCCAATTCGGTACCTCAGCTGACGCAGTTCCTTATCTTCGTCAAGAAGAAAACCCCAATACCCCGCCCTGGGTTGAATCTGAGCTAGCCGCGCTGAACTACACTTTGGAAGACTGTGAAAAAGCTTTGAGGGAAGCTGAGCGCGAGTGTTTCGCCATTGAGGATGATAACGTCGATGAAGATGAACAGTTTGTAGACCGCATGATCGGAAATCGTAAGTTGATCGCGAAATCCCTGAATATAATCTAGATGTGGGACGTGGATATAATCCTAGGAATGGATTGGTTAACCGAGAACTTTGCGACGATTCGATGCGACTTGAGGCAAATATCGTTTAAACCTCCTGGAGAAAAGTCAACCGTAGTTTTCGGAGTTGAGAAGAGAATAAAGAAGAGCGTGCCAGTAATTTCGGCTATGAAAGCGCAGAGATTGATGCGGAAGAAGGATACTCAAGTGTATCTAATTTATCTGAATAAAGATGAAAATCAAGAGTTGAGTATCGATAATGTTCCAGTCGTAAGAGAATTCAAAGATGTGTTTCCAGAAGTGTTACCAGGCTTACCCCCTGATCATCAATTGGAGTTTACAATCGATCTAGAACTCGGATCAGCCCCAATATCCAAAGCCTCGTATAGGATGGCTCCAAAGAAACTCCAAGAGTTGAAGATCCAATTGCAAGAATTGTTGGACTTAGGCTATATTCGACCAAGTGTATCGCCTTGGGGTGCTCCAATTTTGTTTGTGAAGAAGAAGGATAGTAGTTTGAGGATGTGCGTAGACTACCGAGAGCTAAACAAGATTACGCTTAAGAACAAGTATCCTTTACCAATGATAGATGATTTGTTCGACCAGTTAAAAGGAGTCGGTGTTTTCTCCAAGATTGATTTAAGATCTGGATACCACCAACTGAAGATCAAGCAAGAAGATATTCCAAAGACTGCTTTCAGAACAAGATATGGACATTACGAATTCATAGTAATGCCATTTGGTTTAACAAATGCTCCAGCAGTATTAATGGATATGATGAACAGAGTATTTCACGAATATTTGGATAAGTTCGTGATTGTCTTTATAGACGATATTTTAGTTTATTCAAGAGATGAAGCCGAGCATGAAAAGCATTTGAGGATTATATTGGAAACGCTTAGAGCTGAAAAGATGTATGCCAAATTCAGTAAGTGTGAATTTTGGTTGAAGGAGGTAAATTTCTTAGGACATGTTGTTTCATCTGAAGGAATCAAAGTAGATATGGAGAAGGTGAAAGCTGTACAAGAATGGAAATCCCCGACATCAGTGCATGAAATCTGTAGTTTCCTCGGTTTTGCAGGTTACTACCGGAGATTCATAGAAGGATTCTGCAAGATCGCAAAGCCGATGACGAGCCTGTTGAAGAAAGAAACAAAGTTCGAATGGATGGAAGAATGTGAAAGAAGTTTTCAAGAACTCAAGACGAGATTGACTACCGCTCCAGTGTTAGCACTACCCGAGCCAGACAAAGACTACATCATTTACACCAACGCAGCTGCTCAAGGATTAGGATGTGTCCTAATGCAAGATGGGAAAGTGATTGCGTATGCTTCAAGACAACTCAAACCTCATGAAGAGAAGTATCCAACTCACAACATGGAATTAGCAGCTGTCGTTCATGCTTTGAAGATTTGGCGACATTATCTCTATGGAGCCAAGTGTCAGATATTTTTGGATCATAAAAGTTTAAAGTACTTCTTCGAACAGAAGGAGTTAAATATGAGACAAAGAAGATGGCTCTAGTTGGTGAAAGATTACGATTGCAAGATATCATACCATCCCGGTAAAGCAAATGTAGTAGCTGACGCACTGAGTCAAAGGAGAAAGAAGGAAAATTCGGAAGGGACCGAATTAGGATTCCTTCTAACTAATGAAGTCAAGTTGATAGAAGAATTTGGGAAGATGAAAATTGAAGTGCTTGTACCTCCAGTGACAGTAGATCAAATAATTGCTACTTTAGTAGTAATGCCTGATTTGAGAACCCGCATCATAGAAGGCCAAAGAAGAGACGAAGAATTGGAGAAGCTACGAATGAAGGTGAGAAGGGGAGAAGTTAAAGATTTTTCGGAGTCAAGTGATAATGCCTTGTTGTACCAAGGAAGAATTTGCGTGCCTATTGACGACAAATTGAAGAATGAAATAATGAGTGAAGCTCATGAAACCCCGTATACAGCTCATCCCGGCAGCACAAAGATGTACCAAGACTTAAAGAGACAGTTTTGGTGGAATGGAATGAAGATGGATGTGGCATTATTCGTTGAAAAATGCCTAACTTGCCAGCAAGTGAAGTCTTTGCATCAAAGACCATATGGACCTCTGCAACCCTTACCAGTCCCAGAGTGGAAGCGGGAAGGAATCACAATGGATTTTGTGACCGGATTGCCAAGATCAAGGAGAGGAAACACAGTAGTATGGGTGATAGTGGATAGGTTAACGAAGTCTGCTCATTTCATACCTATTCCACATACCTATGGATCAGCCAAGTTAGCTGAAATCTATATCAAAGAAATTGTGAAGTTGCATGGAGTGCCAAAGACGATTAATTCTGATAGAGATTCGAAGTTCACAGCCCGCTTTTGGGAGAGTTTCCACAAAGAGTTGGGAACTCAGTTGCAATTCAGCACTGCTTATCATCCCCAAACCGATGGTCAGTCCGAGCGAACGATTCAAATTCTCGAAGATATGTTGAGAGTTGTTCTGTTAGATAAAGGAGTTGAATGGGAAAAGGTCTTACCTCTTGTTGAATTCGCGTACAACAATAGCTATCAGAATACGATAGGAATGGCCCCTTACGAAGCTCTTTACGGAAGAAAATGTAGATCGCCGCTTTATTGGAATGAAGTGGGCGAAAAGAAGGTGATAGGGCCAGAAGCGATTGAGGAAATGATAGAATCTGTGCGCCAAATTCGCGAGAAGATTAAAGAAGCTCAAAGTCGACAAAAGTCGTATGCTGATAATCGAAGATCCAAGTTGGAATTTGAAGCAGGAGATAAAGTATTTCTGAAAGTATCCCCTTCGAGAGGTTTTGGAGTTAAAGGAAAGCTTAAACCTCGTTTTATAGGAACGTACGAGATCCTTGAGAGGATTAGATCCGTATCGTATCGTTTAGCGCTACCCCCCAATTTCGGAAGTTCGCATAACATTTTTCACGTATTGCAATTGAGAAAGTACGTCTTCGATCCGAAGCACGTCATACGCCAAGAGGATATCGAGATGAAACTCGATCTAAGCTACGAGGAGAAACCCGAAAGGATTTTAGATCATAAAGTTCAGCAACTTAGAACGAAATCGATTTCCTTAGTGAAGGTCAAATGGTGTCATCATGATCTCGAAGAAGCCACTTGGGAACTCGAGGAAAAGATGAAAGCAAATTATCCCGAGCTATTTTTTCAAGGTCAGTAAATTTCGGGACGAATTTTTTTTTTAGAGGGTGAGGATGTAATACCCCGAATTTCTATACCTTTAGAAAGCGTTTTAAATTAACCGAGTAAGTTTAAATGACGAGATTTGAGGAATAAAAATTTTCTTATCTAAATAAACAGAAATGAGTGAAACGATTGGAATGCCTTATGTGTTTTGTGTGAAATTATCTGTTCTATTTCTTGAGATGATAATGTGACGTATATGTTGAGTTGTTTATATAAGAATGAGTATGAGTTTAATTTTTTGAAAAGCCCCGAAGAGTTTTTTTAATTGAAAAAGAATAATGTTGATCGCCGAGAAATTTCTATGCGCCGAAGAACTTAGAATAGAGTTGAATTAAAATCCTTGAACCTAGAATTTCTTCTAAGGTCATTGAGATAGGATAAGAACTTATTCGAGATAATTTGAGAAGAGTTGCGAGAATTTAACCTTTAAAGGATTTATAAGCAGTTTAATAAGCCGACTAATTTCTTTAAGATTTAAAAGACTAGAGGATCGGAATCTTTAATCTTTTAATTGAAATATGAATTAGGTTTGAGATGTTTTAGTGTCGAAAACGAGATGAAGAGAGATTAGATCCGTTTATAGCATAATTGAATTAATACGGATCGTTTTATCCGGAAAACCTTTACGACCGGGTAATTAATACCTGTAACGACACAACGAGGACAAGTGTCGTCATCTCTCTCCCTCTCACCGCCACCTCACACCATCTCTCTCCAATTTCCTATGCAACTAATCATGATTATTCCTTCAAAATATTTAGTAAGTTGTGATGCTTAGATTGCATGCAAAACCATCCCATCAATCCTTTACCAAATCAATTTCCAATACAAACATCATTATGTTTATTCCATGTGTTGGAAAAATAAGAAAGCAAATGCATGCATCTACCTATCTCTCTCTCTTTCGAACTTTCTCTCTATGTATGAGGAAAATTTCATTCTATCTCACACTCTCTACACTCTTCATCCAACATCAAAGAAAAAAGAAAATTCTCTCCCTACTCTCCCTCCCTCTCTCGGCAATGCACACACACAACACACACACTTGAATTTCTTCAATTCAAGCCTTGAATTCAACCTTCAATCTCATGCAAATCAAGAGGAAATCATCACCATCATCTTAATCCTTCCAATCTCCTTGTGAAAGGTAATAATCCTTCAAGATCTTGAGTTGAAATCCAATGATCATCCCCATTTTTCTTCATTTTTGGCTCTTAAGCCCTAAAAAAAATGGATGATTAATTTTATGTTGTATTTTTCTTAGAGGATTCAAGAGAAGTTCTTCCTTACCTCCAAGCACAAGTTTGAAGCTCATTTTCCCCTTCAATTCGATCCCAAGAAGCCAAGGAGAAGAGATCCAATTTTAAATTTCAAAGTATGATAATTCATTTAATTAATTGTATATATGTATATCTCTAAGCCCTAAAAGAAAGAAAACATGCATGCATGGTATTTATTTTATGTTTAGGCAAACTTAGGTTGTTAATGTGAGATTTAAGTGAGAAGAAATCGATAGGAGAATCGAACACTAGGATTTAATCGGTAAATTAAGAGAAGAAAAAGAAATTAAATCCCTAAAAAATGATGAATGCCGAAAATATTAGAGGAAAATAGGAAAATGTGAATTTCTTGAGTTATTGTTATTTTAATGTTTGATCTATGATTTTTATTATGTTGAGAATAGAATTATATGCATGAAAAATTGAGAAATAAATTGCTCCAAATTATGCATGAATGCCGTGTGTTTTGGAAGAAAAAGAAGGAATTATTTTGTTGATTTTGTTGATGATTTAAGTGATGTTTTGATCATGAAATAATTATATGAGATGTTAATGTAACCATATATGTTGTTAAGTATAAGAAAAATAAATTGCATGTCAAGTTATTAAAGAGAAGAATTTGTGATAATATAGAAGATTTGATGTTTTGATGATATATTGTGTATTAAAATGTTAGTTTGAATCTTAGATGGAAATAAGATCTTTTGTATCAAAAAGAGTGAAGTTTAAAAACTTTTAAAAGTGTTAAGAATTGAAAAATGCATAAAAAGATATAGCTAATAAATGTTCTTTAATAAAACTTGAAGATTTGAAATTTTATAAATTAAATCAAAAAGAAATTTTGTAATTAAATTAATAAGATAAACTAGTTTTATAAAAACTAAAATAAAAGAAGATTGTTAAATAAGAATTGGTCTTAAGTTAAGAACAAGAAGAAAAGGAATTTATTAAGTAAATAAACAAGAATCGAGAAAATCGAGTTAAAAAGAATTAATTAATAAGGAAATAAAAAGAAGTTTTAATCGAGTCAAGAAAAAGATGTTAGACGAGTTAAGTTTAAATACTCGTATAGTTAATCAAGAAAATAATGGAATGAGATGTAAAGCAATGATGTTGAAAGTAATTAATTAAAGTTATTAAGTAAATTATTTTTTTTTCAAACCATGTGGATTAAAAATAAATCGAGAAGAAATGTCGAGATAATAATTAGAAAAATAATAGTGGAATTTAGAAATGAGAATTTAGTTAGAAATTGAAAAGAAATTCCTATTTCATAAGAGTTTAATAGAAATCAAAAAGAACTTTTATTAATTGAGTAAAAGTTTATAAAATGCTTCATAAAATAACGGATTTGGAAAAGCGTTGTTTATAAGCCGAGAAAAGACAAATTATATCGTTTGAGTTCTTATGAAAAGAAATGCATAATCGAATTAAGTTCTAAAGTATAATTGAATGAATGTTAATGTGTCTTGAAATGTGTTTGATTTATTTGGTCTTGTTATGTAATTGAATAAATATTTAAGTGCATGATATTAATTGTGACGTGAAGAATTACTAAGTTATTTGTATGCAAAATAATTGAGCTATTGAGTTGTTAAATCGAGAATTAATTTAGTTTTTAAAAGAAAGCTCGAGTAATGGAATATAGATAGATGACATTTCATAATTAAAGCGTGAAGTGCTAAGACGTTGGTTAGTAGCATTAACCAACCATCGAGTAGAGTTAATAGTTTAAAGACAAAAATGCGAGATCTTTTAGAAAAGATAAAGCGAAGAGAAAAACGACTCAAGTAGAAGTCCTTCAGTTGAATCCAACGGCTTTTTATCCGTCTTTGCGTATCTTATTTTTCTTTATCGATGTCGATCTATGAAGGATCAAGCTGGAATGAACGATAAGCAAGGACAATAGCCCTTAAAACCGACTAGCTAGAATCTTCGGAAGTCAGGTGGGCTTTTCTGAACCAAGACTAGCGATGAAATTATTATGCTATTGAATACTTATATGTTTCTTAAATGCGATTGACTTGTCGTTTTTATTGAGTTTAGTATGTGTTATCATCTGTCTATATGAGATGTTATTATCCTGTGAAATACGGGAAACCCACGTGTGGTATGTTGAATGTTGAGGTGACTGTGAGCCTTGCTTCGGTTAGGCCGGTCACAGTGTTCGAGAAGGAAGCCTACTTCTCGGCACAGTGAGATTAATTGTGACAGATGATGCATACTATTGATATATGTTATGTTTGACTGCGCAGTCTATTTAAAAGAAAATGTTTTAGCATGCACAAGTAAAACTGTTTTAAATTGTTTAAGTACTTGTGATGTTTCGGCAAGGCAAGTTCAATTGATATAGCTTTTTAAAAGCATCTTTATCCAAATGTTTTGGCATGTGTTCACTGAGTACGAAGTACTCAGCCCTGGGTGTATTGCTAAATGTGCAGGTTGACTGGATGGTGATGGCATGGACGCTTGGTGTGTGGTGTTTTTGGTTGAATCGAGTAGAATGTCGGACTGGCATTTGATGCAAGTTTCCGCTGCAACTTTTTGAAACAATGTCTATTGATATACTCTGATACTTGGTTTTTAATTCCGAGCAATGTGCTCGATGGCCTTGAATACTTGTTGAACTCTAAAATTCGTTAACTTGAAAAACTTATCTTACCTTTGTTGGAATGTGATTTTGAAATGCTCGGTTATTGCTTCATTATGCCTTTAAAGCTTCATTCGAATATTGTTGCATTTTATTGATGATTTCCCCGAGCATGTTCCCCGTATTTGAGTTGAATGTTAGTTGATTAGGTTGTGTTGTTATTCGTAAGTCGCACCTCGAGAGTTGGGGTGTGACAAAGTGATTCAAGGAAGCCGTGGAAATTTAAATATTTTATCGTGTGTGTTTGAGAGACGAACTCTTTTTGATTTATCAGCAGTAATGTAATTTATGGTTTAAGAACTTGTTTAATTCGAGTAGGAAAAAGGGAAATTTTCAAGTTAATCCCTATTGTTTATAAGTCCTTAAAAGAGGCCGCCGTCGGGCGATATATAAAAAAAAATGAGCCTTTAGGCTATTAAAATTAAGTATGAGTCTTATGAGTTATCAATTTGAATTGAGTATGTGAAAATGAAAGTGATGATATTTTTCTATGATTGATTGTTTTGAGAATATGTGATGATAATATGAATCTTTGATGACTATTGGAAATTGAATGAGATGTATGTATGTTTTTAATTATTTAAGTACCGATCGAGAATCGTATTCCTCCCAAAAAGAAAAATGTTTTCAGAATCGAGAAAGGTTACTAGTGAACTAAGGAATTGGAGTGGCTAAAATTTTCTTGTTGTAAATTTTTAGAATGTCGCCAAGGCGCAGAAACGTCAGAATCCCTGAAGATAACCCTGAGGGATAGCGTGACCCTACTCCGCCCCCTCCGAATGAGAGACGAGTCGAAGAACTTTTTCTCCGACAGAATCCCCCAACCTTCGATGGTAAAGGCAGTCCGGCTGATGCTGAGGACTGGATTCGTTCTCTTGAGCGAATTTTTCGTTTTCTTCGTTGCTCCGATCGTGAACGTCTGGAGTGTATGACGTACCAGTTGAAAGGAACTGCAGACTACTGGTGGGAAGCGAAGCAAAGAATGTATTCCCCCGAAGAGCGCAAGAACTTGACGTGGGATCAGTTTAAGGAAGCTTTGTATGAAAAGTATGTGCCGAGGAGTTATCGCAAGCAGAAAGCAAATGAATTCGCCAATCTGAAGCAAGGAAAGAAGTCTGTGGCCGAGTATGACCGAGAATTCTGCGAGTTAGCTCAATTTGCGCTTGACATGGTGGATACTGATGAGAAAATGTGTGAGTTGTTTCGAGCAGGACTGAGGTAAGATATCCGAGTAGTTCTTGCTAGTCAGAGTAGTCTGACTTATGCTGAAGCCTTGAACCGAGCCCTAGATATGGAGTTGGCAATGCAACCAGAGAAAGGATCGCATCCTTCAACAAATCCTCAATTTCAAAGCTAGACAACGACGACTGTATCTACCCAACAATCCCAATTTGGCCAGCATGGAAAGAGGAAGGGAAAATGGAGTGGTGGAAACCACCCAAACAAGAAACAGTGGCAAGGGAGAAGCTAACAGCAACCCCAGAAGGGAAGAGCTCCGCAGGCCAATCGAAATAACCTACTTATAGGACCCTTAGGATTCCCTCCTTGTGCGAAGTGTGGAAAAATGTATCAAGGCATCTGTAAGAGCGGGAGTAATGTTTGCTATACTTGTGGTCAACCTGGTCATTTCTCGAACCAGTTCCCGAGTAAGCAACAAGGATTGAGAGGCGGAAGACCGAATCAGTTACAACCTTCGCAGATGAAAGCCATTGAGGCAACTCCTCGGCAAAAGTTTGTCCAGCATCAACGTAAGCCGCCGCAGCCAAAGAAGCAACCTCTTCAGCAAGAGCCTCCGCATTTTCAGAGAGCCTACGCAATTGAGCAGAAACCGCTAGAGAAAGACAAAGGAAATTT
Organism: Schizonepeta tenuifolia; assembly: GCA_029490685.1. NCBI lineage: Eukaryota > Viridiplantae > Streptophyta > Magnoliopsida > Lamiales > Lamiaceae > Schizonepeta > Schizonepeta tenuifolia. The sequence goes on along the minus strand of CM055956.1, from coordinate 22,114,098 downwards.
GGCAGGTATGGGAAAGCTTAATGGCATACCTGTTATTGTTTTGTTCGATACGGGAGCTTCGCATTCGTTTATATCTAGCATTTGCGTAGAGAACCTAGAATTGAAGGTAGAAGAATCAAACCAGGTGCTTAGTGTCGCAACTCCTTTAGGAAAGTCTGCGTTAGTTTCGCGTGTTTGCTCGAATTTAGAATTTGAAGTTGGAAATCATAAGTTGATCGTGAAATCCCTGAATGTAATCCAGATGTGTGACATAGATATAATCCTAGGAATGGATTGGTTGACCGAGAACTTTGCGACGATTCAATGCGACTTGAGACAAATATCGTTTAAACCTCCTGGAGAAGAGTCAACCGTAGTTTTCGGAGTTGAGAAGAGAATGAAGAAGAGCGTACCAATAATTTCAGCTATGAAAGCTCAGAGATTGATGAGGAAGAAAGATACACAAGGGTATCTAGTTTATCTGAATAAAGACGAGAATCAAGAGTTAAGTATCGATGATGTTCCAATCGTGAGAGAATTCAAGGACGTGTTCCCAGAAGTGTTACCAGGTTTACCCCCTGATCGACAATTGGAGTTTACGATCGATTTAGAACCCGGATCAGCCCCGATATCCAAGGCCCCGTACAGAATGGCTCCAAAGGAACTTCAAGAGCTGAAGATCCAACTGCAAGAATTGTTGGACTTAGGCTATATTTGACCAAGTGTATCGCCATGGGGTGCACCAATTTTGTTTGTAAAGAAGAAGGACGGTAGTTTAAGGATGTGTATAGACTACCGAGAGCTAAACAAGATTACGCTTAAGAACAAGTATCCTTTGCTAAGGATAGATGATTTGTTCGACCAGCTAAAAAGAGTCGGTGTTTTCTCCAAGATTGATTTAAGATCTGGATACCATCAATTGAAGATCAAGCAAGAAGATATTCCAAAGACTCCTTTCATAGTAATGCCATTTGGATTAACAAATGCTCCAGCAGTATTGATGGATATGATGAACAGAGTTTTTCACGAGTATTTGGATAAGTTTGTGATTGTCTTTATGGATGATATTTTGGTGTATTCAAGAAACGAAGCCGAGCACAAAAAGCATTTGAGGATTGTGTTGGAAACGCTTAGAGCTGAAAAGTTGTATGCCAAATTCAGTAAGTGTGAATTTTGGTTGAAGGAGGTAAATTTCTTAGGACATGTTGTTTCGTCCGAAGGAATTAAAGTGGACATGGAGAAGGTGAAAGCTGTGCAAGAATGGAAATCTCCGACGTCAGTGCATGAAATCCGTAGTTTCCTCGGTTTAGCAGGATACTACCAGAGATTTATAGAAGGATTCTCCAAGATTGCGAAGCTGATGACGAGCTTGTTAAAGAAAGAAACGAAGTTCGAGTGGACGGAAGAATGTGAAAGAAGTTTTCAAGAGCTCAAGACGAGATTGACTACAACTCCAGTATTAGCCCTACCCGAGCCAGACAAAGACTATATCATATATACCGACGCGTCTGCTCAAGGACTAGGATGTGTTCAAATGCAAAATGGAAAAGTGATTGCGTATGCTTCAAGGCAACTCAAACCTCATGAAGAGAAGTATCCAACTCACGACATAGAATTAGCAGCTGTCGTACATGCTTTGAAGATCTGGCGACATTACCTCTACTGAGCCAAGTGTGAAATATTTTCAAATCACAAGAGTTTGAAATACTTCTTCGAACGGAAGGAGTTAAATATGAGACAAAGAAGATGGCTCGAGTTGGTGAAAGATTACGATTGCAAGATATCTTACCATCCTGGTAAAGTGAATGTAGTAGCTGATGCGCTAAGTCGAAGGAGAAAGAAGGAAAATTCGGAAGGGACCGAATTAGGATTCCTTCTAACTAATGTAGTCGAGTTGATCGAAGAATTTGGGAAGATGAAAATTGAAGTGATTGTACCTCCAACGACAGTAGATCAAATGATTGCTACTTTACTAGTAATGCCTGATTTGAGAACCCGCATCATAGAAGGCCAAAGAAGAGATAAAGAATTGGAGAAGTTAAGAATGAAGGTGAGAAGTGAAGGAGTTAAACATTTCTCGGAATCAAGCGATAATGCCTTGTTGTACCAAGGAAGAATTTGTGTGCCTAATGACGACAAGTTGAAAGATGAAATAATGAGTGAAGCTCATGAAACCCCGTATATAGCTCATCCTGGCATCACGAAGATGTACCAAGACTTAAAGAAACAGTTTTGGTGGAATGGAATGAAAATGGATGTGGCATTGTTTGTTGAGAGATGCCTAGCTTGTCAGCAAGTGAAATCTTTGCATCAAAGGCCGTATGGACCTCTGCAACCATTACCAGTCCTAGAGTGGAGGTGGAATGGAATCACAATAGATTTTGTAACGGGATTGCCAAGATCAAGGAAAGGAAACACAGTAGTATGGGTGATAGTGGATAGATTGACAAAGTCTGCTCATTTCATACCTATTCCACACACCTATGGATCAGCCAAATTAGCTCAAATCTATATCAAAGAAATTGTGAAGTTGCACGGAGTGCCAAGGACGATTACTTCTGATAGAGATTCGAAATTCACAGCCCGTATTTGGGAGAGCTTCCACAAAGAGTTGGGAACTCAGTTGCAATTCAGCACTGCTTATCATCCCCAGATCGATGGTTAATCCGAGCGAACGATTCAAATTCTCGAAGATATGTTGAGAGTTGTTCTGCTAGATAAAGGAGTTGAATGGGAGAAAGTCTTACCTCTTGTTGAATTTGCGTACAACAATAGCTATCAGAATACGATAGGAATGGCCCCTTACGAAGCTCTTTACGGAAGGAAATATGGATCACCGCTTTATTGGAATGAAGTGGGCGAAAGGAAAGTGATAGGGCCAGAAGCGATTGAGGAAATGATAGATACTGTGCGCCAAATTCGCGAGAAGATTAAGGAAGCCCAGAGTAGACAAAAGTCTTATGCTAATAATCGAAGATCCAAGTTGGAATTTGAAGTAGGAGATAAAGTATTTTTGAAAGTATCCCCTTCGAGAGGAGTGTATCGTTTTGGAGTTAAAGGAAAGCTTAAACCTCATTTTATAGGACCATACGAGATCTTTGAGAGGGTTGGATCCCTATCGTATTGTTTAGCGTTACCTCCCAGTTTCGGAAACTCACATAATGTTTTTCACGTATCGCAATTGAAAAAGTACGTCTTCGATCCGAAGCACGTAATACGCCAAGAGGATGTCGAAATGAAGCCCGTTCTAAGCTATGAGGAGAAACCCGAAAGGATTTTAGATCATAAAGTTCAGCAGCTTAGAACGAAATCGATTCCCTTAGTAAAAGTCAAGTGGTGTCATCTTGATCTTGAAGAAGCCACATGGGAACTCGAAGAAAAGATGAGGGCAAAATATCCCGAACTATTTTCTCAAGGTTAGTAAATTTTGGGACGAAATTTTTTTAAGAGGGTGAGGATGTAATACCCCGAACATCTATATCATTAGTGAGCGTGTTAATTAACCGAGTAAGTTTAAATGACGAGATTTGAGGAATAATGTCACAACCCCAAATCCCAAGGGATGGCAGAAGCCGGGATGCGACTGGGGTTGGATTAAAGAAGCGGTGAAGAAGGGGAATGAAAGAATAATCATACATAGATACATACAAACATACATCTTAACTTCTATGAACAAAACTTTATTAACGAAAGAAAGAGTTAATCTCGAAAGATTACTCGAGAAAGTACTTCAAAAGCTTCTAAGTTATATTACAGAACTTAGACTACAGTGTTAAAACACAACATCAGAAGAAGAGTTTAGAGTCTAGCAGCGGAATTGTGAACTATATACAAGTCTTCCTTAATCATTATTCAACTCTAACTCAACCAACGCCGCTTCGTCGCTTTAACCTGCACATTTAGAAAACATATGCAGGGCTAAGTACAAAAGTACTCAGTGGGCACGTTGCCGAAAACATAATCATAAGTATAGATAAACAGGCATCTCATTTTATAGCGCATCGGGGTTTTCATTTAAAAGAGCCCGTGCCTATTTAACATTTTCATTTCATTCATAAAGGTTAGCTCTGCAGAGCATTTTTCATAGATGTTACGTTCAAATCTTGACCAGTCATAATTCACCGTGGCTGGCTACCCCTCAACAGGATACCACATACACCACAGGCTACAAGTGCACTAACTTTGGAAAGCCCCTTTTGACTAACTCAAAGCCGATCGTTAGTTAACCCCTTTTGATTAACTCATAAGGTACAACAGAACTCACATAAAACACAAAACAGTTCATGCCATGATTATCACTTTGAAAACACGATTATCAAAGCGATAAAGAAAAGGTTTTCGAGCATTGCTCGTTTTATTTGATATATAGGAAAGCCCACCTTAGATTACAGAACTAATAATCGAGCTTCCGTTCTTCTGATCTTCCATCCTTTCCTTACTGCTGACTTCCTCCTTCATCATAATATAATCATACTATAGACTCGGTCGTACAAGATAATCGAATACAGAAATTCGAATTAAGTTTTAGTTCTTTAGACGATTTAGGCATTTGCACGCTTAACTAAATTCCTTTACTTAAACGGATACAAGATACGAACTCATCTCGTTTAGAACTCAAGGCTCTATACTTGACACTGAGGTCAGTAAGAAAAAGGCATTCGTTAACTCATAACGACCTCAAAGATCGATAGAAGCTAAGTTGAGAAGAAAGCAACTTAGGAAATTACAATTTGAACATACACTGCACGAAGTCAGTGAGTCTGTCCAGAACAGGAGATTGCGAAACAGGAGTCGTATCCTGTACCAAAAGATAGCCTCGGGTATCTAGTTTACTCTCCAATTCGCGGATCTGGATTCCGATAAATGAGCTAAAAGATATTGCAGTTTCCGTGGAACGTCGCAGAAACTGCCGAGTGAACCCTAATGCTCGATAAAATCGACGCACGTTCTTCTAGGTTCGTTCTATGCTATCGAACTTAAATTCTCACGAATTTTACACAACAAGGCAGTCAACACATATTTCCATACGTGATAAACTCCTTTTGTTTCTTGTCTATAAGCACGACATTCCAAGCATCAGCTTTCAATCCAAACAATTACTAAACCATTTCAAGTCTCGTTCAATTTCCTAACTTCTTGTTTCTACTTCTCGATTATAGCTACAACTTATCTTTTCATAGCTCGGACGAACAAGTCGTCAACTACAAACTCGTTCCTTAATCATTAGTAATCATCAATATCTAATTAGAATCATTAATCGACTTTTCTATCGATACTTATTCTCGACGTTTCGTCTCTTACCAAATTTCAAATGTTATTAGAATTCGTTCAAAATTTACAACATTATTCATCAACTATCAAGAATCATAAATATGCAAATCATATCCTCATATCATCATTTATTCTCGACTTATCGATCGTTGTTCGTCTCTTACGTAAAATTCTACATTCTCCTTTTTCATTCAAATTTTACGACAACGATTATTATCTAACGAGCATTCCTAACATGCAAATCATATTATCAAAACATTATCGAGCCTCGACTTATCAATACATCTTCGTCTCTTACACTTTTCGTTTTAATTTTAGAAAAATCTCAATTTAATATATATTCGTCCTCATGCATCATATAACTCATTTCCATTAAACAATCGAGCATATCTTAACATTTACTAACCTAAATCGAGTCTTGTTCGTCTCTTAGGTTTTGGATTTTATTTTTAGAAAAATCTAAAACAATTCATACAATCAATTAACATCATAAGCAACACTAATCTATCATCAATTCGACGAAGAAATCGAGCACGAAAGAAAGCCCTAAAATCTGAAATTTTCGGTATTAATAGGGCTTAGGGTTCTTGATTTTTCCTTCATGATTTGATCCGTAGAACTTGATTCTAAGCATCCTAGAACATGTATCGATCAAGAAATCACATACTAAACCATCCCTAATTTTTCGAAAAAAATGAAAGAGAGGGGAAAGAAGATTTGTTCGGATCAAACTAGAGACGAAGTTCTTACCTTTCGATATATGAAATATGATTGGAATTTAATCGGTAGATACAGGAGTTGTGGATCTTGGAAGAGCTTGAGTTTGGTGCTTCATTGGAGGAAATTTGGAGAAGAATGAGAGAGAAATGAGGGAGAGGGGTGGCGGCAATGGTGGGATAAGGGGGAGGGTGATGAGTCACCTTGGTGACTCATAAAGTAGGAGAAAATAATATCCTACAACATAGTGAGTCGTTAAGTTTCGTTTGGCGAGGAAATTTTATACGAAATTTCTCGTTTCGGCTCTTGAACGCCATTTTAAAAGTCGAGAAATACTTTTCTAGTTAGTTACGGAATTGACGAAATCTAATTCGTCCGTTAGATTGGAAATAATTAACGTACTCGGAAAACCTAAATCATTTTTCAAAATCTGAGAAAAAGTCGGGACGTCATAGTCCAAATTTCGTCCGGAAAATCACAAAAAATTAACTTTCTCCGGTGAACTCGTCTCGAAGAAAAAGTGAATGTAAATTCTGACGGAATTCGATTCCGAGTTTCCGGGCGAAAAACTTTACGGACGTGAAAACCCTAATACAGTAGTCGTTCGTTCGATTTCTGGAAATTATTTTCGGAAACGGATTTCACCGTAAATCATAGAATTTAATTTCATGATCTTAGGCGTGCAAAGCCATAATTATTATTAACTTTTTTTTTAAAAGACTATAGAAATAGTCTGGGGTATTACATCCTACCCCCCTTACGGAAAATTTCGTCCCGAAATTTGCATACCTTCTTCAAAAAGATAAGGATATCTCTCCTTCATCTTTTCCTCGAGCTCTCACGTAGCTTCTTCTTGCCCGTGGTGATTCCATAATACTTTTACTACTGGTATCGACTTGGTTCTTAATTCTTGAACTTTTCTATCCAAAATCGATATCGGCTTTTCTTCATAACTTAGGTCAGATTCAAGAACGACGTCTTGCTGACTTATAACGTGCTTAAGGTCATAGACATATTTTCTTAATTTTGAAACGTGAAACACGTTATGGACACTTCCTAGACTTGGCGGTAAGGTCAATCTATAAGCAACAGGTCCTATTTTCTCGAGAATTTCGTAAGGTCCTATGAACCTCGGTCTAATCTTACCCTTAACACCGAATCTAATGATTCCTTTCGATGGTGAAATCTTAAGGAAAACCTTATCACCAACTTCAAAACTAAGATTGGTTCGTCGATCATCGGCGTAAGACTTCTGTCGGTTCTGGGCTTCTTTCATCCTATCTCGAATCTGTCCAACGATCTCGATCATTTCATTAATCGGGTCTGGTCCTAAGTTCTTCCTTTCACCCACTTCATCCCAATAAAGTGGTGACTTGCATTTTCTTCCATATAATACCTCATAAGGCGCCATTCCTATCGTCACCTGATAACTGTTATTATACGCGAATTCGACCAGGTGTAAGATATCCTCCCAATTTGCGCTTCGATCCAATACTACTGTCCTTAGCATATCAATTAGAATCTGAGAGGGTGAAAAGCTATAATGAAGTTAAGTGTTGTCCCTAATTCTTTCTGCATCGTGATCCAAAATCTCGAAGTGAACTTGGCATCTCTGTCGGATATTATAGACTTCAGCACTCCGTGCAGACGTACAATTTCTCGAACGTACAACTGGGCTAGCTTCTCTGATCCGTAGGTAGTCTTAATCGGTAAAAAGTGAGCTGACTTCGTGAGCCTATCGATAATCTCCCAAATGGCAGTATTTCCTCTTCTTGACTTAGGCAATCCTGTCACGAAATCCATGGCTATTCCTTCCCATTTCCATTCTGGGATATCTAAAGGCTGTAACAATCCATACAGTCGTATATGTAAGGCTTTCACTTGCTGGCATGCCAAGCATCTTTCTACGAACGAGGCAACGTCTCGTTTCAATCCATTCCACCAGAAATTCTTTCTCAAGTCCTGATACATCTTCGTACTCCTTGGGTGTGCTGTATACGGCGTATCATGAGCCTCACTCATGATATCATTCTTTAATTCTTTGTCACTGTTAGGAATACAAAGTCTGCCTTCAAATAATATCGCATTGTCTGGTGCTTCGGAATATCCGTCTGGCTTATCTGTTCTTATCTTTAGGCGAAGCTTCTCCATTGACTCATCTTTCCTTTGAGCACTTATGATTCTTTCTCTTAAGTCCGACATAGCTTCTAGTGCTGCTATCTGATTTGTGATTGTTGCTGGTGTGTCGAGCACTTCTACTTCAATCTTTTCAAATTCTCGTACTAGCGCTTCTTCCTCGATAAACAGACATCCTAACTTGGTTGGAGCCTTACGACTCAGCGCATCTGCTACTACATTTGCCTTTCCTGGGTTGTAGTTAATTCCGCAGTCGTAATCCTTGACTAATTCGAGCCATCTCCTTTGTCGCATATTCAGTTCTTTCTACTCGAAGAAGTACTTCAGACTCTTGTGATCTGTGAAGATCTCAACCTTTACACCATAAAGATGGTGTCTCCAAATCTTTAATGCATGCACAACTACTGCGAGTTCTAAATCGTGGGTTGGGTACTCGATTTCGTGAGGTCGAAGTTGTCGTGAGGCATAGGCTATTACCTTTCCGTCTTGCATTAGAACACAACCTAACCCATTCTTTGAAGCATCGGTATACACCACATATTCTTTGTTTGCGTCGGGAAGAGCTAATACGGGTGCTGTGGTTAACTTTTCTTTTAGCGTTTGGAAACTCTTTTCACACTCGTCCGTCCATTTAAACTTGTTTTCCTTCCGAAGTAGCTGCGTCATAGGTCTAGCAATCGTGGAGAATCCTTCGATGAATCTTCTGTAGTAGCCTGCTAAACCTAAGAAACTCCTGATCTCGTTCGGACTTGTCGGTGATTTCCAATTATGCACTGCCTCCACCTTGGCAGGATCTACTTTGATTCCTTCGGCCGAAACTATGTGTCCGAGAAACATTACTTCCTTCAACCAAAATTCGCACTTACTGAACTTGGCATAAAGTTTCTCAGTCCTAAGTGTTTCCAACACTATCCGTAGATGTTCTTTGTGTTCATTCTCATTCTTAGAGTAAATGAAAATATCGTCGATGAAAACTAAGACGAATTTGTCTAAGTATGGGTGGAAAACTCTATTCATGAGGTCCATGAATACAGCAGGGGCGTTGGTCAATCCAAACGGCATAACTAAGAATTCGTAGTGGCCATATCTGGTTCGAAAAGCAGTCTTAGGTACGTCCTCGGGTTTAATCTTCAGCTGATGGTAACCCGATCTTAAATCTATCTTTGAAAACACTCCTGCACCTTTGAGCTGATCAAAAAGGTCTTTTATCCTTGACAAAGGGTATTTGTTCTTGAGGGTGAGGAAATTTTATACGAAATTTCTCGTTTCCGGCTCTTGAACGCCGTTTTAAAAGTCGAGAAATACTTTTCTAGTTAGTTACGGAATTTAGGAAATCTAATTCGTCCGTTAGATTGGAAATAATTAACGTACTCGGAAAACCTAAATCTTTTTTCAAAATTCGAGAAAAAGTCGGGACGTCACAGTCCAAATTTCGTCCGGAAAATTACAAAAAATTAACTTTCTCCGGTGAACTCGTCTCGAAGAAAAAGTGAATGTAAATTCTGACAGAATTCGATTCCGAGTTTCCGGGCGAAAAACTTTACGGACGCGAAAACCCTAATACAGTAGTCGTTCGTCCGATTTCTGGAAATTATTTTCGGAAACGGATTTCACCGTAAATCTTAGAATTTAATTTCATGATCTTAGGCGTGCAAAGCCATAATTATTATTAACTTTTTTTTTTAAAGACTGTAGAAATAGTCTGGGGTATTACAAATAAAATTTTTCTAAATAAATAGAAATGAGTAAAATGCCCTTATGTATTTTTACGTGAGATTATCTGTGCTATTTCTCGAAATGATAATGTGATGTATATATTGAGTTTGCTTATATGAGAATGAGTACGAGTATGATTTTCAGAAAACTCCGATGATTTTTTGATTGAAAGAGAATAATGTTGATAACCGAGAAATTGCTATGCGCCGAAGAACTTAGAATAGATTTTAATTAAAATCTTTGAACCTAGAATTTCTTATAAGGTCATTGAGATAAGATAGAAGCTTATCCGAGATATTTGAGAAGAGTTACGAGGATTTAATCTTTGAAGGATTAATAAGCGGATTAATAAGCCGACTAATTTCTTTTAAGACTTAAAAGACTAGATGATCGGAATTATTAATCTTTTTAATGAGATGTGAATTAGGTTTGAGATGTTTTAGTGTCGGAAACGAGACGAGGAGAGATTAGACCCGTTTATAGCATAAATGGAATAATACTGACCTTTTTATTCTGAAAACTCTTTACGACCGGGTAATTAATACCCGTAATGAAGCAACGAGACAAGTGTCGCTCATCTCTCTCCCTCTCACCGCCACCTCACCCTATCTCTCTCCCTAATCTCTCTCCAACCTACTCTATAGCTTTAATCATGATGTCTTACCAAAATCTTAACAAAAGATTGCATGCAAATGCCATCACATCAACCTCTTAATCACACCAAGTTCCAATACAAATTGTCATCATTCTTTATTCCTTATGTTGGAAATCAAATACATGCATCCTATTCAAAAGAGAAGAGTTCATTCATTCAATCCCTATCTCTCTCTCACTTTCGAAACCTCTCAAGAAAACAAGAAGAAGAAAAATTCTCTCCCTCTTTCCCTACTCTCTCCCTCTCGGCAACACACACACACACATCACACACACTTGAGTTTTCTTCCATGCAAGCTTAGCATCCAAGCTCAAAATCCATGGAGATTAAGTGAAGATCATCATCCTTCATCTAGTTCATCTATACCTTCAAGAAAAAGGTATAAATTCATCAAGTTCTTGAGTATTAAAATTCAATAATCATCCTTATTTTCCTTGTATTTTTCGGCTATGAAGCCCTAAATGGATGATTAATTATTCTTTATATTTTTCTCGAGGATTCAAGAGGAGTTCTTCCATAAATCCAAGCTAGAGTTTGAAGCCCTAAACCCCCCTTCATTTCGGTTCCAAGAAGCCAAGAAGAGGAGATCAAATTTTAATTTTCAAAGTATGTTAATTCATTTGATTAATTGTATACATGTATATCTCTAAGCCCTAAAGGAAACAAAACATGCATGCATGGTATTTATTTTATGTTTAGGCAAACTTAGGTTATCAATGTGAGAATTAGGTGAGAAGAAATCGATAGGAGAATCGAACACTAGGATTTAATTGATGAATTAAGAGAAGAAAAAGAAATTAAAAACCCTAAAAATTTTTGCTAATACCGAAAAATAGGAGGAAAAATAAGAAAATATGGATTTCTTGAGTTATTGTTATTTTGATGCTTGATTTTTGATTTTTATCATATTGAGAATGGAATTATATGCATGAAAAATTGAGAAATAAAATGCCCTAAAAATCTCTATGAATGCCGTGAGTTTAGGGTGAAAAAGAAGAAATTATTTTGTCGATTTTGTTGATAATTTAAGTGATGTTTTGATCATGAAATTATTATTGATATGTTGATTTAATCTTGTATGTTGTTAAGTATAAGAAAAACGAATTGCATGTGAAGTTTTAAAGAAAATAATTTATGATGATTTAGAAGATTTAATATAATGTGTGTTAAAGTGTTAGTTTGAATCATAGATGAAGATAGAAATTTTTGTGATAAAAGGTTAAAGTTTTAAAAGCTTTAAAAATGTTAAGAGTTGAAAAATGCATAAAAAGATATATCTAGTAAGTGTTTAAATGTTCTAAGTGTTCTTGAAATAAAACTTGAAGATTTAAGTTTTGTTTAAATTAAATCAAAAAGAAATTTTGTAATCAAATTAATAAGATAAACTAATTTTTATTAAAATAAAAAATAATTGAAGAATAAAATGTGTTAATTAAGAAATTAGTCTTAATTTAATAAAAAAAAAGAAAGGAAAGTTTTTAATTAGATAAATAAGAGTCGAAATAATCGAGTTAAAAAGAAAAGAGAATAAAATAACAAGAAAATGAAAAGAAGATTTAATCGAGTCGAGAAAAAAATGTTAGACGAGTTAAGTTAAATACTCGTATAATTTTAATCAAGAAGATAATAGAATAAAATTCGAGTAATAATTTTGAAAGAAATTAATTAAAGTTAATTAATTAAGTTAATTTTCAAACCATGTAGATTGAGAATGAACCGAGGAGAATTGACGAGATAATAATTAGAAAAATAATAGTTGAGTTAAAAAATGAGGATCGAGTTAGAAATGGAAAGGAAATTCCTATTTCATAAAGAGTTTATTAAAAATTTAAAAGAATTTTTGTTAATTGAGTAAAGTATATAATATGTTTTCATAAGACAACGAATTTAGAAAAAAAAACGTTGTTTATAAGCCGAGAAAGATAATTGATATTGTTTGAGTTGTATAAAAGGAATTCTTATTTAAGTTAAGTTCTAAAATAAAAATTGAGAAATTGTTAATGTGTCTTGAAATGTGATTGAATTTGAAACAATGTGTTTGATTTATTTGGAATTATTATGCAACTGAATTAAATGTTTGAGTAAATGATATTATCTGATGACGTGAAGAATTAATGAGTTGTTTTATATGCAAAAATAACTGAGCTATTGAGTTGTTAATTAAATCGAGAATTGATTAAGTTCTTAAAAGAAAGCTCGAGTAATGGAATGTAGATAGACGATGTTTCATAATTAAAGCGAGAAGTGCTAAGACATTGGTTAGTAGTATTAAACAATCATCGAGTAGAGTTAATGGTTTAAAGACAAGAATGCGAGATCTTTTAGAAAGGATAAAGCGTAAAGAGAAACGACTCAAGTAGAAGTCCTTCAGTCGAGACCAACGCCTTTTATCCGTCTTGTGTAGTATCTTATTTTCTTATCGATGTCAAACTGTGAAGGATCAAGCCGGACGGATCGATAAGCGAGGACAATAGCCCTTAAACCACCTAGCTAGAATCTTCGGAAGTCAGGTGGGCTTTTCTAAACCAAAACTATCGATGAAAGTTATTATACTGTTGAGTATGATTATATGATTTTAAATGCGATTGACTTGCCGTTTTTATTGAGTTTAGTATGTGTTGTCATATGTTTATCTGAGATATTATCATCCTGTGAAAGGCAGGAAGCCCACGTGTGGTATGTTGAATGTTGAGGTGACTATGAGCCTTGCTTCGGCTAGGCCGGTCACAGTGTTTGAGAAGGAGGCCAACTTCTCTGCACAGTGAGTTAATTTATGACAGATGATGCATACTGTTGATATATGTTATGTTTTGACTGCGCAGTCTATTTAAAAGAAAATGTTTTAACTTGCACAAGTAAAACTATTTTAAGTTGCTTAAATATTTGTGATGTTTCGACAAGGCAAGTTCAATTGATATAGCTTTTTTAGAGCATCTTTTCCAAATGTTTTTGGCATGTGTTCACTGAGTACGAAGTACTCAGCCCTGCGTGTGTTTCTAAACGTGCAGGTTGACATGATGGTGATGGCATGGATACTTGGTGGTGTGGTGTCTTTGGTTGAGTCGAGTCGGATGTCGGACTGGCATTTGCACGTCTCCATACGTGTGAACGTTAGGTTTTGAGTCAAGTTTCCGCTGCAACTCTTTGAAATGATGTCTGTTGATATATACACTCCGATACTTCTTTTTGTTATTCCGAGCGATGTGCTCGATGAATTTAAATGCTTGTTGAATTCGTATTCTCGTTGACTTGAAAAACTTATCGTATCCTAGTTGAAATGTGATTTTGAAATGCTCGGTTATTGCTTCATTATGCCTTGAAAGCCTTATTCGAATGCTGCTGCGTTTCATTGATGTTTTCCCCGAGCATGTTTCCATATTTGAGTTGATTGTTAGTTGTATTGTTGTTTCGTAAGTCGCACCTCGGGAGTCGGGGCGTGACACTACTGCAAGGAGCTCGGACATTGGAAATATGAATGTCCAAAGAAGAAAAAGTAGCAAGAAAAGAAAACAGGTATTGTTGCTATGGCAGAAGATAACACCAACTCCGAGGAGGATCTCGCCCTAGTTGCTAATGGACAAACACACTTAATAGATGTGTGGGTTCTCGATTCTGGGGCATCTTATCATATATGTCCACGCAGAGAGTGGTTTACAACCTATGAAGAGGTAGAGGCAAGCAATATATCAATTGTCAACAGCTCTATCTGCAAGGTGGTTGGAATAGGCTCAATTGATCTTAGTGAAATTTGGAATTGGGAATTTTTTATTTTGACAAATCTTAGGTCAATTGATCTTAAATCTATGAAATTAGATTTATTCTATGTATGATAGAACTTGAAAATGAAGAAAAAGATCAAGTATAAGAAAGATGATAAGTGAAAAAAAATTAAAGAAAAATCTGGTGAGATTTTGATGATTTAATGATGGAATTGATTATAAGAGAAATAAAACTATTTCCATTTAAAACCGAGAACTTTTATTTTTAAGTTAAAAATTCGAACAGTATCGAGTCAGCATGAGACAGTGTTCTAAGTCTTGAATGAGTTTCTGAGTATGAAATTGAGCATGTATGAATATATGTGAATTTCTGGAATTTTCTAGAATATTTTGAGAAGTTTTGAAAATTTTTATTTTTCCGACTAATTATTGAAGTCACTCATTTATCAATCTGTGAATACTTGATTTGTGATATGATTACTTGAATGTGAACTGTTTAAAGTGATCGAGATTTAATCTCGAAATTTTCTGAAGTCGTTTGATGTGTGAAATTGAGAAATTCCAAGTTTATGGAATGAATAGTGATTTCTCGATATTGATTATTTGAATAAGTTTCAATTTGTCTGATTTACCAAGTTTGTGGAGTCTGAATGTTTGAGTCGAGAAAGTTTGATTAGTCGAGCCGAGAAAGTTAGAAATCTCGAGTCAAGTAGAAATCCGATTAATCAAATTTAGATTCTGTTTTCATTCGAGAAGGTAGAACTCATCCTTATAAGAACGTTATCCTTGAAAGAACGAATGAAGTTCGATAGTAAGAAACAAGTGGAGTCCAGAAGTAAGGAGCGAGAAGAAAAGAGGTATTCCGAGCAAGCCACTAGATGACAGGTGGGCTTTGTAACCAAAACAAATCGATGCATGTGATTACTATAATCATATTATGTGAGTTTTTAAATTAATTGACTTGCCAATTTTTGAGCTTTGATGTATGTTACCACCTACTTAAGGAAGACTATGTTACCACCTACTTGAGGAAAACGAACTAGGTCCTGTGTGAGACAGAATTTCTGTGTACACATAGAAGTGATCGTGTGCTTTCCATTGGGTAAGCCGGTCACGGTGTTTGAGAATGAGGCCTACTTCTCGATACTCATATTTGATTGTAGAATTGGTACATACTTGAGTTATATATTATTGCTTGCACTGACATTTTCAAAAGTGAAATGATTTTTCTTGCATGCATAGGTTAACTGTTTTATAACTCTTAAGAAAGGAAAGTTCAATTTATAGCTCTATCGAGCAAGGTTTAAATTATTTTGGCATGTGTTCACTGAGTACGAAGTACTTAGCTCTACATGTTGTTTCTAAAACGTGTAGGTTAGCTCAGATGATGATGGTGCAGTGTGCTTGGCAGAGTTCGTTGTTTTCGAGTCGAGTTTTGTCTAAGCTTGAGTTATATGTCTTCATACATATAATCTGGGACTTGATGTATTTCTCCGCTGCAACACCGATTCTTAATCGTGTTTTAATTTCTTTCAACTCTAATGTTAGATTAAGGAGTTTCGTGCTCGACACTTTATTTTTATTTCCTCTCGACTCTTAATTAATAAACTTATTTCATTAAGTTTTTGAGATGGGTGATTGAAAGCAAGTTGATCAATTGTTTTCGCTTTCAATAGATATTCCCTTGTACCCGAGTATGTTTTCTTGTTTATTTTCCATTTGTTTCACCCTCATTGTCCAATGGTTTCTAGTCGTTTCATACATTAAAAATCGGGTTGTGACAGATTCGATTCTACTCGAAAGCACAAGTTAGCTTAAGAACTTACCATAAATGGACCCACAACAGCGACGTGCATAAAGCAACACTCACAATTTCCATTTTAAAAAAGTTTCCAGAAAAGCAGGTGGAGTGCCATGCTTTTGACAGAGGTCAAACGGCTCTTTCCAACGGCTAGTTAGATCTCTCTTTGTAAATATAGGTCTCCACATTAAAGCTCGTGGATGGACACAAGTACGTAGAAGTGCCAAGAGAGACAAAATCAAGAGTAAGTAGCAGTAGCAGACCACCTCTCTCTCTCTCTCTCCAGCAAGAAGACCTCAGTGGAAGACCAATCGAAGTCGTATGTTCAAACCTCCTCCTATTCTTTCTTCTAGCCACTCAGAAAGCCTTTTCTTGATCGAGTCTAGAATATAGGTTCTTGCATAAATTATGTCTGACCGGACTCTCTCCCAAGAGATCGAGTCCGAAGCCTTAGGACGAAGCCTCCACTTTTCTCAGTGTTGAAGGATACATAGTTGGAAAATCCCCAACCCCCAATCCTTAGGTCCGACTTTTAACCCGTAATCAAAGTCACTAGGTCCCTTTGAACCCGTAATCAAAGACCCGGTCTCTTGGAACTAGGAATCCAAGACTAGGTCCCTTAGAATCCAGAATCTAAGACCCATGCTGTGCACTTGCCCGGAACAATGTTGTAATCTCTTGTTCGAACTCATAATCGAACTGGTTAGGTTTGCTTGGTACCCGAAAACCAAGTAGAGCATTTGATAAGCACGCTTAAGCTTATCCAGTGGATTACTTCCTTGAAAAGGAAGTCGTGGACGTAGGAGGTCAATCTTTGACCCTCATAAAAATATTGTGTTCTTTACTTTCAGTATTTACATTCAGTTTCCTAACGAACTAACTTGCATACAAAGTGCATATTTACAAACTACACTAATTTGAGAACTTGACCTTCCCCATTTTCACAAAGGTTTCAGTTTTTGTAACGAGTCTAAACTCCACTAACTTCCGCAACGCAAAACTATTTAAAACCTCAGTTGGTGCATACAGCTGACCTTTAGGCATATGAGCCAGTTGTGCCCCTAACTGTGTGATCAGCTCCAACTGAGCTACTCAGTTGTAGAGTAGCTCCAACTGACTTTTTCAGTTGTCGAGCCAACTGACCTGAGCAGTTTAACTCAGTGAAAAAATTTTGAGTATACACATTAGATCCCCTCCCCATACACCAAATACTCGTTATTGGGACCATCAGAAGGTAATAAACTCAGAGAAGATCAGCTTAATTTGAGTATACACATTAGATTTTTTATTATTAATATAGTATTAATCAGGTCATTTCACCTGGCTAGCCTTAATAAGCTTGACTATTGGTATCAGGGCTAACGGGTTAAGTTTTTTTATGGCTAGAAATTTTCGTCTGTAACACGTCTTTTATATATGGCGTGTTATTCAAGACAAATTGTGTTGGTCCCTAGATGAGTTATTGGTGTAGAGTGGGGAGAGGTGAATACACCAGTAACCTTAACATGTCTACTATATAATATGCATGGCCGGAGGCCAAATGCAGCTTATCACTTTCCACTTCAGTTTTGTTTTACATTGAAGAGTCGTGAGGAAGACACTAAGTCATATGGGCAATTTTATTTTGTTTATGTATTTTTGTTTATGTTCGGATTCTGAGTTAGCCTCGAAAGGTGTGCTTTCCAGAGTTAGACTACACGGTAGCTGATGAGTGTGGACTCTGTTGAGTAGCAGCCTACCTTGGTGAGGAGCATTCATTGATGAATGCATTCTTCCCCGCGTTAATCAGATATGGATTGAAATGAATTGAGAAATAAGCTTGTAGACAAGAAAATGGTTTAGTAAGCTCGTACGGGTCCTTATTGAGAAATCCAAGTGTGTTACTCCGGAGATGCATGATTTTATTCTACAACAGATTAATATGTGTTCACTAAGTATGTTGTAGTTAGCCTTGTATATGTTTTAAAATATGCAAGTTGAGTGGCGTGTAACGACATAGGTTGAGTGGTTGTAATTAATACAATCAAGCTAGTCGAGTCTCGATTTCACATCTTCATATGTGGAATCAATCTATGTCTTTTCCGCTACAAGACACTCTTTTTGTTATAACATTTTCCGGTTTAAGTACTCTAAACTTGAAACCCGAAATAGTACTGAAACATCTATGCCGAAGCAAATCCTTCGAGATTGTCCCTCTCTGAATAATCAAAGTACGTTTTAGTTCATTGTTTTATCATGATCTATTTCCCATTTATTCAATGACTTCCTTTCTTCCCCGCTTTTTTAATTCTAATAAGATGCGAGAGTTACTCATGATTGTTTTAGGCTTCCTTTCTTTAACAAACAGAGAGACTCTTCATTATATCCTGCTTGGGCCTTAAGTGTGCAATAGACTCTGTAGATTCCAATTTTTGCAATCGAGTCTAAACCGTACATGGATCTGTATTTACACTGTAAATAATATTTTCCAATGCTAATGCATTCTCATTGATCAATGCGACAATATTTGGAACGGTGAAGATCATATTGTTCGGAAAAGTTTAGTATCAACTTCAAAGACTTGAGGTTGTTGCTGGAGGTGAAAAAGCTTGTCCCCACAACGTCTTTTCTGGAATTACTAATACTAGAGAGAGAGGGGAGGGAGAGAGCGAGAGAGATAGAGAGAAAGTTTTCGCTAATATCATATAATCTCTATTTGTTTTCGCAAAAACTTGTATATGACCTACCGCACTCCATGCGACCGCGCGTGTGGTGCACGCGGCTAATATATATATATATTTTTTTTAATTTTCTTTTTTCAGATTTATTTTTAAATCTCCAGATTTTTTCCCTCTTTTTTTGTTTGTCTCTTCGCTTTTTTGTTTGCCGCTTCTTCTTTGGTCAAGATTCGAGCGAGGGGAGCCGACGGCCTTGGAGCGAGCTGAATATATTTAAATTGTTGCCGACAATTATCTTTATATTAGTAATCAGAGCGAAGGCGGAGCTGTA
This sequence comes from Schizonepeta tenuifolia, assembly GCA_029490685.1. NCBI lineage: Eukaryota > Viridiplantae > Streptophyta > Magnoliopsida > Lamiales > Lamiaceae > Schizonepeta > Schizonepeta tenuifolia. The sequence continues at coordinate 22,095,116 of CM055956.1, read as the reverse complement.
AAATTGAAACAGAAGGCTGAGTCGAAAAAAACTGAAATTAAAAAAAAATTGAAATAAAAAAAAATTTAAAATTGACTGTGTCAGCTCGACCCGGATCAGGTCGCAAGGCCCATGCGCTGCTGCATGGGAGAGTACCTCATTTGTTTTTCACAATTAGGATACAAAAATCCAAATTTTAGTTAACGGTGTTTGGAAATAGTGAATGGTTTATTTGCATTTGCACCATTAATTGGGACGATAGGACATGTCAACACCTAAACATTCGTTGAAGATGCATTTATACTTCTCATTCCAACGTTACGGGAGTATTAGTACTATAACCGTTTTGATATATTAATTTATCTAAGGTTAATAAATTTAACTTGTATCCTTATAAAATACAAAGGGCATGCAAAAAGGCTACAAAACTGAAGCTCATCAATGTTATTTATGAAGAAAATAATAATTAATATATTTTCAAATGAAATTACACGGAAGATGTCTCCACCGCTTGAATGTCGACGAACGAACAAAGAAAAGAAAAGGTAAGAGCAAGCAAGTTTGATTTGAAAACATTGAAAAAAAAGATTATTGTGTTTTCTCAGCTATGGACCTTGTACTAAATTTGTAAATTATCATTCTCACAATCTTGTAGAACCAGAATGCACTCACAAGTTGTAGCCCCAAAGCCATTGCCTGCAATCAATAATGCCCCAAAAAAATTAAATGAATGTTGATTGAATATATTTATTTATATATACAATAATACTTCCTTTTATATAGGTAAATTATTGTGAAATGCCACTTTTAGAGATAGAAATATTAATTATAACACCTATAAAAACAATCACTTTTTGACTTTTTTGGCCCTATATCTTTTACATATTATTATCGTTTTCACATTTGCAAAAACGTGAATTCACATATTATCATCATTTTCACATTTAAAAATGTAAATTAACAAATTTACATTTGACGAAAAAATATGAATTCTCTATTATTGCACATGTAATTTTCACATAATTGTAATTTTACATATTATTTGATGTGACTCACATATTTTACTATGTGATTCTACATATAACACTAATGTTAAAATCTAGGAAGAAGGGAAAAAAAGCTGGAAAATGGTAGCTTTTATATGTTTAAAATCGATGGTATAACTAATACTTTCATCTCAAGATGTGTTAGTATATCTCATTTGTTCCCCATATATATTTATATAAATTTTGGAGTGAATTTACCTTGATCAGAAGTGGATTAGGAGCAGACAGAGTAACATAAGTAAGATATGGGCCACCTATCATTCTTGCAAATGAGAACACACCAGCGAAAGCTACCTGTAAAACAAGTGTCCATGTTAGATTTCCATCATACCTTTATATGACATTTCACAATTTAAAATAAATATTTAATGATAAATACATCCATAATATTATTTCGAGAAAAAACCGGAAAGTGGTAGATTCTGTATGTTAACAAATGCAAACAACACCAAATTAAACGCCCGGTCCTTTCCTCTTTCATTGAGTCGGGTGTAGATCAAAACTAGTAAAACGTTTCCTATTGATTACTTGAAATTCCTTTCTGTCAGAGTTAATACCTCACGCAAAAGTTCAACAATAATATTAATAATTAAATAAATAAATAATTAGTACTAGCAATAATAACTAATAAAATAATACCAACACAACTATTAATGAAATTATACGTTAATTTAGAATAAAATTCAAAACTACAAGTTTTAATTGTAGTAATACTCGATATGCACTTTTAGAAAAATCAACTATTGCAATAAAGCATGCTCCAAAAAACTATTGATGTGCAAGCATTTTCACTAGTTTAAACTTAGTTTCACAGATATTAAATAATCAGCAAAAATTGGTTGATAGTAATAAATTAGTACTACCAATGTTGCAAAATTGGTTGATAGTAATAAATTAGTACTACCAATGTTGCAATAACAAGGTCCCCTATTTTGGGCACAATTTTTAATGAATAAAAATAAAAAGATAAAATGCAGTAAATTATTTTTAGAGAATTATTAATTATTTTTATTTTTCAAAAACTTTGTTATTGAGACAAATGAAAGAAAAATAAAAGAATGACTAAGCATTACTAAATTAATAATAAAATTGGAACTTACGTCAGCAGCCAAATTGAGGTCGGTTCCCCTGTATCCAAGCTCTTTAAGAATCTCCCTTAAATGGAGGAATGGGCTCGATATTTCTGTGATAATCAACGCTGCCACCATTTCTGTTCCACACTACACATATTCAACACTATTGAATTTAATAAAATGAAAAAATGAAGTAGTCATTATATATTTCCAAACATGTTTTTTACCGTAAAATACATGAATTTTATACCAATTTAAATTTTGCACATGTGGCACATAAAATAAATTTTATATACTTTTCATAAAATGATTACAAATTTCACCTAAAGTGATACCCATGTAGCACTAACCTCTAGTTTTCAATTTATTTTAAACGGGGCATTGTTTATAATAAAAAAAGGGGGTATTTTGAAGCAATTAACTCATCTCTAAAGCAGTTACCCTTTGATGAACAAGTCCAGCGACGGCCCCAATAATACTGATCAGATGATGAACAGTATTATCAATCTTCACTTGCTTGTCAAATTGGCAGCAAACTAAATCGTAAATCAAATATCCCATAGATACTGCAATTGTTTGCATCTGTATCAATTGATCAAGAATATTAAGAAATAACAGTATAGAACATTAATTCTTCATACATAAAGTAAAATGTAAATAATTAAAATTAATGAAGATATAAGCAAATAAAAAATGTTCTTTCATCTTAAAATACAATTCTCATTTGGTGCATTTGTAATTCATATACTATTACTTAATAATTAAAATCTTCGCGCATCGAAATATTAGTGGTGCTCAAACAACACAGAATTTATATAGAAGGATTAAATATGATGTATTTTTCTCCCTAAAAAAAGATGATGTATTTTTCAACCAAACAAGCAGTGATCCCCGTTTCAGCTCCTGCCGTGCTGCCCCACAACACGTCTACCACTCATCGCGACTTTAGGTTTTGAATTTTTGATGTTGAAAGAAAAATAAATATAAATAAAATAGAAGAAATGAGGAAGACCCGGGGGCGAACACAAGGTTATATATTTCGGTGAAATTTATCGATATGGTTGGAATTTTAGTTGAAAAGAGCGCTTGTAGAACTCATGATTCAAGTTATTTTCATGGAATGAGTCTTTATTATTGAAACCATTCATTTCAATGTATTGTAGCAAAAACTTATAAACTAGGTACCTGTTTAGGAGAAGATTGTGATGCCAAAGGGCAAACTGGGCAGCTCCAATCTTGAATGGAAAGAGATGCTAAAACTATGCCCAAGATAGCGTGAACCGTCGAAACAAGGCGGTTGCAGAAATCAAAAGAACGCTTCGGAAACATTCTCTTGAACGCCAAAAACAAAGTTGTCCATCCCACCACACTTAACACGATCAACTTAACAACATAATCCTCCATATATCATCCAAGCTTATTCAAATTCCTTAGATAAGCTTTTGTAGTTGAATGAAAGATACAAGGAAAGACAAATAGAGTTATAACTATTAGTCTTTTAGCTAGTCACGAGATTACTTTCTAAATGTAGTGTAGATTTAAATCTACGATTTTAATTTATACCAACTTGTGTTAGGCAAACTTATCATGAGTCAAAACATGGTTGTTTCTATTACTTTAACTACTGTTATACTCTAACCATCCCGTTGTCCCTATTTCCGTTTTCGTTCGTCCAATTTATAATATCCCCTTTCTATAAATAGAAATATATAACCCTTTAAAAATAATGGGGCCTACCATTTTCTATCCTTTACTCTTGCTCATTAATAATCGTACCAAAAAAGTAGGGGACAGTACAAGCTAGCGATTATGATGGTTTATTGAGCTGGATTCGAGTTCGAGTTCAATTATTACTTTAATAGAATTTCTTAAAGATTAGAGCAAATACTAAAAGCTCTCGAATCGAGCTCGAACTACGAATTTTCTTACAAGACGAGCTCGAACTTACCAATATGTAGTTGTGCTCGGTTTGTATACAACTCTACTTTCAATGGGCTTGTCTCATCGATAAGTTTATTTATTATTTATTTTTTCCTGTACCATTATAAAAGTTTTGTGATAATTAAGTAGTATAATTTATCTTGTGTACTAAGCAAACCCGCACGACAATATAATTTTGAAAATAAGATGTTAAACTAATTTTTCAATTCTCTAACTGTACAACTATATCGCCTTACCATTAAACATAAATGATTGTAGTATTGTTTTGCAGGTAGGGTTGGTGAACCTCTAGATCAACATTAACGTGTATTTATTATTTTTGAGAGGTCGTTCATACGTAACTTGTTATAGACATCATGTATATGCTTATTTTATTTTTTATTTTGTAGTAAAAGTAGTTGATTGGTCTTTAATGCAAGATTGAATACTAAAACCGTCACCTACCCACTTGCCACCTTATTAATTATTAATAAATGACTTAGGTGAATGGCTGGCCGTAATTAATACGAATGTATAATAATAGTATATAGATATATGTATCCTTGGGATGACCTACTGGTAAAAATGAGAGCCTGAGACCCGAACTCCATGACACGCTTCTATAGGTCGAGTCTGTCACACTTGTACTTGGAAAGTGTGGTTTACCTGCCTTGTGTGGTTTGCAGGCTACTGCACAAGGGACATGGGGTTTATCCGGTGCGCACCGAAGATAGCGGCTGCGGGTTCCCACGACATAAAAAAAAGTATATACATATATTCATTTGACATTATAATCATAATCAGTGATCAAGCCACAAAAATTTATATGACGACCAGATTATAATAATTTTTAAAAAATTTAAGCAAAATTTTAGTAATAAGGTTGTTACATTACTATAAGTCTACGACAACCATGTACCCTGCACACTTTTATAATTTGAGACTAAATTTATGTGATTTTCCCATAGTATATGATATGGCTAGTAATTTTTTTTAAACTAGTGTGTAGTTCGTCGAAGGACTTCTCATACAGTAAATAAGTAAATTTCACCTTTCTCATGCACAATTCCTTTAAGGACTTCTCACATTTGGGCATGGATTGCCTTGCAATTAAAAAGGGCAGATTGATCTTAACATTCTAAAACACAATTAGCATGCCTTTCATTTCTTGCTTCTCCTTGTCCTTTGCTAATCTATGCAGACAAGGTGCCTTGGGCATATATGGAGGTGTTTTCACCTTGGGCATAGCAGCAACAACCTCTTTTTCATTTTCCAGTTTTCTAACTAGTTCTTCTTCATTGGCTGATCCCATATCAACTTCCTTTGTAACCTCAGTCTCCTTCTCGGGCCCCTTACTACTTTTGGCAACGCTTTTCCACTTCTCAACGTTACAACATTGACGTAAGCCTTATTAATTTCACCTTGGGAAGGAAGTTCTCTTCCTTTCTTTTCCATTCGGCCTAAAGAATGGACAACATGAGAAAGTTGACTATTAATATTGTTGATTCCTCCCTCGTTTCCATTTGAAAACTCTCAAACTTTGAATTTTCTTATTTTTCAAAGCTAACTTGTCAACTCCTCTATTCTGGTCACGATGAGGTGGAACGCGTGGATGTTGTTGTTGATGTAGTTATGTAGCGGTTTGATTGTTGCCATACCTCAAGTTTTCGTTTTACCTCCATCCCGCAATAGAATAGTGTGAGCTCAGGTCAAACCTTCTGTGCCCATTATTTCCATTCTGATTCGGTTGTTGCCCAACAACATCAACTTTTTCATCCTCGAATCAAGAAGGACATTGATCAGTTGCATGTTTCGTGGCAGAACAAACTTCGCATCTCTTAACTGCCTTTTTGGTGTTGTTGTCCTAGATGAATTTATATTGGTCATGAATTTCTCCATGATGTACATAACCTATCAATCTTATCATCACTTTGTGTATTTGAAACATTTCTTTGACCATCGACATCCCTCTTGCTTCCTCAGCCATTTGTGCCAAAAGTTTGAAAGCTTTACGAGCATGCATCATTGACCATATCTTTCTCATGAGATCTCATCTGAGAAATAAAATTTTGGTTTAAATCATTGTACGGAATCCTATGTTGGGGGCATAGTGCCAATATCATCTTGAATTTGCTCCAATAGTCGTAGAGAGATCCCCTATTCCCATCTCTTATCGTACTGATTCCGGTCCGCATATTCTGACTTCGGGAAATGGGAATATCTTTCAAGGAATTTATGCTGCATTTCTATCCACTCGAAGTTGTCTTTGAATATATTGGGCCAATAAAACCTACAATCCAATATCTTCCTTGTCGTTCTTTTTGGTCCAAAATGTCCCCTACACACCTTGGAATGACAATGTGCGAGGATGCTTGCTTGTTCCTTCTCATCCACACACCTACGGATAACTTGGTCGGTACACATTTTCCATAAATATGGTTCATCCCAGATGTAATATCGACTTTCCACCTTCAACTTGTTCTTTTGATATAGGCTGAGGTTGCCTGAAAGTCGTCCCAAGACAATATAGTTGCATAAATCGGCATACCACGGATCAGGGTTGTCTTGGGCAATAGCAAGATGTTCATCTGGGAAAAGCCTGTTTGATCGGCTCGATCTCTTCTTGTTGGATGATACGACTCAGATGATCGACCACTAGATTCTGGGTTCCGGCCTTATCCTTGATTTCCAAATCAAATTTCTGAAGTAATAAAATCCACCTTATCAATTGGGTTTAGTCTCTTTCTTGGCCATGAGGAACTTCAGGGCAGAGTGGTCAGTGTAGACTATGGTCTTGCCCCCGAGCAGGTACGATTGGAATTTTTTGACGGCGAACACGACACCTAGTATTTCCATCTCTGTAGTGGAATAATTGCATTGGGCAGGATTGAGAGTTATGGATGCATAATATATGACATGATTCACTCTTCCTCTCTTTTGCCCAAGAACAGCTCTCACTGCGTCGTCACTTGCGTCGCACATCACTTCAAATGTCATTTTCCAATCCGGTGGCTGAATGATAGGTGCTGACACCAAGATCTCCTTTAGTGTATGGAATTCCTTCTTGCAGTCTTCATCGAAATTCCACTCCACTTTCCCTTGTAATAGTCTGGTCATGGGTTGCGCGATCTTAGCAAAGTCTTTGACAAATCTCCTATAAAATCCTGCATATCCAAGAAAACCGCGCAGCTGCTTCACATTGCTTGGGTAGGGCAACTTGACTATGTTATCAATCTTAGCCTTGTCGACCTCTATCCCTCGTTCTGATATGACATGCCCAAGGACTATACCTTCCTTGACCATGAAGTGACACTTCTCATAGTTTAGTACCAAACTTTTAACCACACATCTTTTCAGCACCATTTCCAAGTTACTTAAACACTTGTCGAAATCCGATCCATAGACAGTAAAGTCGTCCATGAACACCTCTATGCAAGTTTCAAGCAAATCTGAGAATATACTCATCATACACCTTTGGAATGTGCCAGGAGCGTTGCATAGACCAAAAGGCATCCTTCTATATGCGAACGTACCGAATGGGCAAGTGAAAGTGGTCTTGCCCTGGTCTTCCTCCGCGACCCAGATCTGCATATAGCCCGAGTAACCATCTAGAAAACAAAAGTACTTGTTGCCTACCAATCTTTCGAGCATCTCATCAATGAAAGGTAACGGAAAATGGTCTTTCTTGGTCTTCTCATTTAGCTTCCTGTAATCAATGCACACTCGTCATCCTGTTTGTAACCTCGTGGCCACCATTTCCCTCTGTTCATTCTCCACCACTTGAATTCCAGACTTCTTGGGCACGACATGCACCAGACTAACCCATCTACTGTCAGAAACCAGGTAGATAATCCCCAGGTCCAACAACTTCAAGATTTCTTTCATTACTACCTCTTTCATTATTGTATTCAATCTTCTTTGAGGATCTCTGATGGGCACGACATCTTCCTCGAGCAAGATGTGGTGTCTGTAAACAGTGGGGTTAATACCACTTATATCGGCCAATGTCAAGCATAGGGTCTCTCCCTCAAGAGACAGTTACAAAATCAGCTCCCCGGCAACGGCACCAATTTTGACGAGGTTGTTGTTCGCTCTCTCAAAATGAATTTGTAGCCTATCCTCACAGCTATATAGTTAGCAAGTAAGTACAGGGTCGATCCACAAGGAGTTGATTGTCGCTATCTCTTGAAACCTCCTCCACCTGTTCAGAAAATTGGGTTTTGCTATCTTGGTCACTAGAGCTCTCTTGACCAATTTAAGAACTTATGTAAACACTGAAAAGTAAACAAATAACTTGATCAATAATAAAAATGACTTGATCTGGACTAAGACATTGTTAAGTGAAAACCCTAGCTTGGTCATTGGTGCAAATATTTTCATTACATGCATGTACCGTTGGTTATAGGACTTGAATGCCGATATCCCTTTTTACTCGTCACGCTCTCAACAAACCCTTCCCTTACCTATCCTTACTTAGTTGGCGACGCACCGCCGGCTCCCTACCTTGGGCAATACCTCTGTTGGAGTCATCGTTCAGGCTCTTGCCCAATGAGCATTTATCACTAGAAAGGCCCAACAAAGAATCATCACGTCTAGCCCAATAGGGTAGACACCTTCCTCTAATGTGAATCGATCTTAATTGAGATAGTTATGGAAAACACTCCTACTTCCCAATTGATTAGTGATCTAATATCTCCTAAGTGATTAATGACCTATTAATCTCTTAATCGTATTATCTCATATTTGAACAAGCTCATTTACATATTGGAAACACATGCATGCAATTCTCTAGCACACATTAGACCTCTCAAGCATAAGTAATCACCTAAGTATCTTGCCCAGATCAAGTATAAAGACTTAGCTAGACATGATAATAAAACTACGATCATAATAATTATAGGAACTCATAAGATGAACTATATTAGAACTTACAAAGTACGTGAAAAGCAATTACGGCCAAAAGTGTCGATGAACAAAACACAAATAAACTTTGCCTGTAGGACTTATTTTTCTCCTCACAATCGCTCAAGTAAATAACAGGGAATGAAAGCATAAAAGACGGCGTAATTCATTGACCATATCTTTCTCATAAGGTCTCATCCGAGAAATAAAGTTTTGGTTTAAATCGTTGTACGAAATCCTATGTTGGGGGAATAGTGCCAATATCATCTTGAATTTGCTCCAATAGTCATAGAGTGATCCCCTGTTCCCATCTCTTATCGTACTGATTCCGGTCCGCATATTCTGACTTCGGGAAATGGGAATATCTTTCAAGGAATTTATGCTGCATTTTTATCCATGTAGTAACACTCCTTATGACAAAGCATACAACAAAGTTCGCGCTCCATCTTGTAGGACAAAGCAGAATGTCAACTGTAACGACCCGCCCCGCCTAGCTACTACTTTAGGAGGGACAGACTAAAACCAGATCACGATCTTGCACTGGTTCTAGAGTGAAGATGACTAGAACGGGTGAACCATGACAGACTTCTTAAGCATTTCTCTTTTCTTATCAAGGCTTTCTTTCAAATAAAAGAAAAAGAAGGGTGCCTAGCATGCTCGGGTTCATCTTGGTTCTATTTACTCGACTTTGAGGCCTTGAACAAACCAAATATACAATTATGAAGAAGTCCTAGCATGCTTGGTTCTAACTTCCATTCAATCTTGAAATATCGAAAGAACTTGAAGATTCAATTATCAAATGGGGGTCTTAGCATGCTTGGCTCTAAGGCTTCGAATCAAACATCAAGGGCCAAGTTTCAACAAATGAATCATTTATTCGAAGATTTTCAAAAAGCCTATTGGAAGCCCAAAAACTGGTTTTTAGTTTGAAGAAAGAAATTCATGATTCGATAGTTGTCAAGCATCAAAGGGGTTTCGGGGCGCATGCATCAAGGATTAAGTTACAGACCTAACAAAATAATATAATTACAACCATATCGAATAAATGAATCTTGTAGTGACAAGTAAAGTTTTGAGATACGAGTATGAAGACTCATATCCCAAGCTGGAGAGGCATGACGACAAAATGGGGAATCCTCTGAGCTTGCCCTCATCCCGCCCAAAATTACCTGCACGTTTTAAGAAAGCCAATGCAGGGCGTGAGTACAAGGTACTTAGTGAACACATGCCAAAAACTTGCTATTATGCTTTGAGATCTTAATAAGTTTAAACTTGTCACTTGAGCTTGAGCACCAAGGGTTTTTAATAAAGAAATTACCTTGGCCAAAAGCCAAAACATTTTCTTAGATAACCACTGCAGTTAAAATATAAGTGAATGAACCAAAAGTGTCTACAACTTTACTTAAGCAGTGAAGAGAAGGAGGTTTCCATCTAATCACCGGGAATCGGCCAGAGGCTCACGATCCCTATTGTGCTCAAATCTCACCTAGGTGAGACCGAATTCGTCTTTCTTTCTAAGTAGATAGATCACACACAACTTTAGAGAAATAGGCAAGTTAAACAGTTATAAAACATGTTTCATCATGTATTGAGGCCATAAAGGTCCTCGGTTTAGAAAAGCCTACCTTAAGAGATGCTTTCCTAACTTTCTACTTGCTTTCCTTCCTCGTCTTTACTTCACTTCTCCTCCAGATGTTCCTTCAATAGAACTTGATTTAGAAATGGAACAATGGAAAACGAGAAATGAAACTTAGCCTTCCAACTTATCTTATCTTAAAAGGATATTTCTTAATCTGAAGGCATCTTATCAACAAAGAAATTCAAAGGATTCCTACTATTTCTTTACACTTACTTCACTTGCTTAACAACTTTCTATTTCTATGCATGCTTTGATATGATCATGATATACATAACTTCAACATGCTTGGTATCTTAAGACCACACAACTTGCAAAGATTCATTCTTTAAAACAATCAAGCAAGTCTTAATACTTCTACATCATGCTTGCTTTCAATTCTCATCAAAACATGTTACTACTTCATCACTTCATACTTAGCTTCACTTTTCTTAGTCTCTTATGACAACAAACTTTTAAGACATCATGATAATTAGGAATTCAAACTAGTCCTAATCATGCTCGTCTAAATTATTAAACACAATTGCATCATGTTATCATAACATACTTTGAACAATCATACTCACTTCATTAGTGCATAGTTTCAGTTTTTATAGGGCTTAGAGCTAGGGTTTCTCTTTTTCATGCAAACCACTTCCAATCATGCTCAAATACATCATAAAGGAATCATATATCCTCAATTCATCAATACAAGTTCATAATAAAAACGCCCTAATTCTTACTACTTACTAAATTTTCGGCACTTTTGATATAATCATGCAAAAATTCCCAAAGATTTAACATTAGCTCCAAATCAACCCAAGAACAAGATTCCATTATCAATTCATGCATATAAAATCATCATCATCAAGATCTCACTTCCTTCTACACCTTAAACTTTCGAAATTACACATCAATGAGCAAGGGTGTTTCAAATCATGAAATTCACACATGGATAGATACATCTAACTCCCTAAACCTCAAATCTTGCTTCAATTTCATCACAAATAGCATGAATCAAAAACCTCTAAGTTTGACCATAAAAATCGGCCATGAAGAGAAATTCTAGGCTTTGAAGTTTTCATGCAAATAAATCCGTGAAAGAGGTTTATTTGAGGCTAGAAACATCATACCTAAAGAGTAGAAGGATTCAAGAACTCATCCTTGGATTCTTGTTATGACCAAAATTTTCCTAGAAGAATAGAGGCAAGATTCAATAAACTTTCACCTTAGAAATGAAGGAACTAGTAGGATAGTATAGATTCTAACCTTTAATTAAGTATTCTATGGAAATTCTCTTGGACCAAGAGCTAAAAGTTTGATTCTTGGAAGAAGAAAATATAGATGTGAGTGTGTACGAGTAGGCTCCGAAATGAGGCCAAGAGGGGAGGAAATGAGGCCAAGAGGGGAGGGTTTTGGTCTCCAACAATCCTTATATAAGTGACATTAGGTTACAAAAGGAAGCTTAGATCTTGATCTTAAAAAAGGAAGGCTAAGATTGAAACTTGCAACCAAAGTTCGGAAGGTGGATTGTGGATGTGACATGTGTCTAAAGCTGGACATGAAGTGGTGGTGACACGTGTCCACCTTCTAGAACAGTGTGGACCCCACAATTAATGATGTCTAGCTACACATTGTACTTAAACTAAAAATTGGCTAACATATACATTTTTCTTCTGCAACGTATGATTTCAACCTCAAAACTTACACCAAAGTTCATTAAATTTTGTCACGAACAACATACTAAAATTTGATGAAAAACGGACAACTTTCGTTTTTTCACTAAATGACGAAAAACTGCTCTTTTGACCCGAAAGTCATAAATTCAACTTTTCATGCAACTCATTGCAACAATGCACATTCTCATGCACACTTAAGTCACTTAAGATCAAATAAATATATACTTCACATAATCATGCATTCACTCATCAAATTTCACAAATTCGAAAAACTGCTATTTTAGGAAACTTTCCTTTTATGGAAACTTTCTATTTTAGGAAACTTTGAGAGACGGGGTGTTACATCGACGCTCTCACATAATCATCGAAGTTATTGTTATTGGGGTTGTGGTTCGTACTGTTCTATGTACCATCTTGAAATCCTGTAAAATCTGTTTTGAGGGTCCTCACCTATGATATCACGGAATTTGAGCAATATTTGGATCAGAATATGTTTGAGCTCCCAATTTCAAGTAATTTTGGGCAAGTGATGCCCAAGGATTTCAGACTTATATTATCTAAAATAACATGTTTGCATGGTTTTCTCCTTGCTCGTGATTCAACTAATCTTTTTTTTCTCCAAACTCCAATGTGATCCCAGGAGGGTTATTGCCCTCCAAGGTGATCACTTTTGAAATAATATTTTGTACTATACTATCTATTTCATTAAAAAATATATATAGAACGAAAAAGTGTCACTTTGTCCATTAAAACAATCACTTTCATTCTTCCTTAAAGATAGAAAACAATGAAGATTAAAGATAACTAAAAAAAGGGAAAGTGAGATTATTCTTCATCCCCAAGTCTCTCTCAGCGTACGATAGTAGTGTCCTCGTTAAAGTGCGCCGATGGCGTTAGTGGGCAGAAGAGGTCGGCCGCACAAAATCATCGTCTCAGATACAACTTCCCAAGATACATCAGAGAGCTTGGGAGTTGTAGCTAGTGAGATTGAGAAGAGAATTTCAATGGCAAAGGAGAGTTTTAGTGACAACAGCGAGATATCCTATGCAACAGTGTTATCGATGGGGAAATCTTCACCGGAGACTTCACAGGCACCTCAGGACCGGATTGATGCTAATCAAAAGCCTGGATTACAAAAATCCCCTTCTGCGACAACTGCAAAGGAACCTCAACCAATTCTCACATGAAAGGTATGCAGTTAAACTTCATTCCTCCGACATTTAAAGAAGTGATTCCAACTGCATGTCTTGACAAAATCGAACTTAAGAATGAAGCAGCAAAGTGGAAACATGCTATAATACTATATGTTATAGGAGATTCACCATCTATAAGTTTTTTGCGAATATTTTTGATGAAACAGTGCGGTGTGCATGAGCCTGAAATTTTTTACCATAATGAGGGATATTTTGTGGTTCGATACAAAACTGGAGAAGATAGGGACTCAGTGTTGTTTACAAGACCTCACACTATGAGCAACTAACCACTTATTGTTAAGGCTTGGGAAAGCAACTTCTGTTTTGCAAATGAGATACTTAAACAAATTCCATTATGGGTGCAACTTCCTAATCTACCTCTAAACTGTTGGGGACATTACCACAAAAACGGCCATACATGACGGATAAAATTCGTCATCTATGAGTGCTCCCAACAGTGTCTATGCGCCCGTCATCTATACTTTTAATGACGGATTATATCCGTCCTGTTTGAGTGAAATTATCTTTCAAGAAAAGTTTTCTTTACGTTTAATTTGATGTTTTACATGACAGTGAAAACTGTCATCTAAGATGTAGGTTACATGACGTTTTATGTTCGTCATGTTTAATATTCAACTGTAATGTTTCCCTTCATTTCATGACGGAATTTTTATGCTATCATGACGGTTGATAACTGTCACAAGTTCTGTTACAATTCTTGTCGCTTTATAACTGTCATGCAATATTCAATTTTTTAATATATTTTTTTTTTGTTTTTTTCTTTATAAAGCATCCCAAAATAATAAATAATTTAAATCTCCATACATTTCATCAATTAAACATCCAAATACATCATTTTTAAGTTGGGTACATAGCAAAATATTGTGTTATTGATTAACAAAACTAAGTAAGTTGCAAATTGTTCACAAAAGACCTCACTCAACGATTTTTTTTCTCTCATGTAGGCCGGCAACAATGGTTGGATGTCACGAACTGGGATATTAGTTACCTAACATGAGAAAAATATATATTCAAATTCAACAATCAAGCACCTAACTTAGAAAATATGCATGACATCATTAAATGAAATAATGTATACCTGAGTCTCGTACATGATCAATCACACAACTAGCCCACTCATTCCAGACTTCATCAATCTCGCCTTTAGGATCCCTTGCACTTTCTAATGCAAAATTCAAGAAAGCTTCAAGTCCGGTTTCATACTCTTGCGATAATCTATTTTGTAACATCCATCACTTGTCCATTTTATCTCACGTTCTTGACGGAATATCTACTACACTACACCTACTAGATAAATGTCACAAAATCACACATAAATCAAAAACAAATGAGAACTGCAAGCATAATTATAGAAAGTTTGTATTATAGAAGTTTATGCAAAAAGTATGCCAAATATTAAGTTTCTAGTAGTAGTACAATTTTACAATCTCTATTCTATACATCTATTAATTTTACAAATATTTGAAAATTTATAAGCAAATACCATTATCCGGAATATTTGTAGGCTGAATTTAAATGGTTGTTGTAAATCAAGTCATCAAATTAAGATGTTAAGGTTGATTAGGATTGTAGATTTTCAGTAAGTGTTAAAACACAAGTAGATGATTCCAATTTTCTACTTTTAGTTTATGGACTCTTTTTTCAAAATATTTTGAAAAGAATTTATAACATCTTATAAATGTCAGATTTTTCACAAAGCATTTTAGAAGCCATGTAAATAGTGTATGTATATGTCTCTAGTGCAATTTTCTTATGATTAGCATGCAATTATTTTGGTAGCTAGTTTCTGATTGTACGTTGATGCAGGGTACAATGGCATTCTGCAGTGGCGGTGATCAATCATTCAGGGTAGTAACCAAATTCAATTTCCAGGGTAGTAAAGAAATAAAATACAAGAAATTAATTTGTTGGCCTCATGTTCAAGACACAGTATCTTTGATCAAGTGCATAAATACATGATACCAACAAAACAAGTACTATAGGACTTTAGAACCGAGAACTCCTGCAGGATGAAAGGAAGCAAAAAACTTGATGATATGGGACTAAAGGATCAATTTAATCGATCTTTAGATGCAAAGAACATTTTCATTACTATTGAATGCTATGGTCAGACAATTCTGCAATTTCTAGACTGAGACAGCATACACCTTCGTAGAAATAGAAACAAAATAATATTTAAGTTCCAATCCTTACACCTTAGAACACCTCAAGGACAATTCAGCACCAATATTTAAACCCTTGTTTTAATTTATAACATTTCCAACTTCTTATATATGGCCACTCCCTCTCCCTTGTACAATAAATATACAATATACAGCATACTAGTACAATACCTTCATACCATTAATGTGAATCTGACAATGTTCAGTTTAGACTCAAAAGGTTCAGATTGACATACACAACAAAACTCAAGCGTTTTTGTTAAACAATGAGCCAACCAATATAAACATTTGAAAGTTTTGCCAGAGGTGATGATTACCTTCTTTTGTCCGTTAAACCATGCACAGACTTTCATATCACTCTCATCAGTCTTCCTACATTTAAATTGTTGTTTGGACTAATACATGCTATATGATTTAAGCTCACCTTAGTTGATTGAGCATGTATAAGATGGCTTTCTAGATTAAGTCCCCAGTCCCCAGTCCCCACTTCATTGTTCTCACTCACTTTGTGTTTGATGCGCGTGTACTTTAATTATGGATGATAGATGCTAGTAGATACATCATACTTGGGCAAGGGTCACTCTAGTTACATCCTAAACACTAAAAGCTTGAATGATTCTTATGTAATTTTAGACAATAAGAAAAAACACATTCTTGACATTACCAAACTTATTTTTTAATCTATATTTCTAGCTTCAAAGTCAAAACCCGTTCTAGTTACATCCTAAACACTAAAAGCTTGAATGATTCTTATGTAATTTTAGACAATAAGAAAAAACACATTCTTGACATTACCAAACTTATTTTTTAATCTATATTTCTAGCTTCAAAGTCAAAACCCCACTGCCCCAACTACATCATTTGTCGGCTCCCATCTATGACAAATCTCCCTCTTTCAGATCTAAACGAACCAAATCTCCCAAACATCTCCCACTTTCCAAATTTTGGAAGCATAAAAAAAAAATCCAAATATTTTAGAGGCTAGATTTGTAGTGATTGCCGAAAATATGTAAACAGTGGAAAGGGGAAAAAGAAGAGAACGATAAGGGAACACTCAAATACCTCCTTGATCAACGATGACAGGAAAGAGAACTTCTTGGTTACCGATTCACAAAAAAGACTACCAAAATCCCCTTTCACTGCACCATTACAGAAGGATGATCAATAATTGAGAAAAGAAAACAAAAAAGAAAATGACAATTTATCATTAGAAAAAATGACAATTTCGTATTTCTAATGTATGTCCTGCTTTTCTTTTCTTCCTCTCTACACTCTTTTTTACATCTTCTCAATTACTGTTCCTCATAATTAAATTCATAGGGTTCCAACCACAAAATATTTCTGCCCCAACTCACAGTAAGAAAGAGATTTTAATATGAAATATATAAACACATGTTTTCAATTTCATACATCACCTGCGTAGTAAGAGTCGCCATTTCACTGTGATTCCATACATCAATTTCAAATTATCAATTACTAATAACCTAATTGATAGATCGTACACCCAAAATAGATTTCCTAATTCAAATATAGAATAATTTTGCCTAAAATTGGAGCCCTAAATCGAGCTTAACAGAAAAATAAACTTACTTACTTGGTGGCTGGCGGTGGCTGGCAGGAGGAGGCAAGGTGGAAGAGGGGTTGTGGAGGCGGAGCAGAACGAGAAGAAGGAAGAAGAAAATTAGGGATGGCGGTGGGTGATAGGAGGAGGCGGTGGTTGACGATGGCTGGCCTAAGGAGGCACGGTGGAAGAGAGTTGTGGAGGAGGAGCACAACAAGAAGAAGGAAGAAGAAAATTAGGGCTGGCGGTGGCTGGCAGTGGCTAATAGGAGGAGGCGGTGGCTGGCCGGAGGAGGCACGATGGAAGAGAGTTGTGGAGGCGGAGCAGAAGAAGAGTGTAAGACGGCTCGCAGCGGTGTGTCTCGTGGGGGGCTCGAGACACCCACTACGACGAGACAATACCAGTGCAAGGAGAGGCGGCTCGAGCCTGTCTCGTGGCTTTGAGACCATCTCGATACGGCACATGTAATACACGCGTCAGACTTTTTTTTTTAAATACAGTGCCAGACCCAAAAAAAGGAAAGATCGTGGAAACCGCTAAAAATGACTAAATTCAGCCGATTTTTTTTTTATTTTTATTTTTTTTTATTTTATTACCTATAAATACCACATTTCACACCACATTCACATCACATCCACACCATTTCTCTCTATTTTTCTTACACAATTCCTTCTTTTTTTCCACATCTATTTCACACAATCAACTCTCAAATGGATCCCCCTGAAATGACGGACGATGGTGCATACGAAGGATATACGCCGATGGGGGTTGATTATATCAACCTCAACTCATTTGTCGGCGAGTCCTTTCACACTGTGTTCGGCGACGAAGACAATCCCTCATCCGAGGCGGCACAAGCTAAAGAAAAGAGGAAGGCACAGACCAAAGGCAAGGGCAAGGCATGGGCCGATCTCACCGTCTCAAATGTCCCTCCTCCTCCATCCTCGGCAGAGATCAACATGGCGAGGCGTACTAGGGGAAAGTGGCGGCGAGGTACAACGCCTTGTTCGACGACGACCTCAACGCAAAGACAGTGAAGAGTTTGTTCGGGCGGATCTCCCATTGGGTGAAGGAGTGGATGATCACTTACGACAAGGCGACGAAGAAAAGGCCCCACGGTTCCTCTGACGACATGGTCATCGAGCAAGCCCAGCAGATATACAACGCCCATGAAGGGAGCCGCTTTAAGCATTTTGGTGCCTGGGAAATCTTGCAATACTATCCAAAATTCCTCCACCTAGAATTTCCCGATATTCCGTTCATGAAGCGGACGAAGAATACGGCAAAAGGCGCCTACACCTCATCTGGAACGCCGCACGGATCGAGCGAGGAAACAGAAGAGGAAAGCACGGCTCCCCCCTCTCCTCGTGGCCGCAGGGATGAGACGCGGCAAAGGCGGAGGCGAGGGAGGCCAAAGAATAGAGGAAAAATAAGGTGAGAGAGGACGTCGAGTTCGGGTTGATGGTCGACTCAACAAATGAAAGGCTAAGCGGCATCATCGCGGCAAAGAACAACCTCGCCGAGGCAATGAGGGAGCTTGCTCGGACGAAATAAGATGCCACCGATGCAAGGATCATCAATTCGGATACGTCAAACTACACGCCGGAGCAGTACCAGCTCCATATGATGATGGTTGCCGACATCAAGCGACGTCGATGATGGGCTTAGTTATTTTTTTCCCCTATAACGACTATGTTTTTTTTATATTTCTAGTAATGTTTTTTTTTTCTAGTAATGTAATTTTTTTTTCTAGTAATGTATTTTTTTTTATTTGTAGCAATGTAATTTTATTTAAATTAATGAAAATTTCAAATTTTCTTATTAAAATTAATGCAAAATACAAATTCAGAAATTAGATAGAGACACCCATTAAAGACATCCACACTGCAGCTCACTGTCTCTATCTCCAAAAAATTCTTAGAGATACCCCTTAGAGACACTACCACTGCGTGTAGTCTCAGAAAAGTTTCAGACTTTCGAAAGGTTTTAGAAGAAGAGTAGAAGAAAGTTAGGAGTTCATTCACATTTTAGACTCTTTTTTTTATTCTTATTTGTTTTTTTCTAATATGAAGTTAATTAAAATATTTTTAAGTTAAATACTTTTAATGACAGTTTTTCATGACAGTTCTTATAATTGTCCTGAAAAAATGGATAGTAATATTAAAATTAATGTAAAAATAAGAATGTAATTTTTTTATGACAATTAACTATTACATGTCTTATAACTATCAAGAAAAGTTCAAAAATATATTAAAATTAATGTAAAAATAAAAAATAAAAAGCTTTTTAATGACAGTTAACAATTACACTAGTTATAACTGTCAAGATAAGTCAATGAATACATGCCGGTCTTCATGATTTCGTCGTGTATAACTGATTTAGTACTGACATACATGACGTAATACTTTTAAACCGTCATACAATGTTAAAAGATGCACATACATTACGGTTTACCGTATAAACCGTCATAAAAACGGTGTCATGTATGTGAATATTTGTAGTAGTGGGATCTGTTTCATTGTGTAGGATTGAGACTGTTATTGGTAGGCCTTTGTATGCTGATGAGTGCACCTCGCTCCAACAGCGAATGAAGTTGCTATAGAGGATGAAGATGCGAAGCAAGTGATGCAGAAGGTATTGTATGATTGGGTGCCCCCATTTTGCAACAAGCGTTGTCTGGCTGGGCATGATTGTACATGGAAGGAGAGGAAAGTTCCACGTAAAGTAATAACTAAACAAGAATGGAAGCCCAAGCCTAGAGGGAAAGATGAGACACCCCCCTCCCCCCCAAACTACAAGAAGAGCAAGTCATCATAAAAATAGTAGGAAAATCAGTTGAAGAGGGAAAGAATAAGCAAAAGGAAGTAGATGGATGGACTATCCAAAGGGAAGTCAGTGGCAAAGGAGTTGTGAGCCAAAACTCTAGTATAGTCAAATCTACTGTTACAGCCCGAATTCCAGTGTATAAAAACGATTAGAATCCATTAGACAGTGAAGATGGAACAACTGAATAAACATGACTCAAAAGGGATAATATTCGGGTACAGAAGGAAATTCAAGTGAGAACAATGACACTTAAGTAACTTGCTTTCAATTACCCGATTCAATAACTCAACAAAATAGGTTTGATAATTAAGAATCGAGGGAAGAACAAAATAAAGTGACGAACACGAAACTCCTCAATTAGATCTCAGAGTTGAAAGTACCTCAAATACAATTAAGTATTTGAGTTGCAGCGGAAAATATTTCAGTTCCCAAAGTTATATGTATGAAGACATATAACCCAAGCTTAAACCAAACTTGACAACAAACAACGAACGTCGCCAAACACATTGCACCATCATCATCCAAGCAAACCTGCACGTTTTAGAAATAATATGCAGGGCTGAGTACTTCGTACTCAGTGAACACATGCCAAAATAATTTTGAAAACTCGCTCAATAGAGCTATATAATTGAACTTGCCTCATTAGCTGCACCACAAGCATTAGGTATAATTGTTTAAAAAAAATTTCGACTTGTGGCAGCTTAAAAACATTTTTGTTTGTTTTCCTAAAATCGGCGCTGTTTACTCAAGTACAAATCTATCTACACATCTCATCTTTAAGTGGTGTAGAGAAGAAGGCCTCCTCCTCGAACACCGTGACCGGCCTAATCAAAGCAAAGCTCACAGTCATTACATAACTGGCCCAACCAAAGCAAGGCTCACACTTACTTTACGACCGGCTAGACTGTAACAAGGCTCACGGTCACCTAATCTAATGCATGCATTGTCCAGCTTTGAATAGGACATTATCCCGTGTGTCCACAGAACTTATTCAACTCAATATAAAATAGAGGATTACATACCAAAACATAAAACTCAAGCAAGTCAATTAACTTTAAATAAAAATGCATATATAAAAATAAAATGCGCGTTCATCGTTAAGTTTCGGTTCAGAAAGCTTACCTGATTATTGAAGATTAATCGAGGTAGCTTACTCTTTTCATCTCCTCTTACTTCTCAATCCCGTTCGGCCCTTCAAAAACAAAAATATTATAAATACGAGTTCACTTTCTTGTAAAACGTAAAATAACTCTAGGGCTCGACTGAAGGACTTCTACTTGACTCGAGTTTTTTTCTTATCTTATTTTGAATTTATCTAAATTGGTTTCTTTCTCGGTTTTTCATCTTGACTCGAGCATTAATTAATTTCTTTAACTCGAATTCTCATTTCTATAAAATACTATTTTAATATTTCACGCAAAACGAGAAGTTACTTATTCAACTCAGCTTATGCTTCTTAATTTCTCGACTATTAACATCACAGATTTTTCACATTAAACTTTTACATCAATAATCGAGCATTCACAACAGATAAACAATCAACTTCATAAATAAGCGGAATAATAAAATCTCACTTAATCACATAAATTCAATTAAGCATAATAAACTCAGAAATAATTCATATTTCAAACACAGTCAAATGATGACCCGTTATTGCTCGACTTTCAAATTTAGAAACTTATAACTTCGGGTTTTAACGAAAATAATTTCGTTAAACTTTTAATTAATTAATGATAATAGCTTTGAATTTAAAATTCAAATCTTCTAGTAAAGATTACTCAACTCATAATCACGTCATTACTTTTCAAAGAACGAACTTATGCTCATATAAGTTCTTAACTTAATAACTCAACTCCAAATAATAATATTAAATCTTTTCTCAATTAAAAACTCTTAATTTTTATTTTTATTTATTAAAAATTCGGTTTTTCGTTTTAAAATTTTAATGCTCGATAACTTCAATGTCTTAACTCCGATTTAAATGATCCAAAAATCAAACTTGATTATTTTTACTCAAACATTATCATCAAACCACTCAATACTCCATGTAACATCAAAAACTTAACGTCAAAGTATTTAAAACTCATCAATCCCAAATTTCTCATATTAACATGCACATTTGTTCGTTTTTCAAACTTTATAACTCTACTTCATTCGATAACACTTCATATCATTACTCAAACATTTAAACATACTCAATAATATAAGCATCCATCTTACATCTTATCATTCGAATTTTCTTAATTTTTAAGAAACTATTCCTCTAGTTGAATATTTATGTTTTATTATTATTTATTCTATCATTTCTCAACCAAAATAAATAAATGAACTTAAATACGTATAACTCAACTCTTTAGCTCTTATCAAACTCATATATATATATCTTCACTTATCATCATTCTAACGTCAACATCCACAAAGAAATATTTTTCTTTACTTAATAAAACTCATATTTTCTTTTACTTCCTTTTCTCATTATTTCTTTTTATTCAAGAAAATTCATAAAATTTCATTTCCTACTCAAATCACTCAAAATATACTAAATATCTCATCTAATTCTCAATTTCATTTTTATCTAATGAAATTCCTCATTTTATTATATATTTATACTTTTTCGAAATAAAAATAATAAAATAATTATTTTCCAATTTTTTATAACCCTTCTCGTCTCTTTCTCGACATTCAAATTCTCTCTAATTCATCTTATATCTCCCAAAATAAATTAAGGAATCCAATCATCTAATTTTTATCTCGAGATTCCTTCTAACAAATAAGTTCATAAAAATTGCTCGACTAAACGAGTCGTTAAGCAATTTATTTTTAAAACTTCTTCAAATGATCTCGGAAAATTCTATGATTTATTTCAAAAGTCTTAAAATAAAATCTAGATTCCAATGAAATTAATTAGACTAAATTCAGAGTCGGTCGATGAATAGTAATTTTTCGATTTATGTTACTATTCATCTAAAAATCAAAGTTCTCAGAAAATTCTGAAATTCATACTCAAGCTTATTCTCATATAAATAAACTCATACAATTCATCACATACTCGATTTGAATAATCGAAATGAGAAAAATTACATTAGAGCACATAAGGGCATTTTCGTCATTTCACAGAGAAATTTATTTTCGCGAAAAATTTTAGCACTCAAAACTCATCATTAAGGCATATTAATTAAGTTAATACGCACCTAAGAATTTAGAAAATTTTGGGGTATTACACATATGATCGTTTTAGATGGGACTCATCTCAAGTGCAAGTATAGAGGCATTTTCTTAGTTGCTATGACGAAGGATTCCAACGAGCATGTAAATCCAGTGGCGATAGGTGTTGGACCAATCGAGAATGATATATTTTGGAAATGGTTTCTCACCTGTTTAAAAAATTGTGTATAGGGAATTGATGGATCTCTGATGCATATGTCTCCATAGTGAACGCTATCGGTAAAGTGTTTCCAAATGCAATTCACGGTCTTTGCTATTATCACTTGCTAAATAAGTTGAAAAGCTATGTAAAAGTGGTTGTGGCTTTGTATAAACGAGTTGCTTATGCATATTGCACTTCAATTTATGATAGGGCAATGGCCTCTATTCAACGAGAGAGTCATGGCGCATATGATAGATTAATAAGAGTTGGACATGAGAAGCGGGCTCGATGCAAGTGTCCATTTCTGCATTATAGACACTGTCTCCCTATATGGTTAATGTTTGATGCAATTAGGTATATCATCGAGAAATGGTTTGATGAGAGACGTGAATTGCCCAATGGCAAGATGATGTTGTAACTCAAGAAACGGATACAAAGATGACAGAATCAATGAATAAATCATATAGGTAGAACACAAGTGGCGGAATTAGATTGGTGCTCAACGTGAGTAATAGTAGAAGACATTAGAAAGTTAATCTCAATTATTACACATGCTCATGATGTGAATTTCAAGATGATAGAATGCCTTGTTCTCATGCTTTTGCTGCTATCCAGTGCGTTTTATTGCCTTAATTTGCATAATAATAAAATAAATATTTAAATTAAAAAATACAACAACCCGCTCGTATATACCATATCCTAGCCATAGCGGGATTTCAGTTATAAACAAGTGTGTACGAGTTCACACATAATTAAGTAAAAAGTAAATATTCTATCACAAAAACACATTTGTCGCTTGGGTAAAATTAACTATTTGTATTATCCCGCCTATGCGGGATTATGCAATTAAACATGAAATCTTAACTCGAGCGGGTTATGCATTTAAATATAATATTAAATTAACTTATTACAAATAACATATTGATGGTCCCGGTAACGAGTATCTGGTGTATAGGGGGAATACACCAGTAACAATTTTTTGCTTTCAAAAATCTTTTCACTAAGTTAACTGCTCAGGTTAGTTTGCTCAACAACTGAAAAAGTTAGTTGGGGCTGCTCTACAACTGATATGGTCAGTTGGAGCTAATCACATAGTTGGGTGCACAACTGACTTCTTTGACTGAGGTTCAACAGTGTAGTCCAACTTACGTTTCAAATAGTTTAGCGTTGCGGAAGTTGGTGGAAATTTAAGCTCGTTACTAAAACTGAAACCTTTATGAAAACAAGGGAAGGTCAAGTTCCCAAAGTTTAGTGCAGTTTATATGCAATTTGTATGATGGGTCAGTTGGTTAGGTAACTGAATGTAAAATACAGAAAGTAAAAGACATAGTATTTTAACGTTGTTCACAGAATACCTCCTACATCCATGACTTCCTTTTCAAGGAAGTAATCTACTAGATAAGCTTAGGCTTGTTTATCAAACGTTCCACTTGGTTTGTGGGTACCAAGCAACCTAACAAGTTTGATTACGGGTTCGAACAACACATTACAACACTTTTACGGGCAAGTGTACACCCTGGGCTTAGAATACAGGTTCTAAGGGGACCTAATCTTAGATTGTGGGTTCGAAGGGACTTAATATTTGATTACGGGTTTAAATGGATATGGTCCTTAATTGCGGGTTCAAAGAGACCTAGTGACTTCGATTGCGGGTTCAAAATTGGACCTAAGATTTGGGGGTTGGGGGTTTTCCAACTTAGAAGTCTTCTACACAGAGAGAAATAGAGGCTTCGTCCTAAGGCTTAGAGACTCGATCTTTTGGGAGAGAGTCTGCTTAGAATAAAAATAAGCAAGAACCTATATTCTAGACTCGATCAAAGAAAGGGCTTTTTGAGAGGCTAGATGGAAGAACAGGAGGAGGGGTGAACACTCAACTTCTACTGGTCTTCGATTGAGGTCTTTTTGCTGAAGAGAGTGGTGGTCTGTTGCTACTTCTTCACTCTTAGTTTTCTCTCTTGGCACTCTCGCACAAAGCTCAGATGTGGAGTCCTCTATTCATAGAGGGAGATCTAATTAGCCGTTGGAAAGAGCTTTTTGATCTCTACCAAAAGCAGGGCACTCCACCTGCTTTACTAGAAACTTTCCTAAAATGGCAATTGTGACCTTCGCTTTTTGCGCGTCTGTAATACCCTGGAAATTCTTTTCGTTCTTAAAAATTTAAAGTTAATAATAAAATTAGCTTTGCATGCCTAAGTTTACGATTTTGAATTCTAAGACTAACGGTCAAATTCGTTTCCGAAAATAAATTACGGAAGTCAGCTAGACGACTACTGTATTTAGGGTTAACGCGTACGAAAAATTTTTAGTTCTTGAACTCAGAACGGAAAACTGTCTGATTTTTACATTCACGAAATCGCGATACGAACTCGCCCGAGAAAGTTCGTTTTTATGATTTTCCGGACGAAACTCGGACTGTGTCGTCCCGAGTTTTTGTCGGAATTAAAATTTTAAATATTATTTTCCGATTAAGTTTAGTACGCTAGAATTTTTGGAGGAAAGGGAATGTGACGATTTTGTGCCGAGCTACGTTTTTCGTCGTTCGATTTTCGTAACGTCGTGTCGCGTCGGAAAAGCGCGTAATTTCTTTCCCTCTCCTCTCTTGGCCGACATTACACTCCTCTCTTAAGCTTGATATTTTATTTTTATATAGTATTAATTTTACACCTAATGCTATTACTATTCCTACTTTACACCTAATGTAATTTAGAAAATATCTAACATAACAACTAAGTCATCTCCTCCCTCCCTCCCCAAAGAACTCGGCTGCCCTCCCCCCTCATACACTTCATCTCTCTCATTTCATTTCCTCCATTGAAGAGTTCAAGTTCTTGAGCAAGATAAATCACACAAGTCTTCATCCAACCATCGAACTTCAATTCTTCCTTCACTAATCTTTAAGGTAATTGTCTCCTCTATATTTCTATCCATACCAAATCTCTTTCTTTTTATTTCTCTTTGGATCGAAATTTAGGAGTGATGGAATTAGATGTTTGATCTTCGATTAGTGTAATTAGATGTGTTTAGATCTGAATTCTAGGATTAAAATTGGAGGAAAATCATGAACCCTAACTACTATGGTATTACCGAAAATTTAGGGCAATTTAGTGGGATGTTTGATTCCTTCAATTGATGTTATAATCATGCTTAGGAAGTATTCGATTAGGGATTAAAACAAAAAGAAATCGAAACCCCCAAGTATGATGAAAACCTATTCTAGGGTTTAGGGTTTTGATTTGGGGATTTTTCAATTTCATGTTGCATTTAGACTTGAATTGATTAATTGATGATATAATAGTATGATTAAGAGATAAATGATGTTGATTGATGAAGAAAAACACCCTCTTTAATTATGTGTCAATACCGAAAATTATTAAGAAAATAGGGGTTTGCATGTAGTTGAATTAGTTGAGGATTTGTTGATGAATTAATGTTGTAAATAATATTAGTTGTTGATATGAATTTATTTGAAATTTTCTAAAAATAATTTGTGAGTCGTAAGAGACAAAGAAGTCGATTTAAGTTGAGATTTAGTAATGATATGAAGTGATGATATGCATGAAAATGAATCTCGTTAGATTGTCACAGCCCCAAATCCTGAGGGACGGTAGAAGCCGGAGTGCGACTGGGGTTGGATTAAAGAAGCGGGGAAGAAAGGGGCTAACTGACTAAACATACATAAAAGACATCAAACATTCAATGAACAAGACTTGAATATTATAAAGAAAGAGTTAATCACGAGTGATTACTCGACAAAAGTACACAAAGGTATCTAAGTTCACGAATACAGACTCACAATACAGTGTTTTGTTCAATATACATATCTCAAAAAGGCTTAGAGTTTTGCAGCGGAAGAAGTCCTAAGCTAAAGCATTCTATCTTCTCAACTCAACTTCAACCACCGCCGCTACCGTCGCTTCAACCTGCACATTTAGAAAACAATGCAAGGCTAAGTACAAAAGTACTTAGTGGGCACGATGCCGAAAACATAATCATAGGTAAAGATAAATATGGCATTTCATAATTTGTAGAACATCGGGGGTTTAATTAAAAAGGGGCCCGTGTCTACTAAACATTTTCTAACTGATTTTCACAATTTACTCGGCCGAGTATTTTCTGGTATGCTATGTTCAATCTTGACAAATTCTCATTCACCGTGGCTGGTATCCCTCAACAAGATATCACGTACACCACAGGTTACAAAGTGCACTAACTCTGGAAAGCACTTAGCAGCTAACTCAGAGCCGATCGTTAGTTAACTTAGTTAGATTAACTCTAAATCTGGAAAACACGAATGTTAACTCAGATAGGTACAAGAGAACTCACATAAAACATAAAACAGTTCATGCCATAATTATCACTTTGAAAACACAGATATCAAAGCGATAAAGAAAGGTTTTCCGAGCATTGCTCGTTTTATTTTATATATAAAAGCCCACCTTGTAATACAGAACTAAAAAGCACTAGCTTCCGATCTTCTGATCTTCCGTCCTTTCTTTACTGTTGGCTTTCTCCTTCATCGTAAAATAATAACACCTAAAAACGGGTCGCAAAAGATAATCGAACATTGAAAATCAAAAAAGGTTTTAGTCGTTTCATTTCTTTAGGCATTTGCACGCTACTAGTTTCGATTTGCACCCAAAGAAATGAAACCACTAAAACCTATTTCGATTTTCAATGTTCGATTATCTTTTACGACCCGATTTTAAGTGTTATTATTTTACGATGAAGGAGGAAGCCAGCAGTAAGGAAATGACGGAAGATCAGGAGATCAGAAGCTAGTACTTAGTAGTTCTGTATCACAAAGGTGGGCTTTCATATATAAAATAAAACAAGCAATGCTCGGAAACCCTTTTTCTTTATCGCTTTGATATCTGTGTTTTCAAAGTGATAATTATGGCATGAACTGTTTTATGTTTTATGTGAGTTCTCTTGTACCTATCTGAGTTAACATTCGTGTTTTCCAGATTTAGAGTTAATCTAAATAGGTTAACTAACGATCGGCTCTGAGTTAGCTGCTAAGTGCTTTCCAGAGTTAGTGCACTTTGTAACCTGTGGTGTATGTGATATCCTGTTGAGGAGTACCAGCCACGGTGAATGAGAATTGGTCAAGATTGAACGTAGCATACCAGAAAATACTCAGCCGAGTAAATTGTGAAAATCAGTCAGAAAATGTTTAGTAGACACGGGCCCCTTTTAATAAAACCCCCGATGTGCTACAAATTATGAAATGCCATATTATCTATACTTATGATTATGTTTTCGGCATCGTGCCCACTAAGTACTTTTGTACTTAGCCCTGCATTGTTTTCTAAATGTGCAGGTTGAAGCGACGATAGCGGCGGTGGTTGAAGTTGAGTTGAGAAGATAGGATGCTTTAGCTTATGACTTACTTCCGCTGCAAAACTCTAAGTCTTTTGAGAATATGTATATTGAACAAACCACTGTAGCATAAGTCTGTAAACTTGAACTTAGTTACTATCATGTACTTTTGTCGAGTAATCCTTCGCGATTAACTCTTCCTTTCTTTTAGTAAAGTCTTGTTCATTGAATGTATGTTGTCTTTTATGTATGTTTAGTCAGTTAGCCCCCTTCTTCCCCGCTTCTTTAATCCAACCCCAGTTGCTCCCCGGCTTCTGCCGTCCCTCGGGATTTGGGGCTGTGACAGAGTGGTATCAGAGCAAGGCTTGTTTCCTGCTCTGATTATGAGTCAATTTTCTAGTATAAGTCATTCTTTTAGTGATACCATAGAGTGGTATCAGAGCAGAGGTTCGTTCTCTGCTCTGGTTGCGAGTCAGTCTTCTAGTCCGAGTCATTCTTTCAGTAATGCCACAAAGTGGTATAAGAGCAGTAGTTTGTTTCCTTCTCTAGTTATGAGTTATTCTTTCTTAGTATGAGTCATTCCTTCTAGTAATATCACAAAGTGGTATTTATATACAAGTCTTCCTTCAAGTAATAATATAGAGTATTCATTCGTACTCTATATCGAGTCTTCTTTCGAGTCATAGGACATAGTATTCGTATATACTCTAGATCAGAGTCTTCCGTCAAAGTAGAAGATAAGAGTTAGATTATAACACTAAGATTGAGAATGTAGATGTCAACTCAACCTCCCGCTACGTCGACTCAACGAGGAAAAGAAAAGAATTTTGAGTTATGTGATTTCTTTTAAATAAGAAATTTTATGAACAAGTATGCAATGAAATTGAGAATGATTGTGTTCCGAATTTAAGAATTTTATGGAAGTAAAATTTTTATACTTTATGTGATTGTGTGATAGTACAAGTACTATCTTATGTGAAATTATTTGCGCAATAATTTCTTTCTTTTGAAAAATATGCGGACACAAGAATATAGTCGGATTTTAGGGATTTTCCCCGGTTCAATGAGAACGTAGACTCGAAACCTAAGATCTTTCCGGTTCTTCGAGAATTTAGACGTTTTTAAGAAACGTTATTTTTAAATGATTTCGAATGGAGATCCCCGACACGAGAAGAACTTCTACTGACGAATGTCACATGCGTTAAGTGACATGAATGAAGTTTCGGCAAAGTCGAACTTTGTTTTAAAATCCAAATAAGAATTTCCTGCGAGGAAAATGAAATAAAAATGGTTCGGTAAATCGTGTTAGTAATCGGAGTAAACGATTAGACGTTTGAGGGGCTTTGGCTTCGAGTTAAGAAAGATATGAACGAGACGACGAAGGCAGAATAAAGGGAATCAAAGCTTAATAAAATAAGTGAACGTTACTTACGTGTAAGTAACTTAAATGACGTCATTCGTATCACGTCATTCCGTTTTCTTTTCGTTTCGTGTTTCAGTAGAGTTCGCCCTGAACGAACTTTGCGAAGAAAAATCGTATAAATTATTAGAAGTCGAGCACGAAGCTTGATTAATTTTTCTATCGATCGCCCTATTCTAGCGATGACAACTGGAACTTAGTTTTCCAGAAAGTTATTCTTTAAGTTATATTCTTTTTCTTTTGGAATTTATTCCATATTTCGTCTTTGAGCGACGACTACCACCAGTATGAATATCACGAGTCGTAAACGACAAAATTCTTTGTGAATGGATGTTACTTTTGAATAAGTAACATGAACAAAGTAAATGTACTTTGTTTTAATAAGTGAGAGTCATTAAGAAATGTTGTTGAGAAAGTACTAAAGAATTAAAGTAAGTGAGAATGTAGTAAGATAAGAATGGAAATAAAAGTCTTGAAATTTTTAATTTTATATATATATATGTTGTTGAGTGCAATTTCTTGAATTGCTAGAAGTCTTGATAAGTGGTTGTCTTAAGTGGTGATGTTACAATTGAATAAGGGAATGTTCATTTTGTAATTTAAGTTTTCGTTGAGATAAGTTATTTTCCCTACCTGTTACTGATTGTGTTTTCTTACAACTTTTGTAGGATGGCTAGGACTCGTGTGATGGCTCGGAAGAGCCAGCCTCTGGTCGAGTGCGAGTGCACCATACTAGACATGATTCAGGACGAGTATTACGAGTTTGAGGCATACTACGGTGAGGAAGATGTGGGACAGATTGTTTGCAACTTTTCTTCAGCTTACTTTCCAGTACGACACTTGATCCCGAAGAGTCAGGCGATACTAGACCTGATTGTACACCTACCGGACGAGTGGCGCGGTTGGGCGCACCGCTCAGCGTGGTACTTCCTAGGGATCTTCGGCGACGACACTGAGCCGACCGGCAACTACACCGGATTCGCCCTGTTTGTACACAGGCGCTTCTTTGAAAGCAGATACATGCTTCTAGTTCCTTTAGAGCCGCACCTTCCCTACAGTCAGTTTCCAGCCGAGACCGAGCCAGAGCACCTCGACTTAGACCCAGAGTTTTCTGCCCTGTTGGAGTTGCCACCAGACGGTGTACCGAGTGAGGAGGAGAATGCAGAGTCCGAACAGTTAGAGGAGGACGCAGAGTCCGAGCAGTTAGAGGAGGACGCGGAGCCCGCTGTTACATCGGAGCTACCGCCAGTTGGGACGCAGATCGAGGAGTTGATCCCATGGCCGGGATTCGTAGAGATCGACGCTGAGACAGCCGCGTTGTTAGGACTATCTTCGCCATTCTTACCTGACGTCTGTGTTAGAGTTAGAGGACCCTTAGAGACGAGACTGTTTAGGGAGGAGTCTGACCACCGAGAGATCGACGCGGAGCTTGCCGCCTTATTAGAGTTACCATCTCCACTTACGCCACTCGAGGAGATCTGTGCGAAGTGGGGAGTAGTCAGAGAGCAGATGGAGGCAGGACCGTCCAGGGTCCGTTCTAGGGAGGAGTTCGAGTCAGGTTCAGGTTCAGGTTCAGTTCCCGAGCACCTTCTTCCCCTGAAGAAGCGTGCAGTAGAGGTCAGCGAGGACTACTTGGTTTCCGACCTGGAGGAGACAGTTTCTGAGGCACCGTTACCCGCTTTACTTACACTTGCTGACGGCTCCACTCTGAGGGAGGACGAGGCACTTCAGCTTGTTTTTGGTTCAGAGTCCGAGGAGGATGACCCGGACGAGGATCCAGAGGAGGACCCAGAGGAGGACTGTTAGGGTTTTTGCAGGCCATAGGGGGTAGTTTTGGACTCGACTGCAGTTTAGTTGAGCAGAGCGTCGTAGACGAGGGTAAATATCAGTAGTAGTGGTAGTTTCTTTTGTCCTGTATAGAGTCGGATCAGTAACTAGTTTTTGTAGTACTCTAGCGGATATGAAATTTTATGAATCGTTTCCGTTCTAGTCCTTTAGTAGATACGGAGTTGCAGCTTGTTAGTGCACCCGGTAAATAGTAGGCAGTCAGCCTAGTTTAGACTAGTAGTAGTCTAACCTTTTTGTATAAGTCCTCGTTGGAGGCAGAATTAATATTCTTTTTGATGTATATATATATACATGACCCATAAGAGGGTTTTTAATCACGAGAAAAATTTCCTATGAATCGTGTAATTAAAATCAGAATGTAAATGAACTCGTGTAACGAGAATTGAGCTTAACTTGAAAGTTAAAGAGATTTCGAAGTTAATATCGAAGCTATGTTCGATTTGTCATCCCGTGAACTTGATTAAGTTGAGAACGAGTTAGTAAGTACTAAGAGTAATTAACAGAAATGACTAATGAGAATTTCAATTTTTCCTTTGACCAAAGAAAATACCGCCGAGAAACGTTAACAATAGGAGAGGTCGAGGACCTGGAAGGCCTAGAGGACGTGGGAGACGTCAACCAGAAAACAACAGAGAACAAGAGTATGAGCAGAATGCTACCCCATCACCATCACCATCCCCATCACCACCCCCATCACCACCATCTCCACCACCGCCCCGTAGAGATATTGAGGATCTCTTCCTCAAGAGGAACCCTCCGATGTTTAATGGAACGGGAAGCCCTAGCGATGCTGAGCTATGGGTGAGATCTACCGAGAAGATATTCAAACTCCTCAGATGTACTAATGAGGAGAGAATGCTATGTGTTGCGTTCCAACTGACTGGATCGGCAGATTATTGGTGGGAAGCAAGGCAAAAGGTGATACTCGTAGAGCATCTGGCTCGTTTCACGTGGGAAGAGTTTAAAGGAAATACTGTTTGATAAGTACGTACCCAAGACGTATAGGGCGCAGAAGGAAGCCGAGTTTTATAACCTGAAGCAAGGAAAGCTGACCGTGACTGAATATGATGCCATGTTTTGCGAACTGTCTAGGTATGCACCGGCATTAGTTGATACCGAGGAGAAGTTATCCAAGAAATTTCAAAGGGGTTTACGACATGAACTGGGAATCGCGTTAGCTAGTCATGGGGGACTAGGCTACATGGATATTTTGGGAAGAGCTTTGGAAATGGAGGCCGTCATGCCTGATGAGAAGAAGATTGTACCAACTGCATCAGCTCCAGCACAGAATCAGAACCGAGGCTACTATAACAACAATAGTAGCAACTATCAGGGAAAGAGAAAATGGAACGGAGGAGGTAGCGGAGGCTACAATCAGAACTTCAACAACCAGGGAGGTCAGAGAAAGGGAAATCAGCAGGGCTATCAGCAGCCTGGACAGAAAAGCAACAACAACAACAACAACAACAACAAGAAGCCGTGGCAGGGAAACAACCAATCGGGGTTGTTTATTCAAGGAAATAAGCAGAACTCACCGTGGAAGGGTAACAATCAACAGAACCAGCCACAAGGGCAACAACGAAATTTCAACCAGGGAGCAATTAACCCAGGGAGGGTTACCATTTCTGTCTGCCCAAAGTGCAACAAAGCCCATCCCGGAGTCTGTCAGATAGGCACCCCCAATGTCACGCCCCAACTCTCGAGGTGCTACTTAACAACAACAACAAACTTAAACAACTAACAATTAACTCAAATAAGGGAACATGCTCGGGGAAAACAAAGATGGAATATAAGGCAATCGAATTTGGTTTTCAAAAGCATAATGAAATAACTACCGAGCATCTTAACTTCACTACAACAGGAATTCAAACAAGTAATTCATGCTAATGGGAAAGGAATTCCAACAAAAAGAGAAAGATTATGATCATATATCAAATTAAAGGATCATGTTCAACAACAAATCAAGTTACGAGCCCATCGCTCGGAATTACAAGTTAAAGAGTTACGAATTCAACAAGTATTCAAAGTCTTCGAGCACAACACTCGGGATCAAGAACATGAGTATTAAAGTACTAGCATCAACAGACATTAGTTCAAAAGGATTGCAGCGGAAACTTGCATCAATACCCAACACTTGCACGTATGAAGACGTACAAATGCCAGTCTGAAATTCAACTAAACTCAACCAACAAAGCCAAACCACACCACCAAGTATCCACGCCATCGCCATCCAGTCAACCTGCATGTTTAGAAACACATGCAGGGCTGAGTACTTCGTACTCAGTGAACACAAGCCAAAACATTTGAATAAAGATGCTTCTTAAAGCTATAATAATTGAACTTGCCTTGCCGAACATCACAAGTATATAAGTAGTTTTAAAAACAGTTTACTTGTGCATGTCAAAACGTTTTCTTTAAAACAGACTGCGCAGTCAAATAACATATAATATAACAGTATGTATCATCTATCACAAACAATCTTACTGTGCCGAGAAATAGGCCTCCTTCTCAAACACTGTGACCGGCCTAACCGAAGCAAGGCTCACAGTCACCTCAACATATACCACACGTGGGTTCCTGCTTTTCACAGGATAATCACATCTTCATATAAATAGATGATAACACATACCAACTTCAATAAAATGGCAAGTCAATCACATTTGAAAATCATATTATAAAATTTAATAACATAACTAAATCTCGTCGATAGTTTTGGTTCAGAAAAGCCCACCTGACTTCCGAAGAACTAGCTAGGTGGTAAAGGGCTATTTGTCCTCGCTTAATGATCCGTCCGGCTCGATCCTTCACAGTTCGACATCGATAGGAAGATAAGATATATGAAAGACGGACATAAAGGTGTTGGACTTTAACTGACGGACTTCTATTTGAGTCGTCTCTCTCTTCGCTCTAACTTTTCTAAAGGATCTCGCGTTCTCGTCTTTAAATTATTAACTCTATTCGAATTGATTAACTTTACCACTCAACATCGTACGCTTTTCTCGTTCTAATTAATAATGTCATCGTCTATATTCTATTACTCGAGCTTTCTTTCAAAGGCTTTAATCAAATCTTGGTTTACAATTAATAACTCAATCATTCAATTATTTTTCACAACATAACTAACATCATGCATTTAAACACTTATTCAATCATATAGTGAATTCATATAAATCAAGCATACTTCAAGACACATTAATAATCATTTAATTTAGACCTTAAAATCTAACTCGATTATGTATTTCCTTTTATGGAGGCTTAAACTATTAATTCTATCTTTCTTACTTATATAGACAACGCTTTATTTTACATCCGTTATCTTATAAGATATTTTATAACCTTTATTCTATTAACAAAAATTCTCTTTAATTATTATTAATTTTTATAAAATTAGGATTTTCTTATTCATCTTTAATTCGATCCTCATTTCTTATCTGGACTATTGTTCCTCTAATTATTATTTCGGTTTATCTTTTTATTCGCTTGGTTGGAAACAACGTACTCAACTAATTATTTAGTTAATCTTCTTTCAACTTATTATTCGACTTCTTATCTTATCCTTACTTTCTTGATTAACTTATACGAGTATCTATCTTAACTCGTCTAGCATCCTTTCTTTACTCGATTAAAAACTTCTTTTTATTTCTTTTCGATCTATTTTTCTTAAACTCGGTTTTTCTCTATTTTTGCTTATTTCTTTAATAATTTCTTCTTTATTTGTTTTAAACCTTTAAACTATTTCTTACTTAATAATTTCTTTATCTTTTGATACACATTTTTTATGAATTAGCTCACTTTATAAGTTATGTTATAAAAGATCTTTTTTTGTAGTTTTAGTAAAAATTTCAAGTCTTTAAATTTTAATACCAAGACATTTTAATTGATATATCTTTTCATACATCTTTCATCTTTTATTTAATTAAAAGCTTTTCAACTTTAAATCTTTTTATCAAAACTTCTATCTCTATTCCATATTCAAACTAACATTCATATATACTTAAACATCCAATCTTTTTATTATTTTTTTTACAACTAATTTCTTTCAAAACTTCAACATGCAAACTTATTTTCTTAATTTAAACACATGCATGATTATATCAACATAACATACAATCATTCCATTGATCAAAACATCACTCAATTCATCAATAAAATCAACAAAATAAAACCTCTATTTCCTTTAAAACTCACGGCACACACATGCATATTTTGTGCATTTTATTTCTCAATTTTTCATGCATATAATCTCATTCCTAACATGATAAAAATAACAAATCAAGCATCATAATAATAATAACTCAAAGAATTCATATTTTTCTTATTTTTACTATATTTTTCGGCATTTATCAATTCTTTAGGGTTTTAGTTTCTTTTTCTTCTCTTAATTCACCGATTAAATCTAATATTCGATTCTTCTAACGAATTCTTCTCACTCGATTAGCACATGCACATCCTAAGTTTGCCTAAACATAATTTAAATAACATGCATGCATAGTTCTTTCTCTTAGGACTTATAGACATACATATTTACAACTAATCAAATGAATTTCATACTTAATTTAAATGGGAATCCTTCTCTTGGCTCTTGGAATTGAAATGGATGGAATGTAAAGCTTCAAAGCTTGAACTTGAAAGGAAGAAGGATGTCTTCTTGAATCCTCAAAGAAAAAGAAGAACATGGAATTAATCATCCATAGGGTTTAAGAATCAAAATAAAGAAAAGTGTTGGATGATTCTTGAATTTAACTTCAAGAACTTGAAAGATTCTTACCTTTTTTTTGAGAATATGGATGAAATGAATGTAGATTGATACTCTTTACTTCATTTCCATGGATGGAGAGCTTGAATACATGGTTGCATGTAGAGAAAAATCAAGAGAGGTATGAGAGAGAGGGATTGCCGAGAGAGAGTAGAGAGTTTGGAGAGTTTGAGAGTTTGTTTTCTTTCTTGCTTGGAGAGAGGGAGAGATCGAATGAGAGAGAGAGGTGAAGTGAATGAATGTAGTCTTTCTTCTTGTCTTAGGTGAGTGAAATTGAAATCCAACAAAGGGAATAAAGTGTAATGTTGGAAGTTGTAATGTTTAAAGTGATTGATGGATGGATGATTTGATGTAGTTTGCATGCTACTTTTGGTAATACCATGCATAAGACATAATTATGGCAATTAGTCTTGGAAATTGAAGAGTGATGGGAGAGGAAGAGTGAGGTGGCGTGAGAGGGAGAGAGGTGGATGACACGTGTCGTCGTCGTGTCGTTACGGGTGTTAATTACGCGGTCGTAAAGGTTTTCCGGATAAAACGACTAGTATTAATTCCTTTTTGTGCTATTAACGGGTCTAACCTCTTCTCGTCTCACTTCCAACACTAAGCATTTCAACCCTATTTCACGTCTCAATTTAAAAGATTAAAGGTTTCGATCATTTTAGTCCTTTAAATCTTAAAAGAATTTAATCGGCTTATTAATCTGTTTATTAATCCTTTTAAAGACTAATGCCTCATTTCTCTTCTCAATTCTCGGATAAGTTCTTACCCTATCTCAGTGATCTTAAAAGAAGTTCTAGGTTCGAAGGTTCTAATTCAATTCTATTCTAGGTTCATCGGCGTAAACATATTTCTCGGCGATTAACGTTATGTTATCTCAATCAAACAAACTTCTCGGAATTTTTCCGGAATTTAATCTCATACTCATTTTCATATAAACAACTCAACAAGCATATCACATCATCATTATTTCAGATAAATAGAACAGATAAATTCACACAAGATTCACAAGGCAATTTAAACGTTTTATTCAATTCTCTTCGATTAGAAAAGAAAAATTTTACTCCTAAATTCTCATCTTTTAACTCACTCGGTTAATTAGACGCTTTCTAAAGGTATAAAAACTCGGGGTATCACACCCAACTGTTACAACTGTGGACAGAAGGGGCACATGAAAAAGGATTGCCCGAAGCCGCTTCAAGCCATACCTCTCTGAGCCATTCAAGCACAGCCGCAACAGCCGCAAATGAACCAACAACAGTTCCAGCAGCATGGACAACAGCAATAGAATGCGAGGGCATGCGCTATCAAACAGGGTGGTCAGCGCAAGGGAAAAGGCAATCTCGCAGGTATGGGAAAACTCCACAACATCCCCATTAAGATATTGTTTGATACTGGCGTGTCGCATTCTTTCATTGCTGGCTCGTGTGCTGATAACTTAGACATCAGACCTGTAAGAGCTGCACAGTCTATGAGAGTAGCTACACCTTCAGGAGAATCACTACTTCTACTCATGTTTGCTCTAACCTAGAATTAGAAATCGGAACTCATAAGGTTATAGCGAACAACTTAAATGTTATGATAATGTGGGACGTAGATATAATCCTAGGAATGGATCGGTTGTCAGAGAATTACGCTACAATTCTCTGCAACGAGAGAAAAATCTCTTTTCAACCCCCGGGAAAAGAACCAACCGAATTCCACGGAATTTCAATGGGTAGAGACGTACGATTATATCAGCCCTTCAAGCCACGAAACTTATGAAGAAGAAAGGTACCACAGCTTATCTTGTGTACCTAGTCGGAGAGCTAGGAGCCGAGAAGACCATCCAAGACGTAAAGGTTGTAAATGAATATGAAGACGTCTTTCCAGAAGTGTTACCAGGATTGCCACCGGATCGTCATGTGGACTTCACAATCGACTTAGAACCAGGAACCGCACCTAAATCTAAAGCCCCATATAGGATGGCACCGAAAGAACTAGAAGAGCTCAAAATCCAGTTACAAGAATTGCTAGATCTTGATTTTATCAGGCCAAGCGTCTCACCTTGGGGAGCACCAGTGTTATTTGTTAGGAAAAAGGATGGATCGATGAGAATGTGCATAGATTACCGAGAACTGAACAAGATCACGCTCAAGAACAAATATCCTTTGCCAAGGATCGAGGATCTGTTCGATCAGCTCAAGGGTGCAGGAGTCTTCTCCAAGATAGATTTAAGGTCAGGGTACCATCAGCTCAAGATCAAACCTGAAGACGTACCAAAGACCGCTTTTAGAACCCGATATGGCCATTACGAATTCCTAGTGATGCCATTTAGTTTAACCAACGCGCCAGCTGTATTCATGGACCTTATGAATAGAGTTTTCCACCCTTACTTGGACAAATTCATTTTAGTATTCATCGACGACATCCTCGTTTACTCTAAGAATGAAAAGAAGCATGAGGATCATCTACGGATAGTGTTGGAAACACTAAGAACTGAGAAACTCTATGCCAAATTCAGTAAATACGAATTTTGGCTGAAGGAAGTAATGTTCCTTGGACACATAGTATCGGCAGAAGGAATCAAAGTGGACCCAGCCAAAGTAGAAGCAGTACACAACTGGAAGTCACCAACGAGTCAGAATGAGATTAGAAGTTTCTTGGGTTTAGCCGGTTACTACAGAAGGTTTATTGAGAGATTCTCCACGATCGCCCGCCCGATGACACAGCTACTCAGGAAGGAGACCAAATTTAAGTGGACGGACGAGTGCGAGAAGAGTTTCCAAATACTTAAGGAAAAGTTAACCACAGCGCCAGTACTAGCACTTCCAGACACAAACAAGGGGTATGTGGTTTACACCGACGCATCGAAAAATGGATTAGGTTGTGTCTTAATGCAAGATGGATGAGTGATAGCTTATGCATCACGACAACTTCGACCTCACGAAGTTGGGTATCCAACCCACGACTTAGAACTCGCAGCCGTGGTGCATACGTTAAAGATTTGGAGACACCATCTTTATGGTGTAAGGGTTGAGATATTCACCGATCACAAAAGCCTGAAGTACTTTTTCGAGCAAAAAGAACTAAATATGAGACAAAGGAGATGGCTCGAATTAGTCAAGGATTACGACTGCGGAATCAACTATCATCCAGGAAAGGGTAATGTGGTAGCAGACGCATTGAGTCACAAGGCTCCAATGAAGTTAGGATGCCTTTTTGTAGAAGAAGAAACTTTAGTACGAGAATTCGAGAAGATGGATATCAGAGTGCTTGACACGCCAGCTACGATAACAAGTCAGATCGCAGCATTAGAAGCTACACCAGATTTGAGAGAAAGAATCATCAGTGATCAGAGAAAAGACGAGTAAATGGAAAAGTTGCGATTAAGGATAAGAACAGAGAAACCAGACGGATATTCTGAAGCACCAGACAATGCGATCCTTTTTGAAGGCAGAATTTGTATTCTTGATGACGACAGCGAACTGAAGAACGAGATCTTGAGTGAGGCTCACTACACACCTTATACAGCACATCCAGGAAGTACGAAAATGTACCAAGATTTGAGAAGAAACTTTTGGTGGAATGGAATGAAACGAGACGTTGCCTCATTTGTAGAAAGATGCCTAGCATGTCAGCAAGTTAAGGCTTTACACCGACGACCGTATGGATTGCTACAACCATTGAATGTCCCAGAATGGAAATGGGAAGGCATAGCTATGGACTTTGTCACAGGCTTGCCTAAGTCGAGAAGAGGAAACACAGCAATTTGGGTGATTATCAATTGGCTTACAAAGACAGCACATTTCTTGCCGATTAAGATTACGTACGGATCAGAGAAACTAGCTCAGTTGTACGTCAGAGAGATTGTACGTCTGCATGGAGTAGCGAGAGTCATAGTATCAGATAGAGACGCCAAATTTACCTCGAGATTTTGGATTACGATGCAGAAAGAATTGGGAACAGAGCTTAATTTCAGTACATCGTTTCACCCACAGACAGATGGACAGTCAGAGAGAACGATTCAGATTTTAGTCGATATGTTAAGAACAGTGGTATTGGATCGAGGCGCGAATTGGGAAGAAATTCTACACTTAGTCGAATTCGCTTACAACAACAGCTATCAGGTCACGATAGGAATGACGCCATATGAAGCTTTGTATGGAAGGAAATATAGATCACCGCTTTATTGGGACGAAGTAGGTGAGAGAAAGAACCTAGGCCCGGATGCAGTAAATGAGATGATTGAGATAGTTCGGCAGATACGAGATAGAATGAAAGAAGCCCAGAGCCGACAGAAGTCTTATGCCGACGATCGTCGAACCAATCTTGAGTTTGAAATAGGAGATAAGGTTTTCCTTAAGATATCACCGACCAGAGGAATCGTTAGATTCGGAGTTAAGGGTAAACTAAGACCCAGGTTTATAGGACCTTATGAAATCCTCGAGAGAATAGGACCCGTCGCTTATAGATTGGCCTTACCGCCAAGTCTAGGAAGTGTTCACAACGTTTTTCACGTTTCTCAATTGAGAAAATATGTCTACGATCCTAAGCACATCATTAGTCAGCAAGACGTAGTTCTTGAATCTGACCTAAGCTATGAAGAGAAGCCGATATCGATTCTGGATAGAAAAGTTCAAGAATTAAGAACCAAGTCGATACCAATCGTTAAAGTGCTATGGAACCACCACGGGCAAGAAGAAGCCACGTAGGAACTAGAGGAGAAGATGAAGGAGAGATATCCTCATCTTTTTGCAGAAGGTATGCAAATTTTGGGACGAAATTTTTCGCAAGGGGGGTAGGATGTAATACCCCGAAAATTCTTTTCGTTCTTAAAAATTTAAAGTTAATAATAAAAATGGCTTTGCACGCCTAAGTTTATGATTTTGAATTCTAAGACTAACGGTCAAATCCGTTTCCTAAAATAAATTACGGAAGTCAGCTAGACGACTACTGTATTTAGGGTTAACGCGTACGAAAAATTTTTAGTTCTTGAACTCAGAACGGAAAACCGTCTGATTTTTACATTCACGAAATCGCGATACGAACTCGCCCAAGAAAGTTCGTTTTTATGATTTTCCGGACGAAACTCGGACTGTGTCGTCCCGAGTTTTTGTCGGAATTAAAATTTTAAATATTATTTTCCGATTAAGTTTAGTACGCTAGAATTTTTGGACGAAACGGAATGTGACGATTTTGTGCCGAGCTACGTTTTTCGTCGTTCGATTTTCGTAACGTCGTGTCGCGTCGGAAAAGCGCGTAATTCTTTCCCTCCCCTCTCTTGGCCGACATTACACTCCCTCTCTTAAGCTTGATATTTGATTTTTATATAGTATTAATTTTACACCTAATGCTATTACTATTCCTACTTTACACCTAATGTAATTTAGAAAATATCTAACATAACAACTAAGTCATCTCCTCCCTCCCTCCCCAAAGAACTCGGCTGCCCTCCCCCCTCATACAGTTCATCTCTCTCATTTCATTTCCTCCATTGAAGAGTTCAAGTTCTTGAGCAAGATAAATCACACAAGTCTTCATCCAACCATCGAACTTCAATTCTTCCTTCACTAATCTTCAAGGTAATTGTCTCCTCTATATTTCTATCCATACCAAATCTCTTTCTTTTTATTTCTCTTTGGATCGAAATTTAGGAGTGATGGAATTAGATGTTTGATCTTCGATTAGTGTAATTAGATGTGTTTAGATGTGAATTCTAGGATTAAAAGATAAATGATGTTGATTGATGAAGAAAAACACCCTCTTTAATTATGTGTCAATACCGAAAATTATTAAGAAAATAGGGGTTTGCATGTAGTTGAATTAGTTGAGGATTTGTTGATGAATTAATGTTATAAATAATATTAGTTGTTGATATGAATTTATTTGGAATTTTCTAAAAATAATTTGTGAGTCGTAAGAGACAAAGAAGTCGATTTAAATTGAGATTTAGTAATGATATGAAGTGATGATATGCATGAAAATGAATCTCGTTAGATTGTCGCAGCCCCAAATCCCGAGGGACAGCAGAAGCCGGGGTGCGACTGGGGTTGGATTAAAGAAGCGGGGAAGAAGGGGGCTAACTGACTAAACATACATAAAAGACATCAAACATTCAATGAACAAGAGTTTAATATTATAAAGAAAGAGTTAATCACGAGTGATTACTCGACAAAAGTACACAAAGGTATCTAAGTTCACAAATACAGACTCACACTACAGTGTTTTATTCAATATACATATCTCAAAAAGGCTTAGAGTTTTGCAGCAGAAGAAATCCTAAGCTAAAGCATTCTATCTTCTCAACTCAACTTCAACCACCGCCGCTACCGTCGCTTCAACCTACACATTTAGAAAACAATGCAGGGCTAAGTACAAAAGTACTTAGTGGGCATGATGCCGAAAACATAATCATAGGTAAAGATAAATATGGCATTTCATAATTTGTAGAACATCGGGGGTTTTATTAAAAAGGGGCCCGTGTCTACTAAACATTTTCTGACTGATTTTCACAATTTACTCGGCCGAGTATTTTCTGGTATGCTACGTTCAATCTTGACCAATTCTCATTCACCGTAGCTGGTACCCCTCAACAGGATATCACATACACCACAGGTTACAAAGTGCACTAACTCTGGAAAGCACTTAGCAGCTAACTCAGAGCCGATCGTTAGTTAACCTAGTTAGATTAACTCTAAATCTGGAAAACACGAATGTTAAATCAGATAGGTACAAGAGAACTCACATAAAACATAAAACAGTTTATGCCATAATTATCACTTTGAAAACACAGATATCAAAGCAATAAAGAAAGGTTTTCCGAGCATTGCTCGTTTTATTTTATATATAAAAGCCCACCTTGTAATACAGAACTAAAAAGCACTAGCTTCCGATCTTCTGATGTTCCGTCCTTTCTTTACTGCTGGCTTCCTCCTTCATCGTAAAATAATAACACTTAAAAACGGGTCACAAAAGATAATCGAACATTGAAAATCGAAAAAGGTTTTAGTCGTTTCATTTCTTTGGGCAATTGCACGCTTACTAGTTTCATTTTACTTAAACGGGAACGAGACTCGAACAAATCTCGTTTAGAACTCGAAAGGTCTCATACTCGACTCTTAGGTCAGTAGAGAGGGTAGTCGATAGCTTAATACGACTTAAAAGATCATAAGGAACTAAGTTGGAAAAGAATCAACTTAGGAAAATTACGATTTAGTTCTTTAGACGATTTAGACAATTTCTCGCTTAACTGAATTCTTTACTTTAACGGATACGAGATGAGATCTCATCTTGTTTTACCACT
This sequence comes from Schizonepeta tenuifolia, assembly GCA_029490685.1. NCBI lineage: Eukaryota > Viridiplantae > Streptophyta > Magnoliopsida > Lamiales > Lamiaceae > Schizonepeta > Schizonepeta tenuifolia. The sequence continues at coordinate 22,051,144 of CM055956.1, read as the reverse complement.
TAAGGCTCCTTTCTTGACACTGGGGTCAGTAGGAAGATAGTCAGCAAGTTATTACGGCTTAAACGATCGAAAGAAACTAAGTTGCGAACGAAACAACTTAGAAGAATGAAATCTGAAAATTCACTGCGCAAGGCAGTAACTCTGGGGACTGCCCAGAACAGGGGAACTGGAAACAGGGGATGAGCCCTGTACCACTAGAAAGCTCGGGAAGTCTAGTTTACGCTCCAATTTACGGATCGCAAATCCGATAAAGGAGCTAAAAGTTATTACAGGTTCCGGTGAGGGTCGCAAAACTGCCGCGCTAACCCTAGATGCTCGATAGAATCGACGTATAACTTCTTAGGTTCGTTCTAAGTTCTCGTATTCGATTTCTCATGAAACTTGACCCTCAAGGCAGTCAACACGTACCCCCGTATGTGATGAACTCCTTCTCAAAACTCGTCCAATAGCACGACGTTCTAAACGTCGGCTTTCAACTAACAAGTACTAAACCAAAAACAAGTTATAAATTTCTCGTTCTAGTTCTCGACTATCACTATAACTCATATTATATTAGCTCGAAAGCTCATGACGTCAACTACAAATTCGTTCTCAAGTCCATAATAAACAATATTATCAAGTTAAAATTCTCATTCGACTTCTCAGTTATTAATTACGACTAATTGTTCATCTCTTGCACAATTTTAAAAGTTATCGGATTTTGTTCATTTTCTACGTCATCAAACATCATCTAACGAGATTCATTTTCATGCAAATCATTACTTCATATCATCACTATATTTCAACTTACATCGAGATCTTTGTCTCTTACCAATTCAATAATTATTTTAGAAAATTCTAATTAAATTCATAACATCATCTAATGTCATTAGAAACCATATTCCATCATCATTTCATCAATTAAACCAAGCTATATCAAACCCCTAATTTTCTAATAATTTTCGGTACTTACACAAAGATTAAGAGAGTGATTTTTTTCTTCATTAATCAACACCATTTAACTCTTAATCATACCGTTATATCATCAATTGATCAAATGAAATCCAATTACACATTAAAAGGCAAAACCCCCAATTTCAAACCCTAAACCCTAGAACTCGGTTTCAACAAAACAAAGAGCTTTCGATTTCTCTTGGTTCTAATCACTAATTAAACACTTTCTAAGCATGATTATAAGATCAATTGAAGAATTCCAAAAATCCTACACAAACCCCTAAAATTTCGGTAATTACATAGAAGTTAGGGTTCAAGATTTTCCTTCAATTTTAATCCTAGAATTCATATCCAAACACTCCTAATTTCACTAATCCAAGATCAAAACATCTAGTTCATCATTCCTCAATCTTCGATCCAAAGAAAAATAAAAAGAAGAGGAATCCAATTGGATAGAAGCATGGAGGAGATGAATACCTTGAGGATTAACAAAGGAAGAAATGAAATTCGATGGATGGATGAAGACTTGTGTGATTTCTTGCTCAAGATCTTGAAGCTTCTTCAATGGTGAAAATGAAATGAAGATGGTGTATGCAATGTGTGTGTGTTCGGTTATGGGAGGGAAGAAAAGGGAGAATGGTGATGACTAACACATTCTGAATAGTTACTACCTAAGGTGTAAAGGTTGAATAGTAAAGACATTAGATGTCACACATTAATACATTATAAAAATCAAATATCTAGCTTAAGAGAGAGAGAGAAGTCGGCTAGAGGGGGGGGGGGGGAAAGAAATACGCGCTTTTCCGACGTGATACGACGTTACGGAAATCGAACGATGAAAAACGTAGCTCGGCACAAAATCGTCACGATCCGATTCGACCAAAAATTCTAACGTAATAAACTTACTCGGAAAATAATAATTAGAAAATTAATTCCGACAAAAACTCGGGACGACACAGTCCGAGTTTCGTCCGGAAAATCATAAAAACAAACTTTCTCGGGCGAGTTCGTATCGCGATTTTGTGAATGTAAAAATCAGACGGTTTTCCGTTCTGAGTTCACGAACTAAAAACTTTTTGTACGCGCTAACCCTAAATACAGTAGTCATCTAGCTGACTTCCATAATTTATTTTCGGAAACGGATTTGATCGTTAGTCTTAGAATTCAAAATCGTAAACTTAGGCGTGCGAAGCCATTTATTTTATTAACTTTAAAATTTTGAGATTGTAAGGAATTTCCGGGGCATTACATGTTGCTTGATGACGTAAAATTTGAGCGAAATCCGATAACTTTTAAAATCGCGTAAGGACGAACAATTAGTCGTAATTAATAACCGAGAAGTCAAATAAAAATTCTAACTTGTTAATATTGTTTATGATGGACTAAGGTATAACTTTGTAGTTGACGTCATGAGCTTTCGAGCTATTATAATATGAGTTATAGTGATAGTCGAGAACTAGAAACGAGAAATTGTTAATTGCTTTGGTTTAGTACTTGATAGTTGAAAGCCGACGTTTAGAACGTCGTGCTATTGGACGAGTTTTGAAAAGGAGTTCATCACGTACGGGGGTACGTGTTGACTGCCTTGAGAGTCAAGTTTCTTAAGAAATCGAATACGAGAACTTAGAACGAACCTAAGAGGTTATACGTCGATTCTATCGAGCAACTAGGGTTAGCGCGGCAGTTTTGCGACCCTTGCCGGAAACTGTAATATCTTTTAGCTCGTTTATCGGATTTATGATCCGTAAATTGGAGCGTAAACTAGACATCCCAAGCTTTCAAACGGTACAGGGCTCATCCCCTGTTTCCAGTTCCCCTGTTCTGGACAGTCCCCAGAGTTACTGTAATGCGCAGTGATTTTTCAGAATTCATTTTTCTAAGTTGTTTCGTTCGCAACTTAGTTTCTTTCGATCGTTTAAGCCGTAATAACTTGACGACTATCTTCTTACTGACCTCAGTGTCAAGTATGGAACCTTGAGTGCTAAACGAGACGAGTTTGTATCTCGTATCCGTTAAAGTAAAGAAATTTAGTTAAGCATGAAAATGCCTAAATTGTCTAAAGAACTAAAAACTTAAATTACTAAGTTGATTTCCTTTCCAACTTAGTTCCTTTGATCTTTTAAGTCGTATTGAGCTATTGACTACTCTCTCTACTGACCTAAGAGTCGAGTATGAGACCTTTCGAGTTCTAAACGAGATTTGTTCGAGTCTCGTTTCCGTTTAAATTAAAATAAACTAGTAGCGTGCAAATGCCTAAAGAAATGAAACGACTAAAACCTATTTCGATTTTCAATGATCGATTATCTTTTACAACCCAATTTTAAGTGTTATTATTTTACGATGAAGGAGAAAGCCAACAGTAAGGAAAGGACGGAAGATCAGGAGATCGGAAGCTAGTACTTAGTAGTTCTGTATCACAAAGGTGGGTTTTCATATATAAAATAAAACGAGCAATGCTCGGAAACCCTTTTTCTTTATCGCTTTGATATCTGTGTTTTCAAAGTGATAATTATGGCATGAACTGTTTTATGTTTTATGTGAGTTCTCTTGTACCTATCTGAGTTAACATTTGTGTTTTCCAGATTTAGAGTTAATCTAAATAGGTTAACTAACGATCGGCTCTGAGTTAGCTGCTAAGTGCTTTCCAGAGTTAGTGCACTTTGTAACGTGTGGTGTATGTGATATCTTGTTGAGGGGTACCAGCCACGGTGAATGAGAATTGGTCAAGATTGAACGTAGCATACCAGAAAATACTTGGCCGAGTAAATTGTGAAAACCAGTCAGAAAATGTTTAGTAGACACGGGCCCCTTTTAATAAAACCCCCGATGTGCTACAAATTATGAAATGCCATATTATCTATACTTATGATTATGTTTTCGGCATCGTGCCCACTAAGTACTTTTGTACTTAGCCCTGCATTGTTTTCTAAATGTGCAGGTTGAAGCGACGATAGCGGCGGTGGTTGAAGTTGAGTTGAGAAGATAAGATGCTTTAGCTTATGACTTACTTCCGCTGCAAAACTCTAAGTCTTTTGAGAATATGTATATTGAACAAACCACTGTAGCATAAGTCTGTAAACTTGAACTTAGTTACTATCATGTACTTTTGTCGAGTAATCCTTCGCGATTAACTCTTCTTTTCTTTTAGTAAAGTCTTGTTCATTGAATGTATGTTGTCTTTTATGTATGTTTAGTCAGTTAGCCCCCTTCTTCCCCGCTTCTTTAATCCAACCACAGTCGCACCCCGACTTCTGCTGTCCCTCAGGATTTGGGGCTGTGACAGCGTCTCTGTTGTTGGTACATTTATGATAAGTTCTCTAGCTGACTTGTACTTCCGAATAGATTTGAATTGAAACTTCAACACTTCTGCCTTCAACATCTTCAAAGTCTTCTCTTCTCAGCTTCACAACGTATAACTTCGACACAACTTCACTTCACGCTTGAGCTGCATGGGTCAGTTGAGAAGTCAATTGAGTTGCTCTATAACTGAGCCCATGGTACAACTAAGCTTGGGTCTCAACTGAGTTTGAGGGGTAGCTGAGCTTGGGTCTCAACTGAGTTCTTCACGAACTGCTTTCTTCAGTCCGGTTGTCTCCTTCTACTTGAAACCTATAAAGATGAAATCCCTATGCTTAAATAGTGAGCTCTAGCTAAGTTCAGACTGATGGCTTTTATCTACTCGGTTGAGGTCAATTGGATTTTGCGATAAATCAAAACCTTTACTAATTTTCCCAATAATTTCCCCCTTTTTGATGATGCCAAAACTCTAAATTGACACCACCTAAGTTTCCTAACTGATACCATACAACCGATACCAACAAGACTAAAAGATAGACTCAATTCTAGCCTATAAGAGAAAAGGGTTAGCACAAGATAAAATATAAAATTAACCTCAAACTTTGACAACGAGATGGTTGTCATCAAGTGACGTCAATAACTGAAGACCTTTAATAACCAGCAACTTGTTATTATAGATAACAAAGTGGGGAAAGATTACAGTTACAACTGAGTTTTTCGTAAACTATAGTCCTAACAATCTAACCTATTCTAGGGTCTTTATCTTCATCTACCAAGGCTGAGCTGATGTCAGTTGAAGGTATTCAACTTTCACTTGAATACCTGTCTCGAGCCACGGAGCGACACTTTTGATTACTTCATCAGCCTTCTCCTCATCAGCCTTGGTCTTCTTCTTCACCGCTTCTTTAAAGGCTGATGGCTGAGGTCAGTTCTGATTGAATGCCTCGAGTAATTTTCCGAGGCACCTGACCACCTATCTGCACTCTTCTTCAGCCTACGATCTCCATTCCTGCCGGCCTTCCTGTTGGAGTACTTAGACGAAAACACTCTTAATAAGAGTTAGCCCTTTTCTTCCCCCTTTTTGGCATCAACAAAGAGTTAAGGAGGGAGAAGGTTTCCAGGTGGCATTCAGGTATTGACTTGCCAAAGGGCAGAAGTCACCTATTCTTTCGACAAACACTCAAGTTATGAGAGAGCTTGAGTAGAAGGAAGCTCGACTGAGACTAATTTGCAAACAAAGATGGCCTTGTACTCTGCAGTATCAGGAGTGAATGCCTAGGTCAAATCGGCACTCCTGATATACAGGTTACAACTGACCTGTCCTCTTGATGTAGGGTTGCAGATCTTCATTCTGCAGTACTTGAAAAGGTTGAAGCAGGGTACCCTCCTCGATAGTGCGTTTGAAAGAAATACCTGATATGCAATTGGAAGAACATCTCAGGGATCCACATTATCAGGTTGTCACCACGAATAACCCACATCATCAGTCGTCCTTTGAAGCGTCTGCATCTTCTATAGCTATGAACATAGCATTCTTGCTGAACTGATTGTTTCATTGATTCAGGGCTAGCGGGAGAAGAGGACCGCTGATGGTCCCGGTAATGAGAAACTGGTGTATGGGGGGGAATACACCAGTAGCAATTTTTATTTTGCTTAACGGCTTTTAACTGAGTTATACTACTCAGGTTAGTTTACTCACAACTGGAAGAGATAGTTGAAGCAGCACTGCAACTGAGTTGCTCATTTGAAGCCAATCACACAGTTGGTAGCCCATCTGGCTCCTATGCCTGAAGTACAACTGTATGCACCAACTGAGGTTTCAAATAGTTTTCCAATGCGGAAGATGGTGGAAGATAAGCTCGTTACAAAAATTGAAACCTTAGTGAAAGGGGACGGTTATGTTCCTAAATTAGTGCAGTGCATAGGCTGGGTTAGATGGTTAGGTACATAATTAAAATACTGAATGTAAACTACAGAAGATAAAGTACACAGTATTTTAACGTGGTTTAGAGACCCCCCTCCTACGTCCACGACTTCCTTTTTGGGCAAGTAATCCACTAAATAAGCTTACGAGTGCTTACCAAATGCTCCACTTGGATTTCGGGTTCCAAGCAAACCTAACCAGTTCGATTCCGAGTTTGAACAAGACCCCACAATACTTTTTCGGGCAAGTGCAAAGCCAGTCTTAGATTCTGGGTTCTAAGGGACTTGTTCTTGGATTCTGGGTTCCAAGGGACCTGGTATTAGATTACTGGTTCGAAGGGACCATGTGACTTTGATTACGGGTTCAAAGTCAAACCTGAGGTTTGGATTTGGGGGAAGAAATCCAACAAAGAAGCCTACTACACCTTAGGAGAGTAGAGGCTTCAACCTAAGACCTCAAACTCGATCTCTTGTGAAAGAGTTTGCTAGGACACAAACCGAGCAAGAACTTTCACTCAAACCTCTATCAAGGAAAGGCTTCTTGCTCGAGGAGAGAGGTAGTCTATTGTTGCTGCAACTACTCTTTTTCTTCTCTCTACTCTTCTAATGTGAAAATTTGTGTCACCGTACTTAGATGTAGAGACCTGTATTTATAGAGGAAAGGGTCAAACTAGTCGTTTGAAAGAACTGTTGAACCTCTGCCGAAAGTATGGCACTCCACATGCTTTACTGGTAACTTTCCAAAGATGGTACCTGCGACCTTTGCTTTTTGCACGTCATTGTTGTTGGCCCATTTATGGTAAGTTTTCCAGCTAACTTGTGCTCCCGAGTAGGTTCGATTATGAACTGCATCTCCTCAGTCTTCAGCTTTTTCAAGATCTTCTCTTCTCTTCTTCGTACGGACTAATAACTTCTCCTTACGTGAACTGAACGTCTTCAGTTGCGTGGATCAGTTAGGGAGTTAACTGAGTTGTTGTTCAACTGAGTCCGTGCTTTGGTTAAGGTTTATGTCTTGACTGACTTCCAGTCCCAACTGAGTCTTAACCCTCAGCTGAATTCTAGGTCTCAATTGAGTTTGGGCCTCAGCTGAGTTCTTCCATGAACTCCCATCTTCAGTCTGGCTGACTTCTTTTGCTTGAACTCTATAAAGATAAAATCCTATGCTGAAACAGTGAGCTCAGTCAGTCTGGCAATCACCTACTCGATTGGGGTTAGTTGGGATTTTGGTATCTTTCGAAACTTTTTCTGATTTTCCCAACAATTTCCCCCTTTGTGATGATGTCAAAACCCTAAACTGACATCAACTTACTTTCCTAACTGATATCACAAGCCGACACCAGTGAAACTAAAACAGAACTCAATTCTAGTCTAAGGAAAGAAAAAAACACAAGATAAAAAGAAACTTTCAAAAACGGATTAAACAAAAACCACATCTTATTATATTCTGATAATAAGAGGGGAGATTACGTTACAACTGATTTTAAGAGTTCAACGCATGAAGAACAAAGTTCATCAGTTGTAAGATCTTTTCTTAGCAGCATAAATCCTTCTTTCTTTGAACAAATTCTAACTTGAGTCCATACTTATCATAGACATGTCTTCTGATATCCCAGAACTCATCAGCTTCCACACGGGGATCAAAATGGTATTTGGATACCAATCTCTCTGCTTCCTTCTCGATAAGAGAGAAGTCAACTTTGTTGTTCGTTTAATCTTAGGAGTAGCAAAAGTTTGTTTGGTAGGAGCAGTTGGCTGATCAAAATCATTCTTCTTGAGAACATTTAGAATTCTTGTTCCAAGAACATCATCCGTTGAGAAGGTTAGAATATAGGCCAGCCAGACTTCATTAGCTTCCGTGCCTTGATACTCCATTTCATAATAGAATTCTTTTATGAATGCTATCTTCAGGAATTCACACGTGTCATTCAGTTCCATCGACATCCATTCATCATTGTGGGGAAAGTTCGTTCTGGGATCCTGCATTTTTTTCCTGAGTTCTTTCTTGTCATGCTTGAGATCGTTCTTTAGCTTGGCTCACCCACTTTTGATAAATCTCTTTCTTTCTCTTGGAAGAGCTTGTGTTGACATTCTTCATGAGCTCTTTGGAAAACTTTTCAAGAGTAGCAATCTCCCTTTTTCTTGAATTTGTTGAGCCATTTGGTATCTCTTGCTTGCTCTTCTATGGCTCCTGCAGCAATAGCTTTTTCGGCAAGAGTTGGAGATGGTGGAAAAGCATTCTTGTTAGTGTAGTCAAGTCCTAACTCTTCAGCACAGTCGATCACGAAAAGTTCTACTTGGATATCAGTGTAGTCATTTTCTAGTTGAGCCACTCCTCCTTTGAGCTTATTTGTGTCTATTTTTTTACCGTCAGCATCTTCAGCTTTCATCGATGCTTCCAGGTGCTTTGCAACTTCCTCATACTTGGCTATATCTTCTTCAGTTTGTCTTGAGCCTTCCTGCTCTTCCAGTTGTCTGGAAACCTCCACGTCTTTGGCCACATTTGTCTCAGTTTATGATGTCAGTTCCTTCATTTCCACCTTTTTGGTAGCATCAAAGAGGAGTGCAACTGAGTCTTTAAAAGACTGTACTTCATTGCGTAGTTGTTTGAAGGTCTCTTCTAAAGATTGAGCAAACACAATGGAGTTCAGTTCATCAGCTTGTGCAGAAGATTTTTGAGTTTTGAGTTCCTGGACCTCTTTTTGTAGAGCAGCGATTTCTCTTTCCATGCGGTCCATTCGAACTATATGATCTTCTAAGGACAACTTGTGATCATAGATTTCGGCTGAGAGGCCTTGAAAGTCCTGCTTGGTGAGGAAAATTACTCGATTGGACTCGATCTTGACTGTGAGAATGAACACTTGAGTTGCAAGTTTGCCAATGTCTTCAGTCGCTGTGTTGAACAAGGCAGTCATGTTTTCTGCAACTTGTTCGATACGTTTGCTTGACTAATCACGAACATTGCCTAGCAATTGTTTGAGCTTGAGAATAGTTAATGTTTTCTTCTCAAAGTCTTTCTGAACTTTTTCCTTGAATTATTCGAGGTCTTGCTTGACTTCAGCTCGGAACGCAAGTAAATCCTTAATGGATGTCTGAATCCGACCCAAGTTGATCGACTTTGACTTTAGCAATGAATGATGTGAAGCCAGAGTAATGAAAGTTTCTCCTAGCTGCGTAGCAGGTAACACCATAGTGTTGTCAAATTGTGATGGATGAGTCCATCCACATGCTTCAATATGTTTGTGGAGCAAAAAGGCAGCCTCGGGATCAATTTCTTCACAATGAGGATCATTCTCTCTTTCAACTGAGCGAGATTCCAGATAGGCTCGGATGAGCTGTTCTTCTTTTTGAATCAGCTCGAGCTTAGTTTTGAAATTGAAGGTGTCCATCAGTTATCCTTTTGTGATCCGAAGCCTCTGGATGTCATGAATCTTTAAATAATCTCCCAGAACATAACAGTCTCCCAAATTGATTGAGATATACTAGAACAAGTTCACCAGGGAGGAGAGTGTCGGGAGATTATTCATTTCTCTAGGAAATAGAGTCAATGCTTTCTTGACTACTTCTAATTGAACTTTATGAAAGGATTGCTCGGTTGCCTTCCATTCAGTTTCAGAGTTGGAGAGAAGAGGAAAGTCTTCAATTGTACTAGATAGGAGGAGAAGATCCAATGTGGTGTCTTATTCAACTGATGTCTGCTCAGTCTGGTCCTTGTCTTCTATTAATTGAGGTTCGGGTTGAAGTTTTTTAAAAGAGGTATCATCCGAAACATAGATGATTTCTTGTTCAAGATTTCTTTTCTTCTCAGCATTCAGCTTCTTTGGTTCATCAGATGAGATGGTGGGAGTTTTCTCTCCCTGGGACGAAGTTATCTGTTTCTCTTTAGCAAACACGCTAACTGACAATGGTTGCTTATCAAACTGATCTTCATCAACGGTTTGTGCAGTATCTTCAGGTTCCTTCTCAGCATTCTTAACACCTGAGGATGAGCTAGTTGATATCAATCGTTGATGATATGTTACTGATATAGTTACTCGTTTCTTAGTTGCGATGTCATTAGCAACTTCGTCTGCTTTTGCATTAGCTATGTCAGTTTGTCCTTATTCCACTCGGTCATTCCTTTTCTCATTTTCAACTGCCTGGATCATACTTTTTCTTACAGCCTTGAGGGGTACAATTGTATGATCTTCTTCTTCTTCTTCATCATCTATGCTAACCACAACAATCTTGGCCTTTTTCTTAGAAGGCTTGGTCGATTTGGTAGGAGAAGCTTATTCAACCTCTATTTGTGGAAGTTCTTCCTTTGACTTCAATCTGGTCTGAACTATTCTGCTTCTCTTTATCGATTGCTTTGCTGAAGAATCTCCCCAGTAGACTAAGTTCAGGACATACTCAATTCTCCCCTTAGTATCAAACAGTCTATCCTTTTCATGGATGAACTCTTTGTCAGTGTGCTCCTAATCCACCTCAATTCCTTATTTCCTAACGGCATAGAGAATGATATTGCTTGCTTTTGTTCCAAACAATATCTTGCTTGAGGTTGTGTACCGTTTCCCTTCCTTCTTGATTTTGGTCGTTTTCCCAAGAAGTTGATCGTTTACATACCTTCTCCGGTTGATCTTTTCTTCTATCATGATGGCTTGCGCAATCCGTATTTTAGGATTGCTCACATCACACTTGGCTCCAGCCATAACATCAATGCAGTTCATGGTGAATTCATACATCAGGCGAGTTTCTGGTTTGAGAAGAGATCTTATCATACCAGCGAAGAATTTTTGTTCATCAATGGTGATGCTTTGAATGAACCTCTCAATTTCCTTGTCTGTGATACTTTTAATGAACTTCTCTTCAGTTGAGAGGTGGTAGAATTGATCTAGACATTCATCAACATCAATGAAGATCTCTTGAGAGATGAATTTTCCGTTTCCATCGCCTATGGATAGATGAACTTTCGTTGAAAGATTTCCTTCGTTGTGTTCTTCTAGATTGGTGAAGAATTCAACGGCTACACTCGGAAGAAGATATCTTGGCTATGTTGTTACCCATTTGAGAAGATTTGCGCGGCTGAGTTGATAGAGAGCCTTTTTCAGTTCTGGATGCTCTGTTTGTGCGACTAATAGAAGATTCTCAAACACGATGACTTCTCGAATGTTTGAGAGTTTGTTAGGGATGCTTTGAAAGTTTGCAAAGATAGGTGTGGGAGTTCTAGAGGATGTCGTTGAAGAGACAGATTGACCTTTAACAAGCTTCAGAGATAGGCGCTTTGATTTAAAATTTTAGAAGAAGATTCGGAGATTCTGGAAGTGGCAGTGAGAAGGGAAACGGGGTTTAGAAGATTCCTTATATGTGGGGATGGAGAAACAATCTACGGTGAAAAATCATTCCCGCTCACTAAGAATCATCGATTGAGATGAAATGTTGTTTCGCATGATCTCTGACGTGGAGTCGTGGGGTTGATCATGGGTTGGACAGTTAGGGACACTCGTGCGTGAAGCGTGAAGGAATGATCATGTCAGCCCACTTGCAATCTCAAAAGTGTAGCCCATTAAACATGATATGCTTTCGCATTGAATATTCTTGATAGGTACGTTCAATCATTTTAGAGCACCTGCTTAGCCACAAGAGACACAGATTGTATTTTCTTAGTTGGTCTGGATTACAACTGCATCAGTATACACTCAACTGACTCAAATTCATCTGTTCAGTTGAGGTTTGAACTTTTACAACCTCAGTCTAGTTGTGTCCTTGTCGATTGTCTCAGTTTCCTCTCAAGTTGAGATTCCCTCTCAACTTGTGATCTCCAATGCTCAAAACTTTAAGACTTGTATGAATTTTCCCAACAATGCATACTAACCTTGCAGGATAGACAGCTCTCAGTTCATCATGTTCCTACAACCCGCATGATGAACACCTTATCCAACTCAGTTGGATTGAGGGTTGGAAGCTACTGTAGCTTCCTGGTAACTGAATCATCAGTTCGGATCACCAATCCTTCGGTATCTACGTAGACTGCTGATTGAAATTCCTTGTCTCTGCGAAGCTAGGTTTCGACTCGGCTGAGCGGATCGATTCTTCCTTGGTGAGAACTGTTTGGATGAGTGCCCAAACCTTCTTGTTCCTTGAACATACTTGAGCTGAGGATAGTTGGGATCATTGAACTGATCACAAGAGATTCCTCTCTGATAGTGTGGAGGCACTGAGTATGTCTGATTGTAGAAGTGGGGATTATCCAGTTCGGATGCCTTTGCTGCTGATGTTGAGCGGAATGATTGGGCCTTCATATCGGCTGATTCTACCTTGGCTCGAAAGGTCCTTTTTGTCCGTTCCCCCTGGCTCGGCGACCTCGGGATCTTGACTTCCTTGAAGATCCCTCAACATCTTTTAATGTACTAGCTTCATGCTCTTGAGGTTCTTTAGTTGGAACCTCCTTCTCTTTATCCTTCACATGAGTCTCGACAATCTGAGGAATAACTGCAGTCTCTTGAACTGTGGCCTTGACTGAGTCAGATTCAGCTTGTGGTTCCTCAGTCGGTATTCCAGTTGCTTTGACGAACTGAGCTAGCGGTGCTCTAGTGTTAGTGGCTGGATCATATCCAATACCTTCAACACATTTAGAAGGTTTTTGTTGGCTGATCATGCTCTCCAGAGCTGAGCTCGAGGCATAGAGAGATATTATCTTATCATTTGCAAACTTCAGTTCACTTTACAACTTAGAGATATATTCAGCCTGAGTCCTGGTAAGATGTATTAAGTGAATGACCTGACTCTTGGTGGACTGAGCAACTTCTTCATAGAGTCAGTGATTTTTCTCCATGAGCTTTTCAACGTCGTGATCCCTCATGATCAGCTCGTTGCTCAGGTTGTCACACTCAGCTTGCAATTCCTTGCACTGTGCTATTTATTTGGTGCATAGTCTGCTAAGACGTTCGACCTCATCCCATTTAGGTTGGGATGGACAGAAGAGTTTATTTCCTCAGTTGGCTCTTCTAGCAATTCCATGAGGCACGGGTCTTTTTCAGCTGAGGTAGATGGCGAGTAAGTTTCTTCTCCTTCTGACTCAGTGAACACGTCGGTGTCATTGATGTCTTCCTCAACGATCATGGCCTTGGATTTGTCCTTAGCTTTTTCTCGGAGGGCTTCCTTCTCCTTCAAGGATAGGTCAAGACAGTTGGATCTGAAGTGTCCTGGCTTTCTGCACTCAAAGCATCCTTCGCTTTGATTCTTCGAAGAGGGATCTGTTGAGCTCCGCCTGCTTCGATTGATCCTCCTGTACTTCTGGATCCTAGAGATCATCTCTTCAAATTGATCGGTCAACTCTTCGACCTTCTTCTCGAGTTCCGACCAGCTCTGCTGATCCCTAGCTGAGGAGTCAGCGGACCGTGAGGGTCGGGCGAACTTGGACCTGCCCGATTCACCTCGAAGCCCCATGGACTTGGTAGTTGAGCCTTGCTCGGTCTGTTTTCATTTCTGAAGCTTGCAATGCTTCAGTCGGAGGATATCATACTCATTTGCCTTGAGCATGGAGAATAACTTCTCAGTTGTCATCGAACTGAGGTCACTCCGATTTTGGTGGATGACTTTATAGACTGTCCAATCTTCGTCTAGCGTGGAGAGAACTATGAGGTTCATCTCTCGCTGAGAGTATTTGCCTTTTTCTAATACTCTCAATGTCCATAAGGACCTTTGTGAATCTCAGCTCCATCTTGTCGATGGATTCCCCGGAAAGTTCAGAGAAGTTTTTGAAATCCTTACAAGCAAAGGTGAAATTGTTTGTTCTCAATAATCTCGTTAGAGCCCTTACAGAGTGCAGCTAAGGCTTGCCACATATCTTTTGCCGTGAGGCAATTGATAATCTTCGGCAAGTAGGCTTGGCCGATTGTGGAAGAGATGGCGCTCTTGGCGATGTCATCTAGCTGCACGATGTCTCTTTCTTTCTTAGTGTACTGGTGGAAGCCTTTAGGTTCCTCCTTCATTATCTCTCATTCCCTTGGAGCGATAGGAGTCACCGGCACTGACTGAGTCACCTGGATGGGACCATTTTCAATGGTTTCCAACATCCTGTGATGCCTGGCAGTCAAAGCCATTTTCAGGCGAAATGTCCACGTAAGATAATCATCTACGGAGAATTCTGGCAAACTCCCCAGCAATGTCGGGTTCATCTTTCCTGTACACCACAAGTGACACAAAAAGATATGCAGTAAAATGTGTCACATCCCGATTTTTACAAGCATAATTAACTTATGGTTCATAGTTAGATCTATTTAATTTTATTGGCTGTAGTCCAATTCAAGTAAGTAATAGTAAAGCCAAAAATCATTTTTTTATTAACTAATAATTAAACTTTATTATTTTAATTATAGTTGGACCTATTCAAGTTTATTGATTGTATATGATTTATTAATAGGATATTGAGAAGCTAAATAATTTATTTATACTAGTAGAAACAAATAGTTTCTTTAGATTTCTTACGTAGAATTTTAAGATAAGTTTAATTCAAGACATTGTGAAACAAGTGAATAAAAGAAAAGATAGAATTAAAAGAAGTTTTGACAACGTAAAATTTCTAGTATGATTAGAATGACTGGAAAGAAATTATAGAATAAACTATTTCTCGAAAACTTTATCTCATATTTATTATTTCATAAATCGAGATATCAATTGATTTAAGGACTTGTATTTACTTATAAGTTATATAAAAATAAAAACAGAATTTCAAAAGATATATGTCAATAAAAGCTTATATTTTTCGTTTTCAATCGAGAAGTTAAAAGCTAGTATTGTTGGTTTGAGAAAACAAATTAAATAAATTCTATGTATTTAGACTCCTAGTATATTTGGGTTAGTAGTATACAAAGACATCTAGAATTTTCTAAACGTTTATCATTTTATTATTCTTCTATTACGTCTAACTATGCTTAGGATAAAGTTAGAGGCAATTCATGCCTATGTTTTACATCAATTATTTAAGGCAATAAATTGGGATCTAATTCCCATAGTTTGAGGACCGAAAACAAGCTCTCCCAGTTACAGTTTAGAATTTTAGTTTCTCATTTTGTTTCATAGATTAATTCACAAGTCAAGTTTAAAGAGTCAAGTTTAAGGTGTGGGAACTTATGCACATTGATAATTATCTATCTATGTTTTAATGTGTTTATATTTAATGTTGGATTAACGTGTGTTCATGTTCAAGCTAAAGGGATACAACCCTATGCTTTCAAGTTAAAGGGATACAACCCTATATGTTAACGTTAAAGGGACACAATACTACGCGTTCAAGTTAAAGGAATACAACCCTATATGATTACGTTAAAGGGATACAGCCATACACGTATATGTTCACATAAAAAGGGATACAACCTGACGAAGGGCCGTCGTTACACTCTTCGCACAAATAAATTTATAAAACACCTCTTGCCCAATAAGGTAGTAGTTAATGGCAAGTGGGGTCGATCCCAAGGGACTTGGCGTAGATCTGCTCTTCAGGTAGTACTCAACAAAAGGGGTTACGGTCGAGATGTATCTCAATATCATGTAACTCAACAAGTGAAATATCAAATAACAAAGAAGTTTGGATTGGAATTTCAAATCAATGATCCTAATTACTCATTACTCGTTCAGTGGTGCAAAGATATTCAATTACTTGATTTCACTACTTGGTTTAAACACACTAAGCCTATGTCTATCAAATTTTACAGATCTTGACCAGAAGGCAAGATCTCCTCTTCTGATCAACAAAGTCACGAAGACACTTCAGTAACAATGTTGCCCAAAAGGAATTAAGAATAAATAGACCTAAGACAGTCAAGAGGTAGGTCAATACTGACTGCTCTCCAACATTTTTTACCTTCTTGGGCACGAGACACTCTCTCGAGTTTAATCCCAAATCTTGTTAATGACTTAATCTCAATATCTAGATGGTGATCAAGCATATGTCAATATCAATTAAGTCTAGAATTATTCCTAGTGTTTCGGGAATAAAATCAAATAACGAAATTACACAATTCGACCTCATAAGTTTAGAACGAGTAATTAAGATCACGTCATCTACATCCAACCCAAACAATAAATTTAGCTAGACATAATCTCAAATGAAAACACAAAACATATAAGGGAAATCATATTTAAAATTAAACTGGTAAAGGTTGCAGCTAAAAAACGTAAGTCAGCAACTAAGGTCTTGTCTTCAAGCCAACAACTAAGAACTAGTGCAGAAATACTAAAAACAAAATATAAAAGCAAATTCACCCGTAGGACTTGTTTCTTCCTCACTTTCACTAGATCTAAAATGCTGAACTAAGCTAAAATTCTCTCTAAACTTGAACTAAACTCTCACACATTACAACATGAAGTCGGCCATATATATAGGCGATGGAATTAGGGTTAGGTTAGAATCCTTGTTGGTTAAGGACTATTTCCATATTCATCCGCCTCCTTCTTTATCCATACGACTGTGATTTTACTTTACTTTCGTGGTAGATATCTATTGATTAGGTTTAGCTAGGATAAGGAAAGAAATCTTCGATCCCTATCCTCTTCCTTGGAGAAGCAGAAATCTGCAGCTGCTACCGACTACATCTTGACTTCGACGTCTGCATCCTGTATCACTTCCTATGCTGACCAAGATCCTGGCTCCTCCGGATACTCTGTCTATTGGCTTCAAGAATATGGAGAGGTGCTTCCTGACTTGTAGATTGAATAGAATGTTGTTGCCCAGCTACAAGCTTCCAGCCCTATGCCCATTTGCATTGTATCGCCATCTCAGCATCTCAACAACAGATTTTCACCGGTTTTACCCAAGATCCCACATGTTCTTCCCTGCACACCATCTTTCGACTTTGTGTCTTCCCAGACATACTTTGACTCGATAAAGACTAAAGAGAACAAGAAAAACACCAGAAAAGATGGACACAAATATGGGTTCATCACACCCACACACTTGAATTACACTTGCCCTCATGTGTACAGTTGCGATTTTGCCCAAGACTCAAGCACATCAATAGAATATGAAATATGTAAGCAGATATTGCCATCAAATAAGTCAAGATAGAGTTATTGGGCAATAAGGGGATCCTCACCAGCACTCAACTCTCAAGTGTATATGGTTAAGTGTATATGCTCTTGACTAATATCAACAATATTTTTCCATAGGCTTGCCTGCCCTCTACATCTATACTTCTTTGAACAAAATCAACATTACTTATCCTTAGGTCTTTATCAGGTTGTAACGTGACTTAAGGCAAAAGGTAGGAAAAGATAGGAATTGGCTATGTCAAGAAGAACTCAGTTCTTGGGCAACAAGTTGCCCTCGACTCCTCACTCCTCTCAAACACCACATTGGCCCTAGCACACTTATTCTTTCAGGACTTTTATTATTTTTTTCTTTTTTTTCTTTCTTTCTCCTTTTTTTTCCTCTATTTTTTTTGTTTTTTTTTTTGTTTTTTTTTCCTTTTTTTTAAATCCTTAACCCAACACCTTTATAATAGGTGATAATGCCCAGCAAGCGCTACCCAACATTTTCCTTTCATCCCTTCTCCTTCTAGACTTGAGTTCTTGACTAGGAAGGCTTATAAATTCAGGCTACTATAAGTGAATCGAAAGAATCATCAACAAGCTTAAAGAGCTAGAAAAGGATAAATGTCAAGGTAGGGAATTTTGGCCATGGGCTAATTCGAACAAAAACGCCTAATTCATCTAAGCAATTTGACTAAGTTACATAAAGTTTCAATAAGACATGCAAGCAAGTTCTAGATCAACAAGTCTCAATTAGTCATTATCACACAAGAAAGAAATAAATGTTGCACATGTATATAGCATTCAACAGCCCAAAACCTCACAGTTCTTGCCCAATATCTCATTCCGTCCTACCTATCTACATATGACATCAACATACCTATCATGCCAACATATTGATCAACAACTTAAACACAATTTAAAAACACACAACACAGACCTACTTCCAAATACCCACACACTTTGTCTTAGGCAAAGTGAGTATGATGTTGGGCAACAACAAACATAAACAAACTGACTCAACAATTAAATGAACAACGACCCCACCCACACACTTTGTTTTCAGCAAAGTGAGTGAGATCGTGACTAACATACATCAACAAATATTTACAAACAAAACCGAGAAGGGGGTTCTAAGGCCTTCACTACACAATTTGCTGGGCAAATTGTGGGTGAAGGCAATAAGAACACCTTCTTGACCAACAAGACACGACAGAAAATAAAACACAAAACAAGTCTCGACAACAAATCACAAAAACGAAAAAAAGAAAAAACCTAAACTAACACCAAAGTGGGAGGAACATAAAATCAAAGAGAAGATTCAGGCGAGTACCTGAATCCTTGGTGTGCAAAGAATGCCAATTGAGCATCCCTAATCTCGGTCAACAACTTCTCTATGTTGGCTAGCCTGGTCTCGACTTCGATGTTGGGCAGCACCGCCATACTGGTATTTGCCTCCTCCTTCTTGACCAAGGGCGGCCGTTTGGTGGATTTTGACCTGTCGTAGTCGATGAACACAAACTTGTCGTTCCTCAACTCGATGTCATTCATTTTCTTGAGAGCTGCTTCACCCAGCTTGCCGACTCCCATCACAGGCTTTCCCTTCAGTTGGTCATACACATCGACTCCCTTCGCAAATGCCGTCACGAAATGCCCACACGTGCACCCTAGAGCTTGCTTGGCCAACACCGTTTTGAGCTGCTCACCGGGAAGGCTGCGAAGTTGACCTTGGTCTTGGTGTGCATACACCAAAGAAGATACCTCTCCTTGTTGCTCAAGGTGTTGCCTCCATTGTACGGTGCTCCGTTCCCGATCTCTTTCCATTGCTCTTGATAAGCAATGTCTCCAGGGGGTGGCACAATCTTCTTGGCCTCTAACCTGCATCTTGCTCAACATCTCCTGCATACTTCAAAACAACAAATATACTCCAAAAACAAACTCTTTCCTATGGTTAAACTAGAATAAAAGTACTTCAAAATAAAATACCTTAAGCAAAAACCAACTAATTTTTTTTATTTTCAATAATTTTTTACAAAAGTCCAAGATAAAAACAAAAAAGAAAAAAAAGAAAAATAAAAAATAAAAAATAAATAGAAAATAAATAGAAAATACTAACCAGGTTGATAAATAGAAACTACTAACCAGGTTGCCTCCTGGACAGCGCCCCTATCACAGCCCGAAATCTGATGTGTAGGAACGACCAGACTTCATTGGAATGTGAAGGTGAAACCATCAAATAAACATGTCACTTTTATCACACATCAACTTGAAGTGTAACCAAACACGAACTCAATTGGTTTATGAATGTGAAACCAGCAAATAAACGTATCTCAATAAGACTTTATGCTCGAGAACAAAGAAATAAGGTTTGAAAATGATAATGGATAAGCTCAAGTTTTCCAAGACATTATTCATCAAGGATCGAGCATATGTAATTCACAACGGTTTCACAAAATGACGATAAGTATCTTGATTCCAAATCAAGATAAAACGAATGACAACAAGGATTAGGAAGTTGTTTCAAGCACGTAGCTCCTTGTGGCATTACCATATCAGAGTATTTCAAATCAACATGTAGATCAAAAGTTTATCAATGCAGCGGAGACATCTAATGCTCTTGACAATTACATGTATGAAGACATGTAAATGCCGACTCGACTTACAACAGACAACACACCATCACGAATCACCCTCGCCATCCTCATCCATAGCCGACATGCACGTTTAGAAATACATGCAGGGTTGAGTACTTCGTACTCAGTGAACACAGTGCCAAAAATAACTTTAAAACATTGCCCATTAAGGCTATATAATTGAACTTGCCTTGCCACTGCATCACAAGTGTTAGCATACTTGAAATCATTTTACTTGTGAATGCAAAAACATTTTTCTTTTAAAAGATGTGTGCACACAATTTTATATAATAGGTATGAAATCATCTACCACATCAACTCTGTGCTGAGAAGTAGGCCTCCTTCTCAAACACTGTGACCGGCTAAACCAAAGTAAAGCTCACAGTCACCTCATCAATCAATTAACCACACATGGGTTTCTGCTTCACACAGGATAATATAACTCATGTAGATGATAAAGCATACCAAAATCAAATAAATGGCAAGTCAATTAATTTAAAAAGCTCACATAATATTACTCAATAAGTAGTAGCATTCATCGGAGTTTTGGTTCAGAAAAGCCCACCTCACTTCTAGTATGTTGAGTTGAGGTAGCTTACTTTATGCTTTCTGATTACTTAGTCTCGCTCGACCCTTCAATAACGACATCGAATAAGATCAAGTGTATCGACTCGAAATACGTATGATAGACTTAGGGCTCGATTGAAGGACTTCTACATGACACGTATCTTTCTTATCTTATTTTTACTTCTCTATATCGATATTCTTCTCAGTTTCTCGTTCTCGGATTATCGTCTTTCACTCGGTTCTAATTATTTCTCAAACACGAATTCTCGTTCTAAAGATTAACATTTTATTCTTCACGCAAAATGTAATACCCCGGATATTTTTTCCGCCGAAAAATAAAAATTTGATTAACAATTAAGGCTTTACACGCCTAAGTTAAGGATTTTCGATTCTAAGATTTGCAGTGAAATCCCTTTCTGAAAATAAATTCCAGAAGTCTGTCGAATGACTACTGTATTAGGGTTTTCGCGTCCGATAGAATTTTCGTCCGAAAACTTAGAACGAAAAACCGTCAGAATTTGCATTCACTTTTTCTTCGATACGAGTTCATCGGAGAAAGTCAGTTTTTATGATTTTTCCGGGCGAAATTTAGACTGTCTAATCCTGACTTTTTCTCGGATTTTGAAAAACGAATTAGGTTTTCCGAGTATGTGATTTATTTCTAAACTAACGGACGAATTAGATTTCGTCGAATACGTAACCACCCAAGAAATTATTTCTCGACTTTTTAAACGTCGTTCTAGACCCGAAAATGAGATTTTTTCCGACAAATAAACCGCATCCAAACGCACCTTAGTGAATCACCACCTTTGTTGTTAGATTTTTATACCTTTATCAAATAGTATAAGCCTTGTCATCTCTTCTTTCTTCTCCACAAATGCCGCCACCTCCATCATCATTCTCTCTCATTTTCTCTCTCAAATTCCTTCATTAGAGTTCATCCTTCAAGCTTTTCTCAAGAACACAAGTCTCTCGTCCACCGATCGATTTCATTTCCGAGTTCATATTCTGCAAGGTAGGAACTTCGTCTACGTTATGAACCGAACAAAAACTTGTTTCCATCTACTTGATTTTTCGAAAATAATGGAATTGAAGTAGGATGTTGAACCTTGATTAATACATGTTATAGTATGCTTAGAATTAGGTTTTATGGATCGAATCATGAAGAACCCCTTTGCATATTGAAATTACTGAAATTTTTATAGATTTTAGGGGTTTTTCCTAGTTCGATTTTCTTGTTGTTTGATTGATGAATTAGTGTTCTACATGTTGTTAGATGACTACATGAATTAAATAAGAATTTTCTAAAAATAAAAATGAAAGTGTAAGAGAAGAACAAGTGAGGTTTTGATGAAGAAGATGATATGATATGCATGAATGGTTAATGGAAATGAGATGTAGGATGATTGAGGATGAATATACATTTATTTTGAATTTTTCTAAAAATAAATTGAAAAACATAAGAGTCGGAAATCCATCAATAAGTTGAAGCTCGATAATATTTTTAGAATATGGTTTACATATTAGTGATGCTTGATAGATAATGATCGATGTTGTAAATTTTGAACGAAAACAGAGAACGTAGGATTTTTAGTAAGAGACGAACAATCATCGATAAGTCGAGCATGAATAATGATTTAGGTTTGTGATTCGAAACTATGTTAATCTTGTTAGTTGATGATCGTAACCGTAAAATTTGAACGAATTCTAAGAAGATTGAAATTTCATTAAGAGACGAAGAAACGAGGTTAAAAGCCGATAGAAAAGTCGAATAAGGAAAACCAATTTGTTAATAATGATTGTTGTCGTTTGACGAACAATAGTGTAGCTGATGATATTTCCATCCGAGATACAAGATGTTTTGAGTTATAGTTAAGAAACGAGAAGTTGATAAACGAAAATGAAATAGGAATTGAATTTGAAATTGTTTTGGTATAGTAATTGGTTAGTTGGAAATGACGAGGAAATGCTCGTCGTTTGTTTAATCAAAAGACGTGTTTGTGAACCCGATTAAGGGATATTGCATGTTGACTGTATTGAGATGGAAATTTCGTGAAAATAAAAGTGGAATAGTATTGATCGAACCTAGGGAATCGTGCGTTAAGATTTGTCGAGCATTAGGGTTTCGCGCGACTGCTTTGCTACATTTCACGGAAACTGTCATAACTTTTAGCTCGCTTAACAAAATAGAGATCCGTAAATTGGAGAGTAAACTAGACACCCATGGCTTTCTTTTGGTATAAGATTCATCCCCTGTTTTAATATGCTCTGTTCTGTGCGAACCCCAGAATCACTGACTTGTGCAGAAAGTTTCCAAAACTTAATTTCTTAAGTTAAATCCTTTTTAACTTCGTTCCTTGTGAACTTTTAAGTCGTTATAAGTTATCGACATCCATTATCTACTGACCTAAGTGCTGAGTAATGAGTCGAGTCAGTTTGTAGACGAGAATTGATCGAAGTCTCGTTTATTCGTTAATCAAAAGAAAGTAGTAAAGTGCAAAGGCCTAAAAGTCTAAAACGAATTCAATTTCTTTTCTTTAATCGTCTTGATTGATTACTAAAGTTTGAATATTTGCGATAAAAGAAGGAGGTCGGAGTTGAAGACAGGACGAAAGACCGAAGGTTAAAGTTTGTTCTGTAAACGATTGAGGTGGGCTTTTCTATATATCAAATCAAATGAGCGGTGCTCGAAAATGTTTATTTACAACTTTGATAACTGTGTTTTCAAAGTGATTATCAGGGCATAAATGCTTTTGTTTTATATGAATTCTATTTATACCTATCTGATGTTAGTTCGCCAACTGTTGGTTCGCCAACCAGTTAACGATCGGATTCTGAGTTAACCCACAGTGTGTTACCCAGAATTAGTGTTCACGGTAGCCGGTGTGTGTGGTGCTCTGTTGAGGGGTAGCCAGCCACAGTGAGGAACGTGCGCGGAAGAAGTTAACTCTTTCCCTGCGTTGAAACAGATTTATGTTAATATGAAAGTAACAACAGTCAGAAAAATGCTTACTTAAGCTCTGTTAATGAGAAAGAAAATATTTAGTAGACATGGGTATTTATTGAAAAACCCCGATGTGCTACAAAAATGAGATGCCTGATTAATCTATACTTATGATATGTTTTCGGCAACGTGCCCACTAAGTATGTTTATACTTAGCCCTGCATATGTTTTATAAAATGTGCAGGTTGAGTGATGGGAGCGGTGAAGGTTGAGTAAGGATTGAGTATAGAGTTGTAATAGTATGAAGAACTGTATGACAAGCTTTACGCTTTCCGCTACCAATCTCTTTGAGTTAATGTAAACCTATATTTTTGTCCAAGTCCCGTACAATGAACTTAGTTCCTTTTTGATCAACTTGTCAAGTGATCCTTCGAGATCAACTCTTCCTTTTAAATAAAGTCTTGTTCATAGAAGTTATTCTGTTATTAATGTCTGTTTATTCGTTCATTCTTATTCATCCCCCTTCTTCCCCGCTTCTTTAATCCAACCCCTAGTCGCACCCCGGCTTTTGCCGTCCCTCGGGATTTGGGGCTGTGACAGAGTGGTATCAGAGCAATCGTTTCTGCTCTGCATACAAATTTCTTTCAAGTAGTAAGATAGAGTATTTGTATATACTCTATGCCCGAGTCTTCTTTCAAGTAAACTTAAGTCGTATCACTAAGTTCAAGAGTGTAGACGACAACTCAACCTCCCGCTACGTCGACTCAATCAAAGAAGAAAAGTAAGGAAAGGATTTCAGAAGTATGATTTCTTTTAAGAAGAAATTTTTGATTAAGTATGCAAGAAATTTTGAATAAAGTATGCAAGTATGATATGAGATTAAGTATGCCAAGTATGATTTAATTAAAGTATAAGAATTATACTTTGTAATATTACGTGAACTATGTGAAAGCATGAATGCTATACTATGTGAAAGTATGTGAAATTATGTGAGATATAATTTCTTTATTCAAATGTTTGTTTGGAAAGAAAATTTAGACAAATTCTAAGGCCTTCCCAATTCTTTGAGAACATAGACGTTCTAAGAAGCGTTGGTTCCAAAATTTCCAAGAAGCGATCGGATCGGAAAGGACAGAATAAAAGGAATCAAAGTGAATAAATGAATGTCACCTGCGTAAAGTGACATGAACAACAGACTCGTTGGAGTCGACTTGTTTTTGGAAAATGAAAGCCGTAAGAATTTCCTTTTAAGGAAATAAAATAAAGAAGAATAAGAAGAATAAGAATAAATAAGTTGATAAGTTAAAAAGAAAGGAAAGAAATCGTTAAGAAATTTTCTTCGAGGAAGAAATAAAGTAAGAAAGTAAAAGAATAATAAGCAAAAGGATGAAAGTAAAATCGTGGAATTTTTTTTTATATATATGTATTGTTTGAGTGCAATTTCTTGAAATTGCTAGATGAATAAGATAAGTTGAGATTAAGTGGTTAAGTATTGCAATTTTGAATAATGGAATATTCTAATTGTAAAATTAAGAATTTCTTAAGATAAGTTATTATCCTACCAGTTACTGATCCGTGTTTCTTAAAACCTTTTAGGATGGCTTCTAGTAGTGACATGACTCAGGAGAATCAATCCCCGCCACAGCGTACTTGGGCAGATGAGATACTGGATGAGTATCAAGATTACGAGACAGACCCGAACGACGACATTGGACAGATAGTTAGTAACATTTCCACGCTTTACCACGCAGCCCGACACAGTATTACAGAGCGTCAGGCTATAGCAGACTTGATTGTTTGACTACCAGATGAGTGGCACGGATGGACACATGATGTGTCTTGGTACTTCCTTGCACTGTTCGGCGATGACACTGAGCCGATAGGAAATTTCTCAGAATTTGCTCTCGCCGTACACGAGTGTTTCTTTCTAAACAGATTCATAGTGTCAGTTCTCATTCAGGAGCACCACCCCTACCGTCATTTTTCAGAGCTAGAGCCAGAGTCCTTGAACATGGATCCGGAGATGACCACACCGTTAGAGTTACCACTAGTCCTTTCACCCAGTGAGGAGTTAGTTCCAGAGACAGGATACCTGGAGATCGGCACGGAGCTTGCTACTATGATAGAATTTCCATTCCCATTTAGACCACTTGAGGAGATCTATGCAGAGTTGGCGAGGGTCCGAGGAGAGTTTGAGGCAGGACCATCCAGGGTCCGTTCTACAGAGGAATACGAGTCTAGTTCACCTCCTGAGAACCTGCTGCCTCCAAAGAAGAGGACAGTAGAGACCAGTTGGGACTACTTGGTTTCAGACTCGGGGAAGACAGTTTCAGACGTGCCTTCACCTCCACCACTTACACTTTTGGACGACACTACTTCAAGGGTTGATGAGGCACTTCAGCTCGTCTTTGGTACAGATTCTGAGGAGGATCCGGACAAGGATCCGGAGGAGGACCCCGAGGAGTTTCAGGCCGTAGAGGGCAGTAATGACTCGACTGCATCTTGTTGAGCAGAGCATCTTAGACGCGTAGTAGCAGTAGAAGTTTCTTTTTGTCTTATAAATATGATCAGTAACCATCCTTTTGTAGTACTCTAAGCGGATACGAAGTTTTGGGATCGTTTACGTTCTAGTACTTCCAGTAAATACGGAGATACAACTTGTTAGTGCACCCGGTATATAGATAGGCAGTTAGCCTAATTTAGACTGGTCATAGTCTAACTTTTTGTATAAGTCCTCGTTGGAGGCAAAACTAATATTCTTTTTGACGTGTATATATTATATATATATGATGACCCGAGAGTGGGCTTAAATCTTGTGAAAGTTTCTTCTAAGTACGATTAGAAGAAAAAGTTTAGATGAATATCCCGGTTTAAACCGAGAAGTTAAAAGTTTAAAAGAGTTAAGAATCGAAGCTATTTTTATCAGTTTTCTTTTCCATGAACTTGTTTAAGTCGGGAAAAAGGGTTAATAAGTAAAAGAAGGTTAAGTAAGTAAGTAAATGATTAAAAGCAAAAGTGCTAATGAGAATTTCTGTTTTCAATAGTTTCAAAATGCCACCAAGAGTAGTAAACCGAAGAGGACCTGGTAGACCTAGGGGACGTGGTAGACATCAAGCTCGAGTTGAAAGAGAAGGGGAACAAGAATATCATGAAACCCCTCCACCACCATCACCATCTCCACCACCACCCCGTCGTGATATGGAGGATTTATTCCTCACACGAAACCCACATGTGTTTAAGGGAACCAGTAACCCAAGCGATGCTGAGCTTTAGGTGCGAACTATAGAGAAAATCTTTAAACTCCTCAGATGTACTGATAAGGAGCGTTTGTCGTGTGTCACATTCCAGCTTTCCGGACCAGCTGACTACTGGTGGGAGGCTAGGCAGAAAGTTATACATGCGGAGCATCTGGCTCGTTTTACATGGGAAGAATTTAAGGAAGCATTGTACGATAAGTACGTACCTAAGACCTTTAGAGCTCAGAAGGAGGCTGAATTCTATAATTTAAAACAAGGAAAGATGACAGTAATCGAGTACGACGCTAAGGTTTGTGAATTGTCAAGGTATGTGCCTACTCAGGTTGATACCGAAGAAAAGATAGCGAAAAAGTTCCATGGGGGACTGAAGCATGAATTTGGAATCGCATTAGCCAGTCATGGAAGACTGAGCTATACTGAAATTTTAGGGCGAGCCCTAGAGATGGAGGCAGTAGAGTCCGATGAAAAGAAAGTCGTAACACCCACACTAGCCCCAACCCAGACTCAGAATCAAGACCATTCCAACAATAATAACAACAACTTTAAAAGAAAAAGGAAATGGGAAGGAGAAAACCAGGGAAGAAATCAGCATGGCTTTCAGCAGCCAAATCAGAATAATCAATCAAAGCAGGGGCAACACACAAACAATAACCAAGGAAAGGATACCGTTCCTGTCTGTCCTAAGTGTAATAAGATGCACTACGGTGTCTGTCCAGCAAACTCTGGTGTTTGCTTTAAATGTGGACAAAAAGGACACGTGAAAAGAAATTGCCCAAAACCGATGCAACTAGTAGGATCGAATCAGTATGGTCAGCCCCAACCTTTGAGGGCAATTCAGGCACAGCCGCTACAGCAGATGATGCAGCAGCAGTATCAACAGCAACAGAGTGCAAGGGCATTGTAATGCCATCAATAGTGGAAGGTTGATCTCCACTTTCTTGAACACATTCATTATGTCCTCCAACTCCTTCTGATCACGATCGCGGGTAAAACGTCTCGGGAACGGGGTTTTTGCCTTAGTAGTGTCAGGAATAGTCCTCTTGGCCAAAGCCTCTGCCTCTCTTTCAGCCTTCAAAGAGTCCAACAACTCTTCATCTTTATCGAATCCCAGCCTTGATCTCTTCATCTTCACATAATCAAACAAGGCTTCATCCTCCTTGTTATCAAAGATGGGATTCTTATTGGCCTTTATCCCTTCTTCGCGCTTTGCCTTCAGCTCCTCGTAGATGTCATTGATATCTCCCGTACTCATCTTGGTTTCCTCTACTCGAACAGGTTCCTTGGGTTGGGTCTTGGGTAACAACCCTGGAAACTCCTTCCCACTTCGCAAAGTTACAGCATTTACTTGCTCCTTGTTGATTTCCACTTGGGCTGGAAGCCTTCCATTCTTGTCATCTACAAGCCTTGACAAGGTTTGGTTTATGTGAGACATTTGAGCTTGAAGGTTATTTGACTGACCTCAACTTTCTAGTTGAAAGTTCTTAAAATCCCTCCTCAGCCTTTGGTTGTCGTTGGTAAAACGATCTATGGCCTCCTTCATGAACTCCGTCTTAGCTGGTTCTCGATGTGGAGGAACATAGTTATGTTGTTGTTGAGGTGGTTGTTGAGGTGGAGGAATGTATTGCTGTTGTTGCTGAACCGGCTGCTGCGGTTGTTGGTGGGCAGGAGGTATTTGATAGTGGTTGTTGCCATACCTCAGGTTCTCGTGCTGGTTCGGCCTATAGCCAAAGTTGTTGCCATAGTTGTTGTTATTGCCATATTGGAACATTTGTTGCCCACCGCCTTGCTGGTTCTGACCTATTGCCTTCACCTCCTCTCCTTCTTTCACGAACCAACTAGGACATTCTGAGGTGACGTGGGATGTTGCCTGACATACTTTGCATTTCTTTATGGCTCTTTGAACTTCCTTGCCATCTACCTTCTTATTCAAGGCCTCCATTTGACCTCCATCTTAGCCATGAATGCTTTCATGGTATTGACCAAGTTGTCTG
This sequence comes from Schizonepeta tenuifolia, assembly GCA_029490685.1. Classification (NCBI taxonomy): domain Eukaryota; kingdom Viridiplantae; phylum Streptophyta; class Magnoliopsida; order Lamiales; family Lamiaceae; genus Schizonepeta; species Schizonepeta tenuifolia. The sequence continues at coordinate 22,022,592 of CM055956.1, read as the reverse complement.
AACTGCCCTTGTTGCCTTCATACCTCTCTCTCGGGATATCCTCTTCATCTCGTGATTGTTCCACCATTGCTCCGATTCTCTTAAACACCTCCGAAGGTGATTGATCACATATTGCTCCACCACAAGCTGCAATTATCCATTACCTCTCGGATGCCCTCAATCCTTTTAAAAAATGTTCAATCAAGTCAATGTCCTGAATTCGATGTTGAGGACATCTTGCTATCAACTTCTTGAATCTTTCATAGTAGTCATACATCGACTCACTTCCACCCATCTTGATCGAGGAAATGGCATTCCTCCCACTTTGTATCCGGCTAACGGGTATGTACTTGTCAAGAAAAGACTGCTACATCTTTTTCCAAGTGTCAATGCTTCCCTCTGGAAAAGTGTAGAGCCACTCACGTGCTCCATCTAGTAGTGAAAACGGGAACTTGAGTAACCTTACGTAGTCAGGAAACGTATCTCGGGCAGCATCTCGGACAGGAGGGGCATTGTTCCTCACAGTGCCGATCGCCATCTCAAAGTCTTGAAGATGGATCTGAGGGTCTTCTCCGGGATGATCGTTGAACTTGGGCAATATCTGTATCAGCGAATGTTTGAGCTCCCAGTTGCCATTAATGGTGGGCAACTGGATACTTAAAGGTCTAATTCCCTTGTCGTCAGGGAACATAATCTGACGGATGGTTTTCTCTTGCTGTCCTGCCATGGTTGTTGATGTCTCTGCTTCTGAACTGGATGTTGACTCCTCGCTGTCTGTACTCCCTATTGAGCAAGAATCATCTTCTTGCTCAATATCCTGACCTTCTGTCAAGCACGGGGGCTCTGAAGGTTCTTTGAAGCCTTTCTCCAGATATTTCTTCTTTTTGCGTTGTTCTGCCCGATTTCTCCTAGCTATCACCTACGGGCATGCACTGTGATCTTGTAGATCTCCATCACTCCGAAGATGTGGCTTGGGCATAAACCGCGCTCAACCCAAGCTAGAAGAGCACACTAGCTTAAAACCAAGTCCCTGGCACGGCACCAATTTGACGAAGGGCCGTCGTTACACTCTTTGCACAAATAAATTTATAAAACATCTCTTGCCCAACAAGGTAGTAGTTAATGGCAAATGGGGTCGATCCCAAGGGACTTGGCATAGATCTGCTCTTCAAATAGTACTCAACAAAAAGGGTTATGGTCGAGATGTATCTCAATATCATGTAACTCAACAGGTGAAATATCAAATAACAAAGAAGTTTGGATTGGGATTTCGAATCAATAATCCTAATTACTCATTACTCGTTTATTGGTGCAAAGATAATCAATTACTTGATTTTACTACTTGGTTTAAGATAAAGATTAGTTTATACCCCAATGGTCACGAAGTCACGATATAAACACACTAACTTATGTCTATCCAATTTTACAATTTTACTAATCAACAAAGTCACGAAGACACTTCAGTAACGATGTTGCCCAAAAGGCATTAAGAATAAACAGACCCAAGAAAGTCAAGAGGTAGTTCAATATCGACTGCTCTCCAACACTTTTTACCTTCTTGGGCACGAGAGACCCTCTCGAGTTTTATCCCAAATCCTGTTAAAGACTTAATCTCAATATCTAGATGGGGATCAAGCATATGTCAATATCAATTAAGTCTAGAATTATTCCTAGTGTTTCGGGAATAAAATCAAATAACGAACTTACACAATTCGACCTCACACGTTTTGAACGAGTAATTAAGATCACGTTATCTACATCCAACCCAAACAATAAATTTAGCTAGACATAATCTTAAATGAAAACACAAAACATATAAGGGAAGTCATACTTGAAATTAAACTGGAAAAGGTTGCTGCTCAAAAACGTAAGTCATCAACTAAGGTCTTGTCTTCAAGCCAACAACTAAGAACTGGTGCAGAAATACTAAAAACGAAATATAAAAGCAAATTCGCCCGTAGGACCTGTTTCTTCCTGTAATGCCCCGTAAACTCCTTACGTTCTAAAAAGTTTAAAGTTAGTTAAATAAATGGCATTGCACGCCTAAGTTTATAATTTTTAATTCTAAGGCTAAGGGTTAGCGCGTACGAAAGGTTCTTAGTTTGTAAACTAAGAACGGAAAAACCGCCTAAATTTTATAATTACAAAATTGCGATACGAACACGCCGAGAAAATTCGTTTTAATGTTTTTCCGGACGAAACTCGGACTATGTCGTCCCGAGTTTTTGTCAAAATAAGTTTTGTAAATTTATTTTCTAATTAAGTTCATACGTTAGAATTTAAGGTCAAATCGAATCACGACGATTTTTGTACCAAACAACGTTTTTCATCGTTCGTTTTTCCGTAACGTCGGATCGCGCCGGAAAAAAAAACCCGTGACCCTTCAAAAAAAATTCTGCATGCAGCCACTTATTCTTTATTTTTTTTTATTAATTAGTGGGGAACATGCATGCTTAATAAGGTTTAGTTAAATGACACCTAAGTTTTACTTTTTACATTTTCAAACCATTCATCATAACCAAAACTTGAACAAAATCAAACCATTCCCATCTCTCTCTCACTTTCGGCTGAACCACTCCATTTTCTTCATCTTCTTCACCTTCATTCCTTCCATCCACCATTGAAGACACCTCCAAGAACAAGAAGAAATCACTATAGTTCATCATCCATCCATCAATTCCACTTATTTCTTCATTAATCTTCAAGGTAATCTTATTCTCCACATTTCTATCCAATTAGTTTTCTTTTCTTCTCTTTTTTCTTCATGATCGACTTTTTAGAGGTTTGAAATGGATGAATTGATCTTAGTATAATGAAATTGGATGTATTAGATATGATAATTAGGGATTAAAATTGATCAAAACCAAGAACTTTATCTTTTGTGTAAATGCAGAATTTTTTTGGGAAATTGTAGGATTTTGTTTTTCTTCTTTTGATCATGGATTCATGCTTAACAGATGTTTAATTAGTGTATGGAATGAAAAGGGATTGAAAGCCCTATGTTGTTATGAAATTCAATTAGGGTTTGAATTATAAATTAGGGGTTTTTGCATGTTAGTTGTTTTTGGGATTGCAAGTGATTAATAGTTGTTATAATAGTTTGATTAGTGAATAAATGATGTTAATTGGAGAAGAAAATCAACCCCTTAACATCTATATAAAACCAGAAATTTATAGAATAAATAGGAGTTTATACATGTTTGATATTAAGTGATGATTTGTTAGTTGATTATGTTGCAAATCATATTAGTTAATAATAGAAATTAAATGAGAATTTTCTAAAAATGTTTAATGAAACATAAGAGGCAAAGATCACTTTATAAACTGAGTTATAATGATGTTAAGATATGTTTGCATGCATGAAAATGATTCAAGTTAGATATAGTTTAACGTCGTAAAGTTTGAACAAAAACCGACAACGTTGAAAAATCGCGTAAGAGACGAATATCTAGTTGTAACTGAAAATTAAGAAGTCGGATGAGAATTCTAAGTTGATATTACTGTTTATAATGAAATTTGGAACATTTTTCTAGTTGACATCATAAGCATCCGAGTTAATATAGTATGGATTATAGTTGTAATCGAAAACTAGAACACGTTTGGATTTTCTTTGTTGGTTTAGTACTTGATAGTTGAAACCCGACGTTAGAACGTCGTGCTTTTGAACAAGTTGAGAAGGAGTTTGTCACGTACAGAGGTACGTGATGACTGCTTTAAAAGTCCAGTTTCTAAAAAAGTTGAATACGAGAATTTAAAACGAACCTAAAACGTTATACGGCGAACTTATCAATCAATTAGGGTTTCCACGGCAGTTTTGCGACCCTCGCCGGAAACTGTTATAACTTCCAGCTAGTTTATCGGATTTGTGATCCGTAAATTGGAGCGCGAACTAGACTTCCTAAGCTTTCTAATGGTATAGGGCTCACCCCCTGTTTCCAAATCCTCTGTTCTGGACAGCCTCCAGAGTTACTGGACTGTGCAGTAATTTTTCAGTCTCTTGTTTTCTAAGTTGTTTAGTTCACAACTTAGTTTCCTTCAATCGTTTAAGCTGTTTTTATCTATCGAACATCTACCTACTGACCCTAAAGTCAAGTACAAGACCTCTAGTGATGGAGACCAGTCGAGACCTTATATCTTATCTTTTCTTTAAAGAAGTAATAAACGAGAAATTCCTTAAATCATTCAAAGAATTAAAGTAAATCGCCAAAGTTGATTCTTTCCAACTTAGCTTCTCTTAATCTTTAAAGTCATATTAGGATATCGACTACCATCCCTACTGACCCGAGAGTCGAGTATGAGATCTTCCAAGTTCTAACGAGATTGATACGAGTCTCGTTTCCCGTTTAAGTAAAAACGAATCTAGTAAGCGTGCAAATGCCCAAAAGAATAAAATAACTAAATCTTTAATCGATTATCCTTTACAACCCGTTTTTAAAGTATGTTCATTTTACGATGAAGGAGGAAGCCAACTGTAGAGAAAGGACGGAAGATCCAAAGTTGGAAGTTTTGCTTTAAGTTCTGTAAATCAAGGTGGGCTTTTATCTATATCAAACAAAATGTGGGTTTTTCCACAACTCGAAAGTATTATTTATCGCTTTGATAATTGTGTTTTCAAAGTGATAATCTTGGCATAAATTGTTTCAACTATTTTATGTGAGTTCTCTTGTACCTATCTGAGTTAACATTCGTGTTTTTCCAGATTTCTGAGTTAACCTTCGGGTTTTCCAGACTTTTAGAGTTAATCTAACTAGGTTAACTAACGATCAGCTCTGAGTTAGCTGCTAAGTGCTTTCCAGAGTTAGTGCACTTTGTAACCTGTGGTGTATGTGATATCCTGTTGAGGGGTACCAGCCACGGTGAATTAGTTTTGGTCAAGATTGAACATAACATACTCTAAAAATGCTTGCGCAAGCTGCTTTATACAAATCAGTCAGTAAATGTTTAGTAGGCACGGGCCTTTTCAACAAAACCCCGATGCGCTACGGTTATAAAATGCCAGATTATTTATACTTATGACTATGATTTCGGCATCGTGCCCACTAAGTACGTTTGTACTTAGCCCTGCATTATTTTCTAAATGTGCAGGTTGAAGCGACGGTGAGCGGCGACGGTTGATGTTGAGTTGAAAGATAGGTTGCTTTAGTTAGAACTCTTCCGCTGCAGAACTCTGAAATCTTTTGAGATGTACCTTTGAAACAATTCTCAGTAGTCTAAGTCTGTAAATATGAACCTAGCTTCTTTTGTACTTTTGTCGAGTAATCCTTAGGGATTAACTCTTTCTTATCTATATTAAAGTCTTGTTCATGGTTTATCAATGTTTCTCATGAATGTTTAGTCAGTTAGCCCCTTCTTCCCCGCTTCTTTAATCTAACCCCAGTCGCACCCCGGCTTCTGCCGTCCCTCGGGATTTGGGGCTGTGACATTTCCTCACTTTCACTCGATCAAAATTGCAGAACTAAGATAAAATTCTCTCTAAACTCGAACTAAACTCTCACACATTACAACATGAAGTCGGCCATATATATAGGCGATGGAATTAGGGTTAGGTTAGAATCCTTGTTGGTTAAGGACTCTTTCCATACCCATCCGCCTCCTTCTTTATCCATATGGCTGCGATTTTACTTCCCTTTCATGGTAGATATCTTCATTGATTAGGTTTAGCTAGGATAAGGAAAGAAATCTTCGATCCTTATCCTCTTCCTTGGAGAAGAAGAAATCTGCAGCTGCTACCGACTACATCTTGACTTCAACGTCTGCATCCAGTATCACTTCCTATGCTGACCAAGATCCTGGCTCCTCCGGGTACTCTGTCTGTTGGCTTCAAGAATATGGGGAGGTGCTTCCTGACTTGTAGATTGAATAGAACGTTGTTGCCTAGCTACAAACTTCCAGCCCTATGCCCATTTGCATTGTATCGCCATCTCAGCATCTCAACAACAGATTTTCACCAGTTTTGCCCAAGATCCCACATGTTCTTCCCTGCACACCATCTCTCGACTTTGTGTCCTGCCAGACACACTTTGACTCGATAAAGACTAAAAAGAACACGAAAACACCAGAAAAGATGGACACAAATATGGGTTCATCACAACCCTATAGGTTCATGTTGAGATTCATATCTCATGCACCATATTTCATATGTTTATGATGATATGTTATAGTTACATGTTTAAATATATATGGATAATTGCATGTTTTTCTCACTAGGTATATTTGAATATACTCACTCCACTTTAGATTTTTCCTTTGCAGTTATTGGAGTCGAAGCACTCGTGGGGGCCAAGAATGACTAGGGTGGTGCAAGAATGTTTTGTGAAATTATCAAGATTATGGAATTATTTGCTTTCGTTATTATTTGAGACCGAATGTTGTTGTTTAAGGATTTAGATTCATTTGTATGTTAGTCACTCAGTTTCAAATTATGCCATTTCTTTGATATACACTATAGATAAGACATTTTATTAATAGGAAGTTTCATTTGGTTAAATATTATTTACTTTTGATGATAATTTATATATTGACATCCCTGAGATTGATTAATTTAATTCTTGAGTGGTATTGAATTTTCAAGTTAAGATATTTTAATATATGCATGATTACATGTCAGGTGTTTGTTTTTCAACTTAAATTATATGTATATGGTATTCGGTGGTCATTGTTTGATTAGTAGAATAAATATGACTTAAAAACAGTAGGTTGTTAGATGTTATTTATTGTTATCGTTATAATCTTACATGCTATATTACAAGTGAGTTCAATCAATATTTTTCCTGATAATATGATATTCGCAAACAACTTTGTGTGAGTTTATTTCATGTACGTAAATTATCAAGTGAGACTTCATATTTAGGAGATAATTGTTAAGATTATTATTATTATTTGGTAAAAATGGGCTATTTGTTGTTAAGATTATGACCAAGTTTAGATTAAATAATATATTGTTGATGGGTATGTTCTATGTGATCTAAGAAATTGGTATGGTTTTGCTTATAAATAAAAGAATCACAACTAGCTCAGATAGCATATATCGATCTTTTTACATGTTCTGCTGCATTTTTCATAATCTAAGTTATTTAGCTTCGTTTTTTTTAATGGAAAAATAGGGTGTTACATTTAGTGGTATCAGAGCTAGGTTTACGTTCCTGTAGACTTACTTTGAGGGTTTATTATTTAAATATGAAAGTATTAAGAGCCTAGTCATTCGAGACTCTGTGTTGCCTCGACTCCAAGGTATGTTTTATGTTTATTCAAGCCTCGTGAATTGATTAAACCAGGTTACATGATTTAGTTATATGAATTCATGGAAAAATATGCGAGATATATTGTTTGCTTATGCATTTCATGTGTTAGTATAGATTTATGTGTAAATTTCACCAAATCATATTACTGCCTTCCTGATTTCAAGGAATAGGTTCTTGCAACAGTTAGACAAGATTATTAGATTATTAGATGACACGTGTTAAATTCCACTAGTTAAGGGGCAAAGAAAAAAAATTTAGGAAAGAATTTGGAAATTAGCTAAGGAGGTGAACTTTTCTTTACTTAGAGAATATAAGCTCTTAGTTATAGTTAATATAGGTAGATCATGGGCTTGGTAGTACGTATTAGCACGATGCCAAGAAGAAACCTAGCAGGTAATTATAATAATTTCTCTTGATTTTACCAAGATTAAATTCTAGCAAGTATGATCGTAGAATTTTTATGTCAAGATAATTAAGTTCAAGAAATATGCATGAGATTATTTTACTTTAGCAAATTTCGAGGACGTAATTTTTATTAGTAGGAGGGATTGTAACATCCCGATTTATACAAGCATAATTAAGTTATGTTTCATAGTTAGATCTATTTAATTTTATTGGCTGTAGTCCAATTCAAGTAAGTAATAGTAAAGCCAAAAATCAAGTTATTTAGCATCGTTTTACATGTTCTATTGCATTTCTCATAATCTAAGTTATTTAGCATCGTTTTTTTTTAATGGGAAAATAGGGTGTTACATAATGTACTAATTGATTTCAGAAAAGATCTGTTCAGTTGACCACTGAAAGATATACTCGACTCACACCTTGTGAATCAGAAACAACAGTGTTTTGAACCATTGCTCTGATACCACTTGATGGTCCTGGTAACGAGTAACTGGTGTATGGGGGGGGGGGGGGAATACACCAGTAGCAATTTTCGTTTTGCTTAACGTCTTTTCACTGAGATATACTGCTCAGGTCAGTTTACTCACAAGTGGAAGACACAGTTGAAGCAGCTCTTCAACTCTCAGTTGGAGCCAATCACACAGTTGGTGGCTTAGCTAGCTCCTATGCCTGAAGCACAACTGTATGCACCAACTAAGGTTTCAAATAGATTTGCAATACGGAAGAGGTGGAAGATAAGCTCATTACAAAACTTGAAACATTTGTGAAAAGGGAAGGTTAAGTTCCAAAATTAGTGCAGTGCATATGCTAGGTTAGATGGTTAGGTACAGAATTAAAATACTGAATGTAAAGTACAGAAGATAAAGTACACAGTATTTTAACGTAGTTCGGAGACCTCCCTCCTACATCCACGACTTCATTTTTGGGGAAGTAATCCACTAGATAAGCTTACGCGTGCTTACCAAATGCCCCAGTTGGATTCTGAGTTCCAAGCAAACCTAACCAGTTTGATTTTGGGTTCAAAAGTCAAACCTGAGGTTTGGATTTAGGAAAAGAAATCTAACAAAGAAGCCTACTATACCATAGGGGAGTGGAGGCTTCAACCTAAGACAACAAACTCAATCTCTTGTGAAAGAGTTTGCTGGGACACAAACCAAGCAAGAACTTGCACTCAAAACTCTATCAGGGAAAGGCTTCTTGATAGAAGGAGGTTTTCTCGCTTGAGGAGAGAGGTAGTCTGCTGTTGCTGCAACTACTCTTTTTCTTCTCTCTACTCTTCTAATGTGAAAATTTGTGTCATCGTGCTTAGATGTGGAGACCTCGATTTATAGAGAAAAGGGTCAAACTAGTCGTTGGAAAGAACTGTTGAACCTCTCGCAAAAGTATGGCACTCCACATGCTTTACTGATAACTTTCCAGAGATTGTACCGGTAACCTTTACTTTTTGCACGTCGCCGTTGTTGGCCCATTTATGGTAAGTTTTCCAGCTGACTTGTGCTCCCGAGTAGGTTTGATTGTCAATTAAAACTCCTCTATCTTCAGCATCTTCAAGATCTTCTCTTCTCTGCTTCGTGATGAGTGACAACTTCTCCTTACATGAACTGAACGTATTCAGTTGCGTGGATCAGTTGGGGAGATAACTGAGTTGCTGTTCAACTGAGTTCGTGCTTCGGTTGAGGTTTATGTCTCAACTGACTTCCAGTCCAAACTGATTCTGTACCCTCAGCTGAGTTCTGGGTCTCAACTGATTTTGGGCCTCAACTGAGTTTTTCCATGAACTCCCATCCTCAGTATGGCTGACTTTCTTTTGCTTGAACTCTATAAAGATAAAATCCTATACTCAAACAGTGAGCTCTAGCAAAGAACACACTAAAGGCAATCACCTACTTGGTTGGGGTCAGTTGGGGTTTTGGTATTTTGAAACCTTTGCTCCTTTTCCCAACAATTGCTTTGCAAAGTGGGAAGGCATATTCTCGATCTGGGTAGGATATTCTGAACAGGAAGATAAACCTTAGCAAGAGAGAAAACCACAAGGCAAAATTTTCATAAGATAAGGCAGAAAATCTTAAAGTTGAGATGTCCAAATCTAAATTTATGTGCAAAATCAATTGCAAGGCCCCCTATTTATATGAGGGATGAGATCCTAATCAACAGATCAGATTGAGTCGTGCAGTTTTCTTTGGGATAAACGGTAGTCTTCAATGCACTGTTTTAGAAAAAGCTGCTTCCAAGAATGACGGTGATGGAACACGTCAAGGGCGATGAGGAACACTCGTGTGCGTGAGCAGAGTAGGTCTGTTTATGTCAGCCCACTCACGATCTAAAAGCATGGTCTATAGATTTAGACTAGCTTTTCGATGAATGTAACTGCTTGGCTAATTTAATGTGAATAAATTGTAAACAGATGTTTGAATTTATTTCAAAACACCCGCCTTAACAAAAAACAACAAGTTAACATAGAGTGCCACTCAGTTCGCATGGATTTTGACTGTCTCCTTTACTCAGCTTACACTAGACTGACTCAAGTCGTCAGCTCAGTCGAGGTTTGGCTCAATCATTCAGCTGGACTAAATGGGGTATCGAACTTGTTCAGTTCCCCCTCAAGTTGAGATTCTCCCTCAACTTGTGATCTCATCTTCATGGCTTTTTCTTCGGTTGGGTTGAGCTATCCAAGTAGTTGACACAACATCTTGAATCAAGCTTCCACCAAAAGTTTTATGAAAATATTAGCTCTCTGAATGTCAGTGTGAATTTTCTCAACAATGACATCCTTCTTTTTGACATGATCATGGATGAAGTGATGTCGGATGTCGATGTGCTTAGTTTTTTAATAATGAACTGCTATTACAGAAGATGGGTACTTTCCCTGTCTCCACTTCATAATCTCTCAGTTGTTGCTTCAACTAGAGAACTTGCATGCAACAACTTCTAGCTGCCATGTACTCCGATTCAGTTGTGGAGACGGCGACCCACACTTATTTCTTTGAAAACCAGAAAACTAATTTGCTTCCCATGAACTGACAATATCCTGAGGTTGATTTCCTATCAACCCTGTCTCTAGCTAGGTCTGCATCTGAGTAGCCAGTCAGTTCAATATTATCATCAGTTGAGTACCATAATCCCATATGAACTGTTCCTTTGAGGTTCTTGATGATATTCTTTACTGCTTGCAAGTGAGCTTTCCTAGGCTCAACTTAAAATCTTGCACAAACTCTAACTGCGTAGGAAATGTCTGGTCAACTAGAAGTTAGATAAAGCAGCGAGTCGATAATCCTTCTGTACTTATTTGCATCGACGAGCTTTCCTTCCTGGCCGAGGTCGATCTTCCACTTGGTGTTCATTGGGATTTTTTTGTTCGGCTTGAGTTCAGTCCGAACTTGGAGATTAGCTCCTTCGTATACTTGGACTGATTGATGAAGATTCCTTCTGGTGACTGCTTCACTTGCAGCCCAAGAAAATAATTCATCTCTCCCATCATGGACATCTCGAACTTTCTCTTCATGAGTTGGGAGCATTTCTCACACAGATCTTTGGATTTGAATCCTAAGATGATGTCGTCAACATATATTTACACCACCAGGATATCTTATCCAAATTTGATGGTGAAGAGAGTTTTATCGACTGAGCCTTGGATGAATCATGATTCCAGTAGAAAGCCGCACAGCGTGTCGTATAATGCGCGTGGAGCCTATTTTAGACCGTAAATGGCTTTCTTTAGTTAGTAGACTCTACCGTCACCAGTTTCAAAATCAAGAGGTTGATCTACATACACATCTTCTTTAATATCGCCATTAAGAAATATGCACTTCACATCCATTTGATATACCTTGAACTTGTGGTAAGCGGCATAGGCTAAGAAAATCCAAATTGCTTCTAGACGAGCAACTGGGGTGAAGTTGTCTTCAAAGTCTATTCCTTCGTGCTGGCAATAACCTTGAGCTACCAGTCTAGACTTGTTTCTCACTACTTATCCAATGGTGTCACGCTGATTCTTGAATATTCACTTTAGACCTATCACCTTAACTCCTTCAGGTCTCTCAACAAGTTCTCAAACACAGTTTCTGAGGAACTCATTTAACTCATCCTGTATGGTCAGAGTCCAGTGGATGCAACCTAAAGCTTCCACGATGTCTTTAGGTTCTAGCACGTTAGCTACAAAGCAAGCAATCATGCTTACATCTCCTGCTTGTTTAAGCATTCCTAGTATCTTGAGCTCATCAGCAAACTGTGCTACCAAAATTGGTTCATCATCGGCTGAGGTTCTTGACCGAGTTGGCTGAGTCGGAACATAAGTTGTGGCATCTACAACTTGAGTTTATCTTCTGGTTCGAACGCCTGCTTCCATATTTCCTATCACTTAATCTTTAACGTAGTTTTCATACCATCATTTATTCTTTCATGCTTGCTTAGCAACCATGAGCAAAGTGATTGAATAATCTGGTCTTGGAGATGTTGGAGGTGCCAATCTTGGTTTTCTGACTTCTGGTGCAGTTCGATCCTCAGTTGGAGAAGGAAAATGAAAATGAGTGCTAGCCTGTCTTGGACTGAAAGGTCCTGGACTTGAGAGTTGTGGACTTGAGGGTTGGTCAGTTGAGTGGGCACTTGGTCTGTTGAATCTGAAGTTCCTCCTTGATTTTTTACTATATCTTCAGTCTCATCTTCAGAAGAATATACTTCTTTTTCCTCAGTTGACCGGATGAGTGGCTCTGCTAAATTCTTCAATCGTTGAGCTTGAGATCTGGTCTCAGCTGGCTGAGCCAGTGCCCTTCCTTCAACTGCCTACAGTTTAGCCTGTTCCCTGCACTCAAAAGTAGATTAATCAAACAAAACATGAAGTGTTACATCCACAGTTTTGGTGCTGGTGTTGGAAACTCTATAAGCTTTGATCTTTGCAACATATCCTAAGAATATGCCTTTGACAACTTTTGGCTTGAAGATTTTTAACTGAGCTTTCCCATTATTATGGATATAACACTTAGAACCGAATACACGAAAGTAAGAGATTTTAGGCTTCCTATTTCTCCATAGTTAGTATGGATTCTTTCCATGTCTCTTCGTTAGCAGAGATTAGTCATGTGTGTAGCACACTATATTGATTGCTTCAGCCCAAAATTGTTTTGGAAAGGCTGAACTTGTTAGCATGCAAGTTGCTGCATCTTTCAGCATCCGATTTCTCCTCTCAGCTACTCCGTTCTGCTGTTGAGTTCTTGCAGTAGAGGTCTGATGTGTTATGCCTTTCTTTTTGCAATACTCAATGATGGTCTCATTGAGGAACTCAGTTCCGCGATCAAATCTGATGGAGACAATAGATTTCCCTCGTTGATTAGCAAGTCTATCCATCAACTTAGGCAATTCCTCTCTCGTATCATTTTTGTGTGCCATGAATATCACCAGGTATATCTCAAATAGCCATTAGTGACTACGAGAGTGTATTCATTTCCTCTCAGACTCTTTGGGGTGACCGGATAAAAAAGATCCATGTGGATCAAATGCAGAACACGATCCATGGAGGGCGTCATTGAAAGACGGAATGATGCTCTAGCCAATTTTCCAAGTTGACATATGCTGCAGTGATGCATCGGACTATGCTTCAAGTCCGGTATTCCAACTGCGTGGTGTTGGCGAGCTAACTTGTTCATGGTTTTGAAGTTGAGGTGGTTGAGTCTTTTGTGCCACAACCAGCTTATCTCCAAGCTGCTCTTGGATACGAGGTACGTTTTTGGTGAGCTACTCGACCAGTCTGCGTAGTAGACTCCACCTGATGAAAATCGTCTACCATATAAGAGAGTTTGCTTGGTCTTGACATCTTTCACCCTGCATCCTTGTGCATCAAACTTTACAGAAAAACCATTATCGCAAAGTTGGCCTATAGAGAGCAAGTTATGCTTCAATCCATCGACCAAAGGAAATATTCTTTATAGTCACTAGATTAGTTTTGAATGTACCAGTCCTTTTGGTTTTACCCTGGGTGTCGTCCTCGAAACTTGATGTCGGTGAGAAGATTCCTCTAGTGTGACATGTGCCTGGAGCATTCGCTGTCCAACACCCAGACTGACTTTGCAGCTCTTCTCTTCCTCAGTTCATCCTGGTCCTCCAAAACACAAGAAGAACTTTATGTACCCACACTTAGTTGGGTCCTGAAAGGTTAGTGACTTGGGTTTCCTCGAAGACTCGAACGGATCAGTTCGAATCACTCTTCCTTCTTTATCCACATAGACTACTGATTGAGATGATCTTGAGGCGCGAGCAGTCTAATTTTTTGGTGGATATTTATGTCGACGTGGAGCATGGTATCGACTCTGCTGAGATGGTCGATTCCACCGTGATGAGAACTGTCTAGGAGTTGACCCAAACTGTCTAGCTCCTTCAGCATAACTGATAAACATAGTTTTTCCCATCTTTATAAGCTTCATTGATGTCAATTTGTACAACCTATTTTTGGTTATTTTCTTCTATTTTGGTTATTTCCTACTCCTATTAGGATACAAACTTGTACTCTCCACACCTATATATATATGTCCTCCAAAACACATCTAGATCATCTCTCCTTTAATCTTGTAATTTCCTATTTTTTTTATTCTATTATTTTAGATTAGGTTAATTTAAATTTATTTTCTTGGAGAAGATTTGAAGATTGGAGAAGAGAAGAAGAGACACTCAAGATCTAAAGTTTCGCCTACTGTTTTTATGTTATTTATTGAATATTGTCTATAATGTCTATGAGTAACTAATTTTCTTTTATTCTAGGGTTAGAGAGTAGATGAATATTTGGATTTGAATTTTAGTTTAATTAATTGATTGGGACCTTCTTTTGCTTTCTATATTCTTGTGCTTATTCATGCTTGATTGATTGGCCACCAATTATGCATGTTTGTTGTGCTAATTTGAGATTTGAGAGATGATTAACATGTGAACCGGAATATAGGACACACACTGCATAATCACCGAGAGGGAAAGGCTTTGTGTGGGGACTTTAATCTTCAGACCTTTTGGAGTTGTTTGCTTATGATATTTATCGGATATGAAAACCTAGTGAGTAATCCAGAGTAGGTTTAAACTAAATTTGTGATTGTCTTAGTAAAAGTCGAGTCTGACAAACCAATTGATTGATTGAATTGAATTTGAATTCAAGTGTTCAATGAAATCGAGGTCTTGGGATAAACTTTCTTTTATTCTAATCCACATTACTTTTCCTTACTTTTATTTTTGCTTTTGTTACTTAATTATGCGAAGCATTAGTTTAATAGAGGAAGAACAATTGAAAGTAGTACTCATTGGAATTAATACAATCCCTGTGGAATACGACTTTGCTTCCCTATACACAATTACGCCCGTGCACTTGCGATGTGAAAGAAAATAGTGAATAAGTTTTTGGCGCCGTTGCGAGGGATTGTTTTCATTCTAGTGATATTATGATTAGATTGTTTGATACTAGCTTAGACACATATATATATATGGTGTGGATCTGGTAGGAACTCATCCTTATATGAGTCCGTAGGAACCATGCATTAATATCACTTTGGAAATGCACAAAATGCAGTTTTTTAATGCACAAATATGGCAAAGGGCACATTACACTAACTCAATGCACAAATAATTAACAAATTTTTAATGCACAGACAACAGTAATCTAATGCATCAATTAATCTGGACCGTAGATAAAAAAAATCAACGGTCCTAATTAGTTCATAGTTCCTACCTAAGGATGAGTTCTTATATGATCTTATCCCTATATATATATATATATATATATATATATATATTGTTTAGTTTTCTAATTCTATTGTTATTTTAATTATTTTTCTTGCAAGGAGGTGTTATCATGGCTTCTCAATGAGAATAGTGTGTCACATCCCCAAATCCCGAGGGACGGCAAAGCCTAGGTGCGACTAGGGGTTGGATTAAAGAGGCGGGAAAGAAAGGGGGATAAATGAATAACCACATTTACTAATAACAATAAACCAGCTAATATCTATGAACTGACTTTATTAAAATAAAAGAGAGTCGATCTCAAAGGATCGCTCGACAGAATTGTTCTTAAAATAAACTAAGTTTAAAGTGTAAAACTTAGACCAAAAAGTTATACATCAAAATGAAAAAGTTTTGCAGCGGAATAACGTAGACTGAAACATTGTTCTTCTTTCCTATGTACAACTCTACTCAACCTCCGCCGCTTCCGTCACTCAATCTGCACATTTATAAATACATGCAGGGCTAAGTATAAACATACTTAGTGGGCACATTGCCGAAAACATATCATAAGAGTATAGATTAATCAGGCATCTCAAAAAGTAACGCATCGGGATTTTCCTTTCAAAGGCCCATGCTTACTAAACATTTTCTTTTCATAAACATAGCTTGATCAAGCATTTTTACTGTTGTTACGTTCAACTTGCCGAACTTCTATTTCAACACTGGGGGAGAGTTAACTTCTCCTGCGCACGTTCCTCACCGTGGCTGGCTACCCCTTAAGAGTACCACACACATCAGCTACTGTGTACACTAACTCTGAAAAACCCTTCCGCTAAACTCAGAATCCGATCGCTTAGTTGGCGAACCAACTCAGAATGGCACAAAAGAACTTACAAAAACAAATTCTTTTATGCACTGATAATCATTTAGAAAACGCACTTATAAAGTAATAAGTAAACATTTTTTAGCAACGCTCACTTGATTTTGTTATATAGAAAAGTCCACCTTAGGCGATATACAGAACAACTAAAGCTTCCGTCTTCGGTCTTCCGTCCTTCCTTCAAATTGCGACTCCCTCTTTCTATCGCAATCAAACATGCTTTAGTAAATCGGTCGAGATGATTAAAGAAAAAGCAATTCGAATTCGGTTAAATCTTTTAGGCGTTTGCACTTTTAACTAATCTCTTTTGGTTAAAAAGAAACGAGATTCGAACACATCTCGTTTAGAACTAACTCGATTCCTTACTCGACATTTAGATTAGTTAAAGATGGAAGTCGATAACTCTTAACGACTTAAAAGTTCTTAAAGAATTAAGTTGAAAAGAATTCAACTTAAGAAAATGAGTTTTAGACATTTTCTACGCAAGGCAGTAGGTCTGGAGCCTCTACAGAACAGAGTTTTTCGAATCAGAGGATGTGCCTTATGTCAAAAGAAAGACACGGATGTCTAGTTTACTGTCCAATTTACAGATCTCGATTTCGTTAAACGAGCTAAGCGTTATGGCCGTTTCCGTGAAGGGTCGCAAAACTGCCGAGAAACCCTAATCGTTTTTAAGACTCGACGCACGATTCCCTAGGTTCGATCAATGCTATACAACCTTTATGTGCATGACACATAAACACACACAATCATTTAACGTGAACACCTTCACGTTTCTTGATTAACAAAACGATGAGCACTTTCTCGTCTTTTCAACTAACCAATTTTTTAACAAATTTCATTTCAAATTCAAATCATATCTAACTTATAATTTATCTTTCATAACTTATATAACATCATCATCAACTACACTCATGCATATCATTACTATATTTACTTTATGCATATATATTCATAGATCAAAAGTTCATACTTGAAAATAGCCTACTACGGGTCCGTTTTCATAACTTTTGATTCCGACGTGTGATTTTATCGATTCAAGTTTCTATCATGCTTCAAATAATTCTAATTTCACTTATCAATCATCAAACACAACTTATAACATGTAGAAATAAAAATTTATTTAATATAGTCTTAGTTCCATCTACTTACATACAAATATTCTTATACTTGTTCAATAAATTCCATTCTTAATCTTATCATGCATAATTAACCTAATTATAATTTTAGAAACTTATATCATGATCATCTAACATGTGAAACACAAAAATCATAGACTTAAAGTTCATATATGCATCGATTTTTCATAGTCGTTAATTAATTCTCAATTAATTCTACAACCAACCTAGCATACCAACAATCACTAATATTCGATTAGTTTTCTCGTTCGATTTTCCTATCGACGATTACGCTCGACTCTTCGTCTCTTACGAAAAGTTCGACGTTCTTAGATTTCATTCAAACTTTCCAATTATCATCATTAACTACATAGATTAACTAATATGCAAACCATAAGTCCATATCAACATCAAAACTAATTCTATCGAAGATTCTTCGTCTCCAACGATTTTGTTTTTATTTTTAGAAAAATCTAATTTAAATATATATTGAACCTCATGCTTCCTATATCATATATATCAAATCATATCATCAAAAACATAAGATTTACCTAATTCTCTATTAATTCTCTATTAATTCATACATCAATATATCAATACCTAGAGTGATAATCCACAAAATAATCATCTAAAATCAAGCTCATACTTCACCAAATGATCTCAAAATTTTCGAATGGAACTAGTACATGTATTTCAAAAATTACCATATAAATTCCAACATGATTTCTATTTGATTTCAACCATAGAAATTCATTCCTAAACATTAATAACCATGTAAATAACTTAGAACAACATTCCTACTCCTCTTACCATTTTCGAAAATTTCATTAATTAAAGGAATGGAATTTTTTTTGGATAAAAAAGAAGAGGAAGCTCTCACCTTGCTAACTATAAACTCGGATTTAAAATCGATAGGAAGATGAATAAGTTATGGAGCTTGGATGCTTGAAGAACTTGATGAACACACTTGAAGATCTTGAAGATGAAGAACAAGAGAGAGAAGAGAGAGATGAGGGGGAAGGTGGCGGTTTGGAGAGGAATTAGAGAGAGAAATATGTGATGACTATTGAGGGATATTTAACATAAAGTAGAAAATATCAAGAGAGAGGGAGAGAGAGGCGGTTAAGAGGGAATAAAATTCCCAAAATATCTCGTTTACGGGTCTAATACGGCATACTAAAATCGATTAATTAATTTCTTAGATGGTTACGTTTCCGGCGAAAACTAATTCGACAAATAGATTGGAAATAATTTACTAAGTCGTAAAGCATGATTCGATTTCCGAAATCCAAAGAAAAGTTGAGATACGACAGTCCAAATTTCGCCAGGAAAAATAAATAAAACTGACTTTTACCAGTAGACTCATATCGCAAAATAACTGAATGTAAAGTCAAACGGTTTTTCGATCTGAGTTCTCAAACGAAAATTTTATCGGACGCGAAAACCCTAATACAGTAGTCGGTTGAATGACTTCTGGAATTTATTTTCAGAAACGGATTTCACCGTTAGTCTTAAAACTGAAATTCCTTAACTTAGGCGTGCAAAGCCTTAATAAATCATCAAATTTTTATTTTAGTGACGGAAGAAATATCCGGGATATTACATGGAAACTGGGGAAAACGGGGTTAAACTTTCGACTCTCGCTTGCTCCTACTTCACATCTCTGCTTGTTCCTTCAAGAATAACACCTATAAGGACGAATCTACTTTCCTCGAAACGAATCCTAAGGTTCGATTTTTGGACTTCTACATGACTTGGATTTTCTAACTTTGCTCGACTAACTCGAACAAAAAAGGGGATTTGATTTTTAACTCTAATCAGATACTAAACCAATAGAATTTTTCAAACTCAACTACTTAACTCGATAACATCAGACAAATTAAAACTTAAACAAGTTTCAAAAACCGAGAAATGACTATTCACAACATATATTGAACCTCATGCTTCCTACATCATATTTATCAAATCATATCATTAAAAACATAAGATTTACCTAATCAAAATCATGCTTCTTCATCTCTTACAATATCGTTTTTATTTTTAGAAAATTCTCTATTACTTTATACATCAATATATCAATGCCTAGAGTGATAATCCACAAACCAATCATCTAAAATCAAGCTCATACTTCACCTAATGATCTCAAAAATTTCGAATGGAACTAGTACATGTATTTCGAAAATTACCATATAAATTCCAACATGATTTCTATTTGATTTCAACCATAGAAATTCATTCCTAAGCATTAATAATCATGTAAATAACTTAGAACAACATTTCTACTTCTCTTACTTATTTCGAAAATTTCAAGAATTAAGGAAATGGATTTTTGTTCGGATAGTAATGAAGAGGAAGGTCTCACCTTGCTAACTATGAACTCGGATTTAAAATCAATCGGAAGATGAATAAGTTATGGAGCTTGGATGCTTGAAGAACTTGATGAAGATCTTGATGAAATGAAGAACAAGAGAGAGAAGAGAGAGTTTTGGGGGGTGGCGGTTTGGGGGGTGGAATAAGAGAGAAGAAAGTGATGACTAATGAGGGATTTTTAACATAAAGTAGAAAATATCAAGAGAGAGGGAGAGAGAGGCTGTTAAGAGGAAATTAAAATCCCCAAATATCTCGTTTACGGGTCTAATACTGCATACTAAAATCGATTAATTAATTTCTTAGACGGTTACATTTCTGGCGAAAACTAATTTGACCATTAGATTGGAAATAATTTACTTAGTCGGAAAGCATGATTCGATTTCCGAAATTCAAAGAAAAGTTGAGATACGACAGTCCAAATTTCGCCAGGAAAAATAAATAAAACAGACTTTTACCAGTAGACTCGTATCGCAAAATAACTGAATGTAAAGTCAAACGGTTTTTCGATCTGAGTTCTCAAAGGAAAATTTTATCGGACGCGAAAACCCTAATACAGTAGTCGGTTGAACGACTTCTGGAATTTATTTTCAGAAACGGATTTCACCGTTAGTCTTAAAACTGAAATTCCTTAACTTAGGCGTGCAAAGCCTTAATAAATCATCAAATTTTTATTTTAGTGACGGAAGAAATATCCGGGATATTACATGGAAACTGGGGAAAACGGGGTTAAACTTTCGACTCTCGCTTGCTCCTACTTCACAGCTCTGCTTGTTCCTTCAAGAATAACACCTTATAAGGACGAATCTACTTTCCTCGAAACGAATCCTAAGGTTCGATTTTTGGACTTCTACATGACTTGGATTTTCTAACTTTGCTCGACTAATTTGAACAAAAAAGGGGATTTGATTTTTAACTCTAGTCAGATACTAAACCAACAGACTTTTTCAAACTCAACTACTTAACTCGATAACATCAGACAAATTAAAACTTAAACAAGTTTCAAAAACCGAGAAATGACTATTCACAACATATATTGAACCTCATGCTTCCTACATCATATATATCAAATCATATCATTAAAAACATAAGATTTACCTAATCAAAATCATGCTTCTTCATCTCTTACAATATCGTTTTTATTTTTAGAAAATTCTCTATTACTTTATACATCAATATATCAATACCTAGAGTGATAATCCACAAACCAATCATCTAAAATCAAGCTCATACTTCACCTAATGATCTCAAAAATTTCGAATGGAACTAGTACATGTATTTCGAAAATTACCATATAAATTCCAACATGATTTCTATTTGATTTCAACCATAGAAATTCATTCCTAAGCATTAATAATCATGTAAATAACTTAGAACAACATTCCTACTTCTCTTACTTATTTCGAAAATTTCAAGAATTAAGGAAATGGATTTTTGTTCGGATAGTAATGAAGAGGAAGGTCTCACCTTGCTAACTATGAACTCGGATTTAAAATCAATCGGAAGATGAATAAGTTAGTGAGCTTGGATGCTTGAAGAACTTGATGAAGATCTTGATGAAATGAAGAACAAGAGAGAGAAGAGAGAGTTTTGGGGGGTGGCGGTTTGTGGGGTGGAATAAGAGAGAAGAAAGTGATGACTAATGAGGGATTTTTAACATAAAGTAGAAAATATCAAGAGAGAGGGAGAGAGAGGCTGTTAAGAGGAAATTAAAATCCTAAAATATCTCGTTTACGGGTCTAATACTGCATACTAAAATCGATTAACTAATTTCTTAGACGGTTACGTTTCCGGCGAAAACTAATTCGACCATTAGATAGGAAATAATTTACTTAGTCGGAAAGCATGATTCGATTTCTGAAATCCAAAGAAAAGTTGAGATACGACAGTCCAAATTTCGCCAGGAAAAATAAATAAAACTGACTTTTACCAGTAGACTCGTATCGCAAAATAACTGAATGTAAAGTCAAACGGTTTTTTGATCTGAGTTCTCAAACGAAAATTATAATGCCCCGAGCTTTCATAAATTCTTTAGTGCGTTCTAAATGAGTTGATATGCTTAAATTATCAAGTTTTGAGTGATAAAATTTTTCTAAGGAAAAAAGAAAATTTGTGAAAACACTAAATTGCCCCTAAGTGCCTTAGCGTGAACTTATGTGTTTAAATTACTCGAATTGAGGATGTGATGCATTGATTGAGTTCATTTATATGAGTTTGAGCATGAGTATGAATTTCAGAGAATTTCGAGAATTTTTACTTTTGAGTGAATAGTAACGATAACCGAAAAAACGCTATTCACCGACAAACTTAGAATTTGACCTAATTAAAGTCTTTTGAATCAAGAATTAATTCTAAGACCCCTGAGATATGTTAGAAGCTTATCCGAGATCACATGAGAGAGTTATAAGAATTTAGTCCTTAACGGATTAATTAGCCGATTAATTTTTAAGTTTTCTTCGTTACTTGGAATTTTGACCTAAAAATTAGATAATCGGAATCCTTGATTTATTTAATAGGACATGAGATAGGTTTGAGATGTTTCTAGTGTCGGAAATGAGACGAGGAGATATAAGAGCCGTTTTCAGTATAAATGAAATAATACGGACTTTTTATCCGGAAAACTTTCTCAACCGGGTGTAATTATATCTGTAAAGAGAATCTCTCTCCCTCTCTCTCTCACCACCGACATCACTCTCCTCTCTCTCCCTAATCTCTCTCTAGCTACCTATTATTCAAAACCTATAGAGAATAATAATCATGATATTCTTATTCTTAACATTAATATCATTCATTTTCAACATTCTTATTCATCATTTCATCTCACTCTCTCAAAGTTTACTCTCTCTCTCTCTCTCTCTCTCTCTCTCTCTCTCTCTCTCTCGATACTTTCTAAGGGAGAAAGAAGAAAAAAATCCTCTCATCTCTCTCCCTCAATGCCGACAACACACACACACTACACATACATGAGATTTCTCCATTAAAGCATCAAATCTTCAAGCTGCAAGCCTCCAAGATCAAGATATTTCCATCATCATCTACCTAGATCTTTCATACTCTAAAGAGAAAGGTAATAATCCTTCAAATTCTTGAGCTTGAAATCAAAACAATCATCCCTCTTTTTTTTCTTAAAAATTTCGGCACTTATGCCCTAGTGTGGAGGATTAATTTTTGTTTCATTTTTCTTGAGGATTAAGGTGGATTCAACCATGGAAAATCCAAGCCAAGAGTTTGAGCCCTAATCTTGTTCATCTTCGATCCAAGAAATTTAAGAGAGAAGCTCCGATTTAATTATTTTGAAGTAGGTTTATTTATTTGATTTCTTGTATATTTGTAATCTCCCTAAATCTCTAAAGGAAAACATACATGCATGATTTAATTTATTCTTAGGCAAAAACTAGGGATTTGATATGAGATTCGATGTGAGATTCGAGTGAAGAAATCGATAGGAAATCGAGCCTAGGAATTAATCCTTGATTAAAAGAGAAAGAAAAATTTATTCCTTAAAATTTTCATAAAAACCGAAAAATTAGAGAAAAATAGGAGAAAATGATTTTCTTGAGTATTTAATAATTTGATGTTTGATATGTGTTTATGAGTATATTTTGAATGAGTATATGTGCATGAAAAATTGAGAAATTATTTATCCTAAATTATTGCTTAATTCCGAGATTTTATGCCAAGAAGGAAGAAATTTATTTTGATTATTTTGTTGATGATTTGATGATGTTACAAGCATGCTATGATTATGAGTATATGATGATTTAATCTTCTATGATGTTGTTATGAGGAAAATCAAAATATATATACATGCATGTTTAGAAGAAAAATAATTTTTGTAATGTTTATGATGTTGTGATGATTTTTGGATGAATTGATAATATGATGTTTAAGAGCATGTTATGTGAAAATTTTGAATATTAGATGTTAATAGGATTTATGAGATAAAAAAAATGGAATTTTAAGCATAAAAAGAGGTAGAAATCGAAAGAAATAAGAAAAGATACCTAGTGTGTGTTCTAGGTGTTCTTGGTGAAAAATATGAATTTTTTAATATGTGTTCTTGGTGTTCTAGGTGTTCTTGGTGTTTTATTTGAAGATTTAAAGATCATTAAAATTAATTCTAAAAGAAATTAATTATTAAAAAAATAAAATATTCAAGATATTTGTTGGAATAAAATTTAAGAGATTATAAAAGAGAAAAATCAATTAATGAGTGATGAGTCATAAATTAGAAATTAATAAAGGAAAATAATTTCTTTACTAAAAATTTAAGATAAAGAGAAAAATTCTCTCAATGGATCGCACCCAAAGCTCAGCATCACTTGGGTTACCAGATCCATTAAAAACGGGTGGTTTCGTTTGAGGAATAGGTCCTCAATATCACGACGGGGTGGTGGTGGAGATGGTGGTGGTGAAGGTGGATGTTGCCTCGTTTATAGAACGATGTTTGGCTTATCAAACAAGTGAAAGCTTTACACCGATGACCATACGGGTTGTTACAGCCATTAAGTATTCCAACATGGAAAGGGAAAGATATAGCCATGGATTTTGTGACAGGTTTGCCCAAGCCTAGAAAAGGAAATACTGCCATCTGGGTAGTTATTGATAGGCTCACAAAATCAATTCACTTTCTACCAATTCCAATCACCTATAGATCAGAAAAGTTAGCACAGTTGTATGTCCGTGAGATTGTACGTCTGCACAGAATACCAAAGTCGATAACGTTTAATAGAGTTGTCAAATTTACTTCGAGATTTTGGATTCCTATACAGAAGGAATTAGGTACCAAGACTTAAATTAGTACCGCTTTTTCACCCCCAATCGGATGGACAATCCGAGAGAACGACTCAAATACTCGTAGATATGTTGGGAACAATAGTATTAGACCGAAGTGCAAATTGAGAGAATACTTTGCTATTAATCAAATTGCTTACAACAATAGTTGTCGGACGATGTTAAGTATTGCGCCTTACGAGGCCTTGTATAGAAAGAAGTTTAGATAATCACTTTTTCATAGTAAAGTAGATGAAAGAAGGAATCTCGAACTAGATTCACTTAGTAAAATGAAAGATGAATTCTTTCGTCAGTTTCGAACCAAAGTGAAGGAAGTCTAGAAGTGACGAAAGTCTTAAGCAATGTATGCCAATCGGACTTAAAATTTAGAGAATGAGGACAAGACTTTCCTCATGATTATCCTTCTAAGGATAATATGATTAATTTCATGTTTAGTATAAGCTTAAACGAAGCTTTATATGATTATTTGATAATTTTGGAAAAGATAGTTTTCCAATGTGTATAGATTGGCTTTGTCGCCAAGTCTATGAAATGTTTATTATATTTTGTGCATCTCATTTGAGAAAGTACGTGTTCGATTCTAAACACGTGACCCACCAGCAAGACGTTGTTCTTGAGTATGAGATAAGTTATGAAGAAAGACCGCAATTGATCTTGGATCGAAAAGTGCGAGAGTTAAGAAGCAAGTCATACGATTAGTAAAAGTGTTATAAGATCACCGCAGGCAAGAAGAAGCCACGTGAGAATTCGAAGAAGATTTGAGGAAACAGTACCCCGAACAGTTTAAAGAAGATAAGCAAATTTCGGGACGAAATTTTTTGTTAGAGGGGTAGGATGTAATACCCCGGATATTTCTTCCGTCGTCAAAATAAAAATTTTATTATTAATTAAGGCTTTGCATGCCTAAGTTAAGGATTTTTTATTCTAAGACTAACGGTGAAATCCGTTTCTGAAAATAAATTCCAGAAGTCGGTTGAACGACTACTGTATTAGGGTTTTCGCGTCCGAAAACTCAGATCGAAAAACCGTCAGACTTTACATTCAGTTTTTCTTCGATACGAGTTCACCGGAGAAAGTCAATTTTTATTATTTTTCCGGGCGAATTTTGGACTGTCTTATCCCGACTTCTCATCGGATTTCGGAAATCGAAATATGCTTTCCGAGTATGTGATTTATTTCTAATCTAACGGTCGAATTAGATTTAATCAAAAACGTAACCGTCTAGGAAATTAATTTCTCGATTTATATACGTCGTATTAGACCCGTAAAACTCGATATTTTCGACTTAAAATCCTATCCAAACCGCCACCTATGGGCATGACTCACCTAGTTAGATTTTTATCTACTTTATGTTATAATTCTATCCTAACACCTCATTTCTCTCTTCTCTCTCCCAAGATTGCCGCCTCCCCCCCCCCCCCTCCCTTTCTTTTCTCTCATCTCTCTCTCCACCATTGAAGTGTTCTTCAAGCTTTCAAAAGCTCCACAAGATAGTCATCTACCGATCATTCTTATTTCCGAGTTCATAATCGACAAGGTAAGAGCTTCCTTTCGAGATTGAACCGAACAAAACTTCCTTCCCTCCACTTTAATTTTTTTTCGAAAAGTTTGAGGATGATAGCATGATGATTCTATGTTTAATTCATATTATTAGATGCATAGAATTGAATTTCCATGGTTGGATTTAAGAAGAAATCATCCTCCTAATAATATTGTTATTACCGAAAATTAGATGATTTAGGGGTTTGATGTTTGGTTCGATTTTTAGATGATTGATTAGTGGATTATTGTTCTATGTATTGATAGATGAATGCATGAATTGTTTTAGAATTTTCTAAAAATAAAAATAAAGAGGTAAGAGATGAAGAAGAGAGGATATGATTTAGTATTGGATATGTTTTGTATGATATATTTATAGAAATGATATGTAGTAGGTATGAGGATGATTATATAATTTATTAGGATTTTTCTAAAAATAAAATAGAAATCGTAAGAGACGAAAACTCGAAGATAAGTTGAGATTAGTTAATAATTTGAGTATGTGGTTTACGTATTAGTGAATCTTGATAGTTGATGATCGATATTGGAAAGTTTGAGCAAAATCGGAGAACGTTGAAATTTTGTTAAGAGATGAGGAATCGTCGATAAGTCGAGATTGAATAATGATTTAGGTTTATGATTTGAACATATGTTAATCTTGTTAGTTAATGATCGTAATCGGAGAATTTGAACGAATTCTAAAGAAGTTGGAATTTTGATAAGAGACGAAAAAACGAGTCTAAGTGTCGATAGAAAAGTCGAACAAGGAAATTAATTGGTTATTAATGATTGTTATTGATAAATGAACGAGTTTGTAGTTGACAATATTTCCATCCGAGTTATGAGATGATATAAGTTATAGTTTATGAATTAGAAGTTGATGAATGAAATTGATTTGGAAATGAAATCTGGTATAGTAAATGATTAGTTGAAAAGACGAGGAAATGCTCGTCGTGTTTTTAATCGAGAAATGAGAAGGAGTTCGTCATAACAGATTGTAGGTATTGACTGCCTTGAGATGGAAATTTCGTAAGTATAAAGGTGGTAAAGCATAAATCGAACCTAGGAAGTCGTGCGTCGAGATATACGAGCACTAGGGTTCAACGCGGACTGTTTCGCGACCTTTCACGGAAATTGTCATAACTTTCTACTCGCTTAACGAAATTGAGATCTGTAAATTGGAAAATAAACTAGACATCCGTAGCTTTCTTTTGGTATAGAGAACATCCCCTGTTTCGCAGGAATCGGTTCTGTGTGAACTCCAGAACTTCTGCTTTGTGCAGAAACTTTTCTTAAGTCTAAATTCTTAAGTCGAATCCTTTTTAACCTCGTTCCTTGTGAACTTCTAAGTCGTTATAATTTATCGACTTCCGTTATTAACTGACCTAAGTGTCGAGTAATGAGCCTAGTCAGTTTCTAAAATGAGAATTGATCGAGTCTCGTTTCTTTGATAATCAAAGAATGTAGTTAAGTGCAAAGGCCTAAAAGTCTAAAACGAATTCAATTTCTTTTCTTTAATTATCTTGATCGCTTATTAAAGTGTTATTATTTGCGTTCAAAGGAGGAAGTCGAGTTTAGAAGACAGGACGGAAGACCAAAGACGGAAGCTCGTGTTTTAGTTCTGTAATCGCCTAAGGTGGGCTTTTCTATATACGAAATAAAATGAGCGATGCTCGAAAATCTTTATTTATAGCTTTGATAATTGTGTTTTCAAGGTGATAATCAGAGCATGAAATGTTTGTTTTATGTGAGTTCTCTTGTACCCTTCTGAGTTAGCCGACTGCTATCCAGAATTATTAGTTAGCCGACTGCTAACTAAATCGATCGGACTCTAAGTTAGCCAAAAGGGTGCTTTCCAGGGTTAGTGTACACGGTAGCCGTTGTGTGTGGTACTCTTTTGAGGGGTAGCCAGCCACGGTGAATAGAATGTGCGCGGAAAAAGAAAAGGCTTCTTCCCCGGCGTTGAAAAGGGCAAGATGAATGTAGCAACAGAAAAATCTTTGCGCAAAGTGTTTAGAAAAGAGAGAAAATGTTTAGTAGGCACGGGCCTTTAAAAGAAAAACCCCGTTGCGTTACTCATTGAGATGTCTGATTAATCTATACTCTTATGAGATGTTTTCGGCAATGTGCCCACTAAGTGCTTTATGTACTTAGCCCTGCATATGTTTTTAAATGTACAGGTTGAGTGACGGAAGCGGCGGAGAGGTTGAGTAAGGTTGTTATAGGAAAGAAGATCAGTGTTTCAATTCTACGTTTTTCCGCTGCAAACTAATTCTCGTTAATGTATAACTTTTGGTCTAAGTCTCATCCTTTGAACTTAGTTTCTTTTTTAGAACAACTCTGTCGAGCGATCCTTCGAGGTCGACTCTCTTTAATTAAATAAAATCAGTTCATTGATATCAATTATTGTTTAGTTATTGTGTTTATTTATCTTATTCCCCCTTCTTCCCCGCTTCTTTAAATCCAAGCCCTAGTAGCACCCCGGCTTTGCCGTCCCTCGGGATTTGGGGCTGTGACAGTTTTATTGTGACTTGGAAGCATGCCTTTATTTGTTATCGCTTTCAGTCAATATTCCCTTCTTTCTCGAGCATGAATTCCTTATGTGAGTTGAGTTAGTGTATGGTTTAGTATTGTTATTGTTGTTCGTCGCACCTCGGGAGTCGGAGTGTGACAGATATAGTCAATATGAGCATTAAAATATTAATTATGGCCCACCCTCTTCATAAATATAAATTATGGCCATTTTTTTGAACTTAGGACCTAAATACCCCTTTTCCTCTTCTATTTTTGATCCATTACTCCTTAACCCATTTTATTGCCACTTGTTTCTCTTTCCAAGTTTTTTTCTTTTTTATCGTTTTTTTTTATTTTCCAGTTTTCTTTCTTCTTCTTTTTTTCTATTTTTTTTCTTATTTTCAAGATTTCTTTTTTTTTCTGTTTTCTTTTTGTATTTTCCAAAATTTTCTTTTTTTCTGTTATTCTTTTAATTTCCAGATTTATTTATTTATTTTTATTTTCCAGATTTTTTTTTAATTTCCAAAATTTTGTTTGTCTCTTCGTTTTTTGTTTGCATCTTCGTTTTTTTGTTCGCCGCTTCTTCTTTGATTATGATTCGAGCGAGCAGAGCCGAAGGCCTCGGAGCGAGCCGAAAAAATCTAAATTATTTCCCGACGATTATCCTTATATTAGTAATTGGAGCGAAGGCGGAGCCGTAAAATCAGAGCCGTAGGCGGAGCCGCAAAATCGGAGCAGTATAACTTTGAATAATTGGAATATTCGTCCCAATACGTTATAACTTGGAACATCTAGAACTAATTGGACAATTCGTCCCAATTGTACCAAATCAAGAACAATTAGCACTAATAAGGCTAAATTTGTACCAAATGTACTAGAATAATACTAATAAGACCAAATTTGTACCAGATGTACCAGATGCCTCATACCCGGCCCGAACCGACCTGCGCCCGCCCGCGTCAAACCCGACCCGCTCCGCGTTTCATTAAGGGTATTTTTTGTCCCAAATTGAAAAAATGGCCAAAATTTATATTTTTGAAGAAGGTGGGCCAAAATTTATATTTTAATGGTCATTATGGCTATTTCAAAATTTGTTTCAATTAATATGTGATTATTATATGATGCATGTTATATGAATAAGTGTATGTATAAGTATGACTAGATGACATGATGATTAACATATACTTATGTGATACGATTTGATTAAGTATGATTTGATTAAACATGTTGATTAACGTATCTAATTAATTATTTATTAATTAATTATAGTATTGATTATATAATTAATTAATCATGATTTGATTATTTATCCAAGCTTATTGAAGTATTATTATATGATCAATTGTTCATGACTTAACTAATGATGATTGTTAATTAATTAAAATTAATTAACTAAGTTATATGATGCTATATTTGCTTAATTGCATAAGTATATATGTTACAGCATGACATGATTAAATGATACGAATGTATACATGAGTTTAATTGCATTAAGTATAGTATGAATGACATACATGTTTAATAATATGACATCCATACATGATGAAGTATAACATGGCATCTCATAGCATGGCACGATTTCAAAACCTAGTTTTGGTTAATGATTTAGATGCATGATTTCCATTAAGGATTTTTGATCCGATTATTTAAAGAGAAAACCTCAAGGCAATGCCTTGATAGACTTTTCAACTCTAAAAATAAAGAACGGGAATAGGTTGACCTTTAGGATTAACGATAGACTAATTGACCCCTATAGTCAAACTCAAGAATCTAGAGTGTCGTGTAGGAGACACCAAGTACTAGGGACGTAAGAGGATACTCCACATGACAAAGATAAGAGGTGTGTTCCTATTTTCAAACTGTGGGTTATAAGCCCCGCAGAAGAAACATTTCGGGTTAATAAGCCCTAACTGTTTTCTGTGAAAAAGTGATATGCATGCCAAAATGTTTAATTCTCTCTACTCATGTTTACCATTAGGAATGAGTTTTATGCCATTGTTATTACGGTCGGTCTTGGGACCCGATCACCTCAAGGTAGTGCGTACAAGGTTCTTATGACGGTTCGGAGAGTGGGAGTGGCTCCCCACGCGAAGAATAGGGAAAGGTAATAGGTAGGTGAGTTAAGTGCCGGCAAAAGTTAAGATAAAATGTTTTCCCATATGCATGGGGCAAAATGTTCTTTTCATGTATCTCCCTTGTATATGAATGTGAGCATGCTATATCTTTCAACTGTTTTACAAAACATTTTCAAAAAGGGGCACGAACTTCACTGAGTACCAAAAGTAATCAGCTCAAAATGTTTTATTTTCAAAACATATTGAGTGACGAACGACATGTAGGTGTGTTGACATCGAAGATGTTCTAGATGACGATCATTCGGATCGCCATCTCTCCTTATGTTTGAATGTATGTTTGTATGTTTAATTCAAGTACAAACTCATTGACGTCTATCTTTCTTCACGCTTTGACTAAACTGATCACGGTTAGTCTCAATCAACACTTCCGCAGTGCAGGGTCAAAGTCCTCATACTTTGACTCCAAGACGATCAAGCTAGGGTAATGAAGATACGTTGATGAAGCTCCTTGATTTCCTTGAAGCCAAGCCTTTTGTAGTTATATCTTTTTGTTAAGTCAATTTGTAACCTCAACTGTTGTTGTACGGTTCCAAGTAACAATCTGGTTATTCGCATATGCCAGGTAGCGGGTTGTTGCAAACTGAGTTTGGTGAATTTTCTAAACAAAAATATAAATGTGGAAAAGAAAAATAAGAAAAAAAAGGATATCTGACTAAAACCTAAAATTACATTGTAGAAAAACTTATATATATTCATGATGGTTCATATGGCTAAAAGGATATGAATATGAATGCCAAAGATAACTAAAATGCATTTTGTTTTTAATTTCTACCAAAAAGTAAAAAAAAAAAATTGTTCATCGGAAACAAAATATCACAGCGGAAGCAAAAGAACAGAAGGGAAGTAACCAACATACGGAAGGTAATATAGTAAAAATATACAACTACATAGTACATAAGAATAAGAACAACATACTAGATTATAGACTATTTCTCTACGCCTTATTTTTTTATCTTTATTAAAATTTTCAGTATTCTCAAGCATTTATTAGATCTTATGCAAATGTAATATGTAATGTTCATTTTAAATATTAATGAAAAAAGTAGTTATATTTCTTCATTGATTTTAATGTTCATTTTATACTTCATTTACATAATGTTCTTTTCCGTGATCAAAATACTACATTTATGATAGTATATTATATAAGTAAAGAAACAAAATATAAAACAAAAAACCAACAAATCAAACCGTGAACCGACGGTTTTAACCGAAATTGAAATTGCCAACTTTTTGGCCCGGACCGAGAATAATATAGGCGGACTAGTTAGGATTCACCTCAGTGGAAAACTGTAACCAGTAGTTTGAAGCCCGAAACAGGCTGTAATGCCCCGAGTTTTTATAAGTCTTTAAGTGCATTCTAAATTTCATAATACGCTTAAATAATATGCCTTGAGTAATAAGATTTTTCCAAGAAAAGGAATTTGCTTGAAATGACTAAATTGCCCTTGTGTGTTTTGACGTGAATTTTCTCGTTTCGATTATTCGAATCGAGTCTGTGATGCATTGATTGAGTTTATTTTATATGAGTTGAGCATGAGTATGACTTTTGGGGAATTTTGAGAACTTTTACTTTTCAGTGAATAGTAACGAGAATCGAGAAAATACTATTCACCGACGAACTCAGAATTTAACCTAATTAGTGTCTTCTAAATTTAGATTTAATTCTAAGACCCCTGAGATATGTTAGAAGCTTATCCGAGATCATATGAGAGAATTCTAAGAGTTTAGTTCTTAATGGATTAATTAGCCGATTAATTTTTAGGTTTTCTTCGTTATTGGAATTTTAACCTAAAAATTAGATATTCAGAATCCTTGATTTATTTCGTGGGACATGAGATAGAGTTGAGGTGTTTTTTATATCAGAAACGAGACGAAGAGAGTTTAGAGCCGTTTTCAGTATAAATGAAATAACACAGACATATTCTACTAGAAAACTTTTTATCTGGGTAAAATTTTAGCAATAAAAGAGAATCTCTTTCTCATCTCTCTCCCTCTCACCACCGACCTCACCTCTCTCTCTCCCTAGTCTCTCTTCCTAATAATTATATTCTACCCTATTATAACTATTTTCTACTCTACATGAGAATATCATGATGATATTCCTTTCTTAATCAATTCAAGAGCTAAAATCATCTCATTCATTTCATCATTCATCATTTCATCTATCTCTCTCTCAAACTCACTCTCTCTCTCTCTCTCTCTCTCTCTCTCTCTCTCTCTCTCTCTCTCTCTCTCTCTCGTGCCTTACCAAGAAAGAAGGAAAAAAAAAGAAATTCTCTCTCTCCCTCTCTCCCCTCTTTGCCGAGAAAGATACACACACACAAGTTGGAGAACCTCCATTGAAGCTTCAACCTTCAAGCTTCCAAGCTTCCAAATTCCAAAGACATCACCATCATCCTCTCTAGTTCTTCCAACTCTAATTGAAGAGGTAATAATTCTTCGAATCTTGAGTTCAAATTCAAGCAAAATCACCCTTTATTTCCTTAAAATTTTGGCATCTATGCCCTAGCAAAGATGATTGATTCTTATTTTATTTTTCTTGAGGATTAAGGTGAAATCCACCATGGAAATTCCAAGCCAAGAACTTGAGCCCTAAATCCCTCATTTTCGATCCAAAGGAGAATCAAGAGGAGAAGCTTCGATTTAATTTTTAAAGTAGGTTATTCATTTGATTACTTGTATATATGTAATCTCTAATCCCTAAAGAAAAGAAAGCATGCATGTTTTAAATTTATGCTTAGGCAAACTAGGATTCGATGTGAGAATCGAGTGAGAAAATCGTTAGGAAAATCAAGCCCTAGAAATTAATCTAGGAACTAAAAGAGAAAAGAAAAATAAATCTCCTAAAATTTGATGGAAGCTGAAAAATAGGGAAGAAAAAGAGAAAAATTAATTTGCATGATTTATTGATGATTTAATGATTTAAATGTGTTTATGAGCATGATTTGCATGATTATTATGCATGAGAAATTTGAGAAAATAATTGCTCTATTTTTATGTTGAAGCCGTGAGTTTTGGAGTTTAGAGGAGAAATTATTTTGAATATTTTGTTTGATGATTTGATGATACTATGAGCATGAGATAAAAATGAGTTATAGATGATTTTATTCATTATGTTGCTTATGGAGGAGAAATCGATATATATATATATATATATATATGCATGTTTATGGAAGAAAAATATTTTTGATGATTTTTAGTAATTTTGATAAATTTGATGTTATGAAGATTTGAGCATATTTTTATGAAATTTGAAGTCATAGATGTTAATGAGAATTTTGAGATGAAGAAAATGAAAATTTGAGTGCAAAATATGAAAAAAAATCGAAAAATAGGAACTTGAATGCCTAGTGTGTGTTCTAAGTGTTCTTGGTGAAAATATGAGTTTTTGAATGAGTGTTCTTGGTGTTCTAGGTGTTCTTGGTGTTTTTATGAAGATTTAAAGAACAATAAAATTAATTATAAAATAATTTAAATTAGAAATTTTTTAGAATAAAAATAATGAGAAAATAAAAAGAAAAATAATTGAACTAATAATGAGTTTTGGAATTGAGAAAATAAAGAAAAATAATTCTTTATTAAATAATTAGAGTTAAGAAGAGGAAAAAAAATTAGTTTTAATAATAAGAGATTAAAAAGGGATAATAATAATTGAGGAGAATAAAAGAGGAGTTCGAGATAAGAAAATCGAGTTAAAAGTTAAGTATAAAAATTGAAACAAGTAGTCGAGGTTAAGACGTTCGATTGAACGAGAAATAACGAAAAATAATAAAGAATTAAACTTAAGTTAAATAAATTTTCTTTTAAAGGGAAATTAATTAAAGAGTCGAGCATAAGAAATTAGTAAGACGTTAAGTCGAGTTTGAGTTCATTTATTCGTTTAATAACGAGATTAATAAAAGAGTTTTGAGATAAAAAATAATAGAGTTAGAATTAATTAAATTAGAGAATCAAAAGAAAATTTAGTAAGAGTTGGTTTGATTTGAGAATCGAGTTATAAATTAATAAGTGTTTAATTGCTCGTTTATTAATAAGTCGAGTGATGAAGAATTGACAATGCTTGAGTAGTATGAATCGAGTTTGATTTTCAAATCTTTTTATTAAGACGTTAAAGTTATCGAGTTTTGAAAATTAGTTAAAAGTCGAGATTATATGAAATAAGAGTTTAATTAAGAATAAGAAAAGGGATATACTAAATAAAATAAAATAAGAATACTTATACGAGTATGTGAACGTAGTTGAGAAAAGACGACGTATTTAGGAAATAATGTCGTATATTGAATTGAGAAATATTAAGTGAATATTTTCTAAAAGCTAAGATCGAGCAAAGTCGAGTTAATTCATAATTGAGTTTGGAATATGAATCATGTTGAATTATTATACTTGATTGAATCTAAATGTTTACGTGAAATATTAGTATTTTGTTTTTGATGAAATGATTTGTTCAAATTGTCGAGAATGCGTGCATGTGACATGATTGATTTGATGTGACGTTAGTTGAATCGAGAATTCGAGTAAGAATTTGAATAATATAGTCGAGATAAGAAATATTCCCTTAACTAGTGAGAATTAATAAGTAGAAGTAATTTAGAAACGAGAATGTGAGACAAAGTAATTAGTAACCGAGTAGAGTCGACGAGTCGAGAACGAGAAAATCGAAAAAGAAAATTGATTTAGAAAGATAAAAATAGAAAGAGACGAGTCAAGTAGAAGTCATTCAGTCGAAGCCAAAATCTACTTTACGTCTCTCGTGTCGAGTCTTATTCTTTTATCGATATCCAATTGTGAAGGACCGAGCGGGACAGACAAGTAGCAAGGACAGTCAAAAGTAACCCGCCTAGCTAATCTTCGGAAGTCAGGTGGACTTTTCTAAAACCAAAATCTCCGATGAATGTTATTACTGTTTATTGAGTATTATTATTTGAGTTTTAAATTCAATTGACTTGCCGTTTTTAAATGAGTTTTGGTATGCTTTATCATTTGCTTAAGATATGAATACCCTGTGAAAGACAGGAACCCACGTGTGGTATTTGATTAGTTTGAGGTGACTGTGAGCTTTACTTCAGTTTAGCCGGTCACAGTGTTTGAGAAGGAGGCCTACTTCTCGGCACAGAGTTAATGTGGTAGATGATGCATGCCTTTGATTGAGTATATATTATATTTTGACTGCGCAGTCTATTCAGAAAGAAAATGTTTTTGCATTCACAAGTAAACGATTTTTAAGTGCATTAATACTTGTGATATTTCGGCAAGGCAAGTTCAATTGTGTAGCTCTAAGAGCAAGTTTTCAAATATTTTGGCATGTGTTCACTGAGTACGAAGTACTCAGCCCTGCATGTATTTCTAAACATGCAGGTTAGCGGGATGTAGATGGCGTGGGCGGCTTGGTGGTGTGGTGTTTTTGTCGAGTAGAAAGTGAACTGGCAATTGCATGTCTTCATACATGTAGTTGTTGGGATTGAGTCGAGATTTCCGCTGCAATGCAATGCTATGTTAATTGAAGTCTTTTGTTATGTTTTTGAATCATACTCTGATACATGTTCTTATTCACGAGCGATGTGCTCGATACAATTTACCGCTTATCCTTTATTCTCGTTTCTTGTGAACTTGATATCCTTATTCCGTTTGGGTTTGAAATGTAAATTATCTATGCTCGTTTGATGTTTTAGTTGTGACTTGGAAGCATGTTTTTATTTGTTATCGCTTTCAGTCAATATTCCCTTGTTTCCCCGAGCATGAATCTCTTAATTGAGTTGAGTTAATGAATGGTTAGTAGTGTTAGTGTCGTTAGTTGCACCTTGAGAGTCGGGGTGTGACACCGGCAGACCTTGAACCGTGGGGGTACGACAGGTATGCTATCTTGTGTTTTCATTTTGATGCTTAAGTGGGAAAATGTAATCCACCCAAGTCCTTAAAATATCAACAAAAATCAACAACGATGACTTCGACCAGATACATATTAGGAATTTAGGATCCCCGAAATTATTTTATCGTATTATATCTAGAATTGTCCAAATGTAAGACATTTTACACAAAAATTAAACGCCCAACAACTCGATACAAAGGCCTGGCAATAACTATGTTATCATTATTTCCTCAAAAAATAAAGAATAATAAAAAAAACTATAAATATCCTCATAAATAAAGTGCAAGCATAATGTAGATCCGAAGAATAAAGACACACAATAAAAGTTTCTTTCACCAAATTTGGTGGTCGCGATACGAGATAAGACATAAATTGTACGAGTCAACATAATAAGCTACAGAAATATTATTGAGCAAATTGAAGGGCCAATCTCAATCAATATTTCTCTTGTGAACCATGATTTCCAAATTTCTCAAGCGCTAGAGAATATATTGCTTTTCTTTTCATGGATGTACTAGATGCCACCACCTTCACTGCCTGCATTAGATTAATGGTATATAAGAATTTATCAACCTCAATCAAATGTAAGTAGACAAGCACGTCAACATGATTATTTAAAATCTTAAATGTTAGAACTAGCATTGTTATCCGAATATCTCACTTATGGAAAAAAAAAAAAAAAAAACATCAAATCAATCAGACTAGTTATTTCTTGGTTGCATCATGATTCGTTCCTTGCATGTTTATTCAATCCTATAACATTCGTACTGTTAGGCATGGGGTATGTTCTACAAGGCACTTAAGTGCACGGTTATCAGCAAAAGCACAAATTTATGTCAGCAGAACATAATGCCGACATAGAGCAAAATTATGCCCATATATTTATTTGCTTTGCCGACATGAATTTGCGGTTTTGCCGATAATCATACAGTGCAATTAAGAGCCCTGTGGAACTTACCGTTACCCCTACCTTGTGGCCAGAAAGATCCTTGTTTGGTGGTAACTAAAAACACTCTTCATGTGTGTACCAACACTGTGGTCAGACTACTGCAGTGTCAAATGTTATTAACTTTAAAATCATTAATCTAAACAAGGAAAAATAATACACAAACTTCCATGCAGACATGCCCAAACAGGGAGATTACCGTGGAGAGACTATGCCCTTTGGAAATTAATTCTCTCAACTTATTTTCCACTTGAGAATCAGAGAGCTGGTCATCGTCGTTCATCATCCCTTCAATCATCAGTGTGATTTCACCCTTTGGTTGATGGGTCGAGAATGCTTCTTTAGCTTCCTCAAGAGTACCCCTCCAGAACTAGTCAGCACAACTTTTGTTAAAGTGGAAACCAATTTTGCATTAAATCCTTTAATATCTCCCTTTGCAATTTAATACAAAAGGCTAAGAGAATCTAAATGTACATTGTGGTCATGTTTATTATTGTACAGTTTGTAATGCACAAATAATATCAGTAAGCATCTAGAAGAAATTCATATACGTGCAGTGAAATTCATTGCAAATATAAACATATACGGACTGTGAAATTTTTGAAAAAACCATTACTCCATCCAGCATTAGATCATATAGTAATAATTATGGATCAAAAAAATAGTTCCTTAATTCTAGAATTTTGATAGTGGAGATAAACAACCTTATTCAAAGAATTGAACCATTATCAATGCAATAGCATTAAAATTTGCTGCACTGGCCTTAGGGAATGATCTATAGTAATAAAGGTATCTTTTTGCATGCAATCCCAGTAATACGATCCAGAAGATGGGCCCAATTAACTCTTAAATGACTACAACAGCACCATAGGACAAGCAACATAATCAAAAGCCATTAAACCTTCGAAACAGTGGCAGAAAGCTGAAAAGCAGAGAGGGCATCCAATAAACATAAAGAAAAGATAAATTAAAAAGGAGCAAAATTGCAAAAAACTTAAAAGTTTCATTCTTTTCCACATTGTACGGATTTCCTAAAATGGTAGCAGCAACGGTTAGCTACAACAATTGCATTTGCCGTAGGCATGGTGTTCTCTGTACTCTGCTGTCAGATGAATGAGATTATGGTTTCTACAGGGTCCTAACAACCCATAGGAAACAAGTGACGGGGTGTTGAGTCATTAGGGGGGAGTCAGAGTAGGTGGTCCATAAGAGGAACCCCTGGTATGTGTGACATGTGCATGCTAGAAAACTAGCATGGGTGCGAACTTTGGCCTGACTTGGAGCAACACATGCTGTTGCCTACAAGCCCCCGCAGCCTTTCTAGCTAATTGTATGTATAGCGGCAAACGCATCATTGATCTCTTATCGGGAATACTGTCGCGGATATCTGGTTAAAATCCACCCAAAAAAATCCCCTAGTATTGAGGCTCAAAAAGTTTGGCAGCTGGTTTACCTTATGCATTTTTTCCTTCTGCATAGATAGTAGAACTGAAACCAAATCTGTCAATTAATACAGGTGAACTGAGTCCACGGCATGGACAGAATGCGCCGCACAACCCACTGAACCCTGACATGGCGATTAGGGGTAAACTAATACGGGTGAATACTGATGATTTGCTTTTGCTTGGCATCATAATTCTTGGGTGTACTGTTATCCTCTACGAGATTAGACAATCCACATTACGCACTCCCCCCCCCCCCGGAGACAGAATTACTTCCTTCATTAACAGATGCTCAAACTGCAAACTTTCCTATGCTGGAAGATTAGAACTGATCAGGTCTGTTTTGCCGGGTGTGGAGTGCTATTGATTACAAGTTTATTCTCTCACCATGGGTGTTATGTATAGAATTTATAATATCACTAGAAGTGTTAGGGTATCTTGACTATGTATTTAGGGTTTCTTGTAATATCAGTGTTGTAATTACTAATATTTAGTTTCCAAATTTATTTAGGTTTTCCTTGTTTATCTAGTTTTCCCTATAGGACTATATTGTAACCTAGTTTCTACCCCTATATATATGGGGTCTCTCTACTGATTTAAATATACAACCTACTATTACGTTTTTACTTTACATGCTCATCCAAACATTCTGTACCGTATTTTCTTTTGTGGTCTGATGTCTACTCTACCGTTTCTCTACTATGGCTGCTGCTCTCTGAGCCGCCACCGCTGCTGCCCGGGTCTCCCAGCCGCAGAGCTTCTCTCTAGCCGCTGTTCTCCAGCGCCGCATCTACCCTAACTAGGGTTTCTACTTTCTGCCCGAATTCTAATTTTTGGGCCTGTGAATATCTTCTTTAAAGCTGAATTCAGATTCTAAACTACTTTTGGAACTATGTTCCTACTCTCTGTGTGCTCGATTCTATATGTCTGCCGATCAAACTACTTTTGGAACTATGTTCCTACTCTGTGTCTGCCGATCTTGCTTGGTTCGATCTCTCTGCCAATTTTGCTCGGTTCTGCCTGCCCTCAGCTTACATGGATGTCTTCACCAAAACCTCAACTATTGATGCAAGCTGTATGCTCTAGCTTGAGGGGGAGTGTTAGAGTATCTTGACTATGTATCTAGGATTTCTAGTAAGATAAGTGTTATAATTACTGAATATTTAGTTTCCTAATTTATTTAGGTTTTCCTTGTTTATCTAGTTTTCCCTATAGGACTATATTGTAACCTAGTTTTTACCCCTATATATATGGGGTCTCTCTACTAATTTAAATATACAATCTACTATTACTTTATTACTTTACAAGAAGATTGCTGAGGGGTTCCAAGAAATCCAATGTGGCTTGGAAGGATATCTGCTTGCATAAGGAAGGAGGACTGGGTTTGAGAGACCTTTCTGCTTGGAGTTCTGCTCTGCTCTCCAAAGTGCTTTGGGATATCTCTGAAAAGTGAAAACAGTGATCCACTACGGAGTAGATGGGTCCATGGTGAGTACAAAGTAGATGGATCCATGGTGAGAAAAAATCTGTGGAACTGTAATGTTAAGAATACAGATTCTACTTTGATCAAAATTTGCTGGCTATTAGAGATATAATCTTGCTTGATACAAATAAGAATGTAAGGGAGGCCGCTATCTATCTAAGGAGGTGGCAAATCTTGTTTTTTGTAGTTTTGCTTTTATTATATTTGGGGGCTAGAACCAGGGTTTTCTAAATATATAATGTTTCTATGTGACCAGTTTTAGTCTCTCAGCCTTCCAAGAGCTTGTAAAAACCATATACTGTAAAAATTAAATGCAATTAATACTATTGATGTCATTTACACTACCAAGTTAACTCTCAAATTTTGTCCTTCTCAGATAAAAGATGGTACAAGCGAACAAGAATAATATATTATCGAATAACTAGATGTAAACCTTACTTCTTCATGTAGTTTGGTCATTTCCCGAGCAATGACACAACGCCTGAGAAAAGTTTGGAGCAATTAGAAATATTAAATATATATTTTTTCAGTTTTTATGTTTTAGAAATTATGCTACAAGGATCTGCAAATATAAAATTTTGGGACAAGTAATATAAATGCTGATATGAAAATATGTGAATAAAATAGGGGAAAAGGCCACATTTCAGACATGTGAAGTACGATCTTAGTGACCAAGAAGTGAGGAACGAATGTTCTGCCTTTGGTTAGCAGCATATCTTTACACGCATCAAAAGAATGAGAATCGAGAATATATCGTCTATTGCATTGACAAATGAACCCACATTTTCTTAACCTGACCTCAAAAGCATATACCATAGATATTAGAAGGGTGGTATGATAGCCATAAGTTTTAGAAATAGAATTGGATTTGATTGCTGATTACTACACTTGGAAATGCTTTATCAACTTCACAGCTTCCAGTTATTGATTCAAGAAAATTCTCAAAAGAAGAAGAAGCAGAAGAAAGGGAGGAAGAAAGCTCTCATGTAAACAAAGATTATAAATTCCACAAGACAACTTGCAAAATTTCTATTCTAAGAAGAATTGCAGAATCACAAAATCTACAACCAATGTGTTTATTATTATTATAAGAAAGAATCAATGGCATTATCTCATATTACTTTGTTCCACGAGCACAAAAGTGAACCCAATGATGCATTAAGAGGAGATAAAAATAAATAAATTGACATAGAATTACTATTCAAACGAGGGGGAGCAGCAAATAGCAATACCTTGAGTTTTCAAAGATAGACGATGTCTCCTCTAGAAACTGGCAGAGCTTATGAGGAGGAACAAAAAAGACCTGAGTGGTTGCACTATTGGCAGACACCATGAGCCTCTCTCTTCTTGTAGGGGCATGTTTAGGGAGAAATCCAACTGCAGCATAATATGGGCATCACATCATGATAATCATAAATTGCAATAATGTAGAAATTTATCATGAGATTACCAAATGTGAACTCATTAGTTGACAACCCAGATGCAGAAAGAGCTGTCACCACAGCAGATGGCCCAGGGATAGGAAAGACAGGAATTTTTTTGTCCACACACAACTTGGCCTAGATCCATCACAAAATGAATATAAGTGAGTCGAAGTGGATTTTGCTACCAGTTCAATGAAGTCAGTTTTCCGTCTATGGAAAGAGAAAGGAACATACACAACTATTCATACATACATACATTCATTATTCACTTCAAAGGTGTACCATTCCCTAGTTCTAAATTATTCCATAACATAGCATGCAAATATTTAACTTACCAGCTCCATACCAGGATCACTGATTCCTGGCATCCCAGCATCACTTATCAGTGCAACAATTTCTCCACTTAGTAATCTCTTCAGCACTACTTGTTCTCGCTGAGACTCATTGAATTTATGATAGCTTAACTGAATATCTAAAACATAGAATAAGCAACAACTCCCTCCAAAAAAAAAAAAAAAAAAAAGACATGCATAT
The DNA here is from genome assembly GCA_029490685.1 of Schizonepeta tenuifolia. Classification (NCBI taxonomy): domain Eukaryota; kingdom Viridiplantae; phylum Streptophyta; class Magnoliopsida; order Lamiales; family Lamiaceae; genus Schizonepeta; species Schizonepeta tenuifolia. The sequence continues at coordinate 21,980,236 of CM055956.1, read as the reverse complement.
TATGTATTTTTGTCTTTTCATAAATAAAATCTAAAATTTGGCTTACAAGTGGAGTCCTAATGTTATAGTACTGAAGCAACTTTCCAGAATGCCTTGTATCCTCTGAAAGTATGACATCAGCAGATTTCAGAACTCTCATGGCTCTACAACAAGTTAAACGAGAAGCATTGAGAAGCAATGAAACAAAGTCAGAGAATAAACTCCAGAAACCAATTTGGAAAGCACAATGGCATCAACATGTATAGGCTGATAGTTGACCTTATAGTTATATCTTCAAGATTCCCGATTGGCGTGCCAACAAGATACAATCCTGGCTCTAAAGGACCCTACAAAATTTATATAGGACAGAAATAAATCAATTACAAATACAGAAGCATAATGCTAAAAAACCAAATGAACTATTGGATAAGAAAAGTAGCATTCTTCAATGAAACTGTAATGCCATCACATGACTAGAGAAATGGAGTGTTGAGGGAGATAAGGCTAACGCCAAAGAAAATTAATTTATAGGCAACATTAGTATTATCACGCGTATTAAATGAGTTGTGATAACATTTGCAACAAAATGTAAGGGACATAGAATATTCAATCAAACTCAACCACGGAGAGCTACTAACCCAACTACATCAGTTAAAAGAATTAGGCAAAAACAGTTTACTTACTTGTTTAGAGGGGAAATCATCAGCGAGGTCGGAGTAAGAAGAGAGTTGTTGATTACAGGATGAGAAGGGAAAAGCGGAAGAGGCGGTATGACGAAGTAGAGAGACGGAGAATAGAAAACGATACGAAGAAGATAAAAGGATGGGGCAGCAGCAGAGCGACCGCCATGGAGTTTTTGAGAATGGTGTTACCATTGAATGGCAAAGGCGAAGCAGCATCATGTATCGCCGGTTTATTGTGCGCCGTCGACAACGCCGGCCTCTTTTTTCCTTTTTCCGGTGGGGTAGAAAAATGATGATACCCAGGCCAGACTTCTGGCTGATAAACCTATTGTAGTACTGTGTGAGGAAAGAAATCTCTAGAGGCTAAAACGCCGCCGTATTGGTTTTAGTGAAAAAAAATTATTTACGCCTACAAAGTTGGAAAAGAATTTAGAGAATATCATGTGATATTGCCAATATGAGCATTGAAATATAAATTATAGCCTACTTTTTTTATAAATATAAATTATGGTCATTTTTTTGAATTTAGGACCTAAATACCTTTTTCCCTCTTTTATTTGTGATCCATCACTTTTTGACCTATTTTATTGACACTTAATTCCCTTTTCAAATTGTTTTTTTGTTTTCTTTTTTATTTTAAGTTTTTTTCTTTTTTCTGTTTTTTTTCTTATTTTCCACATTTCTTTTTCTTTTTTTTCATTTTTTTTCGTATTTTCCAGATTTCTTTTTCTTTTTTTTCTGTTTTATTTTTTATTTTTCAGATTTCTTTTTTATCTTATTTTCCAGATTTTTTTTTCTTTTTTTCTGTTTTTTTTTTATTTTTCAGACTTTTTTTTTATTTCCAATTTTTTGTTTGCCTCTTCGTTTTTTTGTTTGCCGTTTCTTCTTCGGTCAAGATTCGAGCGAGGGGAGCCGAAGAAATCTAAATTATTGCCCGACGATTATCTTTATATTAGTAATCGGAGCGAAAGCAGAGCCGTACAATAGGAGCCGAAGGCGGAGCCGCAAAATCGGCGCAATATAACATGGAATAATTGGAATGTTTGTCCCAAGAGTACCATGTCATAACTTGGAACATCTGGAACTAATTCGACAATTCGTCCCAATTGTACCAAATCTGGAACAATTGGTACTAATAAGGCTAAATTTGTACCAGAAGTACTAGAACAGTTGGTACTAATATGACTAAATTTGTACCAGAAGTACCAACTGCCTCATACCCTGTCCGACCCGACCCGCGCCTGCCCGCGTCCGACCCGACCCGTTCCGCGTTTCATTAAGGGTATTTTCGACACAAATTGAAAAAAATGGCCAAAATTTATATTTTTGAAGGAGGTGGGCCAAAATTTATATTTTAATGGTCATTATGGCTATTTCAAAATATGTCTCAAGAATTTATGTAGGCCTAATGTCAAACGAATTACTTTATACCATCTCCTTAAAAAAAAATTTGATATTCTGATATTCCTATTTATATAAATTCTCAAATTTTTTAAATTAAAAATTAATATTTATTATATATATATATATATATATATATTATAGATTAAATTAGATTTCATCCACCATTTTTAGTATGTATAGATTCCCTATATTTTCTTAATTAAAACTAATATCCTATCTTTCCAATAGTTAAATATTTTTTTCCTTAAACAAAAAAGACACATCAGTTATGTAGTATATATTTGACGTCTTTTTCTTCCTACAAATATGGTAATATTTTATTTTATAATTTGCATTTATCATAAATTAAATGTGGCCCAAGCATATATATAATATTAGTTTTTAATTTACTTCTTATTTTACGTTGATTTAATTTGAAGACATCAAATTTGACATTCCACATTACCTTTTAATAAAATTCTATCGTACAAATATTCTGCACGATAAAATTAATTATTTTATTGGCCAAATAAATAATTTAATTTTTATTTAAAAAAAGTTAATTTCTTTTACTATTGAGATGCCAGTATTAAGTTGTTTGATTTAACGAATTCATCGGGAAAAAATGAACATTCATTCATTTGTTCAATATATACTCGATCGGAGCAAATAATTATTATATTACTAAAAGGAACATGATTCTAGCTTTTCAAAAACCTTATGTGGCACCCTCCAAATCCCTCTATTCTCATTTATCTAAATTCTCAAATTTTTCAAATTAAAAACCAATATTATCATATTTATATTATTATAAGTATATATTTCTATCTCACATCGGTTTTTAATCAAATTTCACCTATTGAAAATCTTTTATGTACAATATGATCATGGATTCACGTTGATCTCTCTTCTACATGATCTATTTCTATTTATCTAAATTCTCAAATTTTCTTAATTAACAAATAATAAGTACTATATTTATTATTATATATTTTTGTTTCTATGCGTATAAATATTCTAATACTACGGAATATTTAATTAATGCATTGCAAGAAAAATTTTAGATTGATAGGTCCATATAACAAAATTCAGGCTTCTATGTACAATATGATCATGGATTCACGTTAATCTCTCTTTTATGTAATCCACTTCTATTTATCTAAATTCTCAAAATTTCTGAATTAAAAAATAATACTCCAACCAGTTTTAAATATAAGAAGTTTTGACATTTTGCACTATGATTAAAAATATTAATTAACACAAACTTTAACAACTCTTTATTCTCGTTCTCTCTAAACTTTAATGCAAGCAATTTATTTGGTCAATTATATTGTTGTCTTTTGAGTTTTTTTTTTTTTTTTTTTTTTTTGCAATTCATGATAATGTCATAGGGTAATATATTATCCAGGTTAATGAAATGAACTCAACAAACTAATTGAAAAACGAGCACATCATATTGAAACCGTCTTATAAAACAAAATTCTTAGTAACTAAAAACGTCTTATAAAAAAAACAAAAAGGGCCAAAACTTCTTATATTTGAAACCAAAGGGAGTAATGACTATATTTATTACTTCCTCCATCCCGTTCATATTGTAACATTTTATTTTTGGCACGGATATTAAGAGTAAAGATGGTGATTAGTATAGAAAGTATGTTTAGTGAAGTTTTTAAAGTAAAATAAAGTGGGTAGAGTAGCACCGTTCGCAACTAAATGTCCAGTTCACCTTTTCGTACAACTATACCCTCCTTATTTTACACAAATTACTACCCTTTGCCACTCAATACCCCACCATCAAATAATTAAGATAAAATTAACTGACTTAATTAAACCTGTTGGGAAATTTAAGTAAAGTTTTGATTGATTCCAAAACCAACTGACCCCAACCGAGTAGATGTTGCCATATCCTAATGTTAGTATTTAGGCTCGCTGTCTGAGCAATGTTGAGATTTTATCTTTACAGGACTCCAGCTGAAGACGGCAACATGGATTTACTCGGATAGAACATCAGATGGAAGAAAGACAACTGAGCGTTCAAGCCAACTGTTCAGATGGAACAACAGTTGCAGGACTCAATCTGATAGATCGACAACATGAAGTTCAAGGCAGCTGAGGGTTCAACTGTTCCTCTTCAGACATAATGTCAGATGAAGGTAACAATCAGATGGAACATCAGCTGAAGACCACTCAGATGAAGACCAAACTTCTCAACCGAATAATCAATGTTGAAAGTCAAAGGTTGAAATTTGAATTTCAAATAGGAAGTCACGTGAAGGTTTGACGTTCTGTCATTACCTCATTTGGCCCAACACAAGGTTGTCTCAGAAGGAAAGCAGAAGTTCACAGTTGCCAAATCGGGAAAATCTGCAGAGATGAGAGACAAGTCATCGCTTTCACAGAACAGAGATCAACGGCTCCTCCAACGGCTAGTTGATTCTCTCCGCCTATAAATAGAGGCACTCATTCATTCACCAAGACATAAGAGACACACGAGCGAAAGAACGACGAAAAACTGCACACGAGCTAAACTGAAAATATTCTCTAAGAACATCACCAGTTGAGAGTTCATAGAGTGTTAGAATCTGTCTTGGTGTTTTCGATCTTAGTTTGAGTCTTCATTTGTTCAAGCTTAGATCCTAGCTCACTTCTTTGTTAGAGCTAGTAGTTGGAAAACCCACCCTTTTACACATCCCCTAAAAAGGTTGTTAGGATCCTACTCTTCCCGAAATTGAGTAGAAAGGTTGATAAGTACCCGTAAACTTATCTGTAAGGTTGATAAGTACCCGCAAACTTATCTGAACGGTTGCAAAGCCCGCGTAAGCTTTGTGGTAGCTGTCTTAAAGAATTTGTACTGAGTTGTGTGGACTCACAACTCCCCGTGGACGTAGGAGTTCTCTCTGAACCACGTAAATCCTTTGTGTGTTTGTGTTTTCTGTTCAGTTACTTTTGCATATCCAACTGACCAACTAACCAGCACTCAAAATTGCATCTTTACATTTTCAACTGATTTGGTATTGACCGACCTTGCATCTGAGCGTGAGTTGTTTATACGAGTTATTGTTATTTACACCACATTCCGCACAGCACCACTCTTCCAGCTGAGTTCTCTTACTCAGTTAAAAATCCAGCTGAGTCTTCTTACTCAGTTGTGGTATTTTTCGAGAGTTGTTTTAAAATTCCTATCTGGTGTATTCCCCCACCCCCATACACCAGAACTCGTATCGGGACCATCAAAACCTATAATTAAATTCATACTATAGCAACGCCACAACAACTCCTCTTTCTCGTGCCATCTCCCTCAGCTCTCCATCTCCCTCTCCCTCTTCCTCTTTCTCGTTCCTATCGACAACCACCACAGCAACGCCTCCAGCCCCAACTGTCATAATCGCCGCTGTCGCGTGCCATAGCTGGAGAAGCTCCTTCGCCAGAGCTGCAGTCGTACAGATTTGGGCGAGGTGAGCGGAGCACCGCAGCACGCACGCCATAAAAGAGCGTCGTCGCGCATGACCACCGCTCGTCGTCCCTGCGCAACCACCACTGCGAGTCGCCGTCGAGGAGGGAGCGAACCCTGAACCACCAGATCCGCTCCACCTCCGCTTGTCATCCCCGGCACCAGCAGATCCGGCGCCAACGTCGCCCTCAACCGCCTCCCCGCCTCCCTGGGCCCACTCCTCCATGCCCAGTCTTCCCTCTCCAACGCCCTCATCGCCACCCTCAAGCGCGGCCAGGCCCACCAGCGCCGCGGCTGCATCGAACAGCAGCAGCAGCCGCCCGCCTCATCGCCATTAAAGTCGAGCTCGAGCAGCTCATCCTCTCCACCTCCTCTCCTCCTATCTCGATTCCAACATCAAGCCCAAATTCGACATTTTCAGCGATCTCGGCTTCTCCTCCGGCAAAATCGTCGACATCACAAGAAAAGAAAGAAGTAAAAAAGGAAAGAAAGAAAAACAGTAAAAAAAGGAACACTTTAATTAGAAGAAAGGAAAACACTAAAAGAAGGAAAACCGTAAAAGAAGAAAACAATTTAATTAACAATATAAACACTTTAATTAACAATGCCCCTACATCCTAACTTTTACCCCACTAACTTCCACTTTTTCAATTTTCTTAAACTCCGTGTCCAGAACAAACTGGACATTAAGTCATGAACGGAGGGAATAAAAATTTTACTCCTATCATCCTAATTAGATGTAAAAATATTACAAATATCAAATATCAAATTATTATAATTAAACAAAATATTACTATGATAACAATTTTGTGGATCCTAATTGGATGTAAATATGTGGATGAAATCTATATATAATATAAAATTATAATATGTTAATTGGATGTATATGGATGGAATTTTTGGATATCCTAAATTGGATGTGAATATGAAAAAATGGATTAAATCTATATGTATGTAATTTAAAATATGATAATTGGATGTAAATAACTAAATATGGATAGAAATATATAATAAAAAATATAAATATGATAGATATTGGTTTTCAATTAAAAAAAAAATGAGAATTTAGATAAATAAGATGTAATACCCCGAATTTTTCTACGTTATTAAATGTGTATTAAATAAGATTATATGCCTATATGATGAGTTTTGAGTGCTAAAAATTTTCAAGAAAATAAATTTTCTTGTGAAATGATGAAAATGCTCTTACGTGCTTTGATGTGATTTTTCTCGTTTCGATTATTTGAATCGAGTATGTGATGCATTATTTGAGCATTAATATATAATTTTGAGCTTGGGTATGAATTTTGGAATTTTTTGAGCACATTTACTTTTTGATGAATAGTAACGTTAACCAAAAAATCACTATTCATCGACTGACTCTGAATTTAGTCTAATTAGTTTCATTTGAATCTAGAATTTATTCTAAGACTTTTGAGATAAGTTGTAAAATTTTCCGAGATCGTTTTAACGAAATTTAAAAAAAAATTGCTTAACGGCATAATTAGCCGAGCAGTTTTTAAGTTTTTCTTCGTTAGACGGAATTTTGATCTAAAAAAAATTAGATTATTAGATTTCTTAATTTATTTTGGGAGATATAAGATGAATTAGAGAGAATTTCGACGTCGGGAAAGAGTCGAGGAGAATTATTAGACGATTGGGAATAATACAGATGTTTTCTATCGGAAAACTATTAATTTCGGGCATTTTTAACAGATAAATTTCATGATTATCCTAAACCCAATCTCTATTATTAAATTTAAGTCTAGCCCACTCTCACTTAGGAGAGTGAAGGCTACTCTCCCTCTCCTTTAGCCAACACATTGGCCCCCCTCTCTCTCTAAATCTCTCTCTCGATCTCTACCCCTCTCTCTTAACCAAATTCATCCTCTCATTTCACACTTATCATACTCATCTTCAACTTTTATCTCTCCTCTAACTCTCTCTCTCAATTACCGTAGAAAAGAAAAAGAGAAGAAGGAACAACTCTCTCTCTTTTCCTCCTTATCCATTCGAAACATACATATACATATACATAGAAAATTCTTCCATGGAAGCATGTATGAAGATTGAGAATTTCTTGATGTAGTTCATCACTTCCATCTCCAAGAACATCCAAGAAAGTAAGCTATCATCTTCATCACTTTCTTTTAAGCTTGAAAGAAGCTAAGAAAACCTCACTATTTCCATCGATTTTTCTTGGATTTCAAGTAAGGATTTGATCCTTATTTTTCAAAGCTTTGATTCTTACACCTTGTATATTTTTTCATGCTAGGAAGGAAGTGAAATCCATCATCTTTCAATCCTCATATCCATCGAGTTTACTACCAAGCCAAGGAGGAGTTAATTTAATTTTAAGTATGATTTTATTCCTTTATTTGAAGATATGTATATGTATAAGTATGATGATAAAGGAAAAACATGCATGATTTACTTTATTCTTAGGAAAACTTTAGGATTATGATGATGAGATGATGATCAACATGAGGATTAAGAAATTAATCTAGGGTTTAAAAGATGAAGAATTCAATATTTCTTAAAAAGACATAAAAATCGATTAAGAAGAAAAAAAAAATAGGAAAATGAGTTCTTGATGAGTATTTGATGATTATTTGATGCTATGATGATGATCTATGTCTTTGATAATGATTTGAGTGATTTATATGCTTAGATGTGAAGATGAGAATTTTTATGGATTTTATTGTATATTAATCGATTTATTTGAGTTAAAAATGATGAAAATATGCTTAAATGCTTATTTATGGATTTTATGATATTTATGATGAATATGAGCATGATGAAGCATGAAAATATGATTAATATATGATTTTAAGTCATTATGTGAATATAGTGAATTTTAGTGAATTTTTTTGAAATATATGGTTATATGAAGAAAATAGATTTTTGATGATTTTGATGAAGTATGATGATATTGATGATGATGATGATGATGATGATATTGATGATGATGATGATGTTATGATGTTAATGATGAGTTTTTGAAGAAGTTTAGATGCATGAAAATTTAAGAAATAAGAGAATATAATTTTTATGAATTTTATTGAATTTTTTAGAAGTAAAAATCGATTAAAATGAGTATAAGTATATATATGAGTATTTTTGATGTTCTTGAGATAATATGAAGATATGAAGATGTGTTCTTCATATTCTTGAAGAAATTATGAAGATTTAAAGATGATATAAATAATTAGAAATTAATTAGTTTATTATATATATAATAAAATCGATATATATATATATATATATGATGAATTTCATTAGATAATAACAAGTTTAAAGAATAAATGAGATATTGAGCATGTTTTGAGTGAATTGAGAAACGAATAAACTTCCATGAATTTTTATTCAATGTATATAAATTTATATATATATGAAATTAAAGAAGATAAGAAAGAAGAAATATTAATAAATGAAGTTATGAGATAAATAAAACAAAGAAAGGTATTTCTTTGTTGATGATGTGAAAATTTTGATGATAAGTGAAGAGAATGCATAAGTATGATATAGATGTGTACAAGAAAATAGAATATTAATATTATTATTTATTTGAGAAATAAAAAGAGAAATAGAATAAAGAGGATGAATTTTTCATAAGAAGATGTATTGTAAGTTGAGTATAAGAGTTAAAGAGTGAAGTTAATTAAAGTTGAGTACATTTATTCATGATGATTGAGAATTAAATAAAGAGATATTAGAATAATAAAAATAAAATTTGAATATTTAATGGAATATTTCCATTAGAAATTAAGAGGTAAAATGATATGAGTTATGAGGAGATGTTTATGTCTTTAAGTATGCTTTGATGTGTGATTGATGCTATGAAATGTTAATGGAGCGAAGAGAAGTTATAAGTTTGAAAAATGAGCGAGTTGTACGTGTTAAATGTGAGCAAAACGAGTTAATAAGTTATAAATACTTGGATGTTAAGTTCATGATGATATATGAGTTATTAAGTGATTTGATGATGATGTTTGAGTAGAAATAAGCAAGTTTGCTTTTTGAATCATTTAAAAAGAAGATAAGACGTAGAAGTTATCGAATGTCGAAGATTTGAAATGAAAACAAGTTTTTATTAAATAAAAATAAAAATAAGAGTTTTAAATAAAGAAAAAAAAAGATTAAATGATGATTAATCGATGTTGAGTATAAAGATGAGAGTATACACGAATATGAGGTCATATTTTGAAATTGACGACGTATTTTAGAGTTGAGAAATATTAAATAACAGTTTGAATATTAAATTCAAAAATAATATTTATTAGTTGAAATATTATTATTAACCGAAATTATTTTTGTTAAAAGTTTAAAGTTATAAAAGGATAAGAGTCGAGCAATAATTAGTTATCACTTAACTGTGTTAGAAATGCGTACTGCGTACCGACGGGTTTTTACAACAACAGCATCTCTACTACAACAAAAGGAAACCAGAAATCTACACAAATGCATCGAAATCGCTTAGAGTTCAATTCAAATATACTAGAAATCATCAGAAACTCAACGAAAAACCTATAAATGAGTAAAAACACGGCTAAAATAAATTGAAAAAAAAATCAAATAAACTTATTACCCCAATTTTAAATCTATGAATTTCCGGCGACATCTATGAATTTTCGGTGATAATAGTTGGTGTGATGATTCTGTATGTTGCAGATGGCGGTGGAAATGAGCGGCGATGAACGAAGAACGGAGGAGAAGAGAAGAGAGAAGAAAAGAGAGAAAATTTGCATATAAATATTCAAAATGGGGTGAAATCGTGGTAGATGAATGATGAGAATGAAGAAGACGGCGACGACGGCGGCAACGGCGGAATGGATGGCGGTGTCGAGATGGTGGACGGCGAAGGTATGGAGGCGGAGAAGATGAACAATCGGAGAGAAAGGAAGAGAAAAGGATGAGTGGGGAAGACAAATGAGAGAGAAGAGAGAGAAACTGGAAGTAATAAATGTGGGAGGAACGGCATTTTTGTTCAATAGGGTACAATATTATCCAATTTTGTCAAAAGTGAACTTTTGACAAAATTTAATAGAAACATGTACCCTACTGCTATATTAACATTTACCTCAAAAAGTAATGTGGGATAGAAGTAATAAAAATATACTAACATTTTATGCTTAATTATCATTAATTTTTTTAGATTTTTGTAATTTATTTTATTTATATACGTATATGTTTGTAGATCAATTTCACTTTCTTTGTCATACAATTATATTCCAATGCAAAATCAATATATATGCATTTTGATATATTTAAATATGATAGATATTAATCATGCAGATTTGATTTTATTAAGATTTTGTTTCCATGCCATATATAAATATATGAGAAATTCCTTCAAACTAGCACTTTTCTTATAGTTTTTTTAAAATTTACCACTCCTCATAATTCTTTTAAATGTTAGCACTTCTTCTCTTTTTTACCCTCAAATACATTTTGTATTTCCCATCTTATCCCAATTTTTTCTCTTCCATTCCTCTTTATTTTTCTCTCTCTCTCTCTCTCTCCAGCCGCCGCAACCTCCTCGTCGTCTCACTGCCGCCACCTCCAGTGGCGCCTTTCTTTCTCTCTTTCTTTTCCGCTAGCCTTCCCACAACTACATCCTCCTCTCGACCGCCTCCTTCTCACCGCACCGATGGTTCATCCAGATCTGTTTCGCGGCACCGACGGCGGAGTCCAGATCTGTTGATAAAGATGGAAGACGCAGGAGAGCATGTGGAGCATGGTGAGGAAGATGGGGAAGCGGAAGCCGTGGAAGCTGAGGAGGTACTTTGAGGAGGAGGACACCGATGTTGGAGAGGTACCAGGCGCCGATGGTGGTGCCGATGAGGAGGGACGTGGAGATTAGGGGCTGGTGCTGGCGGAGATCTGCCGTCGGGGTTGAGGGAATATCGAGGTGGAGCTGGTCGGAGTGGGGAGGCTCGAAGTGGGGGTTGCTGCCCCGTCGGGTCGTCCATGACTGGGCTTCGACCATTTGAAATCTGAGAATAGTGTGTGTTTGAGTTGAGTTAGCAGTAGAGATGGATCTGGGTGTGGGTGGGAGTTAGATGGGATCTGAATAGAGGGTGGGGATTTAGATTTGAGGTGAGGGAAGGAAGAATGAGAGCTGTTGGATTAATTTCTGTTTTGATTGGTAGTTGGTTTAATGGGAGCAGATGGAAGGAGGCTGGACCTTCCCATTTTTTTTTGTGCATTCACAGATTTTTTCATTTTTTTTTTGTGTAATGTCACAAATTTTTTTCCATTTTTATTGTGACTTCACAAAATTTTTCATTTTTTTTTTGTGACTTCACAAAGTTTTCAATTTTATTTTGTGACTTTACAAAAATCGTGTAAAAAAATTTGTGGCCGCCAGCGATAGTGGCGGCGGTGGCGGTGGAAAAGTGGTGGTTGAATTTTTTTTTTGTTCAGTCGCAAATTTTCATTTGTGACCTCCGGCGATAGTGGCGGCGGCACGGCGACGGCGACGGCGGCGGCGGGGTTGTGGTGATGGAATGTTTTTTTTTTGTTCAGTCACAATTTTTTTTGTTACCAGATAGGTAATGAAAGGGCAAAAATGTCAAAAAGTGCTAATATTTAAAGGATTTATATGGAGTGCTAAAACTGCTAAAACTTAAAAAAAACTATAAGAAAAGTGTTACTTCTAAAATCCTCTCTCTCTTTCTCTCTCTCTCTCTCTCTCTCTCTCTTTCTCTCTCTCTCTCTATATATATATATAGGATATAAATATAACAAATATTGATTTTAAATTCAGAAAATTTGAGAATTTTGAAAAATACGAATGGAGGTATTTGAAGGGTGCCACATAGAAATTTTTGTACGTAGAGTCATTTTCGATTATATAATAATAGATAGATAGCTTATTAGTATAAAATTATGAGTTAACTAGTAGAGAGGCCACTTTATAGTTAATGGGTATAATTTTGTACCCCAACTTAAATTTCAATAAAAGAAGTTAAATTTGACACGATGAGACGAAAATACCCTTGAACTTACTTTTAAAATTCTATCTACTACCATCTTTCAAAATCATTTTCAAATTTAATTTCTCTCTCTATCTCTTTCTCTCTCTACCTCTTTCTATCTCTCTCTGCAGATTTTTCTTTGCCCCCACCACCACCACCACCATTTCTCTCTCGCTGCCGTCGCTCAGCTGCTGCTCCGCCACCACTCCGCTGCTGCTCCGCCATTGCTCCAACCACTACCACCACCACCACCTCTTTCTCTCTCTCTCTGCAGATTTCCCTTCCAACTTCCACCACCACCACTACCCTTTCTCTCTTGCTGCAGCCGCTCCGCCACTCTATCCAACCACTACCCCCACCACCACCATCCTTTCTTCTCTTTCTCTCTCTACCTCTCTCCTTTTGCTTTCTCTCTCTAAAAAATCAGATCTATGCCGCCGCCTCGTTGTTCTTCTTCTCCATTGGTGCCCCGCTTCACTGCTTCTCCGTCGTCGCGCTCTTTTCCTTCTCCGCCGCCTCGATCACCCACCGTGATTTCTCATCCGAAAATTTTTGCAATTGTACAATTTACAGATTCCACGACTTTGATTAAAGTAGTACAGTCATAGCAACGTTTGTTGTTCATATGAATGAGGTAAGATATTCGGAATATCGTACTTTTGTTGCTACAATTTTGTTAAACTCGTACTTGATTGGTAGATATTTCGGGGAATATCGTTGCATATTTGGTACGATTTGACAAATTCGTGCATGAATTTTTGCTTAAAATTGATACGATATTATGATATGTTTGTGTTTTTGGAATTTCATGTGTTTACGATATTACGATATTAGAAATATCGTACTTTTGTGGCAACGATTTTATTAAACTCGTACTAAAGGCTAACCAATTCAAAAATATTTTGTAGCTTCTTTGATGAATATCGTTACATATTTAGTATGATTTGATAAATTTGTGCATGTGTTCTTGCTTAAAATTGATACGATATTACGATTTATTTGTGTTTTTGGATTTCATGTGCGTATGATGTTACGATATTTGGAATATCGTACTTCTGTGGTTACGATTTTGTTAAACTTGTACTCAAGGCTGACCTATTCATGCATGTTTTGTAGCTATTTTGGGGAACTCGTACGATTTTGTTAAGAATGCATGTGTGTAATTTGTTACAAGATTTGTAAAATCGTACATGAGGGTGAATGCATGTGGGTATGTTGTTACGATATTCCTAATGTCGTACTTGCTATGTGACGATTTTGTCAATCTCGTACATGAATACACATTTGACACCTTTGTATCTCAATGTTTTCAAGGTTGCGTGGACACCTGTTCAACCGACATTGACTACGTAATTGAGATATATTTGAGATTTAATGATGCAATGTGTGAAAAGTAGTACTTCTGTAGATACAATATTGTTAATCTCGTATGTGAGGGTGAACAATTGATACCACGAAATACAAATTATCTATGAATGCATGTGTAGTTATGGTGATTGGATATGTGTATGTTGTTACAATATTCGCAATATCGTACTTGGTCTGTTACAATATTGTTAATCTTGTATGTGTTGGTGACCAATTTATAGCACGAAATTCGAATTGTTTGTGATTTTGTGAAAGCATATGTGTAGTTTGTTACGAGATTTGTAAAATCGTACGTGAAGGTGATTGCAAGTGTGTATGTTGTTACGATATTCCCAATATCGTACTTTGTATGTTACGATGTTGTCGTACTTGGTCCGTTATGATGTTGTTAATATGGTACGTGAGCGTGAGAAATTGATGCCACGACAATACGTATTTATTTGTATTTTTATGATGGCATGTGTGTATATTGTTACGATATTCCTAAAATCGTACTTGGTTTGTTACGATTTTTCTTAACTCGTACATGAATACATATTTGACACCTTTGTATCTAATTATTTTTAAGGTTGCGTGGACACTTGTCCTACTAGCATTGACTAAACCACCCCACCACAGAGTCCAATGTTATGGCTACGAGGGTCTAATTGGAGAGATCCACAAGGTGTTCAACTTTTTCGGGCTCGAAGCAAAGACTGCAGTGAAGAGATGAGCTCTAGGATATAGTACAATTTGTGTCAAGGGTTTTCAAGTGATATAGTACAATTTGTGTTTTGCTTATTACAAGGTGTACACTGTTACGATATCCATAGTATAGTACATGTCTATACGACATTATTAAACTCGTACATGACACTGAACAATAAATCAAGCTAGTCTATCCGAATAGCAACAATTAAAGAACAATGCCTCGTCTGCATGAAATATGATACGATCAGATTTTAAACAAATCTAACGATGTTACGATGTATAATATATCGTACCAACACAAGCTACGATATATCAAAATCGTACAATTTATCGTAGTGATAATGTAACAATAAATGAAAATTATAGCATTGTGTGTCCATATTTCATGATCGTCAAATACGATATTATGTATGGCGTACAATATATAATACAATATATCAAATCATACACTCGTATTAGAGATATGTTTGTACAATCTAAAATACATTATTTGTATGTATGATTGCTACGACTTTGCATCAAATCGTAGCAACTTTGTTACATTTTTTGTATGATATCATGTTATCTCGTATCGAGACCAGTGATAATTATAGTCACTACAAGTTTAAAATCATTTGTTTGTAATCATGTCATATACTTCTTTGCGCTATGTTACGATTTCAATAAATCGTATCATATAATGAACAACAAAATAACAAAAAATAAGTTATTGGACATGAAAAGTTGCATGAAACGAGTCATCTGCATCGCCACATGTCAGACTAAGTGTCTGGTTCCTCCCCAACTAAGCAGCATGATATTTTGTATGTATGATTGCTACGACTTTGTATCAAATCGTAGCAACTTTGTTACATCTTTTGTACGATATCATGTTATCTCGTACCGAGAGCAGTGATAATTATAGCCACATGTCATAGCCCAAAATCCCGAGGGACGGCAAAGCCGGGGTGCGACTAGGAGTTGGATTAAAGAAGCGAGGAAGAAGGGGGAATAAAATAAATAAACACAATAACTAAACAACAACTGATATCTATTAACAGACTTTATTAAAAGAAAGAGAGTCGACCTTGAAGGATCGCTCGACATAGTTGTTCATAAAAGAAACTAAGTTCAAAGTACGGAATTTTAGTCCAAAAGATATACATTGACACAAAAGTAGTTTGGCAGCGGAAAGCGTAAAGCTTGACACACAGTTTATCATCTTATTTACAACTCTTTACTCAACCTCCGCCGCTCCCGTCACTCAACCTGCACATTTTATAAAATATATGCAGGGCTAAGTATAAACATACTTAGTGGGCACATTGCCGAAAACATATCATAAGTATAGATTAAATCAGGCATCTCGATAAATAGCGCATCGGGGTTTTTCATCAAATGCCCGTGCCTACTAAACATTTTCTTTCACTTTTCACAATATAACTTGGTCAAGCCTTTACTTGATGTTACGTTCAACTTGCCCAACTTCTGTTTCAACGCCGGGGGAGAGTATACTTCTCCCGCGCACGTTCTATTCACCGTGGCTGGCTACCCCTCAACAGGGTACCACACACACCGGCTACCGTATACACTAAACCCTGGAAAACCCTTACAGTTAACTCAGCGGTCCGATCGATTAGTTAACCCCCTTTGGCTAACTCAGAAAGGCACAAAAGAACTCACATAAAACAAAGTATTTTCATGCCTTGATAATCACTTTAAAACACAGTTATAAAGCGATAAATAAATATTTTCGAGTGTAACGTCCCGATCTTTTAATCCGGAATTAATTAAAATTTAAGGCCGTAAATAGGGCTCTTGCATTCTTAAGAAATTAAAATCGAGTTAAAGTGACGAGTCTAATTATATTCTCGTGTTAAAGTCTCAGAATTAGAATTTCTAAATTTGTTATATGATTACTAGTGGAGTCATTTTTCTCAATTATTCCCGTTCCATAAATCGCATAATATTTTTGTCCGACTAATAATTTTAAGTTGCGACTCGAGAAAATAATTATACGACTTTCTTACGATACCCACATGTTTATATCTGTGTGAAAAAAAATCCATGTATTTTTTTTTTTCTAGAATAAAATAAAGTAAAAAAAATTAATTATTTTTCTCCTACCACCAAAATTTGACAACACACCTAGTCTACTCTACCCACCTCACTTTTTACCATTCCCTTTCCTGGAGTAAAAAGAAGCAGCAAACCTCTCCCTCCCCATTCTTAATTCTGCCGAAAAAAAAATTCGAGAGAAGAGAGCTTATTCCATTGTTTCCCATTAGAGCTCAAGTGTTGGTCTTCCTTGTGGTTCGATCTTTCAATCCAAGTCTATATTCAATGAGGTCAGTTTCCCCTCTTCTCTTCCATCCAAACAAAATCTATTTTGACCATTCCTTGCCTTTTCGAAAAAAATTGTCAGAACTTGGGCTGTGTGTTTAAGTTTCAACTTCTATTATGATATTTATTGGGTGTTTACTTGATTTTTCTGAAGAGTGAAAATTGAATGAGTTCAATTGAATTGGTGGTAAGTGCAGTTTGATAATTGGATTGAGAATAAAAAAACTGATTTCTTGTTTTATTATGTAAGTAATTCTTAGTTATAAAGATGTTGCGAATAAAAGAAAAGGAAATGGCCGATATGGATAATTCGATTTGGGTATTTCAATTACTAACAGTATACATATACCTGACCTTGATATGCCTTGTATATATGGGTGAGTGTCAATATGTTAAAGTATAAGAAAAGAAATGATAAGTGTGATATTTTCGTGCATTTCCTAGTATGAGAAGTAAAAGATTTATGTATAACATGTTGATTATGAATAGACATGCGTGATGATGTTTGCTTCAAATGAGAAATTAAGTGATTGTGTTGATATGATAAATTAAATGAGAGAAAGATGAAACATGATTAGTGTTGAATGATTAGACGTATAGTTCTTCATTTTCGCAGTGAATCTGCAGTTCTGCCATGTTTTAGGAAAACAGTCATAACTCCTTGCTCGTTTAGAATTTTTGAGATCCGCAAGTTGGGTTGGAAAATAGACATCCGTAGCTTTCTAATGATATGAATTATGCCCCCTAAATCTGTCTGTGCTGTTCCAGAATTTCGTCTGTGTACAGAGCTTGTGCACAGATTTTTGTTTGTGAAAATGCTAAGTGTTAATTGTTTGTTTCTTGAACCAAGGAGCATGAAAAGTGAAGTATAGTTATCGTTTGATATTTAAGTGATGTCCTAATGTCTTGTATGGTCAAGATGAGTTCCTAGTTAATTTCTTAGTTTCTTTAAAAGACTTAGATTGAATGCAAAGCCCTAAAGCCTAAAGTCTAAAGTCTAAAGTCCTTGATTAACGAGTCCGTTATTCGTAGAAATCAATGGGCTCGATCCCCCTCTAAAGTTTAGTTGTTTGCGATGTAAGGTGGAGCTAGGAAGTGAAGCTTAAAGATGAGTTGAAGGACGTTATCGCCTTGTTTTCTTTTGCAATACCAGATGGGCTTTCTAACGAAAATGAATCGAGCTCGTACTCGTTATTTGAAATGCTTTGAAAATGATCCATGTTTGAAATGATTATCATGCATAAAATGTTTTATGTGGATTCTTATATACCTATCTACGTTGGCTTGCCAACTTATGAAAAGCGATCGGATCTCGAGCTAGACAAAGGTCGCTAGCCGAGGTTAGTGTACACAGTACTCTAGATTGTGAGCTATCTCTTCGGAGTGGCCGATCTCGGGGAGTAGCGTTCGCGGAAGGTGGCCACCTTCCCCGGCGTATTTGGATATGGTTATATGATGATGACATCGCGCAATAAGAGATAAAATGATTTAGTAAGCACAGGATTTTCCTAAAACCCTTGTGTGTTACTGCTTTATATGAATGATAATAAATATGAAATCATGTTATTTTTTTATATTTTGGTACGTGTTCACTGAGTACCTCGTACTCAGCCCTGCATATCTTTTAAAACTGTGCAGGTTGAGCTGACGACGTGATGGCGGGTGTTGAGTGGAAGCTTTTGTCTTATGAAATGATGTCAAAGCCCGATTATATATCTTCACATATGTAACCCAACCATGTCTTTCCGCTACAAACACTGTGTTTTGTGTAGTCCTTTTGTTAAGACTTATTATCTAAATATTTGGAATCTATTCTAAGTATTTCTCGACTATTTATGATATGTACGTCACCTAAGTGCTAAATCGTTCCTCGGAATTAATTCCCTTACCTATATTATGTAATGTTATTTATGAATCGTTATATTATCTCTTCATTGGAAAGTTCTCACCCCTTTCTTTCCCGCTTCTTAATTCCCACCCCAAGTCATGCCTCGGTTGTGCCGTTCTTAGGGATTTGAGGCTGTGACAAAATGGTATCAGAGCAGTTCGTTTGCTCTGAGCCTATGCTCTTTCATGTAGAGTTTTATTTGAATCACTAAACTTCATAAGAGTCATTTAATAGCTCAACACCTCGTCGCATCGCGCTCAACCGAATAAAGGGTAAATGTTTCAAAAGATTTATTTATTCAAGTTTTATTGTGGCATGAAATATGTATTTTGCATAATTACAATATGATATTTATAAGAAAGCATGAGATAGTGTATGCAAATAAGCATGAAATATATGAATTTCTTTTTATAAAGACACATGATTATTATGTTATGAACATGCTTAAAGGAAGAGAATTTAGATGTCCTAATTAGGATTCCTCCCCTTGTGAGCAAGAACTTAAATTGCTCCAATTAGAATGGCGCAACTGCACGAACACGAAAAGATGAATAATAATGGTGAAACGACAAGTACCAAAGATGCCATGATGTCTTAAAATGGATGTCGCTTGCGAGTAAGTGACATGAGCATAGTCATCATCAATCGGATGTTCATTCTCGTCGGAACACCGAATTAACTATGCTTTCCCTTATAGAAACCCGAATGACTTACTTGACGTATCAAGTTAGTTACACTAGTTGACTAGTATATAAGATTGTGATGGTTGTTTGTTGGAGTCTAAGATTTGAGTTTGAGAACTTAAGTTGAGTTTTATGTTTATCTTTGAGCTCTTTTACATCTAGTGCTTTAAGAATCCCTTTAAGATTAAGTTGTTTTATTATGATGAGATGCTGATGTTATTTTGTAAACTTCCTTTTTAGGATGGCTGCGACTAGAAAGACAGCGTAGAAGGCGGTGTTTAGGCGTCGGACACCTGCTGAGCTTGTTGCGGCTTTCCGCTATGCGACTTACCGAGCACCAGGTTCTACTGTAGGCCAGTTTGTGGCTGACTTTGAGGCGAGCTGGCGCCTAGCTGCTCCACAAGACGTCTCAGACTTCGAGGGCATCATCCGTCTCATCGACCACCTGCCGACTGAGTGGCAGGGGTGGGCACCCGAGCTCTCTTGGCACTTTGTCTACCTCCGTTGCCCCACTTTTGCGCCGACTGGAGACTTTCCCGCCTTTGCAGCGAGGGTCACCGCTCAGTTCTACCAACACCGTACCGCTCCCCTAGGACTGTACCAGCAGAGACCTTACGCTAGGGAGCGTGTTGTTGTGGAGGAGCCAGCTTTACCTGCACCGAGCCAGACGGTTCCTACTACTCTACCCCGTGTTACGGGTAGGTTTGACTCTGAGGCAGGACCTTTAGGAGTTCATCACGAGGGTGTCGTGACCAACTCTCCCTACCTTGTGCGGATGGCTGCACGTCTGCGACCTTTGACTATCGCCGAGCCGGTGCACCCACGTCCGACTACCGAGACCGACTACCCGCTTCTCCCAAAGAAGCGTGCTGCTGTAGAGGACCTCAAGGAGTTGGTTGGGGGCTTACCTCGAGTAGAGCTGGACCGAGCTGCGGTCCCACCAGTGCTAGCGACTACAGGAGTTCGTGACAGAGTTGTCGAGGTCTTTGGAGACGAGTGCGAGGAGGATCCAGACGAGGATCCAGAGGAGGACTCAGAGGGAGGTGGCTCGACCACTGAGTCGAGGGCTGAGTGAGTCAGCCTAGGACAGTGCTAGCCTCGTCTTTTTTGTATGTAGTAGGTAGGATGTTGTTTTTCATGCTTATATTGTACTGTCCCAGGTTTAGCACTTTTTTTTTGTGATAGACGGCAATGCTATCTGTTAGAGCATCCCGTATTTTGGTATATGTGTAGGCAGGTAGCCTAGATCAGCTAGCTTAGCTTGATAGCCAGTTCAGACCTCGTTGAAGGCAATTGTATGATTATGATGCTTATATATATATAGACCCTTGCTGGGCTTTTTGTGATTCGACACGTACAAATTTATTATTTTATTTATTTTACGATTTTGATGCGAGTGTAGTTCTAGTAAGGATGTGCAAGATTACGTTAAGTCTATGTCGGCGTAAATGTTTTCGTGTTTAAGTTGATCGTTGTTTTGCAAAATGTTAAGATTGTGCTAACGATGACTGTGTAACCTCAGAATGCCGCCTAGGAGAGAACCCGGTGTCAATGGAGGAAGGAGAGGACAAAGACCAGGACGAGGAGGTGGAAGAGGTCGTGGTGGACGACATGGAAACGAAAGAGAAGAAGAACGTGAGCGCGAGCATATGCCGCCTCCACCGCCTCCACCACAACGAGCGATTGAGGAACTCTTCCTCAAACAAAACCCACCTACTTTCAATGGATCGGGAAACCCAGCAGATGCTGAACTCTGGGTTAGAGCTATGGAACGGATTTTCAACTTCCTAAGGTGTACTGACCAGGAGCGTCTTTCTTGTGTGATGTTCCAACTCACTGGACCCGCAGATTTCTGGTGGGAGGCACGCCGAAAGATTATACTAGCTGAACATTTAGAGAACTACACTTGGGAAGAATTCAAGGAAGCGTTGTACGATAAGTATATTCCGAGGACCTTCAAGATCAAGAAAGAGGCTGAATTCTACAACCTTAAGCAAGGAAAGATGTCAGTGACTGATTATGATCAAATGTTTTGTGAATTATCGAGGTATGCTCCAGACCAAGTTGATACCGATGAAAAGATGGCAATAAAGTTTAGATCTGGACTGAGGTACGAAATTGGCATGAAATTGGCTAGTCATGGAGGACTACGCTATACAGAATCGCTAAACAGAGCTCTAGATATTGAGGCGGCAATGCCAGAGGAGAAACAAGCACATGTAGTTGCACCACCACCACCCACTCAAACTCACGCTCAAGGCTACAAAGGGAAACTTAAGCGGGAGGGAGGAAACAATGGTGGCAATAGCAACCACCACAGCAATAACCAAGCTAATAGGAAGCCGTGGCAAGGAAATGCACACCAAGGACAACACCAAGCTCAAAGGCAAGGTCAAGAACGACCAATGGCTCAAGCTCAAGGAGGCAATAACCAGGGACGTGCTGCAAATCCCGTATGTCCTAAATGTAACAAACAACATCCCAGCGCTTGCCTGGTAGGCACTGGAAATTGTTACACATGTGGTCAAAAGGGCCATATCATGAGAAATTGCCCTAGACAGCAGCAAGGAGCGAGGCCGAATCAGCAAGGTCAAATCCATCCACTGAGAGCTCTGCAAGGACAGCCGCGACCGGAGTTACCACCTAATCAACATAATCAAGGTGCTAGAGCTTTTGGCCTCAACCCAAAGCAGCCCGAGAAGACCAAGGGCAACTTGGCAGGTATGGGCAAACTTCTTGACCAACTTGTGATTATTTTGTTTGATACCGGAGCTTCGCATTCTTTTATTGCTGGTCCTTGTGTGGATAATCTAGATATTAGACCTGAACGTGCTAATCATGCTATGAAAGTAGCTACACCATCAGGAGAAATTACGACTACTACGCATGTTTGCTCGAACCTAGAACTAGAATTCGGAAATCTTAAGTTAGTAGCGAACAACTTGAACGTTATGGTAATGTGGGATGTGGATATAATCCTAGGCATGGATTGGTTAGCTGAGAACTATGCCACAATCCTTTGCAACGAGAGAAAAATTTCTTTCCAACCACCGGGAAAGGAACCTACAGACTTCCACGGTATTAGAATGGGTAGAAAAATTCCTGTTATTTCTTCCTTGCAAGCCAAGAAAATGATGAGAAAGAAGAATTTCCAAGCTTTTCTCGTTTACTTGAATGAAGAAGCTGGAATCGAGAAGACGGTAGGAGATGTGTCGATCGTGCGAGAGTTTGAAGATGTGTTTCCAGAGGTGTTACCAGGATTGCCGCCAGACCGACAAGTAGATTTCAACATTGACTTAGAACCAAGATCAGCCCCTGTGTCCAAGGCACCATACAGAATGGCACCAAAGGAGCTGCAAGAACTCAAGATTCAGCTGCAAGAGCTTTTGGATCTAGGTTTCATTCGGCCAAGTGTTTCCCCCTGGGGAGCCCCTGTCCTTTTTGTGAAAAAGAAAGATGGCACGATGAGAATGTGTATCGACTATAGAGAGCTGAATAAGCTCACACTCAAGAACAAATATCCTTTGTCAAGAATAGACGACTTGTTCGACCAACTTAAGGGAGCTAGTGTGTTTTCCAAGATAGACCTTAGATCTGGGTATCACCAACTGAAAATCCGCCAAGAAGATATACCCAAAACAGCTTTCAGAACGAGATATGGCCACTATGAGTTTGTAGTAATGCCATTCGGATTGACCAACGCTCCCGCCGTATTTATGGACATCATGAATAGAGTTTTCCATCCTTACTTGGACAAATTTGTCTTAGTGTTTATAGACGATATTCTCATTTATTCTAAGAATGAGAAGGAGCATGAAGAACACTTGAGAATAGTGTTGGAGACTCTCAGGACTGAAAAGCTTTATGCTAAATTCAGTAAATGTGAATTTTGGCTAAAGGAAGTCATGTTTCTTGGGCATATTGTGTTAGCAGACGAAATTAAAATGGACCCCGCAAAAGTGGAAGCAGTACGAGATCGGAAGTCACCAACTAACCCTAATGAGATTAGAAGTTTCTTAGGACTTGATGATCTCGATACGAGTTCTGGTGTATGGGGGGGGGATACACCAGATAAGACTTTTTAAAACAACCCCTAAAAATAACTCAACCGAGTAAGGAAGCTCAGTTGGAATCACAACCGAAACACTCGGTTGGAAGTGATGTGCTGTGCGGAATGTGGTGGAAATTAACTCGTATAAATTAACTCACGCTTTTATGCACGGTTGGTCAAGAACCAAAACAGTTGAGAAATAATGCAGCTTGTATGCAGGTTAAAAGGTCAGTTGAATATGCAATAAATAACTGAACAAAATAAACTCAACACACGACGATTTAACGTGGTTCGGAGAGAATTCCTACGACCACGGGGAGTTGTGAGTCCACAAAACTCTGTCCAAGTTCTTCTGGACAAACCAGACAGCTTACACGGGCTGTGCAACCGTTAAGGATAAGTTTGCGGGTACTTATCAACCTTACAGTTTAGTTTTCGGGTACTAAACAACCTATCTACTCAATTTCGGGAAGAGTAGGGTCCTAACACTCCTTTTGAGAGGAAGTGAGAAAAAGGTGGGTTCCAACTAAAAGCTCGAACACGAAGTGAGCTTTGATCTAAAACTCTACGAACTCTCACAAGGTGATGTTCTCAAGGTTCGATCTAAAGACACAGAAACTAACTCTAGAACTCTCAACAAGTGATGTTCTAAGAGATTGAATGCAGTTCAGCTCGTGAAGAATTTTGCTCTTTCTTTCGCTCTCTGGTTTCTTCTCGCGTGTGTGTCTTGTCATCTTCTCTGTGAATGAAGGCCTCTATTTATAGGCGGAGAGAATCAACTAGCCGTTGGAAGAGCTGTTGATCTCTGTTCTTTGATAGCGATGGCTTGTCTCTCATCTCTGCAGACTTTCCGGATTTGGCAACTGCATGCTTCTGCTTTCCATCTGAGACAGCCTTGTGTTGGGCCAAATGAGGTAATGACAGAGAGTCAAACCTTCACGTGACTTCCTTATTTGAAATTCAAATCTTAACAACAGACTTCCAACAAGGAGTGGTCGGTTAAGACTTTCGATCTTCAACTAACTTGATCTTCAGCTGATGTTCTATCTGAGTGCTGACAGTTGAACTCTCAGCTGACTTCAACTTCATGCTGTTGATCTTCTGGGTTGAGTTCTACAACTGATGTTCTGAAACTGAACGCTCAGTTGTCTTCCTTGTATCTTCTCCCTTTTTGAATTCACATGGAATGAACACTCAGTTGTTTTCCTCACAACTGATGTTCTATCTCTTGAGTGTAACTTCCCCCTTTTTCAATGCTTCATCTAATGAACGCTCAGTTGTCTTCCTCACAACTGATGTTCTATCCAAGAGAAGCCTTGTTGCCGTCTTCAGCTGGAGTCCTGTAAAGATAAAATCTTAACAAATGCTCAAACAATGAGCCTAACTACTAACATTAGGATCTGGCAACATCTACTCGGTTGGGGTCAGTTGGTTTTGGAATCAATCAAAACTTTAATAAATTTCCCAACAATTTCGCCCTTTTTGATGATGCCAAAACCCCTTATACGAATTCTAAAACCCTTACAGATCACAACTGATCTAGATCTAACTGACTTATCTAAAATCTCAGCTGAAATTCTTGACTGTCTATAAGATTGAAACATCAAAGGGTTAGCACAGTTATAACATGGTATTGAAATAACTTTTCGATCCAGAGCTTGGACAATGAGAGATTGTTCATCAAGGTGAATCTTATAACTGGATAGTTTTCATTACAACTGAATATTACAGAGATAAGCACAAAAGCCAAAAATTACAACAGTTGTTCAAAAACTGTCTGAGCTAAAATTGTAGCCCAGACTTACTAAAAATCCTAACAAAAATTTCCCTCTTCGCAGCTGACTCCTTGGAAATGTCCACTCCATGCTCCTTGCAAACCTGCCTTGCCTCAGCTGCAATCTTCGTGCGGTTCGGGTTGCGAGAATCTGGGAGGAAGGGAGGCCGATAAGTAACCTTCTGGGGAACTGGAACTGTGTTCAAGTCCAGGTTGGCTTCAATCATAGCCCGCCTGAACTGGCTGAACATGCCAGGATCCCCTGAGTGCAACTCGGTCAGCGCTTTCTTGAACGCTTTCCTCGGGTCGTCGGTTGCGTAAACCTTCCTATAGTAGAAGTTGTTCACGAACTCCTGCTTGAACAGCTCCCATTCTTCATTCCATTCGGTCGACATCCACTTATCAACATGCCTAAACCGACTCTCGACCTTGGACTTTGCTAGCAACCTTTGTTGCTTCAACTGAGATTCCGCCTTTGTCTGATGTTTGTTGATGCGGCGTCGGCTGCGGGATGCAACGTTGCGGTCCAAGTTCTGGGTCACATTCTTCAGCTCTTCTTTGAACTGGTTCACCCTCCTCACCTGGCTGGCGGCGAACTTTCTGATCCAGCTTGGGTTCATGTAGTCTTTTTCTTCAACCTCCATAGCCTTAGCAGCTGCAATGCACTCTTCGGTTGTGATACCATTGAGTTCAGAATCCAGCTCGGCTGCGATCTCGGCTATGGAGCTGTAGGAAACTCCAAACTTTTCTGCCTGCTCCAAGTCTTTTGACATTTGAGCTCCACCGACTTCGGTTGACTTGGGAGCAGCAGACTTTCTCTGACCAGTCCTCCTCTTCAGTTGAGATTTTTCCTGAGCTGGTGTCTCTCCTTCGGCTTCGGTCTCTTCTTCTTCCTGCACCACAACATCCGCCTCCTTCTCTTCCCCCTTTTTGGCATCAGCAACAAGGCTTGCTACTAAACCATCCAGAGAGGTGAGTTGTTGCTCGGCAAGTTGAAGGCGGTTGAAGAGTTCATCGACCGCGCACTCGAGCTCCACCTTCTTCGCCAATGCAGAGTCCTGGCGCTCTTGTTCGGCTTTTTTCAAGGCAGAGAGGTTCTCGATGACCTCAGTTTGAAAAGCCACGAACTCAGCCCATCGCGACTCGAAGCGAGACTCCCATTCAACATCTTGGGTTTGCTGGGACTTGGCGAGATTGGAGTCGGCCAAGGATTTGAAGACGTTCAGCTCAGACTTCAATCCCAACAGAGTGGACTTCAGCTCCGACATATTTTGACTGGTGGAGGAGGAGAATTCTTCCAGCTTGGTCTTCATTCCAACATTCTCCTCCACTAGTTGCTGGTTCTTTACTTCTTGTGCTGCCAACACCTTCAACTGATCTTCTTTATGTTGTTGGAGGTTGGCAAGCAACTTGGTTCTCAACTGGTTGACCCTCTCAGCTACCAGCTCACATATTTCTTTAGATGTGGGAGCATGCTGATCAGCTGAAGGGGCTTGTGCAATCAGAGCTAGAGGCTCAACTGTGACCATGGCTTGTCGGTTGGCCAGGTACAACTTCAGCTCTTCTTCTTCTTTCTTTGCTGCGGTGGCAGCGACATCCAGATCCTCAAGGAAGTCAACTGACATGATCAACATGCTGTCGAGAAAGTCAATGCACTCCTGTCCAGCTGCCTCCCTGGTGTCTGTCCCTACAGCTCTACTCTGGTCCAGCCGACGAGTGAGCAGCGCAATTCGGTTGTTGTAAGCCACCTCCAGGTTGGAGTAATTGAATTAGGCTCGGATGCGGGACTCGTCCGACTTCAGCCTGTCCCAGATCTGCACCCTGATCGTATCTTCTTTCACGTACCAATGGCTGAAGATCAGGTGGAACTGGTACAACAGCTCAGTTCCCAGAGTGGCGAAGACTGGCATGTTGCGAGCTTCCGGGAACATGCCTATCAACTTCTGGAAGCAGTAGACCACCCTGCCCTCGTGCTCCAGCGCAACTGCCTGAAGATCATCTGCTTCATTTATTGGGGATGGGGAAAGATCATATGGTAAAGGTTCAAAAGGTTCATCGATGTTGGCCAAAGAGTCGGTCGCAACATCGGCATCGAGCTGGGAGCTCGGAATATTAGATTCGGTTGGGAGGGGGGTTTCAATTGTTTCTTCAACATTGGCCGAAGGAGCGGTCACAATGTTGGCATCGAGCAAGGTGCTCGGAACATTTGGCTCTGGTTGGGTAGAAAGAGTAAGAGGCTCTGGGGGCGGTACGGCATCAACTCCTGCCGTGGGGGAGGTGGGAACATCTTCAACGTCCTCAGATGAGGAAGATGCATCCGACGTCAAGTCCGTCTCCATTCCGTCAGCCTTGTCAGCTCCGGTGGCTCGAGGGACGATCTCGAACGTGTCGGCCTCAGCTGAGCGGCTGGACTCGGATGGCTCCTCAGCAGTCGCCGACTCAACTCGTGCCTCCTCCTTAGCTAGAGCTTGCTCCTCAGCTTGCTCCTTAGCTGGTACCTCAACTGGCTCCTCAGCTGGCTCTCCAGCTGGCACCTCAGTTGGCTTCTCAATAGACTTCTTGAACCGTACCCTTAGCTTTTTCTGGGCAGGCTCCTCAGCTGTTTCCTTCTCCGACTCAGCTCGTCGGCGTGCAGCTTTGGACTTGGCAGGGCGAGCGACAGCTGGTTCCCCTTCAGCTGTGGACTCAGCAGACTTTCCAACCTCCTTCTCCTTCGGAGTGTACACACTCCTGAGCACCTCCTGTGCCTTCTTGGCTGTTGGGAACAGCAGCAACTTCTTGACCGGAGTCTCCTCATAGTCATTCCAGACCATGTTGCGATCCTTGGTCGCGAGCAAGATCAGGGCTGAGATCTTACAGCCGAAGTTGAGCGTCCCTTCACACTCAGTAGCTTCTCTCCAGACTCGGTTGTTGTCTTGGAGATCTTCGACTTCTCCACCATCAACTGGTTCAGGAAGTATTGAAACCAGTTGATCTGGTGTTGGTGCTCCAAAGCCACCAACTGCTTCAACTTGGGTCGGCTGATGTCGCCGAACGCACCACTGTAACCGAACACCACCTTAGAAATAACATCGAATAGGAGGTGATTTCTGGCTTCAGTTTCGTCCTCTGCATGTTGCTTTTTAACTTCTCCGGCTCGATCAGAGCATTCTGCAGAAACTCATCGACGTGCTCGTCGGTTATGCTTTCCAGAAGCTCTGTGGCTGTGTGGTTGACGGGGATGATGTATCTAAGGACATCGGAAACGTCGATTGGGAAGGTGACACGGCGAATGGTCCTTGCCAGAACGTCTCGTTGGCGGCAGGAGACCTCTTTAGTCACTCCTTCCCTGCTGTCGAGGGAGGCATTCAGGTTGACGTAGAATTCACCGACCTGGCGCCTGAGCTGGTGGGAAGGGCATAGCTTAGCCCATTCCAGAAGGCCATTCTCTCTGAGAGTATTGGTAAGGGGAGCCAACACCGGTGACTCCAGATCTTCATCGGAAAGTATTTGCTCGAAGTGGATCTTCGACACCAACATGTCGAACGATTTTTCGTAAGAGGTAGGGACAAGGGAAGATCCAGAAGAAGCCATTTTCTTGCTTTTGGGTGCCATTTATGATCACTGATTTTTCGCCTTATATAGGTTTTTGACTCGGTAGAGATCGACGGCTGGGGTTAAATGGCGCGAATCCATCAACGGCTAAGATCACGCGACTGTTGACTATCTTTGACTTGACGTCATGCACCGAGTTCCAACCCGCACGTGAGAAGGTGTACAGTTTATCTTGTCAGCCCAGTCGCACTATAAAGTAGGCTATAGATGTTCAGCCGTACTTTACATTTAATGCGACATGATGGCTATTTTAATGTAACTGACTAGCTCAGGAATGTTTGAATTTATTTCAAACATTCTCATTTAAGAACATAACACCTTCAGCCTTAAATGTTACCTGCCAGCTAATGTCGGAATCAGCTGTGTTCCCATGTTGCGGCATACCATCAGCTGACTCGAGTTCGTCTGTTCAGCTGACGTCTGATCCAACGTTGCAGCATACTATCAGCTGACTCGAATTCGTCTGTCCAGCTGACGTCTGATGTCTTGGTTGGCAATCCGCATCTGAGATTCCCCCTTCATCTGAGCTTCCCCCTCAGATGGATATCTATCTCTTCACCTCAGCTGGTTCCTCATCAGATGGATCCAACAATCCAAGTAGATCACATAACATCTTGAACCGCGCTTCGGCTAGAGGTTTGGTGAAGATATCTGCTCTCTGAATCTCAGTTGGAATCTTCTCCATGGATACGTCCTTCTTCTCAATATGGTCTCGGATGAAATGATGTTGGATGTCGATGTGCTTTGTCCGAGAATGATGAACAGGATTCAAAGAGATAGCAATGGCACTGGAGCTATCGCAATGAATGGGAACCTGTCCAGTTGCAACTTCATAGTCTCTCAGTTGTTGCTTGAGCCACAACACTTGCATACAGCAGCTACCGGCAGCCATATATTCTGACTCAGTTGTAGAAGTGGCAACACATGCTTGTTTCTTGGAGAACCACGAAACTAGCTTGCTTCCCATGAACTGACAATGTCCAGATGTGGACTTCCTATCCAATCGATCTCCGGCTAGATCTGCATCTGAGTATCCAGTCAGTTAGATGTTGTCGTCGGTTGAATACCACAACCCAACATTTACAGTTCCCTTCAGATACTTGATGATGTTCTTTGCTGCCAACATGTGAGCTTCCCTCAGTTGAACTTGAAACCGGGCACACACTCCAACCACATAAGATATGTCTGACCGACTGGCGGTTAGATAGAGCAAAGAACCGATGATCCCTCTATACTTACTGGCATCCACGAGCTTTCCTTCAGTTCCAGGTTCAATCTTCCAGTTAGTCTTCATCGGGATCCTTGTAGTCTTACTTGTCTGCAATCCGAACTTGGTGATGAGCTCCTTAGTATACTTGGACTGATTGATGAAAATCCCTTCTGGTGACTGCTTCACTTGAAGTCCAAGAAAGTAGTTCATCTCGCCCATCATCGACATATCGAACTTCTCCTTCATGAGATTTGAAAATTTTTCACACAGTTCCTCCGACTTATAACCAAATATGATGTCATCGACGTAGATCTGCACAATAAGTATATCTTCTCCAACTTTGATGGTGAACAGGGTTTTGTCAACTGAGCCTCGTTTGAATCCCGAGTTCAGAAGAAAACCACAAAGAGTGTCATACCAAGCCCTGGGTGCTTGTTTCAAGCCATAGATTGCTTTCTTCAACTTGTACACTCTTCCATCTCCTGTCTCAAAACCGGGAGGCTGTTCAACATATACATCTTCCTTGATATCTCCGTTGAGGAAGGCACACTTCACATCCATCTGATAGACTTTGAACTTGTGAAATGCAGCATAGGCTAGAAAGATTCGGATGGCTTCCAGCCTTGCAACCGGCGCGAAGGAGTCCTCGAAATCGATTCCTTCTTGTTGGCAATATCCTTGAGCTACCAACCTTGCCTTATTCCTCACGATGAATCCAATGGCGTCTCTCTTGTTCTTGAAAATCCATTTTAGTCCAATGACTTTGACACCATTTGGTCTTTCTACCAACTCCCATACACAGTTGCGTAGAAATTCATTCAGTTCTTCTTGCATGGCTGTTGTCCAGTGAACACAGTTGAGAGCTTCCTCAACATTCTTCGGTTCTGGCACATCAGCTACAAAGCAAGATATCATGGCAACATCTCCAGCTTGCTCGAATGCCTCAAGAACTGCCAACTCTTCAGCATATTGGGCATAAGTGCTGGAATCTTCTTAAGTTGAATCTGGAATTGCAACTCTGCTCCTTGTACGCACACCTTCGGTTGGATCTCCGATGATGTTGTCAGTGGAATGATCTTCATACCATCTTCTGTTGCGTCTTCCTTCTTCTTCCAACTGTGGCTGTTCCGTGATTTGAGTTGGAGTCTTCAGAACTGGTGAATGATCAGCTGTTGAGTTTGGATCCTCAACATTGATAACATTTTGAACCGGGCTTGGTTGGGCTTCGGATGCTGATGCAGTTGGAGAGGCATCAGCTGGAGTTCCCCCTTGAGATGAGCTGGGGTCCTCGCATTCATCTTCTGAGGAGTATGGATCATCATCCTCGGTTGCCAAAACCAATGGTTCAGCTAGATTCTTTTCCCTTAGCGCTTGCGATCTGGTGAGAGCAGGTGGAACTTGTGGATTAGCTTGTTGTCCTTTAGCCTGTTCCCTGCACTCAAAAGTAGATTCATCAAAACTAACAT
This sequence comes from Schizonepeta tenuifolia, assembly GCA_029490685.1. NCBI lineage: Eukaryota > Viridiplantae > Streptophyta > Magnoliopsida > Lamiales > Lamiaceae > Schizonepeta > Schizonepeta tenuifolia. The sequence goes on along the minus strand of CM055956.1, from coordinate 21,948,714 downwards.
GAGGTGTTATCTCCACAACACGAGAGCTATTGTTGAAAACTCTATAGGCCTTGATCCGAGCAGCATATCCAAGGAATATGCCTTTCGAAGCCTTGGCATCAAAAGTTTTCAACTGAGTCTTCCCATTGTTGTAAATATAACACTTAGAACCAAAAACGCAAAAATATGAAATATCTGGTTTCCTGCGTCTCCATAGCTCGTATGGTGTCTTTCCCAACCGCTTGGTTAGAAGAGACCGGTTCTCGGTGTAGCATGCTGTGTTGATGGCCTCAGCCCAAAATCTCTTTGGCAGAGCTGAGCTTGTCAGCATGGTTGTAGCTGCATTTTTCAGTGTTCGGTTTCTTCGCTCAGCTACTCCATTCTGTTGCGGAGTACGCGCAGCTGATGTTTGATGAGTAATTCCATGCTTCTCGCAGTACTCGATGATGGTTTCATGATTTGATCGGATGGAAATAATTTTCATCTCTTGTTGGTTTGATATCCGATCCATCAACTTGGGTAGCTCATCTCGGGTTTCACTCTTATGTCGCATGAAAATGGTCCACGTATATTCGGAGAAATCATCAGTTACAACAAGGGTATACTCGTTGCCATTCATGCTTTTTGGTGTGACTGGCCCAAAGAGATCCATGTGGATCAGCTGTAACACTCGGTCGGTTGAGGGAGTTGTCTTCAACCGGAAGGAGGATCTAGCGAGCTTTCCCAACTGGCATGCACTGCAGATATGTGTTGTTGAAAACACTCGGTTTGGTATGCCTCTTGCATGTTCTTGTCTGGCAAGTCGGTTCATAGTCTTGAAATTCAGATGGTTGAGCCTTTTGTGCCACAGCCAGCTCACATCTGAACTGCTCTTTGATAACAAGCAGGTGTCAGGAAGACTACTGTTCCAGTCAGCATAGTAGACATTTCCGGTTGTCAATCGATTTCCCAACAATATGACCTGCTTTGATCCGACATTTTTAACCCTGCAGCCCTGTGCATCAAACTTGACAGAGAAACTATTATCACAGAATTGGCTGATGGAGAGCAAGTTATGCTTCAATCCATCAACATAAGAAACATTAGAAATCGAAACATGATTGGTTTCAAGGGTACCGTAACCTCTGGTGTAACCTTTTGAGTTATCACCAAAAGTAACTGAGGGTCCTTCTTTCTCCACGAAACTTCCAAGCAAATCCTTCAGATTTGTCATGTGTTTTGAGCATCCACTATCCATCACCCACATTGTTGTTGACGCTTTATTCTTCCTCAGCTATTTCTCCTGTACCTGCAAGGAGAAACTCGCTTAGGTCCCCAATTTTAGTTGGGTCCTGGAGGGTTAGAACCAGTTCCCCCTGGAACTATGAGTTGCTTTCCCCTGTATACTCGGATGGATTTATCATTCCAGATCACTTTTCCTTCATCATCAACTATAACAACGCCTCGGTTATCCTTAGGCTTGTTGTTAATAGTGATGTTCTGTTTCTTAGGAGGAGTTGGATTTCTCCCATTCTGAGCTTTCGGAGGAGAGACTTTCCCCCTGTTTTGATGGCGATTCTTATCCTGTTGAATTTGTCTGTGAGGTCGGACGCCTTGTTGGAATCTCTGTGGCTGATTCTGATTCCAACTCCCTGAATGTGGTCTGTAGCTGTTCATGCCCTGTTGGTGGTTCATATTGTGGCATGTGTATCTCCAGCTGTTCGACCTGTTCCTTATCGGTTGACTCGGTTGGAACCTTTGGTTGAACTGATGATGGAACCACTGTTGATTCAAATGATTGAACCTTTGTCGGTTCTGCGGTCGGTTCCATTCTTTTTGATGTTGACTCTAAGGTTGATGCTGAGGTCGGTTCTGATTCTGAGTTCGGTTGTGATTATGTCTTCGACGCCTCTGATTCCTCTTCTGACTTTTGGAACATTCCCCCTCGGTTGATGTCCCAACCGATGGAACATTCTGTCCTCCATCTACTACTCCTTTTCCCTTCTCAGTTGTGGTTTCCTTGGTCGGTTGAGCTTGCTGAGAGGTGGAGGTTGATTTACTTTGTGGCGACTCAGGTTCCACTGTGTTAGGTTCGACAACCTTGACCTCAACAACTTTGATGAAGGTTGCTGGAGGAATTCCACTATCTTTAATCACATCATAACCGAGTCCTGACACGTCATCCATCTGTCTACTGTAACTGATAAGATTCTCGATGATCTTGGATGACTGATACAGCTTGATTAGATTATCCTTCTCAGTTTGCAACTCCTTGATGAGGACAGTTATCTGCTCGGTTTGTCCATCTGACTTCTTTATTAGCTGGTCGATCTGAGTCTCTTGATTTTTCTACTGATCTTGCTGTTCCTTGATCTGCTTTGTCAACTCCTCATCAGTTGGAGCATTAGTTCGGTTGACTGCATTCAGTTGACTCTTGAGATTCTCAATCTCCTCTGTTTGACTCTTGATCAGATCGTCCTTCTCGGTTAAGGATTCTTCAAGTTTTGAGAACTGTTCTTAAAGACTCTTAAACTCAACCGATTGCTGATGAAGTTCTTCACTGAGTTCTTGAAAGTCACTCAAGAAGGGTTCCAACTCTTCATCCAGTGATACCTGCATGTTAGAAGTATTGGAAGAATTTAACTTAGCAGGATTAGAGTGTACCTCAGTATCATCTTGGTCGGTTCCAAGTGCCATGAGGCATTGATCCTGACTGATGGCGTTGTCGGTAGAAGTCAGCTCATCCTCATCTTCAGTGTCAGTGAAGATGTCCATGTCGTCAGCTGCTTCTTCTGCTACCATGGCCTTGTTCTTTCTAGCTTGCTTGGCCCTCAATGCTTCTCTCTCTTTCTTCGAGAGGTCTGGACAGTCTGCTTTGAAATGTCCTTCCTTGCCGCATTCAAAGCAACCGTTGGTCACAGGCTTTGAACTGTCTCGAGTTCGGTTTGATTTGTAGAATCGTTTGTATTTCCCGAACCGAGTGTCCATGTCGGATAGCTTCTTTGACAGGGCGACTATGTTCTGCTGCAGTTCCTCTCTGCTTGTCTCCTTTGCAGCTGTGTTTACAGATCTTGTTGGCCTCGATGTTCTCGATTTGGAGTAGTCGGCTCCAAGCGCTACTGACTTGGTGGCTGAACCAACATCCTCATGTCTACTCGTCTGAACCGAGGACTGAGATTTTCGTCGTTTCACCTTGTATTCATTTCCCTTTAGTATTGAGAACAGTCTTTCAGTTCCCATCTCACCAAGGTCAGCTCGGCTCTCGTGGATGTTGGTGAAGGTATCCCACTCGGCCGGTAGAGCTTGTAACACTTTGAGATTGATTTCTCTCAAGGTGTATTTTCCTCTTCGGATGGACTGGATTCTTCTGATGATGTCCATAAACTGGAGCTCTAGCTGATCAATTGTTTCATCTGTTCTCAGATAAAAGTTGTCGAAGTCTTGGCATGCATGTGAGAACTTGTTCTCCTTCGTCTCGTCGCTTCCTTCACTCAGCGATGCTAAGATTCCCACATCTCTTTGGCAGTCTCACACTCCTCTATCCAAGGCAGATAATCTTGTCCAACTATGGACATGATCGTACTCTGAGCCCAGATGTCCAACTGGCTCACCTTGGCTTCCTCTGGAGTGTAGTCTTCCGGCTGCTTCTCCACAAACTCCACAACTGTATCCCCATCGTTGGCATTTGTAGGAGTGCGAGCAATTCTCTCTTTGATGATGATCGGTCCGGACGAGAGTACTTGTTGCATCCTATGATGCTTAGACAGTAAGATCTTCTTCATCCGTGTCCTCCAGGATGTATAATTTACTACCGAGAACATGACCACGATCTTGTCCTTGATGTCCATCTGCACATAACAACAGATCAAAAATGCGAGCAAATATGCACTAGCGTGATAAAAAGATCTGTTCAGTTGACCACTGAAGAAAGCACCTCGAATTCACACCTTGTGAAACAGAGTCAGCAGTCTTTTGAACCACTGCTCTGATACCACTTGATGGTCCCGATACGAGTTCTGGTGTATGGGGGGGGATACACCAGATAAGACTTTTTAAAACAACCCTCTAAAAATAACTCAACCGAGTAAGGAAGCTCAGTTGGAATCACAACCGAGTAGGAAACACTCGGTTGGAAGTGATGTGCTGTGCGGAATGTGGTGGAAATTAACTCGTATAAATTAACTCACGCTTTTATGCACGGTTGGTCAAGAACCAAAACAGTTGAGAACTAATGCAGTTTGTATGCAGGTTAGAAGGTCAGTTGAATATACAATAAATAACTGAACAAAATAAACTCAACACACGATGATTTAACGTGGTTCGGAGAGAACTCCTACGTCCACGGGGAGTTGTGAGTCCACACAACTCTGTCAAAGTTCTTCTGGACAAACCACACAGCTTACGCGGGCTGTGCAACCGTTAAGGATAAGTTTGCGGGTACTTATCAACCTTACAGTTTAGTTTTCGGGTACTAAACAACCTATCTACTCAATTCTGGGAAGAGTAGGGTCCTAACACTCCTTTTAAGAGGAAGTGAGAAAAAGGTGGGTTCCAACTAAAAGCTCGAACACGAAGTGAGCTTTGATCTAACACTCTACGAACTCTCACAAGGTGATTTTCTCAAGGTTCGATCTAAAGATACAGAAACTAACTCTAGAACTCTCAACAAGTGATGTTCTAAGAGATTGAATGCAGTTCAACTCGTGAAGAATTTTGCTCTTTCTTTCGCTCTCTGGTTTCTTCTCGCGTGTGTGTCTTGTCATCTTCTCTGTGAATGAAGACCTCTATTTATAGGCGGAGAGAATCAACTAGCCGTTGGAAGAACTGTTGATCTCTGTTCTTTGATAGCGATGGTTTGTCTCTCATCTCTGCAGACTTTCCGGATTTGGTAACTGCATGCTTCTGCTTTTCATCTGAGACAGCCTTGTGTTGGGCCAAATGAGGTAATGACAGAGAGTCAAACCTTCACGTGACTTCCTTATTTGAAATTCAAATCTTAACAACAGACTTCCAACAAGGAGTGGTCGGTTAAGACTTTCGATCTTCAACTAACTTGATCTTCAGCTGATGTTCTACCTGAGTGCTGACAGTTGAACTCTTAGCTGACTTCAACTTCATGCTGTTGATCTTCTGGGTTTGAGTTCTACAACTGATGTTCTGAAACTGAACGCTCAGTTGTCTTCCTTGTATCTTCTCCCTTTTTGAATTCACATGGAATGAACGCTCAGTTGTTTTCCTTGCAACTGATGTTCTATCTCTTGAGTGTAACTTCCCCCTTTTTCAATGCTTCATCTAATGAATGCTCTATTGTCTTCCTCACAACTGATGTTCTATCCGAGAGAAGCCTTGTTGCCGTCTTCAGCTGGAGTCCTGTAAAGATAAAATCTTAACAAATGCTCAAACAACGAGCCTAACTACTAACATTAGGATCTGGCAACATCTACTCGGTTGGGGTCAGTTGGTTTTGGAATCAATTAAAACTTTAATAAATTTCCCAACAGGACTAGCTGGATATTACCGGGAGGTTCATCGAGGGATTTTCTAAAATTGCTAAACCTATGACACAACTGCTCAAAAAGACAGTCAAGTATATGTGGACGGATGAGTGTGAAGTAAGTTTTCAAGAACTCAAGAAAAGGTTGACTACAGCGCCGATATTAGCCGTACCAGAAGCGAACAAAGGGTATGTAGTTTATACCGACGCATCCAAAAATGGACTAGGTTGCATTTTGATGCAAGATGGGAAGGTGATAGCGTACGCGTCAAGACAACTAAGGCCACATGAGGAGAATTACCCCACACATGATCTGGAACTAGCTGCAGTCGTGCATGCACTGAAGATCTGGAGACACCATCTTTATGGAGTAAAGTGTAAGATCTTCACCGATCACAAGAGTCTAAAATATTTTTTCGAACAGAAAGAATTGAATATGAGACAAAGAAGATGGCTTGAGCTAGTGAAAGATTATGATTGCAGCATTAACTATCATCCCGGCAAGGCTAATGTAGTAGCCGATGCCTTGAGTCGTAAGGCTCAACCACAATTGGGATATCTGATAACAAGTCATGTAGCAGCGATAACAAGTCGTGTAGCAGCGCTCGTAGCAACTCCAGACTTGAGGGAAAGAATAATTAGTGCGCAAAGAAAAGACAAAGCTTTTGAGGAACTACGCTTGAAAATTAGATCTGATAATCCTGGAAGCTATCAGGAAGCAGCCGATAACGCAATCACATTTGAAGGAAGGCTATGTGTTCCAAATGATGAAGAATTAAAGAATGAGATCATGAGTGAAGCTCATGATACCCCCTATACTGCCCACCCAGGAAGTACCAAAATGTATCAGGATCTAAAGAAAATGTTTTGGTGGGAAGGATTGAAACGAGATGTAGCTTTATTTGTTGAGCGATGCTTGGCATGTCAACAAGTAAAAGCTTTGCACCAACAACCATATGGGACGTTACAGTGGTTGACGATTCTGAAATGGAAATGGGAAGGCATCACGATGGATTTTGTGACAGGTTTGCCAAGGTCTAAACGAGGGAACACTGCTATATGGGTTATAGTAGATAGAGTTACCAAATCAGCTCACTTTTTGCCAATTCCGACAACCTATGGAGCTGAGAAGCTAGCTCAATTATACGTGCGTGAGATTGTGCGTTTGCATGGAGTACCAGAGTCAATTATATCAGATAGAGATGCGAAATTCACCTCTAGGTTTTGGACTAGCTTTCAAAGGGAATTAGGCACGCAATTGGATTTCAGCACAGCTTTCCACCCACAAACGGATGGACAGTCTGAGAGGACGATTCAAACTCTAGAAGACATGTTGAGAACTATGGTGTTAGATCATAGCAAAAATTGGGAGCACATTTTACCACTGATCGAGTTTGCGAACAACAACAGCTACCAAGCAACGATAGGTATGGCCCCTTATGAAGCACTATACGGAAAGAAGTGTAAATCACCACTTTATTGGGATGAAGTAGGTGAGAGAAAGGTTCTAGGGCCAGATGCAGTCAATGATATGATCGAGATCGTCCATAAGATACGACAAAGGATACTAGAGGCTCAGACTCGACAGAAGTCCTATGCAGATACGCGCCGAACTGAACTGGAATTCCAAAGTGGAGATAAAGTTTTTCTCAAAGTTTTCCCTTCTAGAGGGATAGTTAGATTTGGCGTCAAAGGAAAGCTTAGACCTCGTTTTATAGGTCCATTTGAAATCTTAGAGAGAATTGGTCCAGTCGCTTATAGATTTGCTTTGCCGCCGAGTCTCGGAAGTGTTCACAATATTTTTCACGTTTCTCAATTGAGAAAGTATGTCTTTGACCCCAAGCATGTGATCCATCAGCACGACATAGTCCTTAGCCCCGATTTAAGCTATGAAGAGAGACCATAAGCGATATTAGACAAAAAGGTGCAAGAGCTGAGGAATAAATCGATTTCCTTAGTAAAAGTTCTATGGAGTCACCACGGACAAGAAGAAGCCATGTGGGAGCTCGAAAGCAAGATGAGAGAGAAATACCCGGAACTCTTTGGAGAGGTATGTAAATTTCGGGACGAAATTTCTTTTTAGAGGGGTAGGATGTAACGTCCCGATCTTTTAATCCGGAATTAATTAAAATTTAAGGCCGTAAATAGGGCTCTTGCATTCTTAAGAAATTAAAATCGAGTTAAAGTGACGAGTCTAATTATATTCTCGTGTTAAAGTATCGGAATTAGAATTTCTAAATTTGTTATATGATTACTAGTGGAGTCATTTTTCTCAATTATTCCCGTTCCATAAATCACGAAATATTTTTGTCCGACTAATAATTTTAAGTTGCGACTCGAGAAAATAATTATACGACTTTCTTACGATACCCGGATGTTTATATCTGTGTGAAAAAGAATCCCATGTATTTTTTTTTCTAGAATAAAATAAAGTAAAAAAAAATTAATTATTTTTCTCCTACCACCAAAATTTGACAACACACCTATTCTACTCTACCCACCGCACTTTTTACCATTCCCTTTCCTGGAGTAAAAAGAAGCAGCAAACCTCTCCCTCCCCATTCTTAATTCTGCCGGAAAAAAAATTCAAGGAGAGAGAGAAGAGAGCTCATTCCATTCTTTCCCATTAGAGCTCAAGTGTTGGTCTTCCTTGTGGTTCGATCTTTCAATCCAAGTCTATATTCAAGGAGGTCAGTTTCCCCTCTTCCCTTCCATCCAAACAAAATCTATTTTGACCATTCCTTGCCTTTTCGAAAAAATTGTCAGAACTTGGGGTGGGTGTCTAAGTTTCAACTTCTATTATGATATTTATTGGGTGTTTACTTGATTTTTCTGAAGAGTGAAAATTGAATGAGTTCAATTGAATTGGTGGTAAGTGCAGTTTGATAATTGGATTGAGAATAAAAAAACTGATTTCTTGTTTTATTATGTAAGTAATTCTTAGTTATAAAGATGTTGCGAATAAAAGAAAAGGAAATGGCCGATATGGATAATTCGATTTGGGTATTTCAATTACTAACAGTATATATATACCTGACCTTGATATGCCTTGTATATATGGGTGAGTGTCAGTATGTTAAAGTATAAGAAAAGAAATGATAAGTGTGATATTTTTGTGCATTTCCTAGTATGAGAAGTAAAAGATTTATGTATAACATGTTGATTATGAGTGGACATGCGTGATGATGTTTGCTTCAAATGAGAAATTAAGTGATTGTGGTTGATATGATAAATTAAATGAGAGAAAGATGAAACATGATTAGTGTTGAATGATTAGACGTATAGTTCTTCATTTTCGCAGTGAATCTGCAGTTCTGCCATGTTTTAGGAAAACTGTCATAACTCCTTGCTCGTTTAGATTTTTTGAGATCTGCAAGTTGGGTTGGAAAATAGACATCCGTAGCTTTCTAATGATATAAATTATGCCCCCTAACTCTGTCTGTGCTGTTCCAGAATTTCGTCTGTGTACAGAGCTTGTGCACAGATTTTTGTTTGTGAAAATGCTAAGTGTTAATTGTTTGTTTCTTGAACCAAGGAGCATGAAAAGTGAAGTATAGTTATCGTTTAATATTTAAGTGATGTCCTAATGTCTTGTATGGTCAAGATGAGTTCCTAGTTAATTTCTTAGTTTCTTTAAAAGACTTAGATTGAATGCAAAGCCCTAAAGCCTAAAGTCTAAAGTCTAAAGTCCTTGATTAACGAGTCCGTTATTCGTAGAAATCATTAGGCTCGATCCCCCTCTAAAGTTTAGTTGTTTGCGATGTAAGGTGGAGCTAGGAAGTGAAGCTTAAAGATGAGTTGAAGGACGTTATCGCCTTGTTTTCTTTTGCAATACCAGGTGGGCTTTCTAACGAAAATGAATCGAGCTCGTACTCGTTATTTGAAATGCTTTGAAAATGATCCTTGTTTGAAATGATTATCATGCATAAAATGTTTTATGTGGATTCTTATATACCTATCTACGTTGGCTTGCCAACTTATGAAAAACGATTGGATCTCGAGCTAGACAAAGGTCGCTAGCCGAGGTTAGTGTACACAGTACTCGAGATTGTGAGCTATCTCTTCGGAGTGGCCGATCTCGGGGAGTAGCGTTCGCGGAAGGTGGCCACCTTCCCCGGCGTATTTGGATATGGTTATATGATGATGACATTGCGCAATAAGAGATAAAATGATTTAGTAAGCACAAGATTTTCCTAAAACCCCTGTGTGTTACTGCTTTATATGCATGATAATAAATATGAAAGCATTTTTTTTTTTTTATATTTTAGTACGTGTTCACTGAGTACCTCGTACTCAGCCCTGCATATCTTTTAAAACTGTGCAGGTTGAGCTGACGACGTGATGGCGGGTGTTGAGTGGAAGCTTTTGTCTTATGAAATGATGTCAAGCCCCGGTTATATATCTTCACATATGTAACCCAACCATGTCTTTCCGCTACAAACACTGTGTTTTGTGTAGTCCTTTTGTTAAGACTTATTATCTAAATATTTGGAATCTATTCTAAGTATTTCTCGACTATTTATGATATGTACGTCACCTAAGTGCTAAATCGTTCCTCGGAATTAATTCCTTTACCTATATTATGTAATGTTATTTATGAATCGTTATATTATCTCTTCATTGGAAAGTTCTCACCCCTTTCTTTCCCGCTTCTTAATTCCCACCCCAAGTCACGCCTCGATTGTGCCGTCCTTAGGGATTTGAGGCTGTGACATCGAGTATCGCTCATTTGATTTGATATATATAGAAAAGCCCACACATTTTTGATAGAAAGCCCACCTTAGGCGATTTACAGAACAACTAAAGCTTCCGTCTTCTGTCTTCCGTCCTGTCTTCTAAACTCGACTTCCTCCTTTTATCACAAATAATCACACTTTAGTAAACGGTCGCAACGATAAAAGAAACAGAAAATCAAATTCGGTTTAAGACTTTTAGGCCTTTGCACTTTAACTAATCTCTTTCGATTAACTAAGAAACAAGACTCGAACATTTCTCATTTAGAACTAACTCGATTCCTTACTCGACACTTAGGTCAGTTAATAACGGAAGTTGATAACTTATAACGACTTAAAAGTTCTCAAGGAACGAAGTTAAAAAGAATTCAACTTTGAGAAATTAGGTTTACAAACTTCTCTGCACAAGACAGTAGTTCTGGAGTTCATACAGAACAGAATTCTGCGATACAGGGGATGAAATTGGTACCAAAAGAAAGCTACGGATGTCTAGTTTAATTTCCAATTTACGGATCTCAATTTCGTTAAGCGAGTAGAAAGTTATGATAGTTTTCGTAAAGGGTCGCAAAATAGTCCTCGGTAACCCTAATGCTCGATAAAACTCGACGCATAATTCCCTAGGTTTGATCAATGCTATACAACCTTTAAGCTCACGAAATTATTATCATTTTACAGTTAAGACACATGTTCCTTTATCGGGAATACCTTCACGTCTCTTGATTAAACAAACGACGAGCATTTCCTCGTCTTTTTCAACTATCCAATTACTAAACCAAATTTCATTTCAATTCCAACTTTAATCTTCTAACTTCTATATTCATATCTCGTATGGAAATATCGTCAACTACAATCTCTTTCGTTAATCGACAACAAATACTAATATCAAATTAGTTTCCTCATTCGACTTTTCTATCGACAATTAAATTCGATTACCGTCTCTTACCAAAAACTCGACTTTCTTAGAATTCGTTCAAATTTTCCAATTACGTTCAACAACTACCAAGATTTACCAATATGAAAACCATATACTCAAATTATTATCGAATCTTAACTTATCATCGGTTCTTCATCTCTTACGATTTCTATTTTATTTTTAGAAAAATCCAATTAAATTATATGATGAACTATACACTTACTACATCTCATAAATCATATTACATCATCCAAATCATATCAATTACTCCATCAAATCCCTACTTCTTTCTCTCTTACAACTTGGTTTCTATTTTTAGAAAATTCTCAATTAATTCTCACATCAATATACTAATACATAGAACACAAATCCACAAATCAATCATCTAAAATCGAACTTAATCTTCAACTAAAATTTTACATAAATTTCGGTCATAATCTAATAATTAGAAGTATGATTTTCATTAAATTCCAACCATAGAAATCCAATCTTAGGCATGAAATAACATGTATTAAACTTAGAACATCATCCTACATCTCATGAATTTTTCGAAAAAAACTATACTTGAAGGAATGAAGTTTTGTTCGGTTCATACTATAGAGGGAGCTCTTACCTTGACGATTATGTGATCGGATTTAAGTTTGATCGGAAGATGAACTAGTTGTGGAGCTTGAAAGCTTGAAGAACTTCAACAATGGTGGAAGAGAGAGAGATGAGAGAGAGAAGAGAGGAGATGGCGGCAATGAAAGGGAGAGAAAAGAGAGAAAATGTGATGAGGTGTTTGATAATTATAACATAAAGTAGAATAATATCTAACAAGGTGAGTCATGGGGTGTAGGTGGTGGTTTATGCTTGATTTTTAAGCAAAAATATCGCGTTTCACGGGTCTAATACGGCGTTTATAAATCGAGAAATTAAAATCCTAGACAGTTACGTTTTTGACGAAATCTAATTCAACCGCTAGATTAGAAATAAATCACTTACTCGGAAAGCATATTTCGATTTCCGAAATTCGATGAAAAGTCGGGATAAGACAGTCCAAATTTCGCCCGGAAAAATAATAAAAACTGATTTTCTCCAGTAGACTCGTATCGCATAAAAAGTGAATGTAAAGTCTGACGGTTTTTCGATCTGAGTTTTCAAACGAAAATTCTATCGGACGCGAAAATCCTAATACAGTAGTCGTTCAACCGACTTCTGAAATTTATTTTCAGAAATGGATTCACCGTTAGTCTTAGAATCGAAAATCCTTAACTTAATAATTAAATTTTTATTTTAGCGACGGAAGAAATATCTGGGGTATTACACCACATTTCTACAAGTTTAATATCATTTGTTTGTGATTGCATATATAATTGAAATTTGTTTGAGATTTGAGGATAGCATGTGTGAAAATTATACTTTTCTAGATACGATGTTGTTAATCTCGTACATGAGGGTGACCAATTTATGCTACGACAATATACTAATTATTTTAATTTATATGCAAAGCATAATACCTAACCTTGAATACAATTAGATACAAAGAAAGTTGTTAAATCTACAATCATGTACGAGTTAAAGTGTCACAGCCCCAAATCCTGAGGGACGGCAGAAGCCGGGGTGCGACTGGGATTGAATTAAAGAAGCGGGGAAGAAAAAGGGATGAATGAATAAACATAACATTAAAGAAAGAAATTCTATGAATGAGACTTCATTAGCAAAAGACAGAGTTGATCTCGAAGAATCACTCGAACAAGATCTCAAAAGATTCTAAGTTATAAGTACAGAACTGAAACCCCAAAGTGATATTTATATTTACATGAGTGAGTCTAGAGTTTGGCAGCGGAATTGTAACTACATACTACAGTCTTCTCCTATTGACAACAATAACTCCTAACTCAACCGTCACCACTTCCGTCGCTTCAACCTGCACATTTAGAAAACATATGCAGGGCTAAGTACAAAAGAACTTAGTGGGCACATTGCCGAAAATATAATCATAAGTATAGATAAAACAGGCATTTCATATCTGTAGCGTACTGGGGTTTTTCTTTTTTTAAGAGCCCGTGCCTACTAAACATTTTCTTTTCTCATAAATCACTCGGCCGAGCATTTTCTGACAGATATTACGTTCAAATCTTGACCAGTCATAATTCACCGTGGCTGGCTACCTCTCAATAGGATACCACATACACCACATGCTACAAAGTGCACTAACTTTGGATAGCTAGTCTCAAAGTCCGATTGTTTAGTTAACACCTAATGGTTAACTCATAATTCTGGAAAGCACGATGGCTAACTCAGAAAGGTACAAGAGAACTCACATAAAACACAAAATAGTTTATGCCTGATTATCCCTTTGAAACCACAGTAATCAAAGCTCATAAAGAATCACTTTCGATTTGTGGAAAAACCCACATTTTATTTGTTATATAATAGAAAGCCCACCTTAAAGATTACAGAACTTCTAATCGAGCTTCCGTTCTTCAATCTTCCATCCTATCCTTGTGCTGACTTCCTCCTTCATCGTACATAATCATACTTTGATAAGTCGTCGATACGATAAAAGAAAAATGGAAATCGAAAACGAAATCGAATTAGTCTTTTAAGCTTTTTAGGCATTTGCACGCTAAACTAGATTCTTTTAGTTAAACAGGAATGAGACTCGAACGCATCTCGTTTAGAACTCATCTGGTTCCTTACTCGACACTTATGTCGGTAAAAACTAAAGTCGATAGCTTACAACGACTTATAAGATCAAAAGGAAACAAGTTGAAAAGAAATCAACTTAAGAAACTATGTTTTGAAAGTTCACTGCACAAGGTCAGTAAGTCCACCCAGAACAGGGGATTTCGAAACAGGGGATAAATCTTATACCAAAATAAAGGTACGGGTGTCTAGTTTACTCTCCAATTTGCGGATCTCAATTCCGATAAACGAGCTAAAAGATATGGCAGTTTCCGTGAAGGGTCGCAAAACAGTCCGAGTTTAACCCTAAGGCTCGATAACTCGGCGCACGACTTCCTAGGTTCGACTTACGTTATTCCACTTCATTTACCACGAAATTCCTGACTCAATGCAGTCTACACGTATCCTCATACGTGTTGAACCCCTTTTCATTTCTCATTTATAAGCTCGACGTTTAAAACCTCGTCTCATTAACTACGCAATTACTATACCAAATTCAAGTTCTCGTTCAATTCCTAACTTCTCGATTTCGATTATAGCCTATCATTCTATAGCTCGGAGGAACATGTCATCAACTACAAACTTGATCACTTATCATTAACGATCATTAATAATCAATTACTTTCTTTATTCGTCTTTTCTATCGTTACTTAGGATCGTTGTTTCGTTTCTTACCACAATTCCAATGTCATTAGAATTCAATCAAATTCTACAATCTTATTCATCATCTATCAAGAATCATATTCACGTAAATCATAACCTCAAACTATTATCTAATCTCGACTTATCGTCCGTCGTTCGTCTCTTACGATAAATTTTACGTTCTCCGTTTTCGTTCAAATTTTACGACAACGATTATCATCTAACGAGCATTACTAACATGCAAATCATATTATCAAAACATTTAACGAGCTCTAACTTATCGTGTTGTCTTTGTCTCTTACATTTTTTGTTTTATTTTTAGAAAAATCTCAATTAAATATATAATCGTCCTCATGCATTGTATATCTCATTTCCATTAAACAATTGAGCATATCATAACATTTACTATCCTAAATCGAGCATCCTTCGTCTCTTAGGTTTCAAATTTTATTTTTAGAAAAATCTAAAACAATTCCTAGAGTCAATTAACATCATGAGGAATACTAATAATCTATCATTCAATCGACAAAGAAATTGAGCTACGATCAAAGCCCCAATTTTTCCCCCGAAATCGGTAAACGCTAAGACAAGAGGTTCTTGATTTCTTTCTCTAATTCATCCATAGAACTTGATTCTAAACATCGTGGAACATGATTCGATCAAAGGACAACATGCTACTTCATTCCTCAAATTTTCGAAAAAAATGAAAATGGGGGAAACAAGATTTGTTCGGTTCAAATGATAGACGAAGTTCTTACCTTTCGTATTATGGACTCAGAAATGAAAATGATCGGTAGGTGGAAGACTTGAATGCTGGAGAAAAGCTTGGAGTGGAGCTTCAATGGTGGAAGAATGAAGAAAAAAATGTAAGAGAGAGATGGAGCAAGGTGGCGGTAATGAGGGGTATAAGGGGAGGGATGATGACTCACTATAGTGAGTCATAAAGTTTAAGAAATATCCTACAAAGTATAGTGACTCGTTAGGACATGTTTGGCGAGGAATTATTTGACGAAATATCTCGTTTTCGGCTCTTAAACGTCGATTTAAAGGTCGAGAAATACTTTCTTAGTTGGTTATAAATTCGACAAAATCTAATTCGTCCGTTAGATTGGAAATAATTTACGTACTCGGAAAACCTAATTCGTTTTTCAAAATTCAAAAAAAAGTCGGGACGTCACAGTCCAAAATTCGTCCGGAAAATCATAAAAACTAACTTTCTCCGGTGAACTCGTATCGAAGAAAAAGTGAATGTAAATTCTGACGGAATTTAATTCTGAGCTTTCGGACGAAAAATCTATCGGACGCGAAAAACCCTAATACAGTAGTCGTTCGTCCGATTTCTGGAAATTATTTTCGGAAACGGATTTCACCGCAAATCTTAGAATTTAATTTCATGATCTTAGGCGTGCAAAGCCATAATTATTATTAACTTTTTTTTAAAGAAAGTAGAAATTATCGGGGTATTACATAAAGCAAAATCGTAACAATTCAAGTACAAATTTTAGAAATATCGTAACAACATGCACACATACAATTTGTAATCTCGTGTACGAGATTATAAATGTCGTATCAACCTATGTAAATGCATTCACAAAAACTGTGTATTTATAGCCACATTTCTACAAATTTAATATATATCGTAGCACGAAGTTATTATTTCGTAGCACACGGTGCTCCAGATATTGCTACGACTTGATAATATTCATAATAATAATAGTGCCACCTTGTTAAATAATGAATCGTAAAACACATAATCACTTATGAAATAATTGTAGCCACGCTATAGCTATGAAATTCCTATATATCGTAACATGCGATGCAAAAACATGTTGGATTTGTTACGATTGCATGTATAATTGAGATTTGTTTGAGATTTGAGGATACCATGTGTGAAAAATAGTACTTCTGTAGATACAATATTGTTAATCTTGTACGTGGGGGTGAACAATTGATGCCACAAAATACGAATTGTTTGTAGTTTGTTACGAGATTTGTTACGATATTAGGAATCAAGCTTTAGGATTGGCACAAAATAAGAATGCACGTGTGTAGTTTGTTTTCAAATTTGTAATATCATACGTGAGGGTGATTGCATGTGGGTATGTTGATACGATATTCCCAAAACATGCATGAATTGGTGATTCTCGAGTACGAGTTAAACAAAATCGTAGCCACAGAAGTACGATATTCAGAATATCGTAACATCGTAGAAACATGGAATTCCAGAAACACAACCAAATCATAATATCGTGTCAAATCGTACCAAATATGTAATAATATTTCCCAAAAGTGCCACAAACATGCATGAATTGGTCAGTCTCGAGTACAAGTTTAACAAAATCGTAGACATAAAAGTACGATATTACGAATATCATAACATTATACACATATGCTACGAGTGTACGAGTTCAACAAAAATCATGTCATCTGTATATCTTTCAACCGCCATGAACAACAAATTTCCAGATCTCCAACCTCAGATCTAATCGAAATTCTTCTCCAAACCAAAGAAAATCAATGAAAACAAACTACTATACCTCCATCATTGTTTAAATCGAAGAAAAACTTCCGAGAACAAGCTTTGAAGAAAAAAAAACGAAAAACTCCAAATCACAACCCGCAAGAAAAAAACAACAACAAAACTTGTGAAGAATTCTCAAAGAAACTGAAAAAAAAAAATGATTTGGAGAAAGGAGAAAGATAGAACATGGTTCTGCAAAAACTGAGAATAAAAAAACGAGAGAGAAGAAGAGAGAGAGAGTTGTAGGTTTATGAGAGAGAAAGCTTGGACGGAGAAGACGACTTGGACGAGGCGGCGGCAGAGAAGGAGAGGAGCGGGGTGGCGGCAGAGAAGGAGAGGAGTGGAGCGACGCCGGAGATGAGTTATTGTTATTTTGAGAGAATTCGTAGAGAGAGAAAAAGAAGAAGAAAGAGAAATCTGCAGAGAAAAGGGAAGAGAACAAAGAGAAGAGAGAAAAAAATTAGTGGGTTTACTGAAGTAAGGATATTTTGGTCTCATCAACTCAAACTTGAGGTCTTTTTTATGTAATTTAAGTTGGGGTACAACATTATTGTTTTTATCTAGAGGGTGGCTATAAACATTAATAAACTCTAAAATTATTCTTTGGTTGAACTTACAAAATGATAAAAACTATCACATATCGGTCACCTCGTCCGATCACCTTGTTCGACACAATACAGGGGGAATTGAAATAAAAGACAAAAGATTCTTGTTGATTTCACAAACCACATCCGACACATTTGACCTTCTTTTTGAGTTTAATTAGGAATAAGTGACAGATGAAGGTGGAGACAGTTAATAATTAGATAAATTACCCCACCCACCACTATGGTGAATCTGCCCACAACCCCCGATAAGAGTTAACGGGTCTAAAAGGACCGTAACTTTTTATTTTTTGGTAAAATAATTTTTTTGGACGGGTCCTGAAAAAAAGGACCATAACTTTTTTATTTTTCGCAATTTTGCTCCTTTTTCCGGTCCGAAGTGAGTTTAATGGGCTTTTTGACACGTCGTGTATACGTGTACATGCCAAATAAGCAATTTCGCCACTTCATTTTTTTTATGAATGGCATCATGATTATGCACGAACATGTACAATGTTTGTAAATATTTCTTCATATTGTGCTCTTAGAGTTTGTCATATAATATCCCTATTTTCTTTTTAATGTGTAAAACAATCACATGTACGAATATAGTAGTCATAGAACGAAGAGCTGATATTCTTACTTATTTATTTGCGTAAAAATTAATTTTTGATTGAGTTTTAAGCAAAAAAATCAATAAATTGTAGAATTTAATAATTTATTTGTGTACATTGCCTATGTGGTTTAACACATTTATGATATATTGGACTTGTACGTGTGTACAATATATGTTTAATTTTATACATTTTTCAAGTATAAAAGCGGGAAAAATTTGGTGGCAAAATTGCTTATTTGGCATGTACACGTGTTACATAATGTGTCAAAAAGCCCATTAAACTCACTTCGGGCCAGAAAAAGGGGCGAAAATGCGGAAAAAAAAGATACGATCTTTGCTAAAAAATGAAAAGTTACGGTTCTTTAGGCCAGTTAGCTCCCCCAATAACAACAGATTTTCCTCTCGACACTATAAAACCTAAATCCCGCCTCACTATATAAACTTTCAATCCCCCCACCTGAAGGGTTATATATGAAATCAATACTTTTGCTTATATACAATTGTTACTAATTTCACTATAATTCTTCAATCTGTAAAATTATTTACTATAATTCTTCAATCTGAAATTATTTATTATTACATATTAATTATTGAGTTCTTTTCAGAAATACACCAAACCAAATAAAAGTAGTTAATATATAAACTAAGTTTTAAAACTAGATGTTTAATATACTTTTTCTAATGAAATTACAAAATTACCCTTTTATTTATAGTTGAATAAAGAAAATAGATACTTGAGAAACACTCCTGTGCAGACTTTTGCACCAAGTCTGCACAGAACCCGACCCGACCCGACCCGCCACGCCCCGCCCCGACCCGGGCGTGAGGTCCATGCACCGTGCGTGAGCCCCACGCTCCCCAATTTTTTATTTTATTTTATTTTTATTTTTTTTATTATTTATTTCCAGATTTTTTTCCCCGTCGGAGCCTTCGGCTCCGATTTTACGGCTTTGCCTTCGCTCCGATTACTAAAATAAGGATAATCGGCGGGCAACATTTTGGACTTTTACGGCTCGCTCGGAGGCCTTCGGCTCCCCTCGCTCGCGTCTTGACCATAGAAGATGCGACAAACAAAAAAAAAAATTAAAAAAAATAATTGGAAAAAAAAAACTGGTCAAAAGGGGGTTTGACTGGGTCAAATGGGTCGGGTCAGGGGCGGGTCGGGTCAAATGGACGGGTGTTGTACGGTGGAACAGTTGCACCCAAATTTTTGTCTAGATACTTGTAATACCCCGAACTTTCGTAAGTCTCTGGGTGCGTTCTAATTAAATAACGAGTCTTGAGGAATAAAAAATTTTCTAAAATAAAAAGAAGTGACTGAAAAGACCAAAATGCCCCTACGTGAGTTTATTTGTCTTTAATGATTGAGTTGAGGATGTGATGCAATGATTGAGTTTATTTATATGAGTTTGAGCATGAGTGTAATTTTCAGAGAATTCCGAGAATTTTTACTTTTGAGTGAATAGTATCAGTAACCGAGAAAACACTATTCACTGATGAACTTAGAAATTTACCCAATTAGCATGTTTTGAACCTAGAATTAATTCTAAGGTCATTGAGATATGATAGAAGCTCATCCGAGATCACTTGAGAGAGTTATAAGAATTTGATCTTTAACGGATTAATTGGCCAACTAATTTTTAGGTTTTCTTCGTTATTTGGAATTTAGACCTAAAAATTAGATAATCGGAATCCTTGATTTATTTAATAGGACATGAGATAGGTTTGAGATATTTTTAGTGTCGGAAATGAGACGAGGAGAGATTAGAGCCGTTTTCAGCATAAATGAAATAATATGGACTTTATATCCGAAAAACTTTTTCAACCGGTGAATTTTATATGTAATAAAATAAAGAAAAATCTCTCTCATCTCTCTCCCTCTCCCACCGACCTCTCTCTCAATAATATCTCTCTCAAATACCCTATTTTCAACATCTAAAGGAATATCATCATTTTATTCCTAATAATAGTCAAGGACTTATTCTATAAGCCATTTCATTCATCATATCATTCATCAACAATTCATTTCTCTCAAATCATCTCTTTCTCTCTCTTGAAAATTCTCAAGCAAGCTGTCACACCCCGACTCTCGAGGTGCGACTTACGAACACTTACGCGACTTAACCAACTAACAATTAACTCAAACACGGGGAACATGCTCGGGGAAAAGATTAATGAAAAGCAATATCACTCGAATAAGACCATCAAAGACATATTGAAGCAAAAACCGAGCATTTTAAACTACATATCAACACGAATATGATAAGTACTTCAAGTTATGGAGAACGAGATTCAACAAAACATTAAAACCAACGAGCACATTGCTCGGAATCAAAAGCAAGTATCAAAGTGTATATCAACAGACTTTCATTTCAAAAGAGTTGCAGTGGAAACTTGACTCAATTCCCAACATTTACACGTATGGAGACGTGCAAATGCCAGTCCGACATCCAACTTGATTCAACCAAAAACACCACACCACCAAGCGTCCATGCCATCATCATCCTGTCAACCTGCACGTTTAGAAATACACGCAGGGCTGAGTACTTCGTACTCAGTGAACACATGCCGAAAATATTAGGAAAAGATGCTCTTAAAGGCTATATCAATTGAACTCGCCTTGCCGAAGCATCACAAGTATCTATACGATTTAAAACGGTTTTACTTGTGCATGCTAAAACATTTTCTTTTAAATAGACTGCGCAGTCAAAACATAATATATACTCAACAGTATGCATCATCTGTCATAAATTTACTCACTGTGCCGAGAAGTAGGCCTCCTTCTCGAACACTGTGACTGGCCTAACCGAAGCAAGGCTCACAGTCACCTCAACATTTAACATACCACACGTGGGTTCCTGCCTTTCATAGGATAATAATAATCTCAAGAAAACAGATGATAACACATACCAAACTCAATAAAAACGGCAAGTCAATCACATTTTAAGAATCACATAATAATACTCGATAGCATAATAACATTCATCGACAGTTTTGGTTCAGAAAAGCCTACCTGACTTCCGACGTTCTAGCTAGGCGGCTTAAGGGCTATCTGTCCTCGCTTACTTTTCCGTCCGGCTTGATCCTTCACAGTTCGACATCGATAAAGAAGATAAGATACTACGCAAGACGGATATTAGACATTGGTTTCGACTGAAGGACTTCTACTTGAGTCGTTTCTCTCAAAGCTATTCTTTTCTAAGACAATCTCGCATTCTCGTATTTAAGCCATTGACTCTACTTGATAATTGGTTAATACTACTAACCAATGTCTTAGCACTTCTCGCTTTAATTATGAAACGGCGTCTATCTAAATTCTATTACTCGAGCTTTCTTTTATAACTTAATCAATTCTTGATTTAATTAACAACTCAATAGCTCAATTATTTTGAATACAAACAAACTTAATAATTCTTCACGTTATCACCAAATAATATCATTCACTCAAACAAATTAATTCAATTGCATAATAAATCAAATAAATCAAACACATTGTTTCAAATTCAATCAAATTTCAAGACACATTAACATTTATTCAATTTTTATTTTAGAACTTAATTCAAATAAAAACTCAAACAATATAATTTATCTTTCTCGACTTATAAACAACACTTTTCCAAACTCATTGTCTTATGAAACCTATTATAAATTTTTACTCAATTAATAAAAATTCTTTTTATTTTTATTAAACTCTTATGAAATAGGAATTTCATTTCTATTTCTAACTCGATTCTCATTCTTAACTCAACTATTACTCTTCTAATTATCATCTCGGCAATTCTTCTCAGTTTATTCTTAATCCACACGGTTTGAAAAATAACTTATTTAATTAATTTTAATTAATTACTTTCAAAATCATTACTCGATATCTTATTCCGTTATTTTCTTGGTTAAACTATACGAATATTTAAACTTAACTCGTCTAACACTTTTCTTCGACTCTATTAAAACTTCTCTTTACTTTCTTATTATTTTATTCTCTTTATTTTAACTCGATTTTCTCGACTCTTATTTATTTAATTAAGAAATTTCTTTTCCTCTTTTATTTATTAACTTAAGACTAATTTCTTAATTAATAAATTTTCCTTTATTTTTCAATTAATTTTTATTTCAATAAAAATCTAGATTATTTTATTAACTTGATTACAAAATTTCTTTTTGATTTAATTTAATCAAAACTCAAATCTTCAAGATTTATCTTATGAACACTTAGAACACTTAAAACACTTACTAGATATATTCTTCTATGTACTTTTTAATTCTTAACACCTTTAAAGCTTTAAAACTTCATTCTTTTATCACAATAAATCCTATTATCATCTAGGATTCAAATTAACACTTTAATACACATCAACATCATTTTAACATCAAAATCACTAAATCATCATATAATTATTTCTTCAAAAATCACATGCATGTGTCGATTTTTCTCATACTTAACAACATAAAGATTAAATCATCACATCTCACAATAATCTCATGCTCAAAACATCACTTAAATCATCAACAAAATCAACAAAATAATTCCTTCTTTTCTTCCCAAAACTCACGGCATTTAGGGTAATTAATTTCTCAATTTTTCATGCACATATACTCATTCAAAACATGTTCAAAAACATAAATCAAGCATCAAAGTAACAAAAACTCAAGAAAATCATTTTTCCTTATTTTTCTTCCTATTTTTCGGTATTAGCAATATTTTAGGGTTTTTAATTTCTTTTTCTTCTCTTAATTCATCGATAAAATCCTAGGGTTCGATTCTCCTATCGATTTTTCCTCACTCGATCTTCACATCGGTAACTTAGGTTTGCCTAAACATAAAATAAATGCCATGCATGCATGTTTTCTTTCTTTTAGGGCTTATAGAGATACATATATACAAGAAATCAAATGAATTATCATACTTTAGAAAATAAATTGGATCTTCTCCTCTTGATCTTCTTGAAACCGAAATTGGTGGGGAAATGGGGTTCAAACTTCTAGCTTGGATTCACCATGGAAGAAATCTGTCACAGCCCCATATCCCGAGGGACGGCAGAAGCCGGGGTGCGACTGGGGTTGGATTAAAGAAGCGGGGAAGAAGGGGGATGAAAGAATAAACATACATACATGACATCTTATCTTCAATGAACAATACTTTATAAACGAAAGGAAAGAGTTAATCTCGAAAGATTACTCGAGCAAGATACATCAAAAGCTTCTAAGTTATAAACAGGACTCAGGCTACAGTGATTTATATATATACAACAAAAGTCTTAGAGTTTAGCAGCGGAAAAGTGAGATATGAATACAAGTCTTTCCTATCTCTATTCAACCCTAACTCAACCGTCCACCGCTGCTGTCGCTTCAACCTGCACATTTAGAAAACATATGCAGGGCTAAGTACAAAAGTACTTAGTGGGCACGTTGCCGAAAACATAATCATAAGTTTAGATAAACAGGCATCTCATTTTATAGCGCATCGGGGTTTTCATTTAAAAGAGCCCGTGCCTATTAAAATTTGCATTTCATTCATAAAGTAGCTTGCAAGCATTTTTCATAGATATTACGTTCAAATCTTGACCAGTCATAATTCACCGTGGCTGGCTACCCCTCAACAGGATACCACATACACCACAGGCTACAAGTGCACTAACTCTGGAATGCCCCTTTTGACTAACTCAGAGCCGATCGTTAGTTAACCCATTTTGATTAACTCATAAGGTACAAGAGAACTCACATAAAACACAAAACAGTTCATGCCATGATTATCACTTTGAAGACATGATTATCAAAGAGATAAAAAAAAGGTTTTCGAGCATTGCTCATTTTATTTGATATATAGGAAAAAGCCCACCTTATAGATTACAGAACAAGACACGTGCTTCCGTCTTCTGGTCTGCGTCCTAACCTTGGTGTCGACTTCCTCCTTCATCGTAAAAATCATACTTTAAAGCTCGAACGCAAACGATAAACGAATACGAAAAGAATCGGATTAAGTTTTTGTTCTTTAGACGTTTTAGGCATTTGCACGCTAACTAAACTCTTTTAGTTAAAAAAAAAGAAACGAGATATGAACGCATCTCGTTTAACACTCACTCAGTTCTGTACTCGACATTTTAGGTCGGTATAAAGAAGGTAGTCGATAACTTGAAACGACTAAAAAGATCGAAAGAGTTCAAGTTGAGAAGAATTCAACTTAAGAAACTACATTTTAAACATGCACTGCACGAGGTCAGTAAGTCTGTCCAGAACAGGGGATTGCGAAACAGGGGTCGAATCTTATACCAAAAGAAAGGTACGGGTGTCTAGTTTACTCTCCAATTCGCGGATCTTGATTCCGATTAACGAGCTAGGAGATATCGCAGTTTCCGTGGAACGTCGCAAAAACTGCCGAGTTAACCCTAAGGCTTGATAAAATCGACGCACGCTTTTCTAGGTTCGATTAAAGCTTAAACACTTTTATTTTCGCACAAAAACTGACCCAAGGCAGTCACATATTATTATACGTGATAAACCCCTTTCCATTTCTCGATTATAAACACGACGATCAAAACTCGTCGTTCAAACTATACAATTACTAAACCAATTCAAGTTCCTAATTCAATTCCTAATTTCTCGGTTTCAATTATAACCTATCATTTCATAACTCGGATTAACACGTCGTCAACTACGAACTTGTTCACTTAATGATAAGATTCATTAATATCCAATTATTTTCTTGGTTCGACTTTTCCATCGATACTTAGGCTCGTTGCTTCGTTTCTTACCAAAATTTCAACGTTATTAGAATCCGATTAAATTCTACAACATTATTCGACATCTATCAAGACTCATTAGTAAGTGATCCATATCCTTAACTCATTAACCAAACTCGGTTTATTTATGAATTTTCGTCTCTTATACTTTACCTAATATTTTTAGAATAATTCCAAATTAATATATATTCGACCTCATGTATCGTATATCTCATTTCCATTAAACAATTGAGCATATCATAACATGTACTAACCTAAATCGAGCCTTCTTCGTCTCTTAGGTTTTGGATTTTATTTTTAGAAAAATCTAAAACAATTCATACGATCAATTAACATCATAAGAAACACTAATCTAACATTCAATCGACAAAGAAATCGAGCACGAATCTAAGCCCCAAATTCTACAAATTTTCGGTAATACCCTAGAACATGTAGGTGTGATTTTCTTCATGATTTGATCCGTTGAACTCGATTCTAAACGTCCTAGAACAAGATTCGATCAAGAAATCACATGCTAGTCATCCTCCAAATTTTCGAACAAAAATAAAAATGGGGGAAAAGAGATTTGTTCGGTTCAAATGATAGACGAAGTTCTTACCTTTCGTATTATGGATTCGGAAATAAAAATGATCGGTAGACGAGAGACTTGGGCTCTTGAAGAAAGTTTGAGGTTGAGCTTCAATGGAGGAGATGATGAAGAGAAAATGAGAGTGAGAATGGAGGTGGGGTGGCGGTAAAGGAGGGATGAAGGGGGAGGGTGATGACTCATTTTTGGTGAGTCATAAAGTAGAAAAATATCCCACAAAGAGTGACTCGCTAAGACATGTTTGGCAAGGAATTATTTGACGATAAAATCTCGTTTCCAGCTCTTAAACGTCGATATAAAAATCGAGAAATACTTTCTTAGTTGGTTACGGAATCGACGAAATCTAATTCGTCCGTTAGATTGGAAATAATTCACGTACTCGGAAAACATAATTCGTTTTTCAAAATCCGAGAAAAAGTCGGGACATCACAGTCCAAAATTCGTTCGGAAAATCATAAAAATTGACTTTCTCCGGTGAACTCGTCTGGAAGAAAAAGTGAATATAAATTCTGACGGAATTCGATTCCGAGTTTTCGGGCGAAAAACTTAACGGACGCGAAAACCCTAATACAGTAGTCGTTCGTCCGATTTCTGGAAATTATTTTCAGAAACGGATTTCACCGTAAATCTTAGAATTTAATTTCATGATCTTAGGCGTGCAAAGCCATAATTATTATTAAATTTGATTTTTTAACGCAGTAGAAATTTTCCGGGGTATTACAAAATCATCTTGAATCCTTAAGAAAATATGACACAACAATTAATCACCCATTTTTAGGGCTTAAGAGCCGAAAATAATGAAGAATGGAGGATGATTATTGGATTTTAACTCAAGAACTTGGAGAATTATTACCTTTCAACTTAGGACTTGAAAGAACTAGGATGATGATGATGATCTTCTCTTGATCTTTATGAGATTTGAGCTTCAATACAAGACTTTAATGGAAGAAACTCCAAGTATGTAATGTGCTACGGTATTGAGAGAGAGAGGGAGAGAGGATTTTTCTTCTTGGCTTTCTTGAGAGATTTTCGAGAGAGAGATAGCTTGAATGAGAGAATTTCTCCTTTTGTATAGAGAGAGAGATGGATTTGTTTGCATGCACTTGATTAGTTTTCCTTTCCAACACATTAGAATAAAAATGAGGATGTTTGGTGTTGGAACTTGGTTAAAGAACGATAGATGGAATTGATGTGATGGGTATTTGCATGCAATCTTTCATCACAATTTACTAAGATTTTGGTAAGAATATTAATGATGAATCCCACTTTAATAGGTTTAGAGAGAGATTAGGGAGAGAGATAGAGAGATGGCGGTAGAGAGGGAGAGAGATAAGTGGAATTTGTCTCATTATTTTATTACGGGTATTAATTACCCGGTCGTAAAAAGTTTTCCGGATAAAACGTCCGTATTATTCCATTTATGCTCAAAACGGGTCTAATCTCTCTTCGTCTCATTTCCGACATTAAAAACATCTCAAACCTAATTCACATCTCAATAGATAAATTATGAATTCCGATTATTTAATTTTTAAGTCTAGATTCTATATAACGAAGAAAACTTAAGAATTAATCGGCTTATTAATCCGTTAATAATTCAATTCTTATAACCTTCTCAAAATAATCTCGGATAAGCTTCTATCTTATCTCAATGATCTTAGAATTAATTCTAGGTTCAAAGATTTTAATTAAAATCTATTCTAAGTTCATCGGTGTATAACGATTTCTCGGTTATCAACAATATTCACTTCAAATCAAAATCCTCGGAGTTTTCTGAAAATCATACTCATATTCATTCTCATATAAGCAAGCTCAATATGAATCACATTATCATTTCAAGAAATAGAAGAAATAATCTCACGTAAAAACACATAAGGGCATTTCAGTCGTTTTACTCATTTCCATTTATTTAGAAAAATTTTATTCTTCAAATCTCGTCATTTAAACTTACTCGGTTATTTAATACGCTCTCTAACGATATAGAAGTTCGGGGTATTACACAAGCCAAGAAAAGAAAATCTCTCTCTCCCTCTCAACCTCTCTACCGTAACATACACACACCATACACACTTGGAGATTTCTCTATTGAAGTCCTAAGATTCAAGCTCTAATTCCATGAAGAACAAGTGAAGATCATCATCATCCATCTAGTTCATGCATACCTTGAAGAGAAAGGTATTAATCCTTCAAATTCTTGAGTTTAAAATCCAATAATCATCCTATATCCCTTCATAATTTTCGGCTATTATGCCCTAAATGGATGATTAATTTTTGTTTCATTTTTCTTGAAGGATTCAAGATGAAAACTTCCATGAGAATCCAAGCCAGGAGTTGAGCCCTAATTTCCACCATATTTTCGGTTCCAAGAGATCAAGAGGAGGAGATCAATTTAATTTTCTAAAAGTATGTTTATTTGATTATTTGTAGTCATGTAATCCCTATAATCTCTAAAGAAAGAAAAGCATGCATGCATGATATTTATTTTATGTTTAGGCAAACTAGGATTTTATCGATGTGAGGATCGAATGAGGAAATCGTTAGGGAAATCGAACCCTAGGATTTAATCTATGAATTAAGAGAGAAAAAGAAATTAAAAGCCCAAAAATTTGGTTAATACCGAAAATTTAGGAGAAAAATAAGAAAATATGATTTTCTTGAGTATTTGTTAATTTGATGTTTGATTTATGTTTTTGAATATATTGTGAATGAGTATATGTGTTTGAAAAATTTAAAAATAGAATGCCCTAAAAATCTTGTTAATGCCGTGATTTTTAGGCTAGGAGGAAGAAAATATTTTGTTGGTTCTGATGATGATTTAATTGATGTTTTGAGCTTGAGATAGTTATGAGATGTGATGATTTAATCCCTTATGTTGTTAAGTGTGAGAAAATCGGCATATACATGAGATTTTTGAAGAAAAATAATTTTATGATGATCTAGTAAATTTGATGATCTTGATGTCATAATGTTATTGAGTATATTTGAGTATTAATTTGAATCCTAGATGAAGATAGGATTTAATGAGTTAAAAAGAATGATATTTTAAGTTAAAAAGGGGAGAAAAATCGAAAAATATGAAAAAGAATACCTAGTAGGTGTTCTAGGTGTTCTAGAGGTGAAATTTTAAGATTTGAATTTCAATTAAATTAATTCAAAAAGAAATTAGTTGTTTAAATCATAAATAATCAAGATGTTCGTTAGAATAAAAATTAAATAGAAAATAGAATATAAAAAGAGAAAAGTTATTAATTGAGGAATGAGTCATAAGTTAAAATTAATTTCCTAAATCAAATAATTAGAGTCGAGAAAAGAATTGGTTGAGATACATAAATCGAGTTAAATGAATCGAGAATTAGAGAAATTTGTGATTGAGAATTAAATAGAGAAGAAAATTAGAAGTTATAATAATCGAGAAATAGAAGTTGAAATAAAACTCGAGAATTTAAGTTATAAAACGAGTATGAAATTTTAATCGAGTTGAGTTTGATTGTTCGTAAAACTGATCGAGAAGTTTGGAATAAAAATAAATAATTAAAGAGATAATTTCTTATTTAGATAAGAAATGACAAAGTATGAAATTACTGAAGTGAGTCGAGCTCTGAAAATAAATGAATCAAGAGAAGTTATTGAGTTAATAAATTAAAATTAGTCTTGAGTCGAGAATACGAGGTGAGTTGTAAAAAGACGAATTTTTATAAGAGTTTAAATAAATTAAAAGAGAATTAATAAATATCGAGTACGTATAAAAGACGTGTATATATATATATATATATATATATAATTGAGAAAAGACGACATGTTTTTAATAGTGTCGTATATCAAGTCGAGGAGTATAAATTTATTATTTTAGTCTTGATTGAAAGAATTCTTACTATTTGAATTTATTTGAAAAGAATAAGAATTTGTATTTGAGAATTGAAGTAGGTACCTTTCTAAAACAAAAGTCGAGTGATTGTTAATGTGTCTTGAAGTGTGGAACGAGTATGTGATAGCATGATTGATATATTTTCATATTGAGTTATTATATGATTGAATCAATATGCTTGAAAAGAAATGCTATGATTCGATAATGACATGAACAATTGTTGAGTATGCCTTTGTATGCAAAATGATTGAGTTAATGTGTCGATGATCGAACCAAGAATTGTTTGAGAATACAAGAAAGAATTCGAGTAATAGAATTTAGATAGAAGACGTTTCTTAAAGTAAGGAGAAAAGCGGAAACGATGTCGAGTAGCAGTTATGTTTTGAAAAGATTGCGAGATAAATCCCTTAGAATTGAGAGTCGAGAAGAGAATCGAGAAATGAGAATTATTTAGAAGGGATTAAAATCGAGAGAGACGACTCAAGTAAAAGTCCTTCAGTCGAGACAAACGTCTACTTTTTGTCTTGCGTAGTATCTCATTTTCTTAATCGATGTCAACTATGAAGGATCAAGCGGGACGGAGAAGTAGCGAGGACAAATAGCAAATAAGCCGCCTAGCTAATCGACGGAGGGCAGGTGGGCTTTTCTAAAACCAAAACTTCGGTGAATGCTATCGTTATTATTTGAAGTATTATTATTATGTGAGTTTTAAATGTAATTGACTTGCCGATTTTATGTGATGTTTGGTATGTTTTATCATCTGCTTAAGATATTATTGTCCTATGAAAGGTAGGAAACCCACGTGTGGTATATGAATTGTTGATGGTGACTGTGAGCCTTGCTTCGATTGGGCCGGTCACAGTGTTTGAGAAGGAGGCCTACTTCTCGACACAAATGGATGGATGATGTGGTAGATGATACATACTATTTGATGTATATAATTGTTTTGACTGCGCAGTCTATTCAAATAAAAATGTTTTTGCATTCACAAGTAAAACTGTTTAAAATTGCATTAGCACTCTAAGAGCAAATTTTCAAATGTTTTTGGCATGTGTTCACTGAGTACGAAGTACTCAACCCTGCATGTATTTCTAAATGTGTAGGTTAGCAGGATGGTGATGGCAAGGACGGCTTGGTGGTGTTGTGGTTTTGTTAAGTCGAGTTGAATGTCGGACTGACAATTGCATGTCTTCATACATGTGATTGTTGGGATTGAGTCGAGATTTCCGCCGCGTTGATATGCTTTGTTATTTGAAGTCTTTTGGATAATATACTCTGATACTTGTTCTAATTCCGAGCGATGTGCTCGATGTCTTTTATTGCTTTGATGAATCTCGTTCTCGTTGACTTGAAATACTTATCCTATTCGAATTGATATGTAAATTATACATGCTCGATTGTTGTTTTGTTATATCTCTAAAAGCTTGTTTTGAATGTTACTGCTTCCCGTTGATATTACCTTGCTTTCTCGAGCATGTTTCCCCGTATTTGAGTTGAATGATAGATGGTTGAGTAGTGTTAGTGTTCGTAAGTCGCACCTCGGGAGTCGGGGTGTGACAGGTTGGTATCAGAGCAGGTTTGACTGCTCTGAAGTCTGATATACTTTGATGAGTCGAGTCTAGATTTATTTCCTAGACTTATCTGAGTCAGTAAAACACACCAAGCAATCTTTCATCTCATCCGGCAACCAGGTACGTCTTATTTTCTAAAAGCTTTTTGAGTTTAAAGTGAGAAATGAGTTATCAAGTTATTGAGATTTTGAGTTATTTATGATTTATGATGTTTAGAGATAAAAGCTTATTAAGTTGATTGAATATCTAGATTGCTTTAGAATGTCCTCCCTAATGCGTGTTTTTTGTGTGGAAAAATCGGAAAGGATGAAACATTTGTGCAAGAGGTTACGTGAATTGGAATTGCCCGATACCATGAGCGAAATTACCCCTTTGGAAAGCAAAAATGAGTATGTGGTTGTTGGAAATTCTAGCACGCTTGTTTAACTGTTTAAGTGTGCTTAATTCGTTTAAAATTCGTATAGGATGGATGACAATGATTGGATGCAGGAATACCGACATGTGAGGAAAATGAATAATGAATCTTTAGCTGAATTTCTGGCACGCTACCACAAGATATGGGAGAAAGTCCAGTACTTGGACATCGGACCGTTAGAGGGCATCTAATTCAAGCATTGCCTCGCGAATGGATAGACTGGATAGCATCTCTTGTCCATCGATTTCTAGGTTACCGATATCTCGACAGATCCCTTTACGGAGATGTTAATGCGTTTATCTCCACAATCTCAGGTCGGTACATGCAATATGGCACCCCTCCGCCAGAGCCGTACGAGGACGATGATCCTAATGCACAAAACGAAATTGTCCGCAGTCCCCCACCAATCCTTCAGGACGGTCCCGTTCCCCCTCGTGTTCCTTCGCCACCGCGAGTTGAACCCGAACCTCGAGCTCCTTATCAAGATTATCCGTATGTGAATGGTGTGCTTCCAATCCGAGCTTTTGACCCCTCTGCCTTGTCTAGCTCACCAACTTTGCAGCCAAACGGATACCATGACCCTAATGAAATTCCGTCGCCTCTAGAAGATCAGTTTGCAACGTATGTGAGTCGTTATCAAGCATCTCCTCCGGTTCAGCCCGAAGCAGAGCCTTCTAGGCCAGCCCGTTCTGGTAACGGCAATGATGATGAGAACGAGGATGAGCCGACAGCTGCAGCGACTATGGGAAGAGGATATCTTCAAGCTCTACCCAATGATTTCTTTCCTGCTCCCTATACCTTTGCCCCTACCCCTGTAGTGAGGCCCGATGATGAGTATGAATCCCAGTTTGGTGCTCCTGCCGATATAGCCTCTTATTTTCGTTGTGAGGAAAATCCCGACACCACGTCTTGGATTGAATCTGAATTAGCTGCACTTAAATATACTCTCCAGGATTACGAGGAAGAAGCAAGAGCCATAGAACTTGAGCGTTTTAACGCCATGAACGATATTGAGAGAAGAGAACAGCCTGCAGTGAATGCAGCAGAGGAAGAGGATCCCGAGGAGGATCCCGAGGAAGAAGAGAACCCCGAGGAGAATGTTGCAGGAGATTCCGATGCGGAACAGTGCGATGATAATAGTCTAAGCGAAGATGATTCTAATGTGTAGAATCAGTCCAAGAAAGTTGTGGAATCCGAGTAGTATTATCGTTTGTGTTGAGAGTCGAACTCTATTTATCTTATGCAGTGATGTAATTATTCGTGGAATGATGTGGAGTTAGTTAAGTAAGGATCGGACGCGAAGTGAGAACTCGTGTAGTTCGATTAGAATGCTAGTTATCGAGTAGGAATAGGGAAATTTTCTGTGTAAATGCCTAATCCCTATTGTGTTTAAAGTCCTCAGAAGAGGCCGCTATCGAGTGAAGTTAAAAAGATGAGCCATTAGGTCATCAAAATCAACTTTGAGTCTCCCGAGGAATTAACTCGAACCGAGTATGCGAGATCTTTAACTAATAATTGAGATGAAAATGAGTTAATTAAATAACTTATGCTCGAGAAATTGAAATTTAGAGAATGAGTTATATTATGTGAATGTCTTGAGTAATGAGAAGGCTTTACTTTGAGAACATGTGAATATTGATGTGATGATCGAGGTTTTTATTGTGAATATGATTGACTTGTTTGAGGAAATTATTGTGTTGAGAATATGTATCTACGATGATGATTATTAAATTGCTTCTTACTTAAGTTGATAAGTACCGATTGAGAATCGTATTCCTCCCAAAAAGGAAATGTTTTCAGAATCGAGAAAGGTCCTGAGTGAGTTAGTTTATTTGAGAGGCTAAAGTTTTTCTTTTGCATCTCTTTAGAATGCCGCCAAGACGAAGAAATAGAAATATTAGAGACGATCAGGAGGAACAGCGTGATCCTACTCTGCCCCCTCCAAATGAGCGACGTGTTGAAGAACTTTTTCTTCGCCAGAATCCCCAACTTTTGATGGTAAAGGCAGTCCGGCTGAAACTAAAGACTGGATTCGCTCTCTCGAGCAAATTTTTCGTTTCCTTCATTGCACCGATCGTGAACGACTAGAATGTATGACGTATCAGTTGAAAGGAACTGCCGACTACTGGTGGAAAGTAAGACAAAGGATGTATACACCAGAAGAACGTGAGAACTTGTCTTGGGATCAGTTCAAAGAAGCTTTGTATGAGAAGTATGTGCCTAGGAGTAATCGTAAGCAGAAGGCGTATGAATTTGCCAATATGAGGCAAGGAAAGAAGACTGTAGCCGAGTACGATCAAGAGTTTTGTGAGTTAGCTCGATTCACGCCTGATAAGGTAGATACCGATGAGAAAATGAGCGAGTTGTTTCGAACAGGGTTAAGACAGGATATTCGAGTAGTTCTTGCCAGTCAGAGTGGTCTGACTTATGCCGAAGCCCTGAACCGAGCCCTCGATATGGAGTTGGCCATGCAGCCGGAGAAAGGATCGCATTCTTCAGCGAATCCTCAGTTTCAAAGCCAGACAACGACGACCGTAACTACCCATCAATCTCAGTTCGGTCAGCATGGAAAGAGAAAAGGAAAATGGAGTGGTAGAACCCACCCTAGTAAGAAGCCGTAGCAAGGAAATAGCCAGCAACAACCCCAACAATTCCAGAAGGCGAGAGCTCCACAGGTCAACCTAAGTAATGTACCTGTAGGACCTCAAGGACTTCCTGCTTGTTCGAAGTTTGGAAAGATGCATCAAGGCATCTGTAGAATTGAAAGTAACGTCTGCTATACTTGTGGTCAGCCTGGTCATTTCTCAAACCAGTGCCCGAGTAAGCAGCAAGGAAGGAGTGGCGGAAGGCCAAACCAGTTTCAGCCTTCGCAGATGAAAGCCGTTGAGGTAACTCGATCGCAAAAGTTCATACAGTATCAGCATAAGCCGCAGCAGCCAAAGCAACAACCTCCTCAGCAAGAGTCCCCGCATTTTCAAAGAGCCTTCTCGATTGAACAGAAACCGGCAGCTAAGGATAAAGGAAATTTAGCAGGTATGGGAAAGCTTAACGACATACCTGTTATTGTTTTATTCGATACGGGTGCTTCACATTCGTTCATATCTAGTATTTGCATAGAGAACTTAGATTTGGAAGTAGAAGAATCGAACCAGGTGCTTAGTGTCGCAACCCCTATAGGAAAATCTGCGTTAGTTTCGCGTGTTTGTTCGAACTTGGAATTTGAATTCGGAAATCGCAAGTTGTTAGCTAAATCCCTAAATATAATCCAGATGTGGGACGTAGATATAATCCTAGGAATGGATTGGTTAACTGAGCTTTTTGCGACGATTCGTTGTGATTTGAGACAAATTTTGTTTCAACCCCCTGGAGAAGAGCCAACTGTAGTCTTCGGAGTCGAGAGGAGAGTGAGGAAGAGTATGCCGATAATTTCGGCTATGAAAGCGCAGAGATTAATGAGGAGGAGAGATACACAAGTGTATCTAGTCTATTTGAATAAAGATGAGAATCAAGAGTTGAGCATCGATGATGTGCCTATTGTGAGAGAATTTAAGGACGTGTTTTCAGAAGTATTACCAGGATTACCCCGTGATCGACAATTGGAGTTTATGATTGACTTAGAACCAGGATCAGCCTCGATATCGAAAGCTCCGTACAGAATGGCTCCAAAGGAACTCCAAGAATTGAAGATCCAGTTGCAAGAGTTGTTAGACTTGGGTTTTATTCGACCAAGCGTATCGCCTTGGGGAGCCCCGATCCTATTTGTGAAGAAAAATGATGGTAGTTTAAGAATGTGCATAGACTACCGAGAACTTAACAAGATTACGCTAAAAAACAAGTATCCTTTACCAAGGATAGATGATTTGTTTGATCAGCTGAAATGAGCCAGTGTTTTCTCCAAGATCGACTTAAGATCTGGATACCATCAATTGAGAATCAGACAAGAAGATATTCCAAAAACTGCGTTCAGAACGAGGTATGGACATTACGAATTCATAGTAATGCCATTTGGATTGACAAATGCTCCAGCAGTATTCATGGATCTGATGAATAGAGTTTTTCACGAATATTTGGATAAATTTGTGATTGTCTTCATTGACGACATTTTGGTATATTCGAGAGATGAAGCCGAACATGAGAAGCATCTGAGAATCGTGTTGGAAAAGCTAAAATCTGAGAAGTTGTATGCCAAATTCAGTAAGTGTGAACTTTGGCTGAAGGAAGTAAATTTCTTAGGACACGTTGTCTCGTCCGAAGGAATTAAAGTGGATTTGGAAAAGGTGAAAGCTGTGAAAGATTGGAAATCCCCGACGTCAGTGCATGAAATCCATAGTTTCCTAGGTCTAGCAGGTTACTATCGGAGATTTATAGAAGGATTTTCCAAAATTGCAAAGCTAATGACGAACTTGTTGAAGAAAGAAACAAAGTTTGACTGGACGCAAGAATGTGAAAGAAGTTTCCAAGAGCTCAAGACAAGATTAACTACAGCTCCAGTATTAGCCCTTCCCGAGCCAGAAAAAGATTATGTCATTTATACTGATGCATCAGCCCAAGGATTAGGATGTGTTCTAATGCAAGATGGAAGAGTAATTGCATATGCTTCAAGACAACTCAAACCCCATGAAGAGAAGTATCCAACTCATGACATGGAATTAGCAGCCGTCGTGCATGCTTTGAAGATTTGGCGACATTATCTTTATGGAGCCAAGTGTGAAATATTTTCAGATCATAAAAGTTTGAAGTACTTCTTCGGGCAGAAGGAGTTGAATATGAGACAAAGAAGATGGCTCGAGTTGGTAAAAGATTACGATTGCAAGATATCTTACCATCCCGGTAAAGCTAATGTTGTAGCTGATGTGCTAAGTCGAAAAAGAAAGGAGGAAAATTCGGAAGGAACCGAATTAGGATTTTTGTTGAGTGATGAAGTCAAATTGATCGAAGAATTCAGAAAGATAGGAATCGAAGTGATTGTACCACCAAAGACAGTAGAGCAAGTGATTACTACCTTAGTAGTAATGCCAGATTTGAGAACTCGTATTATAGAAGGACAAAGAAGAGATAAAGAATTAGAAAAGTTGAGGATGAAGGTGAGAAGTGAAGGAGTTAAGGATTTCTCCGAGTCGAATGATAATGCCTTATTGTATCATGGAAGAATTTGTGTGCCTAACGACGAAAAGATAAGAAACGAGATAATGAGTGAAGCTCATGAAACCCCGTACACAGCCCATCCCGGCAGCACGAAGATGTACCAAGACTTAAAGCGACATTTTTGGTGGAATGGAACGAAAATGGACGTGGCGTTGTTCGTTGAAAGATGTTTAGCCTACCAACAGGTGAAGTCCCTACATCAAAGACCGTATGGACTGTTACAGCCACTACCAGTACCCGAGTGGAAGTGGGATGAAATCATGATGGATTTCGTGACAGGATTACCAAAGTCGAGGAAAGGAAACACAGCAGTATGGGTGATCGTGGATAGATTAACAAAGTCTGCTCATTTCATACCTATTCCACACACCTATGGATCAGACAAGTTAGCTCAGATTTATGTTAAGGAAATCGTAAGATTGCACGGAGTGCCGAGTACGATTACCTCAGATAGAGATTCGAAGTTCACAGCCCGTTTTTGGGAAAGTTTCCACAAGGAGTTGGAACACAGTTGCAGTTTAGCACTGCTTATCATCCCTAGACCGATGGCCAATCCGAGCGAACGATTCAAATCCTCGAGGATATGTTGAGAGCTGTTTTATTAGACAAAGGAAATGAGTGGGAGAAAATCTTACCTCTTGTCGAATTTACCTATAATAATAGCTATCAGAATACGATAGGAATGACCCCTTACGAAGCTCTTTACAGGAAAAAGTGTAGATCGCCGCTTTATTGGGATGAAGTAGGCGAGAGAAAAGTGATAGGGCCAGAAGCGATCGAGGAGATGATAGAATCTGTGCGACAGATTCGCGAGAAGATTAAGGAAGCTTAGAGTTGACAAAAGTCGTATGTCGATAACCGAAGATCCAAGTCAGAGTTTGAAGTCAGAAGTAAAGTGTTCTTGAAGGTGTCGCCTTCGAGAGGAGTGTATCGTTTTGGAGTTAAAGGAAAGCTAAAACCTCGATTTATAGGACCGTTTGAAATCCTTGAGAGGATTGGATCCGTATTATATAGATTAGCGTTACCTCCCAGTTTTGGGAATTCGCATAACGTCTTTCACGTGTAGCAATTGAGGAAGTATGTCTTCGATCCAAAGCACGTGATACGCCAAGAGGATGTAGAATTGAAGCCCGATTTAAGCTACGAGGAGAAACCCGAGAAAATTCTAGATCGTAAAGTTCAGCAGCTTAGAATGAAATCGATTCCCTTAGTGAAGATTAAGTAGCGTCATCATGATCTCGAAGAAGCCACATGGGAACTCGAAGAAAAGATAAGGGTAAAATATCCCGAGCTGTTTTCTCAAGGTTAGTAAATTTCGGGACAAAATTTTTTTTAAGGAGGTGAGGATGTAATACCCCAAACTTTCGTAAGTCCATGAGTGCGTTCAAATTAAATAACGAGTCTTGAGGAATAAAAATTTTTCTAAAATAAAAAGAAGTGACTGAAAAGACCAAAATGCCCCTATGTGCTTTGACGTGAGTTTATTTGTTTTTAATGATTGAGTTGAGGATATGATGCATTGATTGAGTTTATTTATATGAGTTTGAGCATGAGTATGATTTTCAGAGAATTCCGAGAATTTTTACTTTTGATTGAATAGTATCAGTAACCGAGAAAATACTATTCACTAATGAACTTAGAAATTAACCCAATTAGCATCTTTTGAACCTAGAATTAATTCTAAGGTCATTGAGATATGATAGAAGCTCATCCGAGATCACTTGAGAGAGTTATAAGAATTTGATCCTTAACGGATTAATTGGCCGACTAATTTTTAGGTTTTCTTTGTTATTTGGAATTTAGACCTAAAAATTAGATAATCGGAATCCTTGATTTATTTAATGGGACATGAGATAGGTTTGAGATGTTTTTAGTGTCAGAAATGAGACGAGGAGAGATTAGAGCCGTTTTCAGCATAAATGAAATAATACGGACTTTATATCCGGAAAATTTTTTCAACCGGGTGAATTTTATCTGTAATAAAATAAAGAAAAATCTCTCTCATCCCTCTCCCACTCCCACCGACCTCTCTCTCAATCTCTCCCTAATATCTCTCTCAAATACCCTATTTTAAACATCTAAAGGAATATCATCATTTTATTCCTAATAATAGTCAATGACTTATTCTATAAGCTATTTCATTCATCATATCATTCATCAACAATTCATTTCTCTCAAATCATCTCTCTCTCTCTCTCTTGAAAATTCTCAAGCAAGCCAAGAAAAGAAAATCTCACTCTCCCTCTCTCCCTCTCTACCGTAACATACACACACCACACACACTTGGAGATATCTCCATTGAAGTCCTAAGATTCAAGCTCTAATTCCATGAAGAACACGTGAAGATCATCATCATCCATCTAGTTCATGCATACCTTGAAGAGAAAGGTATTAATCCTTCAAATTCTTGAGTTTCAAATCCAATAATCATCCTATATCCCTTCATAATTTTCGGCTATTATGCCCTAAATGGATGATTAATTTTTGTTTCATTTTTCTTGAGGGATTCAAGATGAAAACTTCCATGAGAATCCAAGCTAGGAGTTAAGCCCTAATTTCCACCATATTTTCGGTTCCAAGAGATCAAGAGGAGGAGATCAATTTAATTTTCTAAAAGTATGTTTATTTGATTATTTGTAGTCATGTAATCCCTATAATCTCTAAAGAAAGAAAAGCATGCATGCATGATATTTATTTTATGTTTAGGCAAACTAGGATTTTATCGATGTGAGGATCGAATGAGGAAATCGTTTGGGAAATCGAACCCTAGGATTTAATCTATGAATTAAGAGAGAAAAAGAAATTAAAAGCCCAAAAATTTGGTTAATACCGAAAATTTAGGAGAAAATAAGAAAATATGATTTTCTTGAGTATTTATTAATTTGATGTTTGATTTATGTTTTTGAATATATTGTGAATGAGTATATGTGTTTGAAAAATTTAAAAATCGAATGCCCTAAAAATCTTGTTAATGCCGTGATTTTTAGGCTAGGAGGAAGAAAATATTTTGTTGGTTTTGATGATGATTTAATTGATGTTTTGAGCTTGAGATAGTTATGAGATGTGATTATTTAATCCCTTATGTTGTTAAGTGTGAGAAAATCGGCATATACATGAGGTTTTTGAAGAAAAATAATTTTATGATGATCTAGTAAATTTAATGATCTTGATGTCATAATGTTATTGAGTATATTTGAGTATTAATTTGAATCCTAGATGAAGATAGGATTTAATGAGTTAAAAAGAATGAGATTTTAAGTTAAAAAGGGGAGAAAAATCGAAAAATATGAAAAAGAATACCTAGTAGGTGTTCTAGGTGTTCTAGAGGTGAAATTTGAAGATTTGAATTTCAATTAAATTAATTCAAAAAGAAATTAGATGTTTAAATAATAAAATTATCAAGATGTTCGTTAGAATAAAAATTAAATAGAAAATAGAAAATAAAAAGAGAAAAGTTATTAATTGAGGAATGAGTCATAAGTTAAAATTAATTTCCTAAATCGAATAATTAGAGTCGAGAAAAGAATTGGTTGAGATAAGTAAATCGAGTTAAATGAATCGAGAATTAGAGAAATTTGTGATTGAGAATTAAATAGAGAAGAAAATTAGAAGTTATAATAATCGAGAAATAGAAGTTGAAATAAAACTCAAGAATTTAAGTTATAAAACGAGTATGAAATTTTAATCGAGTTGAGTTTGATTGTTCGTAAAACTGATCGAGAAGTTTGGAATAAAAATAAATAATTAAAGAGATAATTTCTTATTTAGATAAGAAATGACAAAGTATGAAATTACTGAAGTGAGTCGAGCTCTGAAAATAAATGAATCAAGAGAAGTTATTGAGTTAATAAATTAAAATTAGTCTTGAGTCGAGAATACGAGGTGAGTTGTAAAAAGACGAATTTTTATAAGAGTTTAAATAAATTAAAAGAGAATTAATAAATATCGAGTACGTATAAAAGACGTATATATATATATATATATATATAATTGAGAAAAGACGACATGTTTTTAATAGTGTCGTATATCAAGTCGAGGAGTATAAATTTATTATTTTAGTCTTGATTGAAAGAATTCTTACTATTTGAATTTATTTGAAAAGAATAAGAATTTGTATTTGAGAATTGAAGTAGGTACCTTTCTAAAACAAAAGTCGAGTGATTGTTAATGTGTCTTGAAGTGTGGAACGAGTATGTGATAGCATGATTGATATATTTTCATATTGAGTTATTATATGATTGAATCAATATGCTTGAAAAGAAATGCTATGATTCGATAATGACATGAACAATTGTTGAGTATGCCTTTGTATGCAAAATGATTGAGCTAATGTGTCGATGATCGAACCAAGAATTGTTTGAGAATACAAGAAAGAATTCGAGTAATAGAATTTAGATAGAAGACGTTTCTTAAAGTAAGGAGAAAAGCGGAAACGATGTCGAGTAGCAGTTATGTTTTGAAAAGATTGCGAGATAAATCCCTTAGAATTGAGAGTCGAGAAGAGAATCGAGAAATGAGAATTATTTAGAAGGGATTAAAATCGAGAGAGACGACTCAAGTAAAAGTCCTTCAGTCGAGACAAACGTCTACTTTTCGTCTTGCGTAGTATCTCATTTTCTTAATCGATGTCAACTATGAAGGATCAAGCGGGACGGAGAAGTAGCGAGGACAAATAGCAAATAAGCCGCCTAGCTAATCGACGGACGGCAGGTGAGCTTTTATAAAACCAAAACTTTGGTGAATGCTATTGTTATTATTTGAAGTATTATTATGTGAGTTTTAAATGCAATTGACTTGCCTATTTTATGTGATGTTTGGTATGTTTTATCATCTGCTTAAGATATTATTATTCTGTGAAAGGCAGGAAACCCACGTGTGCTATATGAATTGTTGATGGTGACTGTGATACTTGCTTCGATTGGGCCGGTCACAGTGTTTGAGAAAGAGGCCTACTTCTCGACACAAATGGATGGATAATGTGATAGATGATACATACTGTTTGATGTATATAATTGTTTTGACTATGCAGTCTATTCAAATGAAAATGTTTTTGCATTCACAAGTAAAACCGTTTAAAATTGCATTAGCACTTGTGATGCTTCGGCAAGGAAAGTTCAGTTGTTATAGCTCTAAGAGCAAATTTCAAATGTTTTTGGCATGTGTTCACTGAGTACGAAGTACTCAGCCCTGCATGTATTTCTAAACGTGCAGGTTAGCTGGATGGTGATGGCAAGGACGGCTTGGTGGTGTGGTGTTTTCGTTAAGTCGAGTTGAATGTCGGACTGACAATTACATGTCTTCATACATGTGATTGTTGGGATTGAGTCGAGATCTCCGCCGTGTTGATATGCTTTGTGTCAGAGCCCCAAATCCCGAGGGACGACCAAGCCGGGGTGCGACTAGGGGTTGGACTAAAGAGGCGGGGAATAAAAGGGAATTACTGAATAAATGAATAAATTAACATCTATAAGCGAGATAAAAATACTATGAACTGATTTTTATTAGACAAAAGAGAGTCAATCTTGAAAGATCGCTCGACAAAGTTGTTTTAGAGTAAGCTCGGTTCAAAGTATGAAAACTTAGACCGATTGATTACACAACAAAAAGTGTATTAGTTTGCAGCGGAAAAAACGTAGAATGATATCACATATCAAATGTGAAATCGAGGCTCAACTAAACTTTACTTCCTTAAATACGACCTTTACTCAACCTCCTCCACCTTCGTCACTCAACCTGCACATTTAAAAAAAACAAACATGCAGGGCTAAGTACATAAAGCACTTAGTGGCATATTGCCGAAAACAACTCACAAGATGTAATACCCCGGAAAATTTCTTCAGCGTTAAAAATTTAAAGTTAATATTAATTATGGCTTTGCACGCCTAAGCTCCTGATTTTCAATTCTAAGACTAACGGTGAAATCCGTTTCCAAAAATAATTTCTAGAAATCAGACGAACGACTACTGTATTAGGGTTTTTCGCGTCCGTTAAGTTTTTCGCCCGGAAACTCGGAATCGAATTCCGTCAGAATTTACATTCACTTTTTCTTCGAGACGAGTTCACCCGAGAAAGTTAATTTTTGTGATTTTTCGGACAAAATTTTGACTGTGACGTCCCGACTTTTTCTCGGATTTTGAAAAACGAATTAGTTTTTCCGAGTACGTAAAATATTTGTAATATAACGGACAAATTAGATTTCGTCAATTCCGTAACTAACTAGAAAAGTATTTCTCGACTTTTAAAACGGCGTTTAAGAGCCGGAAACGAGATTTTCCGTCTAATTTTTTCACACCAAACGCTCCCTAACGACTCACCATTACTTTGTGGGATATTTCCATTTGCTTTATGACTCACCAAAGTGAGTCATCACCTCCCTCATTCATCCATATTACCGCCACCTCCATGTTCTCTATCTCTCTCATTTTTTTCTCTTCATCCACCATTAAAGCTTCATCTTTCAAGCTTTCTCAAGAACACAACTCTTCTATCTACCGATCAAAGTCCAATCCGAGTTTATAATACGAAAGGTAAGAACTTCGTCTATCAATTGAACCGAACAAATCTCTTTTCCCCCATTTTTATTTTTTGTTCGAAAATTTGGAGAGTGAGATAGCATGTGTCTTTGATCGAATCATGTTCTAGGATGCTTAGAATCGAGTTCTACGGATCGAATCATGAAGGAAAAATCAAGAACTCCAAGCCCTATTATTACCGAAAATTTTCTTTTTTGGGGCTTTTCATTTGTGTTCGATTTCTTCGTCGAATTGATGATAGATTAGTGTTCCGTATGATGTTAATTGATCGTATGAATTGTTTTAGATTTTTCTAAAAATAAAATCCAAAACCTAAGAGACGAACAAGGC
Organism: Schizonepeta tenuifolia; assembly: GCA_029490685.1. Classification (NCBI taxonomy): domain Eukaryota; kingdom Viridiplantae; phylum Streptophyta; class Magnoliopsida; order Lamiales; family Lamiaceae; genus Schizonepeta; species Schizonepeta tenuifolia. The sequence continues at coordinate 21,905,404 of CM055956.1, read as the reverse complement.
TCGATTTAGGTTAGTAAATGTTAGGATATGCTCGTTTGTTTAATGGAAATGGGATATACGATGCATGAGGATGAATATATATTAAATTGAGATTTTTCTAAAAATAAAACGAGGAATGTAAGAGACGAAGATGTGGTGATAAGTCGAGGCTCGATAACATTTTGATAATATGATTTACATATTAGTAATGCTCGTTAGATGATAATCGTTGTCGTAAAATTTGAATGAAAACGGAGAACGTAAAATTTTACGTAAGAGACGAAAGTTCGATGATAAGTCGAGACTGGTTAATGTTTTGAGGTAATGTTATACATATTAATGAACCTTGATAGATGTTGGATAATGTGGTAGAGTTTGGTCGAATTCCGATGACGTTGAATTTAACGTAAGAGACGAACAAATGAACATAAGTAACGAAGGAAAAGTCGAGTAAGAATTCTATTTAGATATTTATGAATCTTACCATTAAGAGATCGAGTTTATAGTTGACGGCGTGTTCGTTCGAGTTGTTAAATGTTAAATGATAGTTGTAAACGAGGAGTAGAGACGAGAAGTGAAATTGATTTGGTATAGTAATTGACTAGTTTTGAATGACGAAGTTTTAATCGTCGTATTAGTAATCGAGAAGTGAGAAGGAGTTCGTCGCGTATGAGGTTAAGTGTTAACTGCCTTGAGGTATAAATTTCGTAAGATTTTAAGTGCGATAGCATAAAACGAACCGAGGAAGTCATACGTCGAAATATACGAGCTCTAGGGCTAGTTCGGGCATTTCTGCGACGTTTCACGGAAACTGCAATATCTCCTAGCTCGCTTAACGAAATCGAGATCTGCAAATTGGAGAGTAAACTAGACATCCATGGCTTTCTTTTGGTATAGAGCACATCCCCTGTTTCGAAATCCCCTGTTCTGGGTGAACTTACTGATCTGTACAGTAATGTTAAGAATCTAGTTTCCTAAGTTGAATTCTTCTCAACTTGATTTCTTTTGATCTTCTAAGTCGTTATAAGCTATCGACTATCATTAATGACTGACCTCAGTGTCGAGTAAGAACCCGAGTGAGTTTTAAACGGGAAGTGTTTGAGTCTCGTTCTAGATTAACTAAAAGAATCTAGTTAAGCGTGCAAATGCCTAAAGCTTAAGAACTTAAAAGATTAATTCGATTTCAGTTTCGATTTCCATTTTCTTCTATCGACTCGACAACTTATTGTTGTTTTATTATTTGTGTTCCAAGGAGGAGAACGAGAATAGAAGACGGGATGGAAGACGGAAGTACGAGTAATAGTTCTGTAAACGAACGAGGTGGGCTTTCTAAAACCAAAATCTCCGTTGAATGCCATTACTTATGAAGTAATATTATGTGGGCTTTTCGAAAGTGTATCAATTACTGTCTTTTTATATGCGAGTGTTGCTCGAAGGTGTTTACGTTTTGCTTTAATAAATGAGTATTAAAGTATTTATATGCGAGCGTTGCTCGAAAGTGATTACGTATTGTTTTAATAAGTGAGTATTAAAGTTCTATCAGTGCTTTAATGAATTGTTTATGTGAATTCTATTATGTCTCTCTGCGTTAGCCCTCAGGTGCTAACCAGAGTATTGGATTCTGAGATAGCCCTCAGGCTGCTATCCAGATAATTCCAACTAAACGATCAGATTCTGAGATAGCCCACAGGTGCTATCCAGAGGGACAGTTTCTGAGTTAGCCCTCAGGTGCTTTCCAGACGATCGGATGTGAGTTTAAAACCCACAGTGTGTCATTCAGAAATTAAATGTATATATGTCAGTAAAAGTTTTATACAAGTGTTTATGAAAAGATGCATGATTAATTAATAATAAAAACTCTTGTGAGTTGTTTTCGGCATTGTGCCCACTATTTACTTTTGTACTTAGCCCTGCATGTTTGTTTTCTTTGAATGTGCAGGTTGAGTGACGAAGGCGGAAGAGGTTGAGTAAAGGTCTTTTCTCAGGAAAGAAGTTTAGTTGAGCCTCGATTTCACATTCGATATGTGATATCATTTCTATGTTTTCCGCTGCCAATTCTGTAAACTAGTTTCAGTTAAAGTATAACTTAGAACTAAGTTTCATCCTTTGGACTTAGACCTGTTCAACCTAAATTAATCTAGTTGCACGCAATTAAACGTGGTTGTTATAGATTAGATAAGTTGTCCCGAATATCGTCTCACAAGGAAGGCTTAACAGGGTGATTGTTGCATTACGAAAAGAACAGAAAAATAAAAAGAAAGCAAATAAGATTGATTGGGTTGGAATTTTGATTACTCTAAGGAATTAAAAAGACAATTAATCTAGACAGTAATATAAACCCTAGTTCTAAAAACAAAGTAAATCATAAACATAATTGAGATGCGAAATAAAAGAAACTTACGATGATTAATTCGTAGTAGAAGTCTGTCACAAAATCCGTACGAATTGAAAGTAATAATCTACCCTAGTGTTTAGATGAACAAGAAAATAGCGAAAAAAACTGGAAAAGAAGAACTGGAAAAAAAAATCTCTGCGTCGAAAGAAAAAAAACGAAAGTAATAACGTACAAAAGGAAATAAAATCTGAGGCTCTATTTATAGCTAATATTATCGCCGCCTCAGTACGGGCGATCGCCAACAATGGGCGATCGTTGAACATCATAACTTCATGAAGATATGAGCGAGCGTCAGGCTTCCACAAGCGTGGGAGATCGCGCTCTGAAGTTTTCTCGTCCATACTGGGCGAGCGTTGAGCCTGGACGATCGCTGGGGTGAGTTCTCTGAAAACCTGCTCGCCATCACATAGAACTACTGGACAATCGCTGAAGATGAACGATCGCTGGGGTGTCCTCTCTGAAACTCTTCTCGACCAAGTGGACGATCGTTGAGGCTGAACGATCGCTGGGGTGTCCTTTCTGAAAGCCCAGTTGCCAACTTGTAAATTTATTGAACGACCGCTGACCTTGGACGATCGTCCAAAGTGATTCTCTGATACTTCACATAACTGTTGGACGCTCGTCGAGATGTGAACGATCGTTGAACATACACTTTTCAGCCATTTCTCTTGTGATCCAACACCTAAAACACAAATACTGCATTTTCCCAACAAAAACTCGACCCAAAGCATTAGAGCATTCCGAATATAAAAACAACACAAAACACAACGGCAAACGAACAAAATGCACTAAATAAACCCAACTAAAAACAACCAAAAACAGGCGAAACAACCCCTCCACACACAAAACCTTGCTTGTCCTCAAGCAAACCTTAATAAAAATTAAAACGAAGAAAGTGAAATTTGAACTAAATAACACATATCGCAATAAACTCTCAATCACAAAGCAATTCATCACTCATCAATCGAAAACAGTAATCACAACACCAATGAGTGGCCTTCCACACAAGACCTCAATCCACCCAACATCCAAGCACAAGATCACAGAAAGGAAACAATGACATCAAAGAGTATCCCAACTCAAACCACTTATTAAACTATACTAATAAAAATGCAAAAACCGAGCAATCTTCACTAGGTGAAATCACGGAAAATCCGGCCTCCTAGCGTGGTTTCCCATACCCATTCCCCACCTTTAAAAACGAATTCAAGGTAATGAGAAAGAGGGGTAGAGCCCTTTGCAACACAACAAACTTAAACAACAAAATAACCAAACGTCAAGTCAAATTGGGTTATATGGCCATATTTCATGAGGTGAAGACATTTAGAGGTCATCTAAAGTATCCTCATGTGGTTTCCCATGCTCATGGTTCCCAGAAGAGCAGAGACCTCCCAAAGTGACTCAACTTACTAAACAAGATCTTTTTAATCCCTTTATGACTCGTTTTTTTTTTTTTTTTTAAACTCGCTTAAATTGGGATACAATTCTAAAACACCGTCTCCAAACCGTTCACCCATACTCAAAAGTTAAGTGTCAATAATTCAAGTGTGAATCACCCCACAAATGACATGCAAAAACCGCACCAATCGATTCATAATAGAACCACCTTGATCAATAAAATCTATCAAAACATGAGTCATAAACTTCAAACCCAACTTCAACATCTTAATTCCAAATAAGAAAAACCCGAGGACTCACAATATCATAATATCAACACACCCCCCCCCCCCCCCCCACGAAAAAGCACGACAATGTCCCCATTGTCAACCAAAACACAAGAGAACAAGGAAGAGATTAACACAAGACAACCAACGAAGGAATCGAAACTAACATAAACACGAACAACCTAGTAAAAGATCCAACCAAACACAAAAAACCAAAAACATAACAAAAACAAGAAAGTAACAAGAAAAAGGAGAAAAGAACGGCGTACACAGCAACAACGAGAATCATTGCGGATCCAGCGGTGGATCAGACGAACCACCTGGAGCGAAATGCCAACGAGCAAATTGCTGTTCCAATGAATCCAGTTGACGACCCTGAGAAGCCATTTGCTGTTGATGCTGGGTCCAATACTGAGAATTCGAGGCCCAATTGCGTTCTTGCTCCGCCCAATGTGTATGCTGAGCCGCCCAATACTGCTCCTATGCCTCCCATCGCTGCTCATTAACTGCCCAACGCTGATCATTCTGCGCCCACCGTTGATCATTCTGCTCCCACCGTTGATCTTGACGGAACAATTGGGCATTCTGTAGAATCATCTGCTGCTGCAAGTGCCCAAACTGAGAACTCATCTCCCCACGGAAAGAAGTAAAATCCTGCTGAAACGCCGAAAAGTCATAAGGCACAGAACTGGGGCCGGAAGGGTGGGGAGCTTGTTCAATCTGACGAATAACCCCATCCTGAGGAGGAAACTCCTCATCACTTCCCACCGGTGTGGCATCATCATTGGCTCCATCCGACTCAACATCGGAAGAACCAGAGGCAGGAGGTGGGGGCGCACTAGGACCAACGAACTCAGCACCACGCTGGCGCTTAACTGCTGGGCGCGACTCATAAGGAGCAAAGGACACCAAATCACGGGAAATAAATCCATGTTTCAATTCAGTAAAGCCCAAATACTTGCATCGCAACAACACTTGATTAGAAGGAGTGGAATTTGCCCGCATAACATTGAAATGATATGCCAAAGCAGTAGCAAGATGCGGCAAAGCAGCCTTATATGTCGAAGTGCGCACAATGCTCTGCAAAGTGTCAAAGATAAATGGAGCCGGACAAACCTTCCGCTTCTTCACAGCACAATCCAACAAAAATAACTCAACATTGTACACCTTATTAGCCTCTGCCCGACCTTTAATGTGATAGACAAGGAACTTGTGTAAAATGCACAAAACTGGATCACGAATTAAGCCACTAGGAACACCACCATTCCCCCAATTGTCACATCCTGACAACTCATACCAAGCCGCTTTGGCATCAAATGTCGGAGAAACAGACAATTCCCCATGAGCTTTCCGAAACCCAAAAACCGTATGCAAAACAGAATACCCCACACGATATGTATTGCCCATCAACCGAAAAGTGATACCCTTGAGATCATCTTCAAAATCCATAGAAACGAGAAATTCCAAACACAAAGGAGTAAATGAAGGCCATTCTGAGCGAGCATATTGAAATAATCCTAGGACCTTTAAGTACTTATTCAATTCATCCTTCACCCCCAAAGACTCAATAACCTCCCAATCAATGAAACGAGGTACCGTAACAAATTTACTTTTGAGGCGAAGGAAAAGTTTACCTTCAGGGAGTGAGTAAATGGGGAAAGGAGCAGCATAGGTCGCTGAAATGTTCTGTGGTGCAGCCGCATCGGTGTCCATAGCCTCGGAGCCAAGAGTATGGGAAGAAGAACTCCCTCCGACATTCTTAGTGCGGACCATAGTGAATGAGACGTTGCTGGATACGAATACTCGGCCAAAATGAACCCACGAAGCCGGCGGTCGCTGACGACGAGGAAGACAAACTAAGCGGTCGCCGGGTATGAGAAATCAGCGTTCGTCGACAGTGAACGCTCGCTCAGCAAGGACGGCAAGGGGAAAAGACTGGGCGCTCGTCTGAAGTCGGCGCTCACCAGGTGCGTGGTCGGCGAAAATAGCAGACGCTCGCCGACCGGAAGAACTGAGCGCTCGTCGCCTGTGGGGTGGTCGAATTCACCGGCGGAGAGAGAAAACCGCCACAAGGAATCGTTGAACGGGATGATAGAGAAGGCGCCGGTCGGGAACAACGACGAAAACAAAACCAAAAGAGAGAAAACCTCCACAACACACACGAAGAGCGACTGAGAGAAACAAAAATGAAGGAGGCGGCTGCTCTGAAATTAGGGCCGACATATTTATAGCCCAGGAAGTGGGTGCTCGTTGGCGATGAGTGATCGCCCAGAATTGGGCCGTAGAACAAATGGGCCGAGGAATGAGTCGTGTTGGACGATCACCCGGGGTGAACGATCGTCGCACCCCCTTCTCTGAAGTCGAACCAACACGCACTGGATGCTCGCTCAAGTTGAACGATCGTTGCACCCCCTTCTCTGAAGTCGAAGCAACGTGCGCTGGACGCTCGCTCAAGGTGAACGATCGTCGCACCCTCGTCTCTGAAGTCGAAGCAAAACCCGCTGGACGATCGCTCAAGGTGAACGATCGTCGCACCCTCGTCTTTGAAGTTGAAGCAACGCGCACTGAACGCTCGCCCAAGGTGAACGAGCGTCGAACCTGCGCCAGAGTATCGTTTTTTTTTTTTTTTTTTTTTCGGTGGGTTGCCTCCCACGAAGCGCTTGTTTAATGTCGTTAGCTCGACATACAAAAACTAAACGTATTCGGAATCCACGAGCCAAATTGACTCGACTCTTTCCAGAACAGGTTCTCCTTCATAGTACGGTTTCACTCGATGTCCATTGGCTTGGAAGGATTCGCGAGTCTGTTCGTTTAACAACCAAACGGCTCCAAAAGGTAGAACTTCTTCAATGAGATACGGCCCACTCCAACGGGACTTCAACTTGCCTGGAAATAACTTCAACCGTGAGTTGAACAAAAGGACTTTTATCCCGGGCTTCAACTCTTTGGATAGAATCCGATTATCATGCAACCGCTTCACTCGATCTTTGTAGATCTTGGCATTGTCATAAGCCTCGTTCCGGAGTTCATCCAACTCGGACATTTGCAACAGTCTTTGCTTTCCGGCGGCCTCAAGATCGAAATTTGTTGCTCGGATTGCCCAATACGCCTTATGCTCGACTTCAACAGGCAAGTGGCAATTCTTTCCATATACAAGCCTATATGGGCTCATCCCCAGAATGCTCTTGTACGCTGTTCGGTACGCCCAAAGGGCATCATTGAGCTTTGAAGACCAATCTTTACGAGACGGCTGCACCGTCTTCTCCAAAACTCCCTTGATTTGTCGGTTGCTCGTCTCTGCTTGGCCCGATGTTTGAGGGTGATAAGGGGTAGCAACCTTATGGGTGACTCCATTCTTCTTCATAAGCTTCTCAAGCAGCTTATTGCAAAAATGCTTCCCTCCATCACTTATGATTGCCTTAGGAAATCCGAACCGACAAAGAATATTTTCCTGTACAAACTTGAGCACAACATGAGAGTCATAAGTCCTAGTGGGGATGGCCTCGACCCACTTGGAAACATAATCAACAGCTAAAAGAATGTACTCGTTACCAAAGGATTTGGGAAACGGTCCCATGAAGTCGATACCCCACACATCGAAAATCTCAACCACAAGAATATTATTAAGACGCATCTCATTCCTACGACCAATAGACCCTACCCTTTGGCAACGATCACATGCAAGATAAAAAACATGTGCATCCTTAAATAATGAAGGCCAGAATAAACCGGATTGGAGCACCTTGTGAGCCGTTTTCTGCCCTCCAAAGTGTCCTCCACAATGCGACTCATGGAAAAATTGGAGCACCTTAGCTTGCTCATCATCCGGAATACACCTTCGGATCACATCATCCTTACCAATCTTAAATAGGTAAGGGTCTTCCCAAAAGTATTGCCTGCACACAGATAGAAAACGCTTCCTTTCTTGGGAAGTAAGGTCAGGCCTCAATTCATCACATGCGAGAAAATTAACAATGCCAGCATACCAAGGGACTATGTCGGTACTCAAGGCTTGTTCAAAAGGGAACGACTCAAGCAAATTATCACAAATAACAGGAGAAGGAAGATTATCAAGACGGGATAAGTGGTCAGCTACAACATTCTCACTACCTTTCCTATCCCGAATCTCTAAGTCGAATTCTTGGAGTAAGAGCACCCAACGAATAAGTCTTGGCTTAGCCTGAGACTTGGTCAATAAATGACGCAATGCAGCATGATCACTATGAATGATGACCTTAGACCCTATGATGTATGCACGAAACTTGTCTAATGCAAACACAACAGCAAACATCTCTTTTTCTGTAGTGGTGTAATTCACTTGAGCAGAAGTAAGAGTCAGACTCGCATAATAAATAACACGAAGCATTTTATCAATACGTTGACCCAACACAACACCCACCGCAAAATTAGAAGCATCACACATAATCTCAAAAGGTTCGGACCAAATAGGACCAATCACTACAGGGGCAGTACTCAACTTCTCCTTAAGCAAGTTAAACGCATTAAGACAAGCATCATCGAAAATGAAAGGCACATCTTGAGAAAGCAAACGACATAGAGGTTGACTAATTTTTGAAAAGTCCTTAATGAAACGTCGATAAAACCCGGCATGCCCCAGAAAGCTCCTAATTCCTTTAACATCACGAGGTGGAGGCAATCTTTCGATCACGTCCACTTTCGCTTTGTCGACCTCTACACCCCTCTTAGAGACGATGTGACCTAACACGTTCCCCCTCCTTACCATAAAATGACTCTTTTCCCAACTGAGAGTCAAACCACTCTCGACACACCTCGCTAACACCCGTTCAATTTTTCTAAGACAATCATTAAAAGATGATCCAAACACAGAAAAATCATCCATGAAGATCTCAACAAAATCATTAAGCATCTCAGAAAATATGGACATCATACACCTTTGAAAGGTACCTGGTGCGTTGTAGAGTCCGAACGACATTCTCTTGCAGGCATATGTGCCAAAGGGGCATGTGAAGGCTGTCTTCGCTTGATCCTCGGGCGCGATCGCGATCTGGTAGTAGCCTGACAGTCCATCCAGAAAACAATAGAACTCATGGCCCGCCAATCTATCGAGCATCTGATCAATGAAAGGCAATGGAAAGTGATCCTTCTTGGTGGCCGCATTGAGTTTCCTGAAGTCTATGCACATCCGCTAACCTGTAACCGGTCTCATGGGCACCAACTCTTCATTATCATTCAAGACCACCGTGATTCCTCCTTTCTTTGAAACCACATGAACGGGGCTGAGCCATTCACTGTCAGCAATGGGAAAGATGATCCCTTCGGCCAACTGCTTGTAGATCTCCTTCCGCACCACTTCCATTAGTACAGGATTCAATCTTCTTTGGCCATCTCTCTTTGGAGTCGCTCCATCCACCAAGTTTATCCGGTGCATACATGTTGCAGGGCTGATCCCTTTAATGTCAGACAAACACCATCCAAAAGCAGCCTTGAACTTTGTGAGCACCTCGACCAATTCTTCTTCTTCGGCTGCCTTGAGCTCTGCAGAGATTATGACAGGTTTTTTTTTCCTTTTTCAAGGAACACGTACTTCAAGTTGGCCGGAAGGTCCTTAAGTTCAAGCTCGATCTCCTTCTCGTCTTTAGGAGCTTCTATTATGAGTGGCTCATTAACAGGCAGGTCAGTTGGCAGCAAGGCTTCCATAGCTGCTTCCTCTCTAAATCTCTCCTCCAAGTCGGCGGAGCCTTCAAAAACCTCCTCGAGCTGCTGCTCTTCCATAAAGCAGGCCTCGGCAAGTGTGTCGATAGCATCAATGTAAGAGCAATTATCAACACTATTGACCGACGGAATCCCCTTGTTGGCTCTAACGTCGTAAGAAACTGACTCACCCAAAACTGACATCTTAATTATGTTGTTCTTTACATCAATGAGAGTATTGGTTGTAGCCATGAAAGGCCTCCCCAATAGTAGAGTGTGCTCTCGTCCATCTTCCTTGACGTCGCCAATCTCTAGCACGACAAAATCCACCGGCACAATAAGTTTCCCCACTCGTACTAGGACATCTTCAATAACTCCGCGAGGGTGACGAACCGATCTGTCTGCCAATTGCAAGCACATCCTTGTCGGCTTCAACTCTCCCAATTCCAACTGCTTGAAAATGGAATAAGGCATCAGATTGATCCCGGCTCCTAAATCCAGCATTCCAGAAGCTTCCTTTCCATTCCCCATAGCTATTTTAATCACAAAGCTCCCAGGATCTATTTGCTTTTGGGGGAGAGAGTGCTGCATAATGGAGTTGGCACTTTCTGATACTAGAACTTGTTCCGGTTCATCAAACTTTCTCTTCTTGGATGCTAACTCCTTGAAGAACTTCACATAAGCAGGCACGTTTCGGATCACATCGAGCAAAGGTAAATTCACATTCACCTTGGATAGCATCTTATAAAAGTCTGAAAATTGCTGGTCCTGCTTCTCATTCCGCAATCTGCTAGGAAAGGATACCGGTGGGCGATAAGGCTTTTCAGCCTTATGTAGTCGGATTTCTGCTTGCTCTTCCTCAACTCGAGGCTGTAAGATCTCTGATGATGTGTCTCCCACTTTATTATCAACCATCTTCCCATTTCTCAACACAGTGACGGCTGACGCTTGATGTGGCTGTTGACCTTGGCTCGGAATCTTTCCCGGCTGCTGTTGCTGCTGCATCTGGTTAACGGTACCGACACTTGTCCCACCGCCGTCTCAAGGCGCTTGATGGTTGCATCTTGAGCTTCTCTCGCCTGCCTGCTTTCTTGCATGAATGCATTGAGATTATCTTCAAACGAGTTCTTCTGAGCAGGTGGTGGCGATGCGCGCTGAAATTGTGGTGGCCCTTGCTGGAACTGACTCTGCTGAGCTAGATTCTGCCACTGAGAATTAAAATTCTGCTGCTGCTGCGGGTACCACTGCTGCTGCTGCTGTGGGTACCACTGTTGCTGATTAGAAAACTGATTGAATTGCTGAGGAGGATACTGCGTGAACTGTTGTGGAGGACGGCGATTTTGAAAATTGCCTCCATATGCCTGGCCTTGGGTCTGATTCCGCCATCCAGTGGTAGACTGATTTTGCCATCCCGAGTTCTGCTGTCGCTGATTCGGATTAGACCCTTGGCCCTGGTTAAACTGCTGTCGAGGAGGAAATCCCTGTGCCGCATACACTTCTGCGCCTCCTTCATAGGTCAACTCCCCCATTCTCTGGCACTCCTCAGGATGATGCCCCAATTCACCACAAATACCACAGGGTTCAGGAAAAATGTCATGCCTAACAGGTGCTGACCGAGGAGGAGATGCCACAGACTTATTCATCTTCAATTCTTGCAACTCCCTCATCATCCCTGCGAGTTGTTTCTGCAGCTCATAATTTGGTGTTACCGCATTGGTATCAACTCTTCTCCCTCGGATCGACTTCTGTTGTGAACTGTCCGCCAAGGTCTGGAAGATCTGGTTGAGTTCCATGGGGGTCTTCTTAGCGATGTTACCCCCTGCCGTGCTGTCCACCATGAACTGAGTAGTAGTAAGAAGTCCATCATAAAAGAACTGACTAATCATAATCGCGGATAACTGATGATGTGGGCATTGTCGGAGGAGCTCTTGAAATCTCTGCCAAGCCTCATGGAAAGGCTCGTCAGTTCCTTGCGTGAAATTCATAATCTGCGTACGAATCTCCTGTGTCTTGTGGTTTGGATAAAACTTCAACATAAACTTCTCACAAGCATCCTTCCACGAATTAATAGAATTTGACGGGAGTGATAGCAGCCACGCCCGAGCCCGATCCTTCAAGGTGTAAGGCAGGCACTTGAGCCTTAATTGATCCTCTGTAAGGTCCGACAGAGAAAAAGTCTGCACTATAGAACAGAACTCTCAGACGAATTGGAGTGCATCCTCATTGGGCATTCCATGGAAAGCTGGAAGCATGCTAGAGTAGTTATGCTTCAAATCATAATTTCTGACCCCGGCAGGCAGAACAATGGCCGACGTCGTGGCCTCAATAACTGGTCGGGAGTATTCTCCCATGAGCTGGTTTTCCTCGGTAGCCATATTTCCTTGAAAATTCAATTGACACTGTCCCTCAGAATCACAAAACAAATTCCCAAACAAAGCTCCGTCTTCAACCTTGTCAGGAAGCAGTTCAGTTACCTCCCTTAATTCATCCAAAATTGCACTTCTCCTGTGTATGTTGTCAATATACGGTGCTAACGGTTGTTTCTGACTTCTGCGACCTTGCATACACAACACTAGCACACAGATTAAATGCACCGGAGGGAGAAAAATAACCAAACAAAAATTAAAATGAAAATTATAACACAAAAATAGCCTAAAGCCTTCCCCGGCAACGGCGCCAAATTTGTTCAACCTAAATTAATCTAGTTGCACGCAATTAAACGTGGTTGTTATAGATTAGATAAGTTTTCCCGAATATCGTCTCACAAGGAAGGCTTAACAGGGTGATTGTTGCATTACGAAAAGAACAGAAAAATAAAAAGAAAGCAAATAAGATTGATTGGGTTGGAATTTTGATTACTCTAAGGAATTAAAAAGACAATTAATCTAGACATTAATATAAACCCTAGTTCTAAAAACAAAGTAAATCATAAACATAATTGAGATGCGAAATAAAAGAAACTTACGATGATTAATTCGTAGTAGAAGTCTGTCACAAAATCCGTACGAATTGAAAGTAATAATCTACCCTAGTGTTTAGATGAACAAGAAAATAGCGAAAAAAACTGGAAAAGAAGAACTGGAAAAAAAATCTCTGCGTCGAAAGAAAAAAAACGAAAGTAATAACGTACAAATGGAAATAAAATCTGAGGCTCTATTTATAGCTAATATTATCGCCGCCTCAGTACGGGCGATCGCCCAACATGGGCGATCGTTGAACATCATAACTTCATGAAGATATGAGCGAGCATCAGGCTTCCACAAGCGTGGGAGATCGCGCTCTGAAGTTTTCTCGTCCATACTGGGCGAGCGTTGAGCCTGGACGATCGCTGGGGTGAGTTCTCTGAAAACCTGCTCGCCATCACATAGAACTACTGGACAATCGCTGAAGATGAACGATCGCTGGAGTGTCCTCTCTGAAACTCTTCTCGACCAAGTGGACGATCGTTGAGGCTGAACGATCGCTGGGGTGTCCTCTCTGAAAGCCCAGTCGCAAACTTGTAAATTTATTGAACGACCGCTGACCTTGGATGATCGTCCAAGGTGATTCTCTGATACTTCACATAACTGTTGGACGCTCGTCGAGATGTGAATGATCGTTGAACATACACTTTTCAGCCATTTCTCTTGTGATCCAACACCTAAAACACAAATACTACATTTTTCCAACAAAAACTCGACCCAAAGCATTAGAGCATTCCGAATATAAAAACAACACAAAACACAATGGCAAACGAACAAAATGCACTAAATAAACCCAACTAAAAACAAGCAAAAACAGGCGAAACAAGACCCTTTTTAGAGTAGCTATGTCGAGTGATCCTCCGTGATTTACTCTTTCTTTCACTAAGTAAAGTCGGTTGTTTTATTAATGTAAATCGGTTTAAGTTATTTACACTTTAAACCTAGCTTTCACTGATCAAACTTTGTCGAGCGATCTTCCGAGATCGACTCCCATTTTATTCAATGAAGTCAAATTCATAGTAGTTTATGTTACAAATATCGGTTATTCAGTCGTTTTCCCTTTCTTTCCCGTTTCTTTATTCTAATCCCTAGTCGCACCCCGGCTTTACCGTCCTTCGGGAGTTGGGGCTGTGACAGAATGGTATCAGAGCATTCGTTTCTGCTCTGACTTTGGGATATTTTTCTAGTGATACCACAGAGTGATATCAGAGCAATCGTTTCTGCTCTGTATGTGAAATTCTTTCAAGTAGTAAGATAGAGTATCTGTATATACTCTATACTTGAGTCTTCTTTTGAGGAAGTAAAGTTTAGTTTGAATCACTAAACTTAAGAATGTAGTAAACGACTCAACCTCCCGCTACGTCGACTCAACCAAAGAGGAAAAGAAAGGTAATAAAAGTGTTTTATTTTAAAAGTTTGAAGTATTAGATATACTTTTGTTGAGAGAACCATGTTTGCCAAATATGAACTTTATTAAAGTATCAGAGATATACTTTGTTACAATATGTGAAATTATGTGAGTTATAATTTCTTTGATTAAGATGTTTTGTTGATATGTGAACTTAGACCATTGTTCTAAGGTTTCTCCCGATTCTATGAGAACTTAGACTGCTGCTCTAAGATTCCCCGAGAACATAGACAGAATAAAGGGAATCAAAGAGAATGAAGAAACGAGTGTTACTTCCGTACAAGTAACACGAATGAAGTCGTCTTTCAATGAGAGTTCGCTCCGTTATAACTCCAATAGGAGATCCATTTTATTATTAAGAATTGAGTACGAAAATTTTAGCTAATTTCCAATGATCGCTCGATTCCGACGACGACTAGAACTTGTGTTCTACAAGTTATTCCTTAGTTATTATTCCACTTTCTTTTGGAATTTATTTCATACTTCGTAATTGAACGAAGAATACGACCAATACGAGCATTATGTGACGAGAACGACAAGTCTTTTATAAACGAATGTCACCTAAGTATAAGTGACATGAACAAGTCCCTTTGGAGTTGACTTGTTTTAATATTGAAGAACCGTTAAGAGTTTCTTTTCAAGAAAACTAAGAAGTCTAAGCTAAGATGATTAAGTGTACGTTAAGACGGTAAGGATAAGTTGAGATGGTTAAGATAAGCTAAGAACTGTTAAGAGTTTGTTTGCAATTTGAGAAAATTGCTAGATGATTAAGATAAGTAAATTTCTTTTTGGATGAGTGCTTAAGGCACGGAATTGACTAGAATTTTTGATTTCTTCAAGTTTCAAAATACCGCCAAGAGTTGCGAATAACAGAGGAAGAGGACGCGGTAGGCCTATAGGACCGGGAAGAGATCATAGACAGCATGAGAGAGAGGAAGATCAAGGACATCAGGAAAACCCTCCACCTCCATCACCACTACGTCGTGACATAGAGCACCTATTCCTCAAAAGAAATCCAACAGTTTTTAATGGATCAGGAAATCCAAGCAATGCTGAGCTTTGGGTAAGAGCTATAGAGAAAATTTTTAAACTTCTCAAATGTACGGATGAGGAGCGTCTCTCATGTGTTGCGTTTCAACTCAACGGACCAGCTGATGACTGGTGGGAAGTTAGACAGAAGGTCATTCCGACAGAGCATCTGGCTCAGTTTACTTGGGAGGAGTTTAAGAAAGCATTTAATGACAAGTACATCCCTAAAACCTATAGAGCAAGGAAGGAAGCGGAGTTCTATAGTCTGAAACAGGGGAAGATGACAGTGACTGAATATGATGCAACCTTCTGTAAATTGTCAAGGTATGCACCCGAGCAGGTAGATACGGACGAGAAGATGGCAAAGAAGTTCCGTGGGGGACTTAGACACGTACTAGGATTGGCACTGGCCAGCAATGGAGGACTAAGCTATACAGACATACTAGCATGAGCCTTAGAAATGGAGGCAGTTGTGCCTGATTAACGAGAGATTGTAGCGCCCGTATCAGCACTAACCCAGATACCAACTCCAGACCATTCCAACAACAGAAACAGCAACCATAAAGGTAAAAGGAAAAGAGAAGGAGAAAACCAGGGTGGAAATCAGCGTAGCTTTCAGTAGCCGAATCAGAATAAACCACAAGGACAGTGGCAGGGACAACAGGCAGACAATAACCAAGGAAAAATCACTGTTCCTACCTGCCCTGAGTGTAACAAAATGCACTTTGGTAACTGTTTGGCGAACTTCGACGGTTGTTATAACTGTGGTCAACAGGGACACGCGAGAAGAAATTGTCTGAAACCGTTGCTAACCTTAAGAGCTATGCAAGCTCAACCACAGCCGCAACAACAATAACTACGACAGCAACGAGAATAGAATGCATGGGCATTTGTGAATGGGCCAGAAGCACATGACAAGGGCAAGGGTCACTAGGAAAATAGTTGGCTTATTTCAGACTAGTAGTATTTTTGCATAAAGTCCTTGTTAGGGGCAGACAAGTACTCATTCGATGTATATGTACATATGACCCCGTGAGTGGGCTTTGACTTCGTAAAAATATTTCTTCTAAATCGTAGGCTTAAAGTAAGTATTAATGAAACGTTTTATATAATCCATAGGATGGAAAAATTATGATTAATGGTATCAATTACCATTCAGGAAGGGTTAACGTCATAGCAGATACGACGAGTCGCAATACTTCGATCAAGTTCAGATGTCTCTTATCGAGGAAGAAGCACTTATACGAGAATTCGAGACGATAGATTTAGAGGTGCTCGATTCACCTAAAAATGATAACCAGCCGAATAGTAGCACTCATAGCTACATCTGGCTTACGAAAGATAATCATAAGTGCCCATAGAAAGGACGAGTCAATCGAAAAGCTTTGACTTAAGATAAGAACGGATAAACCTGACGATTATTCCAAAACACTAGACGATGTGATCGTATTTAAGATAGATTTTGTGTTCTGATGCCGACGAAACGAAGAACGATATCATGAGTGAGACTCACGATACGCCATAAACCGCTTACCCAGGAAGTACGAAGATGTATCAAGATTGAAGAAAGAAACTATGGTGGAACGGATCGAAACGAGATGTTGTCTCATTTATAGAACGATAGTATTAGATCGAAGTGCGAAATGGAAGAATATTTTGCCGTTGATCGAATTACCTATAACGATAGTTATCAGGCTACGATAAGTACTGCGCCTTACGAAGCCTTGTATAAGAAAAAGTTTGTAGAAGACGAAAGTCTTACGTTTACACAACAATCAGAATTTAATTTGAAAAAGAGGATAAAGTTTTCTTTAAGATTTCTCCGTTAAAAGAATCATTTGATTCACGTTAAGTATAAGCTTAAATGAAGCTTATTATGAGTATCAGATATCTCGGGAAAGATGAGTTTGAAATGACGTATAGATTGGCCGTTTTGCCAAGTCTATGAAATGTTATTATATTTGTGTACCTCGTATGAGAAAGTACGTGTTCGACTCTAAACGCGTGATTCATGAGAAAGGTAAGAACTTCGTCTATCAATTGAATCGAACAAATCTCTTTTCCCCCATTTTTATATTTTGTTCGAAAATTTGGAGAGTGAGATAGCATGTGTCTTTGATCGAATCATGTTCTAGGATGCTTAGAATCGAGTTCTACTGATCGAATCATGAAGGAAAAATTAAGAACTCCAAGCCCTATTATTACCGAAAATTTTCTGTTTTGGGGCTTTTCATTTGTGTTCGATTTCTTCGTCGAATTGATGATAGATTAGTGTTCCGTATGATGTTAATTGATTGTATGAATTATTTTAGATTTTTCTAAAAATAAAATCCAAAACCTAAGAGACGAACAAGGCTCGATTTAGGTTAGTAAATGTTAGGATATGCTCGTTTGTTTAATGGAAATGGGATATACGATGCATGAAGATGAATATATATTAAATTGAGATTTTTCTAAAAATAAAACGAGGAATGTAAGAGACCAAGATGCGGTGATAAGTCGAGGCTTGATAATATTTTGATAATATGATTTACATATTAGTAATGCTCGTTAGATGATAATCATTGTCGTAAAATTTGAATGAAAACGGAGAACGTAAAATTTTACGTAAGAGACGAAAGTTCGATGATAAGTCGAGATTGGTTAATGTTTTGAGGTAATGTTATACGTATTAATGAACCTTGATAGATGTTGGATAATGTGGTAGAGTTTGGTCGAATTCCGATGACGATGAATTTAACGTAAGAGACGAACAAATGAACATAAGTAACGAAGGAAAAGTCGAGTAAGAGTTCTATTTAGATATTTATGAATCATACAATTAAGAGATCGAGTTTATAGTTGACGGCGTGTTCGTTCGAGTTGTTAAATGTTAAATGATAGTTGTAAACGAGGAGTAGAGACGAGAAGTGAAATTGATTTGGTATAGTAATTGACTAGTTTTGAATGACGAAGTTTTAATCGTCGTATTAGTAACCGAGAAGTGAGAAAGAGTTCGTCGCGTATGAGGTTAAGTGTTAACTGCCTTGAGGTATAAATTTCGTAAGATTTTAAGTGCGATAGCATAAAACGAACCGAGGAAGTCATACGTCGAAATATACGAGCTCTAGGGCTAGTTCGGGCATTTCTGCGACGTTTCACGGAAACTGCAATATCTCCTAGCTCGCTTAACGAAATCGAGATCTGCGAATTGGAGAGTAAACTAGACATCCGCTGTTTCGAAATTCCTTGTTCTGGGTGAACTTACTGATCTGTACAGTAATGTTAAGAATCTAGTTTCCTAAGTTGAATTCTTCTCAACTTGATCTCTTTTGATCTTCTAAGTCGTTATAAGCTATCGACTATCATTAATGACTGACCTCAGTGTCAAGTAAGAACCCGAGCGAGTTTTAAACGAGAAGTGTTCGAGTCTCGTTCTAGATTAACTACAAGAATCTAGTTAAGCGTGAAAATGCCTAAAGCTTAAGAACTTAAAAGATTAATTCGAAAAATTAATAATAAAAGCTCTTGTGAGTTGTTTTCGGCATTGTGCCCACTAAGTACTTTTGTACTTAGCCCTGCATGTTTGATTTCTTTGAATGTGCAGGTTCAGTGACGAAGGCGGAGGAGGTTGAGTAAAGGTCTTTTCTCAGGAAAGAAGTTTAGTTGAGCCTCGATTTCACATTCGATATGTGATATCATTTCTACGTTTTCCGCTGCCAATTCTGTAAACTAGTTTCAGTTAAAGTATAACTTAGAACTAAGTTTCATCCTTTGGACTTAGACCCTTTTTAGAGTAGCTATGTCGAGTGATCCTCCGTGATTTACTCTTTCTTTCACTAAGTAAAGTCGGTTCTCTTATTAATGTAAATCCTTTCGGTTTAAGTTGTTTACACGTTAAACCTAGCTTTCACTGATCAAACTTTGTCGAGCGATCTTCTGAGATCGACTCCCTTTTTATTTAATGAAGTCAAATTCATAGTAGTTTATGTTACAAATATCGTTTATTCAGTAGTTTTCCCTTTCTTTCCCGTTTCTTTATTCCAATCCCTAGTCGCACCCCGACTTTGCCGTCCTTCGGGAGTTGGGGCTGTGACAGAAGAGTATAGATTAATCATGCATCTTTTCATAAACATTCGTAAGACTTATATTATAGAACACTTAATTCTTGATAACACACTGAAGGTTAACTCAGAATCCGATCGTTTGGTTAGAACTCTGTGGGCTAACTCAGAATCTGTCCCTCTAGATAGCACTCTGTGGGCTATCTCAGAATCTGATCATTTAGTTGGAATCTCTGGATAGCACTCTGTGGGCTAACTCAGAATCCAATACTCTGGATAGCACTCTGTGAGCTAACTCAGAGAAGCATAAGAGAATACACATAAAACAATTCATCATGCACTGATAGTTACTTTAATACATACTTATTAAAGCAACAAGTAAACACTTTCGAGCAACGCTCATTTTATTTTGATAGAAAAGCCCACCTCAATCGTTTACAGAACAAACTTTAACCTTTTGTCTTCCGTTCTGTCTTCAACTCCGACTTCCTCCTTTTATCGCAAATAAACAAACTTATATAACTTGATCGCAACGATAAAAGAAACAGGAAATTGAAATTGGTTTTAGTCTTTTAGGCCTTTGCACTTTACTACTTTCTTTAGATTAATGAATAAACGAGACTCAATAAATTTTCATTTATAAACTGACTTGGCTCATTACTCGACACTTAGGTCAGTAGATAAAGGATGTCGATAACTTATAACGACTTAAAAGTTCACAAGGAACGAAGTTGAAAAGGATTCAACTTAAGAAATTAAGTTTTGGAAACTTTCTGCACAATACAGTGGTTCTGGAGCTTATACAGAACAGAGTATTTCGAAACAGGGGATGCTCTCTGTACCAAAAAGAAAGCCATGGGTGTCTAGTTTACTCTCCAATTTACAGATCTCGATTTCGTTAAGCCAGCCAAAAGTTATGACAGTTTCCGCAACGCATCGCAAAACAGTCCGCGTGGAACCCTAGTGCTCGTTAACTCGACGCACGACTTTCTAGGTTCGGTTTATGCTATTCCACATTTATTCTTACGAAATGTCCATCTCAATGCAGTCTACACGCACATCCCTTAATCGGGTTTATATTCATGTCTTTTGATTAAACAAACGACGAGCATAACCTCGTCCTTTTTCAACTAACCATTTACTAAACCAATTAAATTTCAATTTCTATTTTATTTTAACAACTTCTCGTTTATTAACTATAACTCAAATCATCTCATATCTCGGATGGAAATATCGTCAACTACAACATCGTTCATCAAACGACAACAATCATTATTATCAAATTGGTTTTCCTTATTCGACTTTTCTATCGGCATTTAATCTCATTTCTTCGTCTCTTATCAAATTTCCAACCTTCTTAGAATTCGTTCAAATTTTACGGTTACGATCATCAACTAGCAAGACTATCATATATTCGAAACATAGACCTAAATCATTATTTATTCTCGACTTATCGATGATTGCTCGTCTCTTAACAAAAATCCGACGTTCTCCGATTTCGTTCAAACTTTACAACATCGATCATTATCTATCAATAATCACTAATATGCAAACCATATTCTCAAAACATTAACAAGTTTCAACTTATCGACGAGTTTCCGTCTCTTACGTTTTTCGTTTTATTTTTAGAAAAATCTCAATCAATTATATCATCATCCTCAAACATCCTACATATCATTTCTATTATCAATTCATGCATATCATAACATATACTCATTCAAATCATCCATTCTTCATCTCTTACATTTCTACTTTTATTTTTAGAAAATTCTAAATTAATTCATGCATCAATCTATCATCACATAGAACACGATTCCACTAATCAATTATCTGAAAATCGAATCAAACATCAAACCCCCAAATTCTTAAAAATTTCTGTAATTATAAATTAATTAGGAGGGATGATTTCTTCATGATTTCAATCCATAGAATCATTCCTAAGCATACTATATCATGTATTAAACATAGAACATCATACTATTTCATCTCCAAACTTTCGATCAAAAAATGAAGTTGATGGAATCGAGATTTTGTTCGGTTCATAACGTAGAAGAAGTTCCTACCTTGCGAAATATGAACTTGGAAATAAAATCGATCGGTAGACGAGAGACTTGTTGCTCTTGAAAAGCTTGAAGGAGATGACTTCAATGGAGGATTTGAGAGAAAAATGAGAGAGAATAGATGGGGGGGGGGGGGGGGGTAATTGTGAGATGAGGGAGAGAGGATGACTAAGGCTTTACTATTGCATAAAGTTATAAATATCTCCAAAGGTGATGACTCACATAGGTAGGTGGCGGTTTGGAGGTGTTTTAATTGCCGGAAATATCCCGTTTACGGGTCTAAAACGACGTTATAAAAGTCGAGAAATAATTTCTTAGGTGGTTACGTATTCGACGAAATCTAATTCGACCGTTAGATTAGAAATAAATCACATACTCGGAAAGAATATTTCGTTTTTCAAAATCCAATAAATAGTCGGGACATCACAGTTCAAATTTTGTCCGGAAAAATAATAAAAAGGATTTTTACTAACTTACTCGTCTCGCAAAAAAAATTAATGTAAAATCAGACGGTTTCTCGATTTGAGTTTTCGGGCGAAAATTTTATCGGACGCGAAGACCCTAATACAGTAGTCGTTCAACCGACTTCTGGAATTTTTTTTCAGAAACGGATTTCACCGTTAGTCTTAAAATTGAAAATCCTTAACTTAGGCGCGCAAAGCCGTAATTAATTAGAAAATTTTTATTTCTCGTCGGAAGAGAAAACGCCGGGTATTACACTTTGTTATTTGAAGTCTTTTGGATAATATACTCTGATACTTGTTCTAATTCCAAGCTATGTGCTCGATGTCTTTTATTGCTTTGATGAATCTCGTTCTCGTTCACTTGAAATACTTATCCTATTCGAATTGATATGTAAATTATACATGCTCGATTGTTGTTTTGTTATATCTCTAAAAGCTTGTTTTGAATGTTACTGCTTCCCATTGATATTACCTTGCGTTTCTAGAGCATGTTTCCCCGTATTTGAGTTGAATGATAGATGGTTGAGTAGTGTTAGTGTTCGTAAGTCGCACCTCGGGAGTCGGGGTGTGACAATACTTATATTAAAAAAAAAACAAAAGAAAAGTTAAGAGAAGAAGTTAGAAAACAACAAATAAATCCTACATCATGAATCCACCACCAGTGGAGATGATATGGGAAAGACTTGATGCGATGAAATGGATGTTTTGTGTGTTTCTGTACACCGGACACATAGTATACAACCGGGTCAGCTGGGTCACCGCTGACCCGCGCACCATTTATTAAAAAAAAAAATTAAGCGGTTGTTCCTGTGAAGCTTCGAACACGTGACCTCCCTTGAGCAAAGCTCTAAGTTGTAGAGCAAATCCACCAGGCTACAGCTTCTTTCATTCATGTACATGTAGATCCCTTTAATTATAGTATTCGGCTTTTTCTTTTTAAAGCTTTGTTCTCTTTTAGTTTTTTCTTTTTTCTATATATTTTTTTTTCGTTTCATTCTTTAATTTTTCTTCTCCATTATGTTATTTCTTACCTGTTGTTCATTTTATTTGTTGTTTCTATTTTTTTATTTTTAAATTATTTATTCTTCATATTATCTTTTTTTAAAAGTAATTTTTACTTTTTCCATTTTTTCTTAATATTTCTTTGATTATGTTGTGTCAAATTATTCATTTTATTTAATTTTTCAATTTTTAATTTTTTAAAAATTATTTACATTTAAAAAGTAACATTTTTAAAACATTACATTTGTTCATATCAATGATTATTTTTCATTACGATAATAATTACTTGATCGAATTATTAAAAGTACAAGTTGTCGTGAAGTAAAGTAATATTTTAGAAACGTTACCTTTGTTCATATCGATGATTATTTTCATCACGATGATAATTACTTGACCGAATTACTAAAAGTACAAGTTGTCGTGAATGAAAGTACATATTGTCGTGAAGAAAAATAATATTTTTGAAATATTACATTTATTCATGTCAATGATTACTTTTTATCACGACAATAATTACTTTACCAAATTATTAAAAGTGTACGTTGTCATGAATAAAAGTAAATATTGTTGTGAAAAAAGGTAATGATTATGAAACATTACCTTTCTTTACATCAATAGTTACTTTTCTTAACAACAATAGTTACTTAACCAAATAACTTAAAGTACAAATTATCGTAAATAAAAGTAAATATTGTTGTGAACAAAAATAATAATTGTAAAAGTAACTAATAACTATTATTAATTTAAAAATAAATATAATTAATTAAGAAAAATAAAAACAAAGAAAGAAAAAGAAACTAAAATTAAAGAGCGAAAGAATAAAAAAAGAACAAATAAAGGTACATGTAAAAAAGAAATAAAAAAGAAAGCAAAAGAAAATAAAAAGAATTAAAAGAAGAAAGAAAGGAAAAAAAAAACTGAAAAAAGAAGCAGAAAATAAGAAAAAAAAAAAACGATTTTGGTTATCGGCCCATCTCATATTAGTTATCCACAAATGTGATCAATAAATGGTACATAGCAGTGACAAAAAAAAATAAAAATTATGGGCGCGCCGTGTGGGCGCGTGTACCACACGCGCCCGACTTATGGGCATCTACGCGGGTCAGCGCGAGTCATATAAACCCGGTTGTATAGTATACAATCGGTGTATGGAAACATTTGTGTTGAAATTTTTATCATAAAAGAATAGGATTAATGCGATGAAGATATAATTTGAGCAATTTGATGATGAATATGTAACACCCCAGATATTTTCTTCCGACGAAAAATAAAAATTTTCTAATTTATTAAGGCTTTGCACGCCTAAGCTATGGATTTTCAATTCTAAGACTAACGGTGAAATCCGTTTTTGAAAATAAATTCCAGAAGTCGGTTGAACGACTACTGTATTAGGGTTTTCGCGTCCGATAAAATTTTCGCCCGAAAACTCAAATCGAGAAACCGTCTGATTTTACATTCACTCTTTTGCGAGACGAGTAAGTTAGTAAAAATCCATTTTTATTATTTTTTTCGGATAAAATTTGGACTGTGATGTCCAGACTTTTTATCGTATTTTGAAAAACGAAATATGCTTTCCGAGTATGTGATTTATTTCTAATCTAACGGACGAATTAGATTTCGTCGGAAATGTAACTGACTAAGAAATTATTTCTCGATTTTTAATACGTCGTTCTAGACCCGAAAACGAGATATTTTCAACTAAAATCCTATCCTAAACCGCCACCTTGCCCCCCCATGACTCACACCTTTTGAGTCATCCCACTTTATAAGATAATATCTAAACACTTAGTCATCATCTTTCTCTCCCAAACCTCCTCAAAACCGCCTATCTGTAATACCCCAGATTTTCCGTACAGTCTTAACATTTTAAAGTTAATAATAAAAATGGCTTTGCACGCCTAAGTTTACGATTCTGAATTCTAAAACCAACGGTGAAATCCGTTTCCGAAAATAAATTACGGAAGTCAGTTAGATGACTACTGTATTTAGGGTTATCGCGTACGAAAACTTTTTAGTTCTAGAACTCAGAACGGAAAACCGTTTGATTTTTACATTCACGAAATCGCGATACGAACTTGCCCGAGAAAGTTCGTTTTTTTTTATTTTCCGGACAAAACTCGGACTGTGTCGTCCCGAGTTTTTGTCGGAATTAAGATTTTAAATATTACATTCCAAATAAGTTAAATACGTTAGAATTTTTGGTCGAATTGGAATTTGACGATTTTGTGCCGAGCTACGTTTTTCGTCTTTCGATTTCCATAGCGTCGTATCGCGCCGGAAAAACGCGTATTTTCTCTTTTCATCCCCCTCTTGGCCGACATTGCTACTCTCTCTACCTTAGGATATTTTTCATTTTTCTACTTTATACTTTACACCTAAGTCTTTGTTAGATATAACATAATAACATAATTAGTCATCATCCTCACTACTCTCTCCCTCCCAATTCGAAACACACACACACTTTATCTCTCTCAATCTTCATTTCACCATTGAAGAAGCTCCAAGTTCTTGGACGAAGATTTTCCACAAGTTCATCATCCAACCATCAAATCCTCTAACTTCCTTTAGTAAAGTTCAAGGTGTTCATCTCCTCTCTAATCCTATCCAATTGGATTCCATTTCTTTTCTTTTCTCATGTTGATCGAAAATTAGGATAATGGAGATTAGATGTTTTGATCTTTAATTAGTGTAATTAGGTGTATTAGATATGGATCTATGATTAAAATTGAAAGAAAATCAAGAACCCTATTTCCTAATGAATACCGAAATTTAGGGGATTTAGGTAGGATGTTTTGATTCTTCAATTAGTTGTGTAATTGATCTTAGGAGATGTTCGATTGATGATTAAAATAAAAAGAAATCAAAATCCCTATGATTTTAAGTGAGGACCGAGTTTATGCTAGGGTTTGAGTTGGGGGTTTTCAATTTAATGTTGTAATAAGACTTGTAATTGTTTGATTGATGATATAGTAGTATGATAAATGGATTAATGAGGTTATTTGATGAAGAAAATCACCCCCTTTAATTTTATGTCACTACCGATTTTTCATGAAGGATTGGGGGATTTCATGTAGCTTGTTTTTATTGATGAAATGATGATGGATTAAGGTTCTAGGTAATGAAAGATAATGTTATGAATTTAATTGGAATTTTCTAAAATTATTTTGTAGAACGTAAGAGACAAAGAATTGGATTTAGGTTGAGTTTAAGTAATGATATGGAGTGATGATATGTATAATAATGAATCTCGTTAGATGATGATTGATGTCGTAGAATTTGAACGAATTCTGATAACTTTTGGAATTTCGTAAGAGACGAACAAGTGGACGTAATTAATAATCGAGAAGTCGAGTAAGGATTCTAACTTGATAATATTGATTATAATGGACTAAGGAACAACTTTGTAGTTGACGACATGAGCATTCGGATTATTATCAAGAACTAGAAACGAGAATTTGTTAACTTGTTGTTGGTATAGTAAATGGTAGTTGAAACGACGAGGTTTGATCGTCGTGGTTATAAACGAGTTTTGAAAAGGAGTCCTTCACGTACAGGAGTACGTGTTGACTGCCTTGAGAGTCAAGTTTCGTGAGAAATCAAGTACGAGAACTTAGAACGAACTTAGGAAGTTATACGTCGATTCTATCGAGCAACTAGGGTTAGCCGCGGCAGTTTTGCGACCCTTCCCGGAAACTGTAATATCTCTTAGCTCGTTTATCAGATTTGAGATCCATAAATTGGAGCGTAAACTAGACTTCCCAAGCTTTCTAATGGTACAGGGATCATCCCCTGTTTCCAATTCCCCTGTTCTGGGCAGTCCCCGAAACTACTGCCTTGCACAGTGAAGTTTCAGAAGTTGTTTTCCTAAGTTGTTTTCTTTGCAACTTAGTTTCTTTCGATCTTTTAAGCCGTAATAAGTTAACGACTACCTTCTCTACTGACCTAAGAGTCGAGTATGAAACCTTTCAAGTTCTAAATGAGATTTGTTCAAGTCTCGTTTCCGTTTAATTAAAAAGAAACTAGTAGCGTGCAAATGCCTAAAGAAATGAAACGACTAAAACCTAATTCGAATTTCCATATTCGATTATCTTTTATGACCGATTTTAAAGTGTGA
The DNA here is from genome assembly GCA_029490685.1 of Schizonepeta tenuifolia. Taxonomy (NCBI): domain Eukaryota; kingdom Viridiplantae; phylum Streptophyta; class Magnoliopsida; order Lamiales; family Lamiaceae; genus Schizonepeta; species Schizonepeta tenuifolia. Next base: position 21,878,610 of record CM055956.1, on the reverse strand, counting down.
TTATCTTACGATGAAGGAGGAAGCCAGAACTAAGGAAAGGACGGAATAACAGAAGAACGAGAACCTGTTTTAGTAGTTCTGTATCATCGAGGTGGGCTTTTATATATAAAACAGAACGAGCAATGCTCGAAAACCTTCCTTTATCGCTTTGATATTTGTGTTTTCAAATTGATAATTATGGCATGAACTTTTTTATGTTTTATGTGAGTTCTCTTGTACCTATCTGAGTTAACATTCGTGTTTTCCAGATTTATGAGTTAATCAAAATAGGTTAACTAACGATCGGCTCTGAGTTAGCTATTAAGTGCTTTCCAGAGTTAGTGCACTTTGTAACTTGTGGTGTATGTGGTATCCTATTGAGGGGTAACCAGCCACGGTGAATGAGAATTGGTCAAGATTTGAACGTAACATACCAGAAAATGCTCGACCGAGTAAATTGTGAAAATGAGTCAGAAAATGTTTTAGTAGACACAGGCTAATTTTAAATAAAACCCCGATGTGCTACAATTATGAAATGCCAGATTATCTATACTTATGTTATGTTTTCGGCATCGTGCCCACTAAGTACTTTCGTACTTAGCCTTGCATATGTTTTCTAAATGTGCAGGTTGAAGCTACGAGAGCGGCGGTGGTTGAAGTTGAGTCGAATTGAGAAGTTAGGATTGCTTTAGCTATGACCTACTTTCCACTGCAAAACTCTAGTCTCTTTTTGAGGATATGTACTTAAACAAATCACTTAGTTTAAGTCTATAAACTTTAACTTAGATACTTTCGAGTACCTTTTGTTGAGTAATCCTTCATGATTAACTCTTCCTTTATAATAGTCAAGTCTTGTTCATTGAATGTATGATGTCTTCTATGTATGTTTAGTTAGTCAGCCCCCTTCATCCTCGCTTCTTTAACCCAATCCCAGTCGCACCCCGGCTTCTACCGTCCCTCGGGATTTAGGGCTGTGACAGAGTGGTATCAGAGCAAGGTTTGTTTCCTGCTCTGATTATGAGTCAATTTTCTAGTATGAGTCATTTTTTAGTGATACCACAGAGTGGTATCAGAGCAGAGGTTCGTTTTCTGCTCTGGTTACAAGTCAATCTTCTAGTCTGAGTCATTCTTTTAGTGATACCACAAAGTGGTATCGGAGCAGTTGTTTGTTTCCTGCTCTGGTTATGAGTCATTCTTTCTTAGTATGAGTCATTCCTTCTAGTAATATCACAGAGTGGTATTTATATACTAGTCTTCTTTCGAGTGATAATATAGAGTATTCGTTCGTACTCTATATCGAGTCTTCTTTCGAGTCATAAGATAGAGTATTTGTATATACTCTAGATCAGGGTTTTCTTTCAAGTAGAAGATAAGAGTTAGGCTATGACACTAAGATTGAGAATGTAGAAGTCAACTCAACCTTCCGCTACGTCGACTCAACGAGGAAAAGGAAAGAATTTTAATTATGTGATTTCTTTTAAATAAGAAATTTATGAACAAGTATTCAACGAAATTGAGAATGAGAATGAGTTGTGTGCCAAAAATAAGAATTTTATGGAAGTATAATTTTTATACTTTGCATACTTTATGTGATTATGTGATAGTACAAGTACTATCTTATGTGAAATTATTTGCGCGATAATTTCTTTCTTATGAAAAATTTTTAGACACAAGAATATAGTCGGATTTTAGGGATTTTTTCCGGTTCAATGAGAACGTAGACTTGAAACCTAAGATCTTTCCGGTTCTTCAAGAATTTAGACGTTTTTAAGAAACGTTATTATGAAATGATTTCAAAAGGAGATCCCCGACATGAGGAGAACTTCTACTGATGAATGTCACGTGCGTTAAGTGACATGAATAAAGATTCGGCAAAGTCGATCTTTATTTTAAAAATCCAAACAAAAAAAAATTCCTGCGAGGAAACTGAAATAAAAATGGTACGGTAAATCGTGTTAGTAAACGGAGGAAACGATTAGACGTTTGAGAAGCTTTTGGCTTCGAATTAAGAAAGATATGAACGAGACGACGAAGATAGAATAAAGGGAATCAAATCCAAATGAAATAAGTGAACGTTTCTTACGTGTAAGTAACGTAAATGACGTCTTTCCGTTTTCTTTTCGTTTCGTGTTTCAGTAGAGTTCGCCCTGATCGAACTTTACGAAGAAAATCGTATAAATTATTAGAAGTCGAGCACGAATCTCGATTAAATTTTTCCATCGATCGTCCGATTCTAGCGACGACAACTGGAACTTAGTTTCCAGAAAGTTATTCTCTAAGTTATATTCCATTTCTTTTGGAATTTATTCCATATTTCGTCTTTGAGCAAAGACTACCAATAGTACGAGTATCAAGAGTCGTTAACGACAAATTCTTTTGTAAATGGATGCTACTTTTGAATAAGTAACATGAACGAAGTATACGTACTTTGTTTTAATAAGTAAGAATCGTTAAGAAATGTTGTTGAGAAAGTACTAAAGAATTAAAGTAAGTAAGAACATAGTAAGATAAGGAATGGAAATAAAAATCTTGAAATTTTATATAATATATATATATATATATATATATATATATATATATGTTGTTTGAGTGCAATTTCTTGAATTGCTAGAAGTCTTGATAAGTGATTGTCTTAAGTGGTGATGTTACAATTGAATAAGGAATGTTCATTTTGTAATTTAAGTATTTCGTTGAGATAAGTTATTTCCCTACCTGTTACTGATCCTTGTTTTCTTAAAACTTTTGTAGGATGGCTAGGACTCGTGTTACTGCTTGGAAGAGCCAGCCCTTGGCCACGAGCGAGCGTACCATACTAGATATGATACAAGACGAGTATTATGAGTTCGAGGCAGATTACGGTGAGGAGGATGTGGGATAGATAGTTAGCAACTTTTTGTCAATTTATTTTCCAGTACGGCACTTGATTCGGGAGAGTCAGGCAATATCAGACCTGATTGTACACCTACCGGACTAGTGGTGCGGTTGGGCACACCGCGTGGCGTGGTACTTTCTAGGGATCTTCGGCGACGACACCGAGCCGACCGGCAACTACACGGGATTCACCCTGTTTCAACACAGGCGATTCTTTGACAGCAGATACATGCTTCCAGTTCCTTTTGAGTCGCATCTCCCCTACAGTCAGTTTCCCGCAGAGACCGAGCTAGAGCACCTCGACTTGGACCCAAAGTTTTCCGCCTTGTTGGAGTTACCACCAGACTTTATGCCGAGTGAGGAGTCTGATGCGGAGTCAGAGCAGTTAGAGGAGGACGCAGAGCCTGCTGTTACACCAGAGTTACCGCCAGTTAGTACACAGATCGAGGAGTTGATCCCAGGACCGGGATTCGTAGAGATCGACGCCGAGACAGCCGTGTTGTTAGGACTATCTTCACCGTTCTTACCTGACATTTGTGTTAAAGTCAGAGGACCTTTAGAGACAGGACTGTTTCGGGCAGAGTCAGAGTACCGAGGGATTGACGCGGAGCTTGCCGCCATGTTAGAGCTACCATCCCCACTGACACCGCTTGAGGAGATCTGTGCGAAGTGGGGCGTAGTCAGAGGTCAGATGGAGGCAGGACCGTCCAGAGTCCGTTCTAGGGAGGAGTTCGAGTCAGGTTCAGGTTCCGGTTCCGGTTCCGTTCTTGAGCACCTTCTTCCCCTGAAGAAGCGTGCAGTAGAGATCAGTGAGGACTACCTTGTTTCCGACCTTGAGGAGACAGTTTCAGAGGCACCGTCACCCACTCTGCTTACACTTTCTGACGGCTCTACTCTGAAGGAGGACGAGGCACTCCAGCTCGTCTTTGGTTCAGAGTCTGAGAAGGAGAACCCGGACGAGGATCCTGAGGAGGACCCGGACGAGGATCCGGAGGACCCTGAGGAGGACTCTTAGGGTTTTTAGGCCGTAGAGGGCAGTTCCAACTCGATTATAGTTTGTCGAGTAGAGCGTCGTAGACGCATGTTAGTAGTAGTAGTAGCTCTTTTGTCCTGTACATAGTCGGATCAGTAACTAGTTTTTTTGTAGTACTCTAACGGATACGAAATTTTATGAATCGTTTCCGTTCTAGCACTTTTAGTAGGTACGGTGTTGCAGCTTGTTAGTGCACCCGGTAAATAGTAGGCAGTCAGCCTAGTTTAGACTAGCAGTAGTCTAACTTTTTGTATAAGTCCTCGTTGGAGGCAGAATTAATATTCTTTTTGATGTATATATATATACATGACCCATGAAAGGGTTTTTAATCACGAGAAAAATTTCCTATGAATCTTGTAATTAAATCAGAATGTCAATGAATTCGTGTGATGAGAAATTTAAGTCTAACTTGGAAGTTAAAAGATTACGAAGTAATATCGAAGCTATGTTCGATATGTCGTCCCGTAAACTTGATTAAGTTGAGAACGAGCTAGTAAGTACTAAGAGTGATTAACAGAAATGACTAATGAGAATTTCAAATTTCTTTAGATCAAAGAAAATGCCGCCAAGAAACATTAACAATAGGAGAGGTCGAGGACCTGGAAGGCCTCGAGGACGTGGGAGACGTCAACCAGAGAACGACAGAGAACAAGAGCACGAGCAGAATGCTACCCCATCACCATCCACATCACCACCCCCATCACCACCACCTCCACCACCACCCCGTAGGGATATTGAGGACCTCTTCCTCAAGAGAAACCCCCCGATGTTTAATGGAACGGGCAACTCTAGCAATGGTGAGCTATGGGTGAGATCTACTGAGAAGATATTCAAACTCCTCAGATGTACTGATGAGGAGAGAATGCTATGTGTCGCATTCCAACTGACTGGATCGGCAGATTATTGGTGGGAAGCAAGGCAGAAGGTGATACCCGCAGAGCAGCTGGCTCGTTTCACGTGGGAAGAATTCAAGGAAATACTATTTGATAAGTACGTGCCCAAGACGTATAGAGCACAGAAGGAAGCCGAGTTCTATAATTTGAAGCAAGGAAAGCTGATCGTAACTGAGTATGACGCCAAGTTTTGCGAGCTGTCTAGGTATGCACATGCTTTGGTTGATACCGAGGAGAAATTATCGAAGAAGTTCCAAGAGAGACTATGACATGAACTGGGAATCGCGTTAGCTAGTCATGGGGGACTAGGCTACACTGACATTTTGGGAAGAGCATTGGAAATGGAGGCCGTCGTGCCTGATGAGAAGAAGGTTGTACCAACTGCACCAACACCAGCACAGAACCAGAACCGAGGCTATTATAACAACAATAATAGCAACTATCAGGGAAAGAGGAAGTGGAATGGAGGAGGTAGCAAAGGCTACAATCAGAATTATAACAACTAGGGAAGTCAGAGAAGGGGAAATCAGCAGGGTTATCAGCAGCCTGGCCAGAACAACAACAACAACAGTAACAACAACAAAAGGCCGTGGCAGGAAAACAACCAATCGGGGTTGTTTATTCAGGGAAATAAGCAGAACGCACCATGGAAGGGCAACGGTCAACAGAACCAGCCGCAAGGGCAGCAGCGAAACTTCAACCAGGGAGGAATTAACCCAGGGAGGGTTACCATTCCTGTCTGTCCTAAGTGCAACAGAGCCCATCCCGGAGTTTGTCAGATAGGCACCCCCAACTGTTTCAATTGTGGACAGAAGGGGCATATGAAGAAGGATTGCCCGAAACCGCTGCAAGCCATACCTCTCAGAGCCATACAAGCGCAGCCGCAGCAGCTGCAAATGAACCAACAGCAGTTCCAGCAGCATGCACAGCAGCAACAGAATGCGAGGGCATGCGCTATCAAACAGGGTGGCCAGCACAAAGGAAAAGGCAACCTAGCAGGTATGGGAAAACTACACAACATCCTTATTAAGATACTGTTTGATACTGGCGCATCGCATTCTTTCATTGCTGGCTCGTGTGCCGATAACTTAGACATCAGACCTGTAAGAGCTGCACATTCTATGAGAGTAGCTACACCTTCAGGAGAGATCACTACTTCCACGCATGTTTGCTCTAACCTAGAACTAGAAATCAGAACTCTTAAGGTTAAGGCAAACAACTTAAACGTTATGATAATGTGGGACGTAGATATAATTCTAGGAATGGATTGGCTGTCAGAGAATTATGCCACAATTCTCTGCAACGAGAGAAAAATCTCTTTTCAACCCCCGGGTAAAGAATCAACCGAATTCCACGGAATTTCCATGGGTAGAGGCGTACCAATTATATCAGCCCTTCAAGCCACGAAACTCATGAAGAAGAAAGGTACCACAGCTTATCTTGTGTACCTAGTCGGAGAGCCAGGAGCCGAGAAGACCATCCAAGACGTAAAAGTTGTAAAGGAATACGAAGACGTCTTTCCAGAAGTATTACCAGGATTGCCACCAGATCGTCATGTGGACTTCACGATCGACTTAGAACCAGGAGCCGCACCTAAATCTAAAGCCCCATATAGGATGGCACCTAAAGAACTAGAAGAGCTCAAAATCCAGTTACAAGAATTGCTAGACCTTGGTTTCATCAGGCCAAGCGTCTCACCTTGGGGAGCACCCGTGTTGTTTGTTAGGAAAAAGGACGGATCGATGAGAATGTGTATAGATTACCGAGAACTGAACAAGATCACGCTCAAGAACAAGTATCCTTTGCCAAGGATCAAGGATCTGTTCGATCAGCTTAAAGGTGCAGGAGTCTTCTCCAAAATAGATTTAAGGTCAAGGTACCATCAGCTAAAGATCAAACCTGAAGACGTACCGAAGACCGCCTTTAGAACCTGATATGGCCATTACGAATTCCTAGTAATGCCATTTGCTTTAACCAACGCTCCAGCTGTATTCATGGATCTTATGAATAGAGTTTTCCACCCTTACTTGGATAAATTCATTCTAGTATTCATCGACGACATCCTCGTTTACTCTAAGGACGAAAAGGAGCACGAGGAACATCTACGGATAGTGTTGGAAACACTAAGAACTGAGAAACTCTACGCCACATTCAGTAAATGCGAATTTTGGCTGAAGGAAGTAATGTTCCTTGAACACATAGTATCGGCGGAAGGAATCAAAGTGGATCCAGCCAAGGTAGAGGCAGTGCACAACTGGAAGTCACCAACGAGTCAGAATGAGATCAGAAGTTTCTTAGGTTTGGCAGGATACTACATAAGATTCATCGAAGGATTCTCCACGATCGCTAGGCCGATGACATAGCTACTCAGGAAGGAAATCAAATTTAAATAGACGGACGAGTGCGAGAAGAGTTTCCAAACGCTCAAGGAGAAATTAACCACAGCGCCAGTATTAGCTCTTCCAGACACAAACAAGGAGTATGTGGTCTACACCGACGCATCGAAAAATGGATTAGGTTGTGTCTTAATGCAAGATGGACGAGTTATAGCTTATGCTTCACGACAACTTCGACCTCACGAAGTTGAGTACCCAACCCACGACTTAGAACTTGCAGCCGTGGTGCATGTGTTAAAGATTTGGAGACACCATCTCTATGGTGTAAGGGTTGAGATATTCACCGATCACAAGAGCCTGAAGTACTTTTTCGAGCAGAAGGAACTAAATATGAGACAAAGGAGATGGCTCGAATTAGTCAAGGATTACGACTGCGGAATCAACTATCATCCAGGAAAATCTAATGTGGTAGCAGACGCATTGAGTCGCAAGGCTCCAACGAAGTTAGGATGCCTTTTATTAGAGGAAGAAACTTTAGTACGAGAATTCGAGAAGATGGATATCAAAGTGCTCGACACGCCAGCTACGATAACAAGTCAGATAGCAGCATTAGAAGCTACACCAGATTTGAGAGAAAGAATCATCAGTGCTCAGAGGAAGGACGAGTCAATGGAAAAGTTGCGATTAAAGATAAGAACAGAGAAACCAGATGGATATTCCGAAGCACCAGACAATGCAATCCTTTATGAAGGCAGAATTTGTATTCCTGATGACGACAGCGAACTGAAGAATGAGATCTTGAGTGAGGCTCACGATACGCCTTATACAGCACACCCAGGAAGTACGAAAATGTATCAAGATTTGAGAAGGAATTTCTGGTGGAATGGAATGAAACGAGACGTTGCCTCGTTTGTAGAAAGGTGTTTGGCATGTCAGCAAGTTAAGGCTTTACACCGACGACCGTATGGATTGCTACAACCATTGGATGTCCCAGAATGGAAATGAGAAGGCATAGCTATGGACTTTGTCACAGGCTTGCCTAAGTCAAGAAGAGAAAACACAGCAATTTGGGTGATTATCGATAGGCTTACGAAGTCAGCACATTTCTTGCCGATTAAGATTACCTACGGATCAGAGAAACTAGCTCAGTTATACGTTAGAGAGATTGTACGTCTGCATGGAGTACCGAAGGTCATAGTATCAGATAGAGACGTCAAATTAACCTCGAGATTTTGGATTACGATGCAGAAAGAATTGGGAAAAGAGCTTAATTTCAGTACAGCGTTTCACCCACAGACTGATGGACAGTCCGAGAGGACGATTCAGATTTTAGTCGATATGTTAAGGACATTGGTTTTGGACCGAGGCGCGAATTGGGAAGAAATTCTACACTTAGTCGAATTCACTTACAACAATGGCTATCAGGCCACGATAGGAATGGCGACGTATGAGGCTTTGTATGGAAGGAAATGTAGATCACCACTTTATTGGGATGAAGTAGGTGAGAGAAAGAACCTAGGCCCAGATGCAGTAAATGAGATGATTGAGATAGTTCGGCAGATACGAGATAGAATGAGAGAATCTCAGAGCCGACAGAAGTCTTATGCCGATGATCGTCGAACCAATCTTGAGTTTGAAATAGGAGATAAAGTTTTCCTTAAGATATCACCGACTAGAGGAATCCTTAGATTCAGAGTTAAGAGTAAACTAAGACCCAGGTTCATAGGACCTTATGAAATCCTCGAGAAGATAGGACCCGTTGCTTATAGATTGGCCTTTCCGCCAAGTCTAGGAAGTGTCCACAACGTATTTCACGTTTCTTAATTGAGAAAATATGTCTATGATCCTAAGCACGTCATTAGTCAGCAAGACGTAGTTCTTGAATCTGACCTAAGCTACGAAGAGAAGCCGATATCGATTTTGGATAGAAAAGTCCAAGAATTAAGAACTAAATCGATACCAATCGTTAAAGTGCTATGGAACCATCACGGGCAAGAAGAAGCCACGTGGGAGCTCGAGGAGAAGATGAAGGAGAGCTATCCTCATCTTTTTGCAGAAGGTATGCAAATTTCAGGACGAAATTTTTCGCAAGGGGGGTAGGATGTAATACCCAAGATTTTCCGTACAGTCTTAAAATTTTAAAGTTAATAATAAAAATGGCTTTGCACGCCTAAGTTTACGATTCTGAATTCTAAAACCAACGATGAAATCCGTTTCCGAAAATAAATTACAGAAGTCAGTTAGATGACTACTGTATTTAGGGTTATCGCGTACGAAAACTTTTTAGTTCTAGAACTCAGAACGGAAAACAGTCTGATTTTTACATTCACGAAATCGCGATACGAACTCACCCGAGAAAGTTCGTTTTTTTTATTTTCCGGACGAAACTCGGACCATGTTGTCCCGAGTTTTTGTCGGAATTAAGTTTTTAAATATTACTTTCCGAATAAGTTAAACACGTTAGAATTTTTGGTCGAATCGGAATTTGACGATTTTGTGCCGAGCTACTCTTTTCGTCTTTCGATTTCCGTAGCGTCGTATCGCGCCGGAAAATCGCGTATTTTCTCTTTTCCTCCCCCTCTTGGCCGACATTGCTACTCTCTCTACCTTAGGATATTTTTCATTTTTCTACTTTATACTTTACACCTAAGTCTTTGTTAGATATAACATAATAACATAATTAGTTATCATCCTCACTACTCTCTCCCTCCCAATTCGAAACACACACACACTTTATCTCTCTCAATCTTCATTTCACCATTGAAGAAGCTCCAAGTTCTTGGACAAAGATTTTCCACAAGTTCATCATCCACACATCAAATCCTCTAACTTCCTTTAGTAAAGTTCAAGGTGTTCATCTCCTCTCTAATCCTATCCAATTGGATTCCATTTCTTTTCTTTTCTCATGTTGATCGAAAATTAGGATGATGGAGATTAGATGTTTTGATCTTTAATTAGTGTAATTAGGTGTATTAGATATGGATCTATGATAAAAATTGAAAGAAAATCAAGAACCATATTTCCTAATGAATACCGAAATTTAGGGGATTTAGGTAGGATGTTTTGATTCTTCAATTAGTTGTGTAATTGATCTTAGGAGATGTTCAATTGATGATTAAAACAAAAAGAAATCAAAACCCCTATGATTTTAAGTGAGGACCGAGTTTATGCTAGGGTTTGAGTTGGGGGTTTTCAATTTAATGTTGTAATAAGACTTGTAATTGTTTGATTGATGATATAGTAGTATGATAAATGGATTAATGAGGTTATTTGATGAAGAAAATCACCCCCTTTAATTTTATGTCATTACCGATTTTTCATGAAGGATTGGGGGATTTCATGTAGCTTGTTTTTATTGATGAAATGATGATGGATTAAGGTTCTAGGTAATGAAAGATAATGTTATGAATTTAATTGGAATTTTCTAAAATTATTTTGTAGAACGTAAGAGACAAAGAATTGGATTTAGGTTGAGTTTAAGTAATGATATGGAGTGATGATATGTATAATAATGAATCTCGTTAGATGATGATTGATGTCGTAGAATTTGAACGAATTCCAATAACTTTTGGAATTTCGTAAGAGACGAACAAGTGGACGTAATTAATAATCGAGAAGTCGAATAAGGATTCTAACTTGATAATAATGATTATAATGGACTAAGGAACGACTTTGTAGTTGATGACATGAGCATTCGGATTATTATCAAGAACTAGAAACGAGAATTTGTTAACTTGTTGTTGGTATAGTAAATGGTAGTTGAAACGACGAGGTTTGATCGTCGTGGTTATAAACGAGTTTTGAAAAGGAGTCCTTCACGTACAGGAGTACGTGTTGACTGCCTTGAGAGTCAAGTTTCGTGAGAAATCAAGTACGAGAACTTAGAACGAACTTAGGAAGTTATACGTCGATTCTATCGAGCAACTAGGGTTAGCCGCGGCAGTTTTGCGACCCTTCCCGGAAACTGTAATATCTCTTAGCTCGTTTATCAGATTTGAGATCCATAAATTGGAGCGTAAACTAGACTTCCCAAGCTTTCTAATGGTACAGGGATCATCCCCTGTTTCCAATTCCCCTGTTCTGGGCAGTCCCCGAAACTACTGCCTTGCACAGTGAAGTTTCAGAAGTTGTTTTCCTAAGTTGTTTTCTTTGCAACTTAGTTTCTTTCGATCTTTTAAGCCGTAATAAGTTAACGACTACCTTCTCTACTGACCTAAGAGTCGAGTATGAAACCTTTCAAGTTCTAAACGAGATTTGTTCAAGTCTCGTTTCCGTTTAATTAAAAAGAAACTAGTAGCGTGCAAATGCCTAAAGAAACAAAACGACTAAAACCTAATTCGAATTTTCATATTCGATTATCTTTTACGACCGATTTTAAAGTGTGATTATCTTACGATGAAGGAGGAAGCCAGCACTAAGGAAAGGACGGAAGAACAGAAGAACGAGAACTTATTTTAGTAGTTCTGTATCATCGAGGTGGGCTTTTATATATAAAACAAAACGAGCAATGCTCGAAATCCTTCCTTTATCGCTTTGATATCTGTGTTTTCAAAGTGATAATTATGGCGTGAACCGTTTTATGTTTTATGTGAGTTCTCTTGTACCTATCTGAGTTAACAGTCGTGTTTTCCAGATTTATGAGTTAATCAAAATAGGTTAACTAACGATCGGCTCTGAGTTAGCTATTAAGTGCTTTCCAGAGTTAGTGCACTTTGTAACCTGTGGTGTATGTGGTATCCTGCTGAGGGATAACCAGCCACGGTGAATGAGAATTGGTCAAGATTTGAACGTAACTGTCACAGCCCCAAATCCCGAGGGACGGCAGAAGCCGGGGTGCGACTGGGGTTGGATTAAAAGAAAGAGTTAATCCCTAAGGATTACTCGACAAAGGTACAAAAGAAACTAAGTTCATATTACAGACTTTGACTACAAGTATTGTTCAAAAAGTGATATCAAAAGAAACACAGAGCTTGGCAGCGGAAGGGTTCTAACTATGCATCCTATACTTTAACTCAACATCAACCGTCGCCACTCACCGTCGCTTCAACCTGCACATTTAGAAAGCAATGCAGGGCTAAGTACAAACGTACTTAGTGGGCACGATGCCGAAAACATAATCATAAATATAGATAAATATGGCATTTTATAAATGTAGCACATCGGAGTTTTATTGAAAGAATCCGTGTCTACTAAACATTTTCTGACTTTTCTCATAAATCACTCGTGCGAGCATTTTCTGACTAATGTTACGTTCAATCTTGACCAATTCTAATTCACCGTGGTTGGTACCCCTCAACAGGATATCACATACACCACAAGTTACAAAGTGCACTAACTCTGGAAAGCACTTAGCAGCTAACTCAGAGCCGATCGTTAGTTAATCTAAAAAGACTAACTCTAAATCTGGAAAACATGAGTGTTGACTCAGATAGGTGCAAGAGAACTCACATAAAAACATAAAACAGTTCATGCCATAATATCACTTTGAAAACACAAGATATCAAAGCGATAAAGAAAGATTTTCCGAGCATTGCTCGTTTTATTTGTATATAAAAGCCCACCTTGTAAATACAAAACTTATAAGCCAAAAGCTTCCAACTTTGGATCTTCTGTCTTTCTCTACAGTTGGCTTCCTCCTTCATCGTAAAATAAACATACTTAAAAACGGGTCATAAAAGATAATCGAAGAAAGAGAATCGAAGAGGTTTTAATTGTTTCATTCTTTTGGCATTTGCACGCTTACTAATTTGTTTTACTTAAACGGGAAACGAGACTCGAACCAATCTCGTTTGAACTCGGAAGATCTCATACTCGACTCTCGGGTCAGTAGAGAAGGTAGTCGGTATCTTAATACGAATTTAAAGAATAAAAGAAACTAAGTTGGAAAGAATCAACTTAGGCGATTTACATTTTAGTTTTTTAAACGCTTTATGAAATTTCTCGTCTATTACTTCTTTAATGAAAGGATAAGATATAAGATCTCGACTGGTTTTCATCACTCAAGGTTCTATACTTGACTCTAAGGTCAGTAGGGAGATGTTCGTTAGATAAAAACGGCTTAATCGATCAAAAGAGACTAAGTTGTGAACTAAACAACTTAGAAAACAAGAAACTGAAATTTCACTGCACAGTCCAGTAACTCTGGAGGCTGTCCAGAACAGAGGATTTGGAAACAGGGGGTGAGTCCTGTACCATTAGAAAGCTTAGGAAGTCTACTTCGCGCTCCAGTTTACGGATCACAAATCCGAATAACGATCTGAAAGTTATTACAGTTTCCGGCGAGGGTCGCAAAACTGCCGCGAAAACCCTAATTGCTTGATAGGTTCGACGTATAACGTCTTAGGTTCATTCTAAGCTCTCGTATTAATTTTTCTTAGAAACTGGACTCTTAAGGCAGTTATCACGTACTCCCGTACGTGACAAACTCCTTCTCAAAACTCGCTCAAAAGCACGACGTTCTAACGTCGGATTTCAACTAACAAGTACTAAACCAACAAACATTTCAAACGCGTTCTAGTTCTCGATTATAACTATAACCCATATTATATCAAGTCAAAAGCTTATGCCGTCAACTAGAAAGTTGTTCTAAATTTCATCATAAACAATAATATCATATTAGAACTCCCATCCGACTTCTCGATTACTAGTTACAACTAAATGTTCGTCTCTTATACGATTTTCAAAAGTTGTCGGTTTTTGTTCAAATTTTACGACGTTAAACTACGTCTAACGTGAATCATTTTCATGCATGCAAACACATATTAACATCATTATAACTCAGTTTATATGGTGATCTTTGCCTCTTATGTTTCACTAAACATTTTTAGAAAATTCTCATTTAATTTCTATTATCAACTAACATGATTTGCAACATAAATCAACTAACAAATGATCACTTATATCAAACATGTATAAATCCCCAATTACTCTATAATTTTCTGGTTTTAAACATATGTTAAGGGGATAATTTTCTTCTCCAATTAACTACATTATTTACTAATCAATCTCTTATATCATCAATTAACCAATTGCAATTCCAAAATTAACTAACATGCAAAAAAATCCCTAAATTCAATCCAAAACCCTAACTTAAAAATCACAAACACATAGGACTTTCAATTCTTTTTCATTCTAAACACTAATTAATCATCTACTAAGCATGAATCCATGATCAAAAGAAGAAAAATAAAAATCCTACAAAATGTCTAATTTTTTCGGTATTAACATAGATGTTAGGTTTCTCATTTTTGTTCCATTTTAATCTCCAATTATCATATCTAACACATCCAATTACATTATTCTAAGATCAAAACATCTATATTACCACTTCAAAATTTCGATCAAGGAAGAAAAGAAGGGAAAAAGAAAAAGGATTGGATAGGATTAAAGAGGATCATCATACCTTGAGAATTAAGGAAAGAAGTATGGTGTTTGAATGGATGGATTGAGGACTTGTATGATTTCTTCAAGCTTTGAAGGTCTTCAATGGAGGTGAAGAAGTGGAGAAGATGAAATTTGAGGGAGAGAGAGAGAGTGTTGCCGAGAGAGAGTGTGAGAGAGAGAGATGAAATTGATTTTGTCTAAGATGATGAAATGATGAAAAATGTTGAAATGGTGTAAAGGTGGTTTTAGGTGTCATTAAGCTAATTAAGTCAACATGCAAGATTACACCTTATATGGTGATGTGGCGGCTGCATGCATGGGATTAGGAGGGTACGGGTTTTTCCGGCGCGATCCGACGTTACGGAAAAACGCACGACGAAAAACATTGTTCGGTACAAAATCGTCGCGATTCGATTTGACTTAAAAATTCTAACGTATGAACTTAATTAGAGAATAAGTTTACAAAATTTATTTTGACAAAAACTCGGGACGACATAGTCCGAGTTTCGTCCGGAAAAACATAAAAACAAACTTTCTCGATGTGTTCGTATTGCAATTTCATGATTATAAAAAATTTGACGATTCTCCGTTCTTAGTTTACGAACTAAAAACTTTTCGTACGCGCTAACCTTAAATACAGTAGTCATCAAGCTGACTTCTGTAATTTATTTTTAATAACGGATTCGACCGTTAGCCTTAGAATTCAAAAATTGTAAACTTAGGCGTGCAAAGCCATTTATTTAATTAACTTTAAAAATTTTTAGAACGTAAGGAATTTACGGGGCATTACAGTAACATACCAGAAAATGCTCGGCCAAGTAAATTGTGAAAATGAGTCAGAAAATGTTTTAGTAGACACGGGCTAATTTTAAATAAAACCCCGATGTGCTACAATTATGAAATGCCAGATTGTCTATACTTATGTTATGTTTTCGGCATCGTGCCCACTAAGTACTTTCGTACATAGCCCTGCATATGCTACAATTATGAACGTAAAATATGTTTTTGTACTTATCTCATTCTCTCTTCTCTCTCTTGTTCTTCAATCTTCAAGATTTATTCAAGTAGTTCATCATCTTCTACAAGCCATCGATCTTCATAGTTCAAAAGTTTATCGATCGATTTTGTTTCCAAGTTCATAAAATACAAGGTAAGAGTTATAGTTTCTTTTCCATCCAAGCGAAATTTGAATTTCTTTAAATCTTATTGACCGAAAATTTTGATGAGATATAGGATGATGAATCTATGGATAATACATGTTATAGTATGCTTAGAATTAGATTTCTATGGTTGAAATTTCATGAAAATCACCCCCCTTAATATTTGATAATACCGAAATTTTTCCTAGAAATTGGGGGTTTGATGTAGTTCGATTTTCTTGAGGATTGATTAGTGGAATTGTACTCTATATGATGGTAGATGGATGCATGAATTAATTTAGAATTTTCTAAAAATAAAAGTAGAAATGTAAGAGATGAAGAATGGATGATTTGATGAAGAAGATGTTATAGTTTGCATGATTTATTAATAGAAATGGTATGTAGGATGTTTAAGGATGATGATATAATTATTTGGAATTTTTCTAAAAATAATATGAAAACTGTAAGAGACGGAAATTCATCGATAAGTCAAGACTCGTTAAATGTTTTGAGAATATGGTTTACATATTAGTGATGCTAGATAGATGATGATCGTTGTTGTAAAATTTGAACGAAATTGGAGAACGTCGAATTTTCGCTAAGAGATGAAGAATCATCGATAAGTCGAGATTAGGTAATGATTTAGGTTTGTGATTCCAACCTATGTTAATCTTGATAGTTAATGAACGTAACCGTAAAATTTGAGCGAATTCTAAGAAGTTTGGATTTTTATTAAGAGACGAAGAAACGAGATTAAACGTTGATAGGAAAGTTGAATAAGGAAAACCAATTTAATAATAATGATTGTTGTCGTTTGACGAACGATATTGTATTTGACGATATTTCCATCCGAGATACGAGAAGTTATGAGTTATAGTTAATAAACGAGGAGTTGATAAACAAAAATGAAATAGAAATTGTTTTGAATTGGAAATTGGTTTAGTAATTGGTTAGTTGAAAATGACGAGGAAATGCTCGTCATTTGTTTAATCAAAAGACATGATTGTGAACCCGATTAAGGAATATTGCGTGTTAACTGACTTGAGATGGAAATTTTGTAAGAATAAAAGTGGAATAGCATAAATCGAACCTAGAAAGTCGTGCGTCGAGTTAACGAGCACTAGGGTTCCACACGGACTGTTTTGCGATGCGTTACGGAAACTGTCATAACTTTTAGCTAGCTTAACGAAATCGAGATCCGTAAATTGGAGAGTAAACAAGATATCCGTGGCTTTCTTTTGGTACAGGTCACATCTCCTGTTTCAAAGTACCGTGTTCTGTATGAACTTACTGACCTGTGAAGAAATTTCCAAAACCTAATTTCTTAAGTTGAATCCGTTTCAACTTCATTCCTTGTGAAGTTCTAAGTCGTTATGAGTTATCGACTTCCATTTTTATCTACTGACCTAAGTGTCGAGTAATGAGCCGAGTCAGTTTCTAAACGAGAATTTATCGAGTCTCGTTTATTCGTTAATCAAAAGAATATAGTTAAAGTGCAAAGGCCTAAAAGACCTAACCGATTCCGAATTTCTGTTTTCTTTTTAATGTCTCGACCAAATACTGAAAGTGTGATTATTTGCGTTCAAAGAAGGAGGACGTCGAGATTTGAAGACAGGACGGAAGACAAAGTTGTTCTGTAAACGATTGAGGTGGGCTTTTCTATCAAAATAAAATGAGCGTTGCTCGAAAGTGTTTACTTGTTGCTTTAATAAGTATGTATTAAAGTAACTATCAGTGCATGATGAATTGTTATATGTGAATTCTCTTGTGCCTCTCTGAGTTAGCCCACTGAGTGCTATCCAGAGTATTGGATTCTGAGTTAGCCCACAGAGTGCTATCCAGGGATTCCAACTAAACGATCAGATTCTGAGATAGCCCATAGAGTGCTATCCAGAGGGACAGATTCTGAGTTAGCCCACAGAGTGCTATCCAAACGATCGGATTCTGAGTTAACCTACAGTGTGTTATCCAGAATTAAGTGTACAACATATAAGTCTTACGAGTGTTTATGAAAAGATGCATGATTAATCTATACTAAGTATGAAATGTTTTCGGCAATGTGCCACTAAGTGCTTTATGTACTTAGCCCTGCATGTTTGTTTTAAAATGTGCAGGTTGAGTGATGAAGACGGAAGAGGTTGAGTAAAGGTCGTTCTTAAGGAAGTAAAGTTTAGTTGAGCCTCGACTTCACATTTGATATGTGATATCATTCTACGTTTTTCTGCTGCAAATAACTCTCTTATTTGATGTTAATCTTTTTCAGTTTAAGTTGTTCGTACTTTAAACCTAGTCTTTTCTGAAACAAATATTTCGAGTGATCCTTCGGGATTGACTCCCTTTTTATTCAATAAAGTCAAGTTCATAGTAGTTTCTTCAATCTAATCCCTAGTCGTACCCCGGCTTGACCGTCCCTCGGGATTTGGTGCTGTGACAGAATGGTATCAGAGCAATCGTTTCTGCTTTGTACCTGAGTCTTCTTTTGAGAAAGTAAAGTTTAGTTTGTATCACTAAACTTAAGAATATAGTAAACAACTCAACCTCCCACTACGTTGACTCAACCAAAGAAGAAAGGAAAGGTATTGAGAGTGTTATTATTTTGAAAGTTTGAAGTATTAGATATACTACTGTCAAGAACCAAGTGTGCCAAGGATGAATTATGTGAAAGCATGAGTACTATACTTTGTGAAAGTATGTGAAATTATTTGAGCTATAATTTCTGTTATTTTTAGAAGTACGTTGGGTTGAGAACCTAGACTATTTGCTCTAAGATTCTTCCCGATTCATTGAGAACATAGATGTTTTAAGAAGAGTTGATTTCGAAAATAAGCGAGAGACAATCGGAACGGGAAGGACAGAATAAAGGGAATCAAAGCGAATAAGAGACGAATGTTACTTTCGTATAAGTAACGTGAACAAAGTAGAGTCGTTACTTTGTTTTAATGATTAAGAACCGATTAAAAGTTTTCTTCAAGAAAAACTAAGAAGTCTAAGTTAAGATGATTAAGGTAAGATGAGATGGTTAAGGTAAGCTAAGAACCGTTAAGAGTTGGTTGCAATTTGAGAAATTGCTAGATGATTAAGATAAGTTAATTCCTTATTGAATGGGTGAGTGCTTAAAGTACGGAATTGATGAGAATTCTTGATTCCTTTAGTTTCAAAATGCCGCCAAGAGTAGCGAATAACAGAAGAAGAGGAATCGGTAGGCCTAGAGGACCGGGAAGAGGTCATAGACAACATGAGAGAGAGGAAGATCAAGGATATCAGGAAACCCCTCCACCTCCACCACTACTATGTCGTGACATAGAGGATCTGTTCCTCAAAAGAAATCCCCCTGTCTTTAATGAATCAGGAAACCCAAGAGATGCTGAGCTTTGGGTAAGAGCTACAGAATGAATTTTTAAACTTCTCAGATGTACTGATGAGAAGCATCTCTCCTGTGTTGCGTTTCAACTCACCGGACCAGCTGATTTCTGGTGGGAAACTAGGCAGAAGATTATTCCGACAGAGCATCTGGCTCAGTTTACTTGGGATAAGTTTAAGGAAGTATTTTATGACAAGTACATCCCTAAAACCTATAGAGCAAAGAAGGAAGCAGAGTTCTACAGTCTGAAACAAGGGAAGATGACAGTGACTGAATACGATGCAACCTGTTGGGAAATTTAGTAAAGTTTTGATTGATTCCAAAACCAACTGACAGCAACCGAGTAGATGTTGCCATATTCTAATGTTAGTATTTAGGCTCGCTGTTTGAGAAATGTTGAGATTTTATCTTTACATGACTCCAGCTGAAGACGGCAACATGGCTTTACTCGGATAGAAATTCAGATGGAAACTCGCATGGAACATCAGATGTAAGAAAGACAACTGAGCGTTCAAGCCAACCGATCTCATCTAGAACATCAGATGTGAGAAAGACAACTGAGCGTTCAAGCCAAAGACAGTAGCACTTCGAGCTGACTATTCCAAGCCGCGAACATCAAGGGCAATAAGATCTGCAGATACAGCTCCGAAGGAGCCGAGCAGAGAAGAGCTGCAATAGAGTATAGCCGCCATGTTAAAGAAGCTAGCTGATATGGATACTCGGTTCGGAAAATATAAGCGGTTCTATAAATCCAACCGAATTCTAGATAACTCAAAGCCTGTGACCAACAGTTGCTTTGAATGCGGCAAAGAGGGACACTTCAAAGCTGATTGTCCAGATCTTTCGAAGAAAGATAGAGAAGCGTTGAGGGACAAACAAAATGCAAAGAACAAGGCCATAGTTGCAGAAGAAGCAGCTGATGACATGGACATCTTCACCGATATTGAAGATGAGGACGAGCTGACTTCCACCAATAACACTATCGGACAGGATCAATGTCTCATGGCATTTGGAACCGACCAGGATGATGCTGAGGTACATTCTAGTCCAGTTAATTTAAATTCTTCCAATGCTACTAACATGCAGGAAACAGTAGGTGAAGAGTTGGAACCCTCTTGGGGTGACTTCCTAGAACTCAGTGAGGAATTGCATCAGCAATCGGTTGAGTTTAAGAATCTTCAAGAACAGTTTGTCAGACTTGAAGAATCCTTAACCGAAAAGGACGATCTAATTAAAAGTCAAACCGAAGAGATTGATGATCTCAAAAGTCAACTGAATGTGGCCAACCAAACTAAGGCTCCAACCGATGAGGAGTTGAAGGAGCAGATCAAGGAACAGCATGAACAGTTGAACAAGCAAGAGGCACAGATCGACCAACTGATGAAGAAGTCAGACGCATAGACCGAGCATATAGCTGTTCTTCTCAAGGATCTACAAACTGAGAAGGACAACCTGATAAAGCTATATCAATCATCTAAAATCATCGAGAATCTCATCAGTTACCAAAGACAAATGGATGACGTGTCTGGACTCGGTTACGACATGGTCAAGGACTCTGGAATTCCACTCGCAACCTTTTGTCAAGGCTGTGGATGTCACGGTTGCCAAACCAAATACGGTTGAGTCTGCAACTCCCCAAATTAATCCAACCTCCACGTCACAGCTAGCACAACCAGCTAAGGAAACTGCAGCTGAGAAAGGAAAAGGAGCTGTGATTGGAGAACTGAAGAATCCATCGGTTGGGATAACAACCGAGGGGGAATGTTCCAGGACTCAGAAGAGGAACCAGAGACGTCGGAGATACGATCAGAACTGACCTCTAAACCGACCTCTGAACCGACCTCAGAAGGGATGGAATCAACAGAACCAACAAGGATTCAACCATCAGAATCAACATCGGTTCCATCATCAGAACAACCAGAGGTTCCATCACAGTCAACAAATGTGGAACAGTTCCAACAGCTGGAGATATTCATGCCAGAACATGAATCAACAACCGGGCATGAACAGCTATTGTCAACAGGCAGGAAAATAGAATCAGACTCAGTCACAAAGATTCCAAAATGGCGTCCGACCTCATAGGCAAAACCAACAGGGTCAGAAAAGTCAACAAAATAGGGGGAACGCCTCTCCTTCTAAAGCCCACAATGGGAGAAATCGATCTCCTCCCAAGAATCAGAACGTCAACAACAACAACAAGCCTAAGGATGACCGAGGTGTTGTTATAGTTGATGGAGAAGGAAAGATAATTTGGAATGACAAATCTATCCGAATCTACAGGGAAAAGCGACCCACAGTTCAAGGGGGAACTGGTTCTAACCCTCCAGGACCCAACTAAAATTGGGGACCTAAGCGTGTTTCTCTGTGCAGGAGCAGGAGGAACAGCTAAGGAAGAATAAAGCATCACATACCATGTGGGTGATGGACAGTGGATGCTCGAAACACATGACAAATCTAAGGGATTTGCTTGGAAGTTTCGTGGAGAAGGAAGGACCATCTGTTACCTTTGGTGACAACTCAAAAGGTCACACCAAAGGCTACGTTTGATGCGCAGGGCTGCAGGGTCAAAAATGTTAGAACAAAGCAAGTCATATTGTTGGGAAATAGATCCCCAACCGAGAATGTCTACTATGCAGATTGGAATAGTAGTCCTCCTGACACCTGTCTTTTATCAAAGAGCAGTTCAGATGTGAGCTGGTTGTGGCACAAAAGGCTCAACCATCTGAATTTCAAGACAATGAACCGACTTGCGAGACAGGAACATGCAAAGGGTATTCCGAACCGTGTGTTTTCAACAACACATATCTGCAGTGCATGTCAGTTGGGAAAGCTCGCTAGATCCTCCTTTCGGTTGAAAACGATTCCCTCAACCGACCGAGTATTGCAGCTGATCCATATGGATCTCTTCGGGCCTGTTACACCCAAGAGCATGAATGGTAATGAGTATACACTTGTTGTTACTGATGATTTCTCTAGGTACACGTGGACCATTTTCATGCGTCACAAGAGTGAAACCCGAGATGAGCTACCCAAGTTGATGGATCGGATATCTAACCAACAAGAGATGAAAATCATTTCTATCCGATCAGACCGTGGAACCGAGTTCCTCAATGAAACCATCATTGAATACTGTGAGAAGCATGGAATCACTCATCAAACATCGACTGCGCGTACTCCACAACAGAATGGAGTAGCCGAGCGAAGAAACCGAACGCTGAAGGATGCTGCAACATCCATGTTGACAAGCTCAGCTCTGCCAAAGAGATTTTGGGCTGAGGCAATCAACACAGCTTGCTATACCCAGAACCGGTCTCTTCTGACCAAGCGGTTGGGAAAGACTCCATATGAGCTATGGAGACGCAGGAAGCCTGATATTTCATATTTTCGCGTTTTTGGTTCTAAGTGTTATATTCACAACAATGGGAAGACTCAGTTGAAAACTTTTGACGCTAAGGCTTCGAAGGGCATATTTCTCGGATATGCCGCTCGGATCAAGGCTTATAGAGTTTTTAACAACAGTTCTCGTGTTGTGGAGATAACACCTCATGTTAGTTTTGATGAATCTACCTTTGAGTGCAGGGAACAGGCTAAAGGACAACAAGTAGATCCACATGTTCCACCAGCTCTCACCAGATCACAGGTTCTAAGGCAGAAGAATCTAGCTGAACCATTGGTATGGGCAACCGAGGATGATGATCCTTGCTCCTCTGAAGATGAATGTGAGGACCCCAGCTCATCTCAAGGGGGAACTTCAGCTGATGTTACTCCAATTGCATTAGCATCCGAAGCCCAACCTAACTCGGTTCGAAATATTATCCATGTTGAGGATCCAGACTCAACGGTAGATAAATCACCAGTTCTAAAGATCCCAGTATCTCCCACAGCTCAGATCACGGAACAGCCACTGTTGGAAGAAGAAGGAAGATGCAACAAGAGATGGTATGAAGATCATTCCAAGGACAACATCATTGGAGATCCAGCCAAAGGTGTGGGTACTAAAAGCAGAGTTGCAAATCCAGACTCAGCTGAGAAAGATTCCAACACTTGCGCCCAATATGCTGAGGAGTTGGCAGTTCTTGAGGAGTTCGAACAAGCCGGAGATGTTGCCATGATTTCATGTTTCGTAGCTGATGTGCCAGAACCGAAGCATGTTATGGAAGCTCTCAACTGTGTTCATTGGACAACAGCCATGCAAGAAGAGCTGAATGAATTTCTACGCAACTGTGTATGGGAGTTGGTAGAAAGACCAAATGGTGTTAAAGTCATTGGATTAAAGTGGATTTTCAAGAACAAGAGAGACGCCATTGGATTCATCGTGAGAAACAAGGCAAGGTTGGTAGCTCAGGGATATTGCCAACATGAAGGAATTGATTTCGAGGATTCCTTCGCGCCTGTTGCAAGGTTGGAAGCCATCAGAATATTTCTAGCCTATGCCGCATTTCACAAATTCAAGGTTTATCAGATGGATGTGAAGTGTGCCTTCCTCAACGGTGATATTAAGGAAGATGTTTATGTTGAACAGCCTCCCGGTTTTGAGACTGGTGATGGAAGAGTGTATAAGTTGAAGAAAGCAATCTATGGATTGAAGCAAGCACCTAGGGCTTGGTATGACACTCTCTGTAGTTTTCTTCTGAACTCGGGGTTCAAATGAGGGTCAGTTGACAAAATACTGTTCACCATAAAAGTTGGAGAAGACATACTTGTGGTGCAAATCTATGTTGACGACATCATATTCGGTTCCAAGTCGGAGGAGCTGTGCGAGAAATTCTCAACCCTCATGAAGGAGAAATTCGAGATGTCGATGATGGGCGAGATGAATTATTTTCTTGGGCTACAGGTGAAGCAGTCATCAAAAGGGATTTTTATTAATCAGTCCAAATATACAAATGAGCTCATCGCAAAGTTCGGTTTGCAGTCAAGTAAAATCACAAGGATTCTGATGAATACTAACTGGAAGATTGAACCCGGATCTGAGGGAAAACTCGTGGATGCCTGTAAGTATAGAGGGATTATTGGTTCTTTGCTATATCTAACCGCCAGTAGGCCAGATATATCTTACGCGGTTGGAGTGTGTGCTCGGTTCCAAGTTCAGCCGAGGGAAGCACACATGTTGGCAGCAAAGAACATCATTAAGTATCTGAAGGGTACTGTTAATGTTGGGTTGTGGTACCCAGCTGACGACAATATCCAACTGTCCGGATACTCAGATGCGGATCTAGCCGGAGATCGGTTGGACAGGAAGTCCACATCTGGACACTGTTAGTTCATGGGAAGCAAGCTAGTTTCATGGTTCTCCAAGAAACAAGCATGTGTTGCCATTTCTACAACCGAGTCAGAGTATATGGCTACCAGTAGTTGTTGCATGCAAGTGTTGTGGCTCAAGCAACAGCTGAGAGATTATGAAGTAGCAACTGGACAGGTTCCCATCCATTGTGATAGCTCAAGTGTCATTGCTATCTCTTTGAATCCTGTTCACCATTCACGGACGAAGCACATTGACATTCGACATCATTTTATCCGAGATCATATTGAGAAGAAGGATGTATCTGTGGAGAAGATTCCAACTGAGATTCAGAGAGCCGATATCTTCACCAAACCTCTAGCCGAAGCACGGTTCAAGATGTTATGCGATCTCCTTGGATTGTTGGATCCATCAGTTGAGGAATCAACTGAGGTGATGAGATAGATATCCATCTAGGGGGAAGCTCAGATGAAAGGGGAATCTCAGATGCGGATCGCCAACCGAAGACATCAGACGTCAGCTGAACAGACGAACTCGAGTCAGCTGATGGCATGCCGCAACATTGGAACATAGCTGATTCCGACATCAGCTGGCAGGTATCATTTATGGCTGAAGGTGTTTGTATCTTAAATGAGAATGTTTGAAATAAATTCAAACATTCCTGAGCATGTCAGTTAGATTAAAATAGCCATCATAGCGCATTTAATGTAAAGTATGGCTGAACATCAATAGCTTTACTTTATAGTGCGACTGGGCTGACATAAAAACAATTCACCTTCTCACTCGCGCGTATTGGAACTCGGAATTCAATGTCAGTCAAAGCTAGTCAACGGTCGCAAGATCTCAACCGTTGATGGATTCGCGCCATTCAACCTTGGCCATCGATTTCAAACGACCCACTAACCTATAAAAGGCGGAAAATCAGGAAGTGATTTCTTACCTTCTATTCTTGTGTTTATCTGCAGTAACTGTTCATCTTCGTCTCTGATTCTGTCTCACCATTTCTGCTAAGTTCTTTCTCTCTATATATAAACCTCTCTGCAACACTAAAAATGGCACCAAAAGCTTCTTCGCAAGGAAAGAAGATGGCATCTTCAGAACCAGCACTAGTTCCTTCTTCATACGAGGAATCTTTCGACATGATGTTATCCAAGATCCATTTTGAGCAGATTCTGTCGGAAGAAGCACTGGACTCGCCGGTGTTATCCCCCATCGCCGATCTTCTCAGGGAGAATGGTCTTCTTGAGTGGGCAACGCTCTTCCCCACTCACCTACTCAGGCGACAAGTCGGGGAATTCTACTTGAACTTGAAATCTCCTATCGACAGCCCAAATGGCCTCATTTCGGAAATTTCTTGTCGACAGCGCGACGTTCCTGCCAGAACTGTCCGCCATGTCACCATCCCCATACCAGTTTCCGATATGCTACACTCCATCATTCCACCAAATCTGACCGCCACAGACTCCGTCGAGAACATCATAGATGCGGATGCGGATCTATTTCTGGAGAATGCTCTTATCACCCCAGAAAGATTGAGGAGCAACATGCAGCGAACGAAGTTGAAACCCGAGCATCGATTTCTGTTTGATGTTGTATCCAAAGTTATCTTCGGATACAGCGGAGCCTTTGGAGATATCAGCCGACCAAAGCTCAAGCAACTGATAGCTTTGGAGCACAAGCATAAGCACAACATCAACTGGTTCAAGTATTTCGAACAGCAGTTGACAATGGAGAAGCAGAAGATTACAGAAACCACAACTGACTCCTAGGGAACTCTCAACTTTGGAGTTAAAATATCTGCCCTGATCCTTCTCGCCACGAAGGATCAGAACATGGTGTGGAAAGATTGTGAGGAGACCCCAGTCAAGAGGCAGATGTTATTCCCAACAGCCAAGAAGGCTCTGGATGTGATTTGGAGTGTTTACACTCCCAAAGAGAAAAGGGAAGCTGTGAAATCAGCTGAGGAGCTGCCTCCAGCTGTCGGACGCACTTTCAAATCGACAGCTGCACGCCGACTCATAGATGAGTCAGATAAGGAGAAAGAGGAAGAGCCAGCTAAGAAGAAGTTGAGGCTTCGGATCAAGAATAAGTCAGTTGCAAAACCAGCTGAGGAGGTCCCAGCTGAGGAAGTACCATCTGAGTCAAGTCACTCAGTTGAAGCGGCTGCCTTTGAAATTGTTCCTCGCGAAAGTGGAACAGGGAAGGAGAGGTTCGCCCATCAAGATGTGATGGAAGGGGTGGAAACCGATCCAGAAGATGAGTTGAACATCTCCTCGGATGCAGCTTCTTCATCCCAGGAATCCGAAGATATTCCAACCTCCCCCACGGCAGGAGCTGATGTCGTACAGCCCAAAGAGATTCTCTCAACCGACACTCAGTCAGAAATTCCGAGCTCTCTGCTCGATGCCAACATTGAGACCACTTCTTTGGCCAATGTTGAGGAACCTCTCGATGCCAACATCCCTACACAGTCAGAAATTCCGAGCTCCCCGCTCGATGCCAACATTGTGACCACTTCTTTGGCCAATGTTGAGGAAACCCTTGAACCGATTCCATATGAAAATCTCTCTCTCTCCCCCATCGACAAAGAAGCTGATCGTCGAGCTGTCACGCTGGAACATGAAGGCAAGTTGGCCTACTGCTTTCAGAGGCGCGCGACATGCCCACTTTTGCCATGCTTGGAACTGAGCTGTTGTATCAATTCAACATCATATTCAGCCACTGGTATGTCAAGGAAGATACCATCAGGATACACAGCTGGGACCAGCTCAAGGCCGATGAGTCGCGTATAAGGAAGTACTTCAATTACAGCAACCTTGAAGTTGCGTACAACAACAAGGTTGCACTGCTGACTCCTCGACTGGATATCAGCAAGGCAGAAGGAAGAGACACAAGAGAGACAGCCGAACAAGATTGTGTCGCCTTCCTTGACAACATGCTGGTCAAGTCTGCTGAATTCGTCGATGACCTTGACGCAGCCGCCGCAGCGGCCAAGCAGGAGGAAGAAGAGCTTCAACAGTACCTAGCCAATCGCCAAGCCATGGTTACTGTTGAACAGCCAGCACCAATTGAACAACCAGCTCCAGCTGATCAGCCAGCACCCTCCACAGATGAAATATGCGAGCTGATTGCTGAGAGGGTCAATCAGCTGAGGAAGGAGATGCTTGCTAACATCCAGCTCAACAGAGAACAACAGCTGAGGATGATGGAAGCTCAGGAGGAAAAGCATAGGAAGCTGCTGGAAGAACATGATGCGATGAAGGTGAAGCTGGATGACTTCTCAACATCCACCAGCAAAGACATCACCGACTTGAAGACAACCGTTCTGGGAATCAAATCAGAACTGAACGTTTTCAAATCTATCTCAGAATCCAATCTTGCCAAATCTCAACAAACGCAAGACGAAGAATGGGATTCTCGGTTCGAATCAAGATGGGCTGAGTTCGTCGCTTTCCAAACCGAAGTCACTGAAACCTTCGCTGCAATGCAGAAAGCTGATCAAGAAGGCCGTGATAATGAACTGGCGAAGAAGGTTGATGTGGAGAGCGCTGTTGATGAACTCTTCAACCGAATCCAGCAGGCTGAACAGAAACTCACTTCTCTAGATAGCTCAGTCGCAAGCCTTGTTGCTGGTGCCAAAAAGGGGGAAGATGAGATTGGGAAAGATGAGACCCAGGAAGTTGAGATGCAAGAAGATATGCCAGCCGGAAAGGAATCTCAGCTGAAGAAGAAGACCCAGCCGAAGAAGACAGCTCAGAAGAAGAAGTCCGCTCCGAAGCCAACCGACAAGAAACAACAAAATCTGAAATCCATTGTTGTCGGCGGAGATGAAATGGCGAAGGACCTGGAGCATGCAAAGGAGTATGGAGTTTCCTACAACTCCATAGCCGAGATTGCAGCCGAGCTCGATGCTGAACTCGACGGTATTACAACCGAAGAGTGTATTGCTGCTGCTAAGGCTATGGATGTTCCGGAGAAGGATTACATGAATCCTGAATGGGTGAAGAAGTTCGCAGCCAATCAAGCTACAAGAGTGAACAAATTTGAGGAAGAACTTGCCAAGGTTACCAACAACTTGGATAGGAATATTGCCTCCCGCAGCCGACGACGCATAGAGAAACATCAGGTGAAGGCTGAAGCAAGGATGAAGCAACAAAGACTGCCTGGAAAGATCAAGCTCCAAGGACGCTTCAACCATGTGGACAAGTGGATGCCAGCTGAATGGAATGATGATTGGGAATCATTCAAGCAAGAGTTTGTGAATGATTTCTATTACAGGAAGGTGTTCACAACTGTGGATTCGAGGATAGCGTTCAAAGAAGCCCTGACCGAACTACACTCTGGGGATCCGGGCATGTTCAGCTAGTTCAGACGAGCAATGATTGATGCAAAGCTGGACATGAACACAGTCCCTATCCCTAGGAAGGTCACATATCTCCCTCCATTCATTCCAGACACAAGGAATCCTAACAGGCAAAAGATTGCAGTTGAGGCAAGAAGAGTCTGTCAGGAACATGGAGTAGATATATCGAAGGAGTCAGATGCAAAGAGAGATATCTTTGTCAGGATTTTTGGGAAGTATGGGCTGAAGTATTAGCCAAGTTAGAGTTTTTGAGCAACTGATGTATTTTTTATTTTTGTGCATTTCTGTGTAAACATCAGTTGTAATGAAAACTTTCATCATATATCCGATTCACCTTGACGTACAATCTCTAGTTGTCCAAGCTCTGAATCGCAAAGTTATTTCAATACCATGTTATAACAGTGCTAACCCTTTGTTGTTTAATCTTATAGACTGTCTAGAATTTCAGCTGAGATTTTAGATAGGTCAGTAGGGTTTTGGTATCATCAAAAAAGGGGAAATTGTTGGGAAATTTAGTAAAGTTTTGATTGATTCCAAAACCAACTGACCCTAACCGAGTAGATGTTGCCATATCCTAATGTTAGTATTTAGGCTCACTGTTTGAGCAATGTTGAGATTTTATCTTTACAGGACTCTAGCTGAAGACGGCAACATGGCTTTACTCGGATAGAAATTCAGATGGAAACTCGCATGGAACATCAGATGTAAGAAAGACAACTGAGCGTTCAAGCCAACCGATCTGATCTAGAACATCAGATGTGAGAAAGACAACTGAGCGTTCAAGCCAACCGATCTGATCCAGATCATCAGATGTAAGAAAGACAACTGAGCATTCAAGCCAACTGTTCAGATGGAACATCAGTTGCAGGATTCAATCTAATAGATCGACAACATGAAGTTCAAGGCAGCTGAGGGTTCAACTGTTCCTCTTCAGACAGAATGTCAGATGAAGGTAGCGATCAGATGGAACATCAGCTGAAGACCACTTGGATGAAGATCGAATGTCTCAACCGACCAACCAATGTTGAAAGACAAAGGTTGAAATTTGAATTTCAAATAGCAAGTCACGTGAAGGTTTGACGTTGTGTCATTACCTCATTTGGCTCAACACAATGCTGTCTCAGAAGGAAAGCAGAAGTTCACAGTTGCCAAATCGGGAAAATCTGCAGAGATGAGAGACAAGCCATCGCTTTCACAGAACAGAGATCAAGGGCTCTTCCAACGGCTAGTTGATTCTCACCGCCTATAAATAGAGGCATTCATTCATTCACCAAGACACAAGAGAAGACAGACAAGTGCGAGAAAAGACAAAAGAGCGAAAGAACGACGAAAAACTGCACACAAGTTATTTTTATCCACCACATTCCGCACAGCACCACTTTTCCAGCTGAGTTTTCTTACTCAGTTGTGATTCCAGCTAAGTCCTTTTACTCAGTTGTGGTTTTATCAGGGGGTTGATTTTAAAATTCCTATTTGGTGTATTCCCCCATCCCCCCCATACACCAGAACTCGTATCGGGATCATCACACCCTTTTGTGAATTGTCAAGGTATGCACCCGAGCAGGTAGATACCGACGAGAAGATAGCAAAGAAGTTCCATGGGGGACTTAGACACGAACTAGGAGTGGCAAGCCAGCCATGGAGGACTGAGCTATACAGACATACTAGGATGAGCCTTAGATATGGAGGCAGTTGTACCGGATGAACGAAAGATTGTAGCACCCGTACCAGCACAAAACCAGGCTCCAACTCAAGACCATTCCAACAATAATAACAACAACGATAAAGGAAAACGGAAAAGGGAAGGAGAAAACAACAGTGGCTACTATCAGCACTACAACAATCAGGGGAACCGGGGTTGAAATTAGCGTGGCTTTCAACAGCCGAATCAGAATAATCAATCAGGACAATGGAGGGAAAATAACCAACAAGGATAGTGACAGGGACAACAAGCAGACAATAACCAAGGAAGAATCATTGTTCCTACCTGCCCTAAGTGTAACAAAATGCACTTTGGTAAATGTTTGGCAAACATTGACGGGTGTTATAACTGTGGTCAGAAGGGACACGTGAGAAGAAATTGTCCGAAACCATTGCAACCAGTAGGATCGAATCAGTATGGTCAGCCCCAACCCTTGAGAGCTAATCAAGCTCAGCCACATCCGCAACAACAACAGTCACAACAGCAACAAGAGCAGAATGCATGGACATTTGTGAATGGGCCAGAAGCACAAGACAAGGGCAAGGATCACTAGGCAAGTAATTGGCGTAACTCAGACTGGTAGTAGTCTAATTTTGTATAAGTCCTCGTTGGAGGCAAAACAGTACTTGTTCGACGTATATGTTTATATGACCCCGTGAGTGGGCTTTGACTTCGTGAAAAATTTCTTCTAATCGTGTTAGTTAAACAAGAATATTCGACTAACTTGTTTAATAAGGAACTTGTTTAACTTGGGAAGTTAAAAAGTTTATAGAACTAGTATCGGAGTTATTACCTGTTTCAGTTTTGTGAACTTTTTAAGTGGAAAGAAAAAGTGCTTTAGTAAAGTAAGTAAACGCTTAAAGTAAAGAGTTAATGAAAATGTTTGATATGGATATAACTCATAGGATGGGAGGATTAGGATTGTGGTATCGAATACCATCCAGGAAAAAACTAAACGTCGTAGCAGATGCGCTGAGTCGCAAGACTCCAACTAAAGTCGGGTGTCTCTTAATCGAAGAAGAAACACTTGTACAGAAATTGAGATGATGGATTTGGAAGTGCTAGATACATCTGAGACAATAACCAACCAAATAACAGCACTAGTAGCTATACCAAACCTACGATAGAGAATTTAAGGTGAATCCGAGGGAACGATTCAAGTACCAGAAGATATGTTAAGAATGATAGTGTTAGATCAAAGTTTAGAGTTGACGAAAGAAAGAAATCTAGAGAGGACGAAAGTCTTAAGTAATATATGCCGATCAGACTTAAAATTAGAAAATGGGGACAAGTTTTTCCTCATGATTTTCCTGCTAAGGATTATTGTGATTATTTCTTCGCGTTCAGTATAAGCTTAGACGAAGCTTTATATACGATTAGTAGATATCTTGAAAAAGATAGGTTTCAATGTTATATAGATTGGCCGTGTTGCCAAGTCTATGAAATGTTTTATTATGTTTGCATGTCTCGTATAAGAAAGTATGTGTTCGATTCTAAACACGTGACCCACCAGCAAGACGTTGTTCTTGATTAAAGTTATAAGTTATGAAGAATGACCGCAATCGATCTTGGATCGTAAAGTGCGAGAGTTAAAAAGTAGGTCGATACGATTAGTAAAGTGTTCTGGAATTACCACGGGCAAGAGGAAGCTACGTGGAAACTTTTTGCGAAGGAGGTAAGCAAATTTCGGGAAGAAATTTTTCGTTAGAGGGGTAGAATGTAATACCCCAGATATTTTCTTCCGACGAAAAATAAAAATTTTCTAATTAATTAAGGCTTTGCACGCCTAAGCTAAGGATTTTCAATTCTAAAACTAACGGTGAAATCCGTTTTTGAAAATAAATTCCAGAAGTCGGTTGAACGACTACTGTATTAGGGTTTTCGCGTCCGATAAAATTTTTGCCCGAAAACTCAAATCGAGAAACCGTCTGATTTTACATTCACTCTTTTGCGAGACGAGTAAGTTAGTAAAAATCCGTTTTTATTTTTTTTTCGGATAAAATTTGGACTGTGATGTCCCGACTTTTTATCGAATTTTGAAAAACGAAATATGCTTTCCGAGTATGTGATTTATTTCTAATCTAACGGACGAATTAGATTTCGTCGGAAATGTAACCGACTAAGAAATTATTTTTCGATTTTTAATACGTCGTTCTAGACCCGAAAATGAGATATTTTCGACTAAAATCCTATCCTAAACCGCCACCTCACCCCCCCCCCCCCCGCCATGACTCACACTTTGTGAGTCATCCCACTTTATAAGATAATATCTAAACACTTGGTCATCATCTTTCTCTCCCAAACCTCCTCAAAACCGCCTATCGCTCTCATTCTCTCTTCTCTCTCTTGTTCTTCAATCTTCAAGATTTATTCAAGTAGTTCATCATCTTCTACAAGCCATCGATCTTCATAGTTCAAAAGTTTATCGATCGATTTTATTTCCAAGTTCATAAACAACAAGGTAAGAGTTATAGTTTCTTTTCCATCCAAGCAAAATTTGAATTTCTTTAAATCTTATTGACCGAAAATTTTGATGAGATATAGGATGATGAATCTATGGATAATACATGTTATAGTATGCTTAGAATTAGATTTCTATAGTTAAAATTTCATGAAAATCACCCCCCCTTAATATTTGATAATACCGAAATTTTTTCTAAAAATTGGGGGTTTGATGTAGTTCGATTTTCTTGAGGATTGATT
Organism: Schizonepeta tenuifolia; assembly: GCA_029490685.1. Taxonomy (NCBI): domain Eukaryota; kingdom Viridiplantae; phylum Streptophyta; class Magnoliopsida; order Lamiales; family Lamiaceae; genus Schizonepeta; species Schizonepeta tenuifolia. The sequence continues at coordinate 21,845,605 of CM055956.1, read as the reverse complement.
AGTGGAATTGTACTCTATATGATGGTAGATGGATGCATGAATTAATTTAGAATTTTCTAAACATAAAAGTAGAAATGTAAGAGATGAAGAATGGATGATTTGATGAAGAAGATGTTATAGTTTGCATGATTTATTAATAGAAATAGTATGTAGGATGTTTAAGGATGATGATATAATTATTTGGAATTTTTCTAAAAATAAAATGAAAACCGTAAGAGACGGAAATTCATCGATAAGTCAAGACTCGTTAATGTTTTGAGAATATGGTTTACATATTAGTGATGCTAGATAGATGATGATCGTTGTTGTAAAATTTGAACGAAATTGGAGAACGTCGGATTTTCGCTAAGAGATGAAGAATCGTTGATAAGTCGAGATTAGATAATGATTTAGGTTTGTGATTCGAACCTATGTTAATCTTGATAGTTAATGAACGTAACCGTAAAATTTGAGCTAATTCTAAGTTTGGATTTTTATTAAGAGACGAAGAAACGAGATTAAACGTCGATAGGAAAGTCGAATAAGGAAAACCAATTTAATAATAATGATTGTTGTCGTTTGACGAACGATATTGTAGTTGACGATATTTCCATCCGAGATACGAGATGTTATGAGTTATAGTTAATAAACGAGGAGTTGATAAACAAAAATGAAATAGAAATTGTTTTGAATCGGAAATTGGTTTAGTAATTGGTTAGTTGAAAATGACGAGGAAATGCTCGTCATTTGTTTAATCAAAAGACGTGATTGTGAACCCGATTAAGGGATATTGCGTGTTAACTGACTTGAGATGGAAATTTTGTAAGAATAAAAGTGGAATAGCATAAATCGAACCTAGAAAGTCGTGCGTCGAGTTAACGAGCACTAGGGTTCCACGCGGACTGTTTTGCGATGCGTTACGGAAACTGTCATAACTTTTAGCTCGCTTAACAAAATCGAGATCCGTAAATTGGAGAGTAAACTAGACATCCGTGGCTTTCTTTTGGTACAGGGCACATCTCCTGTTTCGAAGTACCCTGTTCTGTATGAACTTACTGACCTGTGCAGAAATTTCCAAAACCTAATTTCTTAAGTTGAATCCGTTTCAACTTCGTTCCTTGTGAACTTCTAAGTCGTTATGAGTTATCGACTTCCATTTTTATCTACTGACCTAATTGTTGAGTAATGAGCCGAGTCAGTTTCTAAACGAGAATTTATCGAGTCTCGTTTATTCGTTAATCAAAAGAATATAGTTAAAGTGAAAAGGCCTAAAAGACTTAACCGATTCCGAATTTCTGTTTTCTTTTTAACGTCTCAACCAAATACTAAAAGTGTGATTATTTGCGTTCAAAGAAGGAGGACGTCGAGATTTGAAGACAGGACGGAAGATAGAAGGCTAAAGTTGTTCTGTAAACGATTGAGGTGGGCTTTTCTATCAAAATAAAATGTGCGTTGCACGAAAGTGTTTACTTACTGCTTTAATAAGTATGTATTAAAGTATCTATCAGTGCATGATGAATTGTTATATGTGAATTCTCTTGTGCCTCTCTGAGTTAGCCCACAGAGTGCTATCCAAAGTTTTGGATTCTGAGTTAGCCCACAGAGTGCTATCCAAAGATTCCAACTAACGATCAGATTCTGAGATAGCCCACAGAGTGCTATCCAGAGGGACAAATTCTGAGTTAGCCCACAGAGTGTTATCCAGACGATCGGATTCTGAGTTAACCTACAGTGTGTTATCCAGAATTAAGTGTACAGCAGTATAAGTCTTACGAGTGTTTATGAAAACATGCATGATTAATCTATACTAAATATGAAATGTTTTCGGCAATGTGCCACTAAGTGCTTTATGTACTTAGCCCTGCATGTTTGTTTTAAAATGTGTAGGTTGAGTGAAGAAGGCGGAAGAGGTTGAGTAAAGTTTTAAAATAGCTCTTTTATTTGATGTTAATCTTTTTCGGTTTAAGTTGTTCATACTTTAAACCTAGTCTTCTCTGAAACAAATATGTCGAGTGATCCTTCGGGATGGACTCCCTTTTTATTCAATAAAGTCAAGTTCATAGTAGTTTCTGTTATAAATGTCTGTTTATTCAGTTATTCCCCCTTCTTTCCCGCCTCTTTAATCCAATCCCTAGTCGCACCCCGGCTTGGCCGTCCCTCGGGATTTGGGGCTGTGACAGAATATTTCAATTTAATTTTATCTTTTCTTTGGATAATTATGTAATTTTCTGAAAAAATTCAACACAAAGATTTGAAACAGAAGGGTAATCCCAATTGTGTACTCTTTTTATCAAGTATACCTTTTAACTGTGTGCACATATGTATGTTGACAATGTACATAAGAACATGTGATTAAATCATATTTTTGAACAACTATTATATTGGAAACGACTATAAATATGCATAACAAAACATTAGTTCTTACTCATTTATTTAAAATAATTGGTAATCTTGACTTTGTACCCTACACAATATAGAAATACGACTACTGTGTACGTAAGAACTATAGATTTGTTTTTTCAATAATTGAGTGTTCATGCCATTGGAACATGTTGTATAGTGTCAAATAAATTCATATTAACTTTTAGTTCTTAAATGAGTTATTATACATTTTTTTAAAATAATTAAATGAGTGATCGGTGCTCGATTATAGAGATTTTAGTGACTATTGATATGTTTACAAGTTTATTCCTAGTAGTAACCTTAAGAAGTTACTTAAACCAAGTCCTTCATTGCATAAAATTTAAAAATTTGTTCGAAGTGACATACATCAATGTATTAAGTTAAGAAACGTTAGATAAAGTTTCTAGTAATATACCTAAGATGTTGCTCGAACCACAATATTTACCCCGTACACTTTGAACGCTATAAGAAATTACCCAATTTAATGAGTTTTGCTAAGATGCGTTCGAATTCATCTAAACCACTAATACTAAAGGCATAAACAATCGAATATTGAAAAAAAAATCAAAAGTTCATGTGTACACAATACAAGTTTATCTCTAGTGTGTACACTACGCAATATAAACTTTCATCTACTATGTCCACACGAACTTTACAATTTTTTTGATTCTGGAGCTATTTATGACTTTATTACGTATTGTTTGGCGTCTAATATACATATTCATTAAATCTTACGTCTTACACGAGTCATATGTCGCACAAAAATAAGTAAATGAGTGATGGATGTTATATCACATAGAATTCAATGACTCAGATTAAGTTTCTAGTAATATACCTAAGATGTTGCTCGAACCACAACATTCATCCCGTACACTTTAAATGCATAAAAAATTTACCCAATTTGATGAGTTTTGCTAAGGTACGTTCTAATTCATCTAAACACTACAGGCATAAATAATTCGAATATTGATAAAAATCAAAAGTTCATGTGTACACAGTACAAGTTTATCTCTACTGTGTACACTACACAGTAGAAACTTTCATCTACTGTGTCCATAAGAACTTTACAATTTTTTTGATTCTAGAGCTATTAATGATTTTATTACGTGTTGTTTGGCGTTTAATATACATTTTCATTAACCCTTACCTCTTACATGAGTCATGTGTCGCACAAAAATAAGTAAATGAGTGATGGATGCTATATCATGTAGAATTCAATGACTCAGATTAAGTTTATAGTAATATACCTAATGTTGGGAAAATTAGTAAAAGGTTTCGAGATTCCAAAGCCCCAACTGACCCCAACCGAGTAGATGATTGCCTTTAGCCTGTTCTTAGCTAGAGCTCACTGTTTGAGAGTAGGGATTTTATCTTTACAGGATTCAAGCAGAAGAAGTCAGCCAGACTAAAGAAGGGAGTTCGTGATGAACTCAGCTGAGGTCTACACTGAGCTGAGACTCAAGTTCAGTTGAGACATCTACTTCAATTGAAGCACAAACTCAGTTAGACAGCAGCTCAGTTGACTCCACAACTGAACCACACAACTGAAGGTATACAGTTCCAGTGTGAAGAGAAGTGGTGTTGAAGTCAGACGTCGTGAAGCAGAGAAGAGAAGACATCTAAGACGCTGAAGACGGAGGAGTTGCAGTCCAGAATTCAAATCTACTCAGAAGCACAAGTTAGATGGAAAACATACCATAAATGGACTGACAACATCAACGTGCAAAAACCAAAGGTCGCATTTTCCATTTTAGGAAAGTTTCCAGAAAAGCAGGTGGAGTGCCATACTTTTGACAGAGATTAAATGACTATTTCCTACGGCTAGTTTGAACACTCTTTATAAATAGAGGTCTCCACACTACTGCTCAAAGTGAGACACAAGTGTGAACAGATGAAGTTCCCATAGAGAAATCAAGAGTGAAGCAGTAGCAGCTTGTCACCTCTTTCTCTCCGAGCAAGAAGACCTCTTGTGAAGTCCAGTTGAAGTGGAGTATTCATCCCTCCTCCTCCTATTCTTCCCTCTAGCCTCTCAGAAATCCCCCCTTCCTGATTAAGTTTAGAAACATGTTCTTGCCTGTCTTGTGTCTGACTAGGTTCTCTCGCATCGAATCTCGAGCCTTTGGAAGAAGCCTTCACTTTCCCCCTGTGTTCAAGGCTTCTTTGTTGGATTTCTCCCCCAGATCCAATTCCTTAGGTCTGACTTTGAACCCGAAATCAAAGTCACCAGGTCTCTTTGAACCCGTAATCGAATACCAGGTCCTTGGAACCCGCAATCCAAGAATAGGTCCCGTAGAACCTGGAATCTAAGACAAGTTGTGCACTTTCCCGGAAAAGTGTTATAAGGTCTTGTTCGAACCCAGAATTGAACGGTTAGGTTTTCTTGGAACCCGTAATCCAAGTGGGGCGTTTGGTAAGCACACTTAAGTTTATCTAGTGGATTACTTCCCCAAAAAGCAAGTCGTGGACGTAGGAGATCAATCTCTGAACCACGTTATAATACTGTGTGCTTTACAATCTGTATTTTACATTCAGTATTTTAAATTCAGTTTACCTAACCAACTGACCTAACGTATGCATATTGCAACTGCACTAATTTGGGAACTTGACCTTCCCTTTTCACAAAGGTTTCAATTTTTATAATGAGTCTAATTGCCACTATCTTCTGCATCGCAAAACAGATTTAAAATCTCAGTTGGTGGATTCAACTGACCTTTAGGCATAGAAGCCAACTGAACTGCCAACTATGTTCAGCTCCAACTGAACAATTCAGTTGTGGAGTTGCTCCAACTGTCTTTGCAGTTGTCGAGCCAACTGATCTGAGCAGTTCAACTTAGTGAAAAGATTTTAGCAAAAGAAAATTGCTACTGGTGTATTCCTCCCTCCCCCGATACACCAGATACTGTTACCGGGACCATCACCTATGATGTTGCTCGAACTACAACATTCATCCCATACACTTTAAATGCATCAAAAAATTACCCAATTGGATGAGTTTTGCTAAGGTACGTTCTAATTCATCTAAACCACTAGTACTAAAGGCATAAACAATTCGAATATTGATTTAAATCAAAAGTTCATGTGTACACAGTGCAAGTTTATATCTACTGTGTATACTACACAATAGAAACTTTCCTCTATTGTGTCCACAAGAACTTTACAATTTTTTTTAATTCAAGAGCTACTTATGATAGTGTTTTTTGGGGTCTAATATACATTTTCAATAAGTGAGAGATAGATGCTACATCACATGGAATTCTACTGTGTACATTACACAACAGAAATATCTTCTATTGTGTTCACAAGAAATCTACACTTTTTTTTTATTCTAGAGCTATATATGACTCTATTCCGTGTTTCTTTGTTGTCTAATAAACATTTATATTAACTATATAGTAATATACCTAAGATCAAGGAGTAATAAGTTTATCAATTGTGTACTTATAATCATTATCTAATATAAATGTTTATCAAATACTAAAAAATAACATGTAACATGTGATAATTTTAACCTTTCATCTAAAAAGGAACTTGCTAGTTTAAATAATTTTCAACTCTGTACTTATAAACTAATAGTAGACTCAACTGAGTACTTAAGAATAATTTAAAAGTATTATAACGTGTATTATATAAACACAATTTTTGCTATTATTCTCTGTAATTTCACTAGTATTTTATAGTCTAACATATCACTTAAAAATTATCATCTTAAACTCAATATTTTTTTAACAATGGATTGATTACACACAACTGTGGCCTGGACTATGTACATAAGAACATTAAGTCCATGTATTTAATCAAATGCAGTAAATTAAATCTAGCACGAACAATATCTTAATAATGATAAATACAGAAAATAACAACTATTTAGAAACAAACTTCTTTGAGAATTGAACCTCTTACAGAAATTATCAACAATTTCATGAATTTTTCTCTAATTTCTTTTAGCTTTTGTTTGAATAATTTGTTGATACATGCATTTTGATAGTTTTTTCAACCATAATATTAAATATGTAACAATCATTTCTGCACAAAATTTAGTGTAGTTGTGGTTAAATGAAATAGTTAGAGAGCTGGAGAGAGAAAGAGAAATGGAGAAATGAGAGAGAAGCTTTTGAGAAAGATCAGATGCAATTCACGCATGAGCGCAGGAGAAGAGAGAGAGATAAGGAGAAAGAATATTATTATTTTAGATTTTATCGTTTTTATTTTTTGGTTAGAAAATAAGTTAAGTTAATATTTAAAAGGTGGGGTCATTAGTAAGGGTTATTGTGTCTTTTCCTTCAAAAAAGTATATGAAACATCTACTTTTAAAACATGGTTTATATATTATCTATTACTATGTCATGAGTGTATTTCTGGCATTCTTGTATAATGTGTTGTATCTTATAGAAGATTATATATCGGTATCATATGAGATATAAATTAATATTCACAATCGAAACAAATTGGGGCGAGTTGCTGGTTTAAATTATAGCATAATAGTATTAAATAGTTTATCTTAACTATTTATTTATGCTAGTGCGTTAATCGTATTGAAAAGATCATAGTGAGATTAATTCTTTATTCAGACTTATTAAGAATTAAATATCTCGGTGACTTAAATAGTATTAACCTTAATTGGGCTTATCAGTATGAATAAGTGTCCGACTATTGCTTTGATCTGTCATGAATGAGAACTTAATAGTTGTTCAAATATTTTGTAATTTTGGGTAATGGCAATTCTTGATATTTGATGAAGCTGCAATAAGGATCTGTGTCCTATTAATAATGAGATGATAATACCCTCTCGAGGAACTAAATAAGTTTATTATACTAAACTCTGCAGGGTGAATTAGTTCCAGTATAATAATAAGTTTAAGTAGTAGCACTCGCAATAATTATTTATTAGTAAAAAATTAATTGATTAATTTAAAGTGGTCACAAGTATTTTAATTAATTAATGGACATTCGATAATCTTAATACAGAGATTATTAAGTCTAATACTAGCCTCGACTCAAATAAATAAATAAGATGGTAAGTTGACGCGACCGTCGTTTAGCCGCGGCAAAATACAATTTGTATTATTCCACTACAAGAAAACTGGTGAATAACAACACCAAAACGACAACAGTTTCCGTAAAAAACTGTTGTTAGTTTTGGAAAAAGTGTTGTCGTAGTGAAAACCGTTGTCTATTAGCCCAAAGAGGCGCTCATAGACAACGGTTTTTTTCAACTGTTGTTTGATAACTGTTGTCGTAACTTATTTCATACCCTCAATGGCAACACTAACGTTACTGTTGTCGTAGGTATGTTGTTGTAGTGAAATGACACTTTATACGACAACAGTTTTGATTGACGTTGTTGTATGTATGTTGTATTAAGCTTATTATTGTAAGTACTACAACATTATGACTAACCGTTAATGTACTGCTGTTGTTATAGGTTCATATTATTATATAAAACAACACCTTTCGATAACCATTGTAGTAAAATCGTTGTTGTAGGTGCATCATGTTGAATACGACAACATTTCGCTTATCCATTGTCGTTTCTATGTTGTTGAAAGTGTTAGATACGAAATACGACAACACTAGGTACAATTGTTGTCGTCTCATTGTTGTTGTAAGTTATAATACGACAACACTTTATAAATTCATTGTAGTAGTATGTTGTTGCATGTATATATAGATAATTTACAACAACAATTTAGGTAAACGTTGTTGTGTTTGTGTTGTAGTAAATGTACTAAATTTATATATGACAACACTACATGAGTTCGTTGTTGTCAATCACAATTTTTTATTAATAATAAATTAATTAAATCTGATAAATAAATTATTATTATAATTAATAAAACTAAAAAAATTCATATTTAACTAACAAAAAAAAATATTAATTTATTGAAACTAAAAACTAAAAGGATGGGAATCGTACATACACATATATTAAAAGTTTAAATTAAAAGAAAGAGGAAAAAATATAATATACTTGTTAATTGGCAGCAGAAGGTTTCGAACATGGGTTGATTAAACTCAAACAATTTATAAGTGAAGGTACACACCAATTGACCTAATCAATTTGACATTAATTATTCTCCAAATAATAAATATAATAAATACGACAACACTACGATAAATTTTAAATGTGCAAAATTTAAATACGACAACACTGCATGAGTGCGTTGTTCTTGTATTGTTATTGTAATTGTCACATGTTTTATAATTTATTAAAAATTAAAACTAAATTATTAAAAAAATAATAGATCATTATTAATTAAATATTAAAAAAAGAATAAAAAAATTGCATAACCAGCAAACTTAATTAATTCAGTAATAAATTATAACTTAATAAAATTTAAAAACTATTAAGAATAAAAGAGAAAATGAAAAAAAATAAATTCATTAATTATAACTTAATAAAATTTGAAAACTATAAAAAAGAGAAGAAAAATCGAAAAAGGATAAAAATAAATGCTAAGAGGATTCGAACCTGGGTCAACTAATGGTGGTGACTTGCAAGTAGATTCAAACCATCCAAACTAAACCAACTTTTGGTATTTTTGTTCCAAGTAATGATATAAAATAGGAAATACTGATGGGCCTTTATTTTTACTGGATAACAACCCGATTAGGGATTTTACCTTAAAAATTTTATCAAACCCTCACGTACATCGCCTCGTTATTTTTCCCGCGCCAATCTTCTTTGTCCCGGCAGCCTCATCTCCTCTTCCCGGCGGCAGCGTCTCATCCTTTGTCGACGGCGGCGTCTCCTCTTTAGTCGACGGCGGCGTCCCCTCTTTCGTCGACGGCGGCGTCTCCTCCTTTCAAGCGCCATCTTCTTCGCTAAAGGTAATTTTAATTGTTGGCGGCAGTGTATCTGTTTTGATATCTCTGAGGATTTCTTACACAGTTGTTTTATCTTCGCTAGGAAGATTTTTATCTGAAACTGTATTTTTTTTTACTACTGCTCTGTTTTGATTTGGCTGATCATAGTAGTCATTGCGGTTTTCTGCTACTGGTTTGCGGGCTGAATTAATTAGTCACAGGGTATTCACTCTCAACTTTCACTCTCTCAACTTTCACTCTCTTAAAGGTTTGGGGTTGGAGAATGTCATCTCATTTTGATGTTATATTGCATCGATGGTCATCATGTATTTGGACAGAAATCATATTATGCTGTTGTCTTCATGTATCAGGAAATAGTATCAAATTTCCATATGTCTATTTTAGTAAATGTCTGCTATGTATTATTAACAGTTAAGAATGTCCATATCTGCAAATCAAACACTCTATAATTTAATATAATTTCGGTTTGATATGGTCGTGCCGTCGTGAACACCATAATGCATCGTTAGCCTATCCCAGTAGGACCAATTGATAATTGCGTAATTCTAAGAGCATTTATAGATTGTTGATAATTAATCTAGCATGTAAACGTTTATAGTACAATAAGAAAAAAATAAAGATAAAAGTAAGAAAAATAATCCAAAAGCACTACCATTACCATATCAAAAATAGATTTAAACTGTATATAGTAATCTGCAAATCAAACACTCTATAATTTAATATAATTTCGGTTTGATATGGTCGTGCCGTCGTGAACACCATAATGCATCGTTAGCCTATCCCAGTAGGACAAATCAAACACTCTATAATTTAATATAATACTATCTCTCTCTCTAGAATTTGGTTTGATCTTATCTTATTTCAGGCATATGTGGATTTTGGTAAATTTTCAAATTTCCTTGAAACTTGACTGATATGCATGTTTTTGTAACATAGTGTTATGGTAATGTAAGCTACTTATTGATAACTAAGCTTGTAAATTTGCAACACATCAATTGTGCAACAACTTGAGCATGCACCTCTATGAGATATTCTGTTCTTGAATAAAGAGATACCTTAAGCACACTCTTAAGTAAAACTTCGGCAATCTTAATCGGTAGGCTCTGGGTAGGTCGGTGCGTGCAACTAAAACGGATCACAGTTAGGCTATTCGGTGTGGTACTGTCTTTGCTGGTTTCCAAAGGTTAAAAGCCAACCGAATGCACTCCGTTGACTGATTTAGCAGTAGTAGCATCAAGGTAACACTATTTGTGGTCAAAATTTGGATCATCAAGCAGAAAAGTCTATCTAATGTCTAGGAATTGAAGGCTTTGAGAATTTAGATGTTTCTGTTCACAGCTGGACTGAAATTAGACAATCTAATAATATCAATTAGGAAGAAAAAAAAATCCCATAATGCAATAATTAACTAGCATGTAAAAGACCAACTTCTCCCTTCTTAACAAATATTGTTTCCATGCTTTTAAACTACAAGGTAATAAGAAAAATCAAAGAGCAAACTACACCTTTACAAAGCCACTAAACAAGAATGGAATCATAAAAATATTAATGGGAAACGGGAAAGAAGTTTGCAATTGAGAAATAAGGGCAATTAAGTAAAATCAGTAGGAGAATGTAGACACATACCAGAGCTAATACTACCACTTGCAGCCCCACCTCCTCCTAAGAAAAGTCCCTATTGAATATAGTGATTGAGATAGGCAGTGGGTCAAGCAAATCAATTATAGCGAATTACACACTATTATTTACATATTTTTAGATTGGCAAACTTCAATTATTTTATATTTTAGGACATTAAATGTCTTGATTTTCTTTATGTTCTTTGTTGCTAGTACATTAAAATGTCACTGTTTCTACCTGTGACCTTGCCCTCTGAAGGTCTTGTTCCAACTGAGTAAGCCTGATCCTGCTTGATTCTAGCTGCTGTACATACACCTGCAGACCCACCCCCACACACACACACACATATGTGTATATATGTGTAAAATATCAGAAATTTAGTAATGGTCGAAAATATATAAAAAAAAATTTAAAAAAAAAATTGGCAACTCATCTTTTTCTAAGTCTGCTTTTCCTACTGCTTCCCTATTTTGGGCTAAACGTCTCAGTGTTTGTAAAATGGTAAGAAAAAAAATTACAGTTTGAAGATAAAGATTTTCACATAATGGTATTAATTTCAATGTTTTGATTTGGAGTTTTAGGTTTATAATGGACAAAACATGGATGTCAAAAGATAGGTTGTCAGATGAGTATAAGTTCGGAGTAGAGATTTTCATGAACTTTGCCATGCAACATGTGTCTAATCTTGATGCAATGCCATGTCCTTGCGTAAAATGTGGTAATCTATCGAGAAAAAAATCAAAGCTTGTAAGATTGCATTTGTTGAGTAATGGTATGGATTTAACATACCATACATGGTTATGGCATGGTGAAAGATCTACATCAACTTCTCAGATGAATCATTCAGATCAGGGATATGATAGAGAAAATCTCGTTTATGAAGATCAGCTCGATATGGTGCAAAATGCATATGATGAAGCTGACAATCCGAGTGAATTCATTAAAATAATTGAGGATGCAGAGAAACTATTATATCCTGATTGTGCGAATTTCACCAAGTTATCAGCAATTATGAAACTGTATAATTTGAAGACAAGACATGGTTGGTCTGATTAGAGTTTCAATGATCTTCTCATTTTGTTGCGTGATATGCTGCCTCCATCGAATTAATTGCCTGAATCTGTATATGATGCAAAGAGAAGTCTAGTTGTTTTGGGTATGGAATATGAGAAAATTCATGCGTGCCCCAATGATTGTGTCTTGTATCGGAAGATATATGAGCATTGTTGTAACACCCTAATCTAATTAAGGCATTAAAATAATATTTAAAAGAATATTTAATATTTTAAAGAAATATTTGCAGCGGAAAACATGAATATTTTGTTTCCTTGAATAAAGAATAATAATTAAATTAGTTGAAAGAAGACGAAATATTTTATTTAACCAAAAGATGGCGAAAATCCCCACAATCTCATGCAACACGTACGAAAAGAAATAAAGTAAATGCAGAATATAGAATTTAAAGTCTTAGAAAAATAAAATAAAATTTCTATTTATTTTTAACTCGTCATTCGACACGTCCACGCCTCCGACTTCAATTACCTGAAAATTTTTAAGTTTGGGGATAAGTATACGCGAATATACTTAGAGTGGGCAGTTATACCAATAAATTTGTCCAATTTAATAAAACAGATGCACGTAGTGAACATTTAAGTCAAGTAATACGCAACAAGGAGTGCGAGCAACTTAATGGACAACTCAACACGGTCCACTCAACACTAAATGTCAACGTACAAGGCGTCAATAAGTAAGAGCAAAGTCAATGGACAACTCAACAGGTCCTGCTCATCAAGTGATATCAAATGTATTGTACGCAAGTGAGAGCAAGTCAATGGACAACTTAACACAGTCCGCTCAACACTTAAAGTCAAATAATCACGTACGGCAAATCACATCGTATTAAAGAGGACAAAATAAATCAACGGTATAAAGTTTAAGTAAAGATCCCACACCTTAAGTTTGAGCACAAACGATCCAAACAAATTAAGTAGCAGACGAGGGTCCTAGTCGCGCCGCACCTAGTTACATAAATAATTAAAAAAATAAAAATAAGAAACATGGGCCTAATTGAGCTTATAGAAGTCGTCTAAATTAAATCACTAATTTATATAAAATTAGTCGTAAACTTACTGTCAAAAGTTAATATTGTGATTCATGCATATGTATTATACGTAAACATGTATGCATACATATATATACAATTAGCCAAGTTTATTAGCACCAAATTTAAAACTTATTAATTGCTAATTGAATGATTAGAAAAAATATTGATCAAAAGTAATTTGTCTTATTTTGAAAGCAAAAATTGATACACACACATTATTATATATATATATTTATATTTTGTTTTTATAAGATAAAGTACTAGCAATATATGTTTATTAATCATCCATATGTCAACTACTTTCAAATTAGTTTAATTTACACCTATAATAGGACCTACATACATACTAATATACATTCAGGCACTTAGTATATTTAAAGTTTAATTATATCTAAGAGTTTGAAGCAAATAAATAAAACCTTTAAAATATATATATATTGTATTTTAGATCTTACTAAAATTCGCCGGGTTCAAATTCTAAAACATGAGGTGTTATCATAAAAGAAAGATTAATAAATAGATGAAGGAAAATTAAGCACATGATATTTTATTTTATTCAAATAACTAATAGATAGCAATAGAATACCTAGATGCAAGCTCTCGTAGGCTGATTTGAAAGAAAGAAAATATATGTGTCAGTAGTATGAGTATGCGCCGCAAAAATCAGAATTAGGGGAGAATAAAAAATATAGCAATCATGAAGATAAGGTACCTTATTTTGAAATCTTAGTCGCGAATAAACAAGAGAAATGTTTTAAGTTTCTGGACCAGAGTTTTTTTTCTCTGCGGCGTAAAAAAAAAAAAGAGAACTAAAAGTGACCGCCGATTTATAGTGAAGAAGATTAGGGTGAAAATAAGAAGAAATAGACTAGGTTGATAACTTTATATAAAAGAGTTCTGACGTAAACTAATCTAGTTAGTATAGAAATAGATAACTATAAATCTTAATTCATAGTCCTTATCAAAACAATAAAATAAATAAGTAAAATACCCCCTTTGTATTATTATTATTATTATTATTATTATTATTATTATTATTATTATTATTATTATTATTATTATTATTATTATTATTATTATTATTATTATTGTAGTTAGGAAAAATAAACATAAAAATAATATCTTACGAAACTTAAATTCGTCTAGGGTGCGACTTAGACTACATCATAGCTTGATTAATAAATTTCACATTTAAGAAATTAAAAGGAAAATATGAAATTTCACAATTAAAATAATGTAAATAAAAGGGATTTGGAAACGGGTCGTTACAATTGTACTAGTTGCCCAACTTGTGGTGCCTCGAGATGGAAAGTTAGTACGAATTCCAAGTCAAAAAATCGAATTCCTGCAAAGGTCTTGTGGTACTTCCCACCTATTCCAAGATTTCAGAGAATGTATCGAAATAAGAGCATTTCAAAGAACTTAATATGCCATGTTGATAAGCGGGTAAAGGATGGTTATCTACGCCATCCAGCCGACTTACCCAATTTGAAGGTAGTGGACCATAAGTGGCCAGAGTTTGCATCCGAGTCGAGAAATCTCAGATTAGGCTTGTCAGCAGATGGGATCAATCTGCATAGTCTAATGAACACTGCATATAGTTGTTGGCCTGTTCTCTTGGTCACTTACAATCTTCCTCCGTGGTTATGCTTGAAACGGAAGTTTATTATGCTTACCTTGTTGATTGCCGGACTGAAGCAACCTGGGAATGATATCGACGTCTATTTGACACCTTTAGTTGATGACTTAAGCAAATTATGGTCAGAAGGCGTTCGATCATTTGATGCTTTTAAGAACGAAAGTTTTCTGCTTAGAGTTGTGTTACTAGGGACAATTAATGATTTTCCAGCCTATGGAAACTTGTCGGGATATAAGGTGAAAGGATATCATGCTTGTCCTATTTGTGGGGAAAATACTTCTGGAAAAAGGTTGAAGTACAGTCGGAAGATGTCATACACAAGACATAGAAGGTATCTGGATACACACCATCCATACAGAAGACAAAAGAAAGCATTTGATGGCACGGAAGAGAAAGATACTGCTCCGAAACCATTGAATGGGCATCAGATTCTAAAAGAGGTTGAGGGAATAAAATGCCAATGGGGAAAGTTGAGTAAAGGAATGATTCTAAAGATAAATCAATGTGGAAGAAAAAGTCAATACTCTTTCACCTCGAGTATTGGGAACATCTACACGTTCGACATATACTTGATGTGATGCACATTGAGAAGAATATTTGTGAAAGTCCCATTGGCACATTACTCGATATTTCAGGAAAAACAAAAGATGGGTTAGCATCCAGACGCGACCTTGAGCATATGAAAATAAGGACTGATTTGGCACCAGTTGAAACAGAAAAGAGGACATATTTGCCACCTGCATGATACACATTAAGCAAGGCCGAAAACCGGGTGGTTTGTGAATCTCTATCGAGTATGAAAGTTCCGACAGGTTACTCATCTAATGTAAACAAGCTGGTCTCCCTAAAGGATTTGAAGCTTATTGGTCTTAAGTCGCATGATTGTCATACATTAATGCAACAATTACTGCCGGTTGCAATTCGTGGTGTCCTACCGGATAATGTAAGGCGTGCTATCACTCGTTTGTGTTTCTTCTTCAATGTGGTATGTAGCAAAGTGATAGATGTGTCAAAGTTAGATGACATTCAAAAAGATATTGTAACGACACTGTGCTTGTTAGAGAAGTACTTTCCTCCATCGTTTTTTGATATCATGGTTCACCTAGCTGTTCACCTAGTGCGGGAGGTGAAATTGTGTGGACCTATTTGGTATAGATGGATGTATCCATTCGAAAGATATATGCGAGTTCTGAAGAGTTATGTGAGAAACAGAAATCGGCCAGAAGGGTGTATTGCTGAATGTTACGTTGCAGAAGAGGCTGTAGAATTTTGTTCAGATTACCTTCCGAATGTGCAAACGTGTGGCATTCCAGCCAGGCAACATGGGAAAGTAACACAGCGTCTATCTAATGGTATTGTGCATTCTGTTAGCAATGAGGAGTTGGTGCAAGCTCATCGTCATGTACTCGAGAACGATGTTGAGATTGATCCTTTTATCGAGTAAGTTTACCAACTAAAACTATTATCATTGAAATATTAGTAATTGCAGCAAGCTAGTTACTAACATTTATCACCTATTTTTACATCTATAGGGAGCACATAACCAATTTGAAGAAAATGCCAGCTAACAAGGGTAGGTCTACAAAATGGTTTCAGGATCAGCATAATCGATTATTTAGTAGATGGCTACGCGATCAGGTAAGTTTAAGACCTATATTTTAGTGATGTAATGAATCAAAGTACATTATATCTTATAAAATAATCTTCATTTTCAATTTATCATGATATTAGGTTGCATGCGAAAATCGTCAGTCCACTCTCAAAATCTCTGAAAGATTGAAGTGGTTAGCAAACGGCCCCTTGAATGACGTGTTGAAGCATCAAAGTTACTTGGTGGATGGAGTCACTTTCTTTACAAAGGAATGTGATGATAATCGGACTGTTCAAAACTCGGGAGTTAGCTTAGTTGCAAGGACCATGCAACTTTCTAGTGCTAAGGATAAAAATCCTATTGTGTGTGACATGGTCTTTTATGGAGTTATTCAAGAAATATGGGAACTTGATTACCGCAAATTCTGAATCCCCATGTTCAAATGTGATTGGGTTAACAATGAAAGTGGTGTCAAAGTGGATGATTTCGGGTTTACGTTGGTAAAGCTCAATAGGATCGGCTACAGAGATGATTCGTTCATTTTGGCACTCAAGCAAAACAAGTTTTCTATGTAAAGGATAATGTGGATTCTGAATGGTCTGTCGTACTTTTGACACCAAGTAGAGAGTATTTTGAATACATGGGCGATGGTCAGTTTCAAGAGACAGTAATTGATCATCACCCTTGTTTTTACAAAGAAGTGCCTGCTCATGATGATGATGATGAATCTGATGAAGATGAAGTTGAACAGTCACGTGTCCGTAAAAATTGTGATGGGATATGGATTGACCATTGAAGCCATTTAATAGTATATCTGGTCATACTTTTTTTTGCATTCATTAATTTATACTGCATATAAATGAAATAGAATAAAGTTTATCTGCCTTTTCTTTTATATTTATTTTACACATTAATGATTTGCTTCTTATATATATCTTTAGAATGTATGCATGCCTTTTCCTTTATATTATGTATTATTTACAATTACAGTTGGTTGTGGAGCTGCTCATAGATTTGATGTATATTTGATATTAAAGACTAATTGTATTTTTCCATTGTATATTTGCAGATTCATATTAGTCATGGCACGAAAGAAAAGAGCATAAAAAACTGACGCAACACAGGAGAATCCTGAAGTTCAGAAAAGACAGAGGTTGGATGATCACAACAAAGGACTCATTGATGATGAGATTATAGATGAGATTGATAATCAGGTAGAAGAAAATACCTTGGAATCAAATGGTGATAAGAATTCACAATCTACAAGATCACTTCGAGGGAAAACCAGAATGCATAGTTTGCAAGTGAAAAGAAGTCAGGGTGTAAAGTTAGATGTATCTTTCAATGAATCAAGGCAGCCCATTGGAGAAGTGAACAGTAAATTGCAAAGTTTTATTGGGGTTGTGGCTAGAGATACCGTGAAGATCACGTATGATAGCTGGAAACATGTACCGGAAGATGTGAAAGATGTTATTTGGGAAACAGTATATGTAAGTGCTTTAGTGTGTCTTATTGTTGGTTTAATACAATCTTATTGAATCTTATGTATTATCTAACATTTATGAATTTGTAGTTGTCTTTTAATCTTGACCCAAATTGGAAGGGGTCTTGCCTTAGCTCTGCCAATGACAAGTGGCATCAATTCAAGACATTACTCACCAATCAGTGGGTTTATGCAAGAATGGATACAGCTGAGTTGAATACGCCTCCTGCTGACTTTCCACAGATTGAAGCTGCTGATTGGAGTGCGTTTGTTATTAGTTCGCATGTCTGAAAACTTCAAGGTATTGTATTTCTTTATATTTTATTTCAAAATAATAGATTTATTTGTTGTACTTTAATTTATTTATTATACTTTACTGGCTGTGCATTCCTTTACACAAATATCTACTAAATACAGGATATTCTTGGTGGTATGATAGTCTGTTGTGAGTTAGTATAATTTATCATACTTTACAAATTGAAAAATTGCTCTTTATATTGCTACTCTGAATCCGCTTTAATGTGAGCTGCTCCTTTTTAATTTATTTTATTTTCTATAGCTCAATAATGAACTTTGATGGTTTTCTTGCTTTTGTTTATTCTTTTATTTTTTTTGTTTTGCATCACTTTATTTTACAGAAAAAAAGAGAACAACAGCAACAACGAAAGGCTCAATATGTTCACCCTTATCGGTTCTCTCGAAAAGGGTATGCTAAATTTGCAAGTGAACATGTAAGTCAAGTATTAACTCATTTTAAAAATTTCATCATATGTGTGTACTAATTTATTTTATGCATGCAGCCCGATCTCTTGTGCAATGATCCAGAAATTAATCAAGCTACACTTTGGGTTGAGGGACGAAAGACGAAAACCGGGATGTATGAGGGAGATGATCTAGTGGAAAAAGTTACAAAGATTGTAAGCTCATTTTTATATTCAAAATATTATTTTCACATTAGTATGTCAAGTTCAAGTTGTATATACTATGAATTTATATTGATAAAAATAATGTAGGATGAATTTATTGCCAAGAAAAAAGATGGTTCATTGGATGCAAAGGGCATGACAGGCACTATTCTTGAAAGTGCACTTAACAGCAAGGAACATAGTGGACGTTTGAGAGGTACAGGTCGTGTCACCCAATCTTTTTACTTCAAATTGCCAAGAGGAAAGGAGCACAACACAGAACTGTGTAAGCGCCAGCAACAAGAGATAATGGAAAATAGAAAGAGGATTGATAAATTAGAAGCTCTTTTGTTAAAAACCATTGGTCGTACTGGTAATGATGTTGATGTTGATGAGAAGAGCAGTTGCTCAGTCCACTTTAAAGGTGAACGGAAATTGGACGACATCATCAAGTTGCTCAGTCTACTCACTTAGTTGGATACAAAAAGTATACTTGATCAAATTATTTGTTAATTTACAGGCACTTATACAAAAAGATGAGCTCAGAAAAGCTAAAAAAATTCAAGTTTGTTGATCCTATCGGTGTTGGGCATATTCCATCCACCAAATCAGATAAGAAAAGTGTTCAACAAAGTATGGAACAGAGAGCACGTGCATTGTATATTGGGCTTAAAGGTACAATTGTCAATCAAATGGTTTTGGTTCCATGCAATGTGGGGTAAGTATATAGTTTCCAACATTAGTTTAATATTTTGAACTTCATAATTATATTTTTTTAATAATATTTTGCTATGTGTATTTGAAGAGAACATTGGATCCTTACAATCATTAATCCTCACAAAGAAGAAGTTGGTTTGTTGGATTCTTTTTATACTAGTAATCATGATACACCTTAGAAGCAAACTGTGGAAGTGTAAGTTTGATCTACTTTTTTTTCCTTGTTAATAATTCATAATGTGATATTGAAACAATTAAATCATATAATCTAAAGGGCTCTGAAGATGTTCAATGCGGATATACAGAAGAAAGGAAAAGATACACCTTCGTGGAAAATCATTAAGGTATACTACTATATCCTAAAATCGATAGAGTTAGTAAATCAAAAATAATTATTCACAATTGGATTGTGTCGCAGGGTCCCAAACAGCCGGATCTGTATCAGTGTGGTTTCTATGTCTTGCGATCCATGAAGGAAATAATTGAGCTTGAATCATGTAAATCGATTAGTTCAATAGAATCATTGGTAATCCGTATTTTAATTTAAAATGTCATACTTTAACCTTATTATGGTTGTTGGTCGTTGAGAATTGTATACTTGATGTTTATAACTTTTACTTATCAGGGCAAGAGTAAGGATAACAAGGAAGAAAGAAAGCGTTATTCTATTGACGAGATCAATGAAGTGCGCAAGGAGTGGGCAAAATGCGTAAAGAAATATATAAAATTTTAGAAGGTAATGATTGTCTTCCTCTCTTAAAATGATAATTTACATACTGAAAAATGACTTATTATTGTGGCATGTATAACTATGTTCGTTAACGGAGTTGTAGAATATATATTAAATGTATGAGCTGTATATGTATGTATTAATTGCACATATGAGCAATTTATGATATGTTTATTCCTTTATGACAAATAACAGGATAAATTCATTGGTGATACTTTGGGTGGAAATCAGTATTGTCTCCTATTAGACTGGTGTAATTTGCAAGCGCTCGATTTATTTTAGATACATTTGGTACATGTAGTCTTGTGATTAATATTGAGTACATGTTTTGGATCTAAATGATTTTTTAGAGTCATGGATGTATATGATTGACTTGAACTGGAATTGATGAACAATTGATTTCAATTATTATTTTTTTAGTAATTCAAGTTTTGTTACATGCTATCTAATTTCAATTATATATAATTATTGAGAAATGTTATTTTATATAACTATAACAACAGGCTATGAAATATAATACAACAAAATATTAACTGTTGTGGTAAATATTAAACACAATAGTTAGAAACTGTTGTTGAAATACTGTTGTCATAACATCATTATTAGTGGTGGTGGTCAAAGACAACAATACTAAACCGTGGTTAAAAGTAAATATACGACAACAGTAATAATACAAATGAGCGACCATTGTTGTAAAGGTGTATTGCATGTGTTGTTGTTGACTCTACGACAACAACAATGACAACAATTAATACCCGTTGTCGTATCTACTCTACAACAACATAACATAACCATTGTAATAACCATTTTTATTGTTGTCAAATTCAGTGTGGTCATAGGTATTGGATCATAGACAATGATTTTTAAGTGTTGTTGTTGACTCTACGACAACGATAACGACAACAGTTATACCCGTTGTGGTAACTAGTTTACAACAATAGTATATAACCGTTGTCATATTCATTTTTTGTTGTTGTCAAATCCAGTGTGGTTGTAGGTCCTGGGACATAGACAACGGTTTTTAATTGTTGTTGTTGAATCTACGACAATGATAACGACAACAGTTATACCCGTTGTGGTAACTAGTTTACAACAATAGTATATGCCCGTTGTCATATTCATTTTTTGTTGTTGTCAAATCTAGTGTGGTTGTAGGTCTTGAATCATAGACAACGGTTTTTAAGTGTTGTTGTTGACTCTACGACAACAGTGAGGACAACAGTTATAACCGTTGTTGTATATGTCATCTATATTTACGTAATGTGCTACAACTACGGTTCAAAACCGTTGTGAACGATGTTGTCATAGAGTATATGACAACAGTTTGTAAACCGTTGTCTATGTGCCCACACCTACTACCACACTGGATTACACAACAGTCCGAAATCGATACGACAACGGTTAATAACCGTTGTGTATGAACGAAATTCTTGTAGTGTTCCTTTCCCACTTCCTAGGATCAGCTAGTCGGCAAGTAAGGGTCGATCCCACGAGAAATTGCTGCAATATTCTCTTGAAAGTATCTTGTCACAGTGTTGGATTGGTCTATTTCTACTATTGCCCTGGGCAAAACAAAGAAAAGTAAAATCCGAAACTAAACAAGCAAACTATCAGTTATAAAAGGCAATCTGGATTTAGGTTCGATTCAATGTGAATAAGTGTAACTTGATCATAGGTGCATAGATATTCACTACATATGTATGTCAATGGTTATAGGCAAACCGTGTCGTGGTCCTAGTGTCACGTTGTCACGCTCACAACCACGATCTGCCTAGCTCGTCCATACTTGTAAATCCTGCGTGGCATTCCCACCCCAGGCTTCCTAACTTGCCCAACTCACCCCCGAGCATTCCTCAAGGGGTATAGATTGAAATAAGTAGCTTTGGACACTAGACGAACCCGATCCGACCCTATGAGATATGAGGATCCCGCTCCGACTTTACACCAGCGTCAGCGTACTTCGTTCGGCTCTGACCAAGTTCAACCTGAGATTTGCCGCCCTCTAGGAGTGTGAGGCAAGCCTCCTCTCAGTCCTTATTGGTCTAAGCTACCTCCCTTTTATGGAATCTGTCGCCCTCCAATTGCCCACTGGTCACATGAACTCTTGGCATAAACAGACTGCTTTGAAATCATTGCCTAACGCCTCGGGAACACACATATATATAGCTATCTTGCCCAATTAAACCTCACGAGTTATAAAAACGCTTATATCACATATCGTCTACAGATCTAAGAGTTTAGCTAGACATAAAGTAAATAACAAAAAAGAAAAAAAAGAAAATATACTTGAATTAAACTGACAGTTTGCCCAAATCGGGTCTTAACAGAAAAGTAAAACGTATCAAAGTAAAGATATATGAAATTATGTCTAAAAGTTATGTTCTTGAGGCTACATGCACGAACATATTTATCGAGTACAAGGATCATGGATTTAAAACCCTAAAAACCCACATAAGGGCCTTCGATTGACAGCTGGCAGTTTCCTTCCTTGGCCGATTAAGACTAAGAAAGATTTGTTTCCTTATTGGCAACACTCCTTCCTTATCCTTTTGCTTCCTAATCCGGGTAGAAGTTATCTCCACGTTTCCTTCACCTCCAAGGCACGAATTGCTTCCTTGTTGGTTTTTCGGATGATGTCATACCAACTGCAACGCCTAGAACCTTCGTACTCTTCTTCCTTCTGCTTCTCCTTCGCCTTGTCCGGAGTCCTCCTGCCATCTTGACCTGTTTGGAATGACTGCGCGCGGTCTGAATTGATCATGCCGTCTGGTACGGAGCAACTTCTATGTGTTTGGACTTCCGCCCTAGGTATCTCTAGCTGCGAGCAAAGCTCCTTGACCATTGCATCGTATCGAAGTGCTCACTTTCACGTGCAAATGCACTCAAAATGCCCAAGTTCCTATCCTTCCCTGCCTACTACCAAAATTGTCCTCCCAGACACTAAACCAGACCAAAAAGACACAAAACTAGACTCTATCTAGACCTAAAAATACATGATGAGCATATAAAATACGGGCTCATCATACCCACACACTTAAAAAGTCATACTTGTCTTCAAGTATGGTGCATGAATCGCCACAAAAGACCAAAACAGAAAAGACTCACAAGACAAAGACTCAACAAAAACAAAACAAAGGTTATCATGACAAAATCAATAGATTAGAATTTGCATAATCAATTGATATAAGCATAAGTAAGTAGAAACAATCAACACAATAATCAGTTAGGTCAAAAGTGAACAATTGAGCAGAAGTTGTTCCTCACTGCACTCTCACTCTTGTGTTTAG
Source organism: Schizonepeta tenuifolia (assembly GCA_029490685.1). Taxonomy (NCBI): domain Eukaryota; kingdom Viridiplantae; phylum Streptophyta; class Magnoliopsida; order Lamiales; family Lamiaceae; genus Schizonepeta; species Schizonepeta tenuifolia. Next base: position 21,822,322 of record CM055956.1, on the reverse strand, counting down.
GCTCGTGTTTACGCTCAAAACATGTCTTCTTGGCCACACCATAGGCTTACTTGCCTTCTAACTTCTCCACCCCTTAGATTAGATTAATTAGCACTTATCATTAGGTCTTTTAAGGTTGTAATTGGGCTTATGGCATAGGTAGGAAATATTTGGAACTAGGCTCTGGTCATTCGAACTATCATTGGCCAAGCGGAGCGGCAAACTGCATCTTTTTTCCTTCGCCTTTTCTTTCGGGCTGTAGCACAATACACCCATATGATGACACAACCCCAATTCCCGAGGGACGGCAAAGCCGGGGTGCGACTAGGGATTGGATTAAAGAAGCGGAGAAGAAAGGGGTAAATGAATACACAGACATTTAATGACAGAAATACTTTTATAAATAAGACTTCACTGATAAAAGAGAGAGTTGATCTCGAAGGATCACTCAACAAGTTCTCAAAAGGAAATTAAGTTATTGTACAGAAACTTAGACCAACAGTGATTTACAATATAACATAAGAGCGTCTAGAGTTTGGCAGCGGAATAAACATAAAATGTGACTCTATTCTTCTTTCCTATCACTATCTTACTCAACCATCACCGCTTCCGTCGTTCAACCTGCATATTTAGAAACATATGCAGGGCTAAGTACATAAAGCACTTAGTGGGCACTTTGCCGAAAACATACAATAAGTATTGATAAATCAGGCATCACTTTTGTAGCGCATCGGGGTGTTTCTTTCAAAAGCCCGTGCCTATTAAACATTTTCTTTTCATAAACATAGCTTTGCAAAGCATTTTTCTGATAGATGTTACGTTCAATCTTGACCAAATAATTATCACTGTGGCAGGTCGTCCCTTAACAGAGTTCCATACTTCAACGGCTACTTTATCACCGCGGCAGGTCATCCCCTCAACAGGGTTCCATACTTCAACGGCTACTATGTACACTAACTTTGGAAAGCAAGTTGGCTAACTCAAAGTCCGATCGTTTAGTTAACCCCTTTTGGCTAACTCATAAGGTACAAGAGAACTCACATAAAACAAGTAGTTCATGCCATGATTATCACTTTGAAAACACGATTATCAAAGCGATAAAGAAAAAGGTTTTCGAGCATTGCTCATTTTATTTCATATATAAAAGCCCACCTTAAAAGATTACAGAACTTCTATACGAGCTTCCATTCTTCAATCTTCCGTCCTATCCTCGTGCTAACTTCCTCCTTCATCATACATAACCATACTTTGATAAGTCGTTGATACGATAAATGAAAAGTTGGAGGGAGGATTTTTATTCAAAAATCGCGCTTTTCCAGCTCGTTACGACGTAACAAAAAAATCGAGAATTAAAAACGTAGTCGGTTATGTTTTCGTCGAAATTCGATTCGACCCTTAAATCCGAAATAATCGACGTATTTAAAATGTATAATTTAATTTCTAAAATCCGATAAAAAGTCGGGACATCACAGTCCAGATTTCGTCCGGAAAATAATAAAAACGGACTTTCTCCGGTGAACTCGAATCGAAGAAAAAGTGAATGTAAAGTTCGACGGTTTTTCGAACTGTGTTCTAGAACTCAAAAGTTTTCGTACGCGAAAACCCTAATACAGTAGTCATCTGACTGACTTGTGTAATTTATTTTCGGAAACGGATTTCACCGTTAGTCTTAGAATTTAATTTCATGATCTTAAGCGTGCAAAGCCATAATTATTATTAACTTTCATTTTTAAAGACAGTAGAATTTTTCTGGGGTATTACATATGAATTCTATTATTTTTATTCTTTATCTTTTCTTCTTTTTTCTTTTTTTTTCTAACACTTTTTGTTTCATTAGGCGGTTTCTGCGTCTAGCTCTGGTGCTTTGCCCATTTTATTTTATCTTCAAGAATTATTATTCTCCTTTCTCCCTTCATCTTTTACCTAGTCCTCATTACCGGGTAGGATATATTATTTCAAGGCTAATATTTGTGAACAAATAAATTATTAAGCTCAATGAGGCTAACAAAGTGATTACAACAGGGTAGGCTAATTTGGGTTATTTGGGCTAAATGAAAGAATTATGTCTAAATCCTTTAAGTACCTTTAATCTTAAGTCAATGAGATCTCAAAATAAAAAATAGGCAAGTTCTAAGTGGCTTTTGAATGACTAGTCAATACTCACAAGAAATAAAAACTGCATTGGGCAAGGTATATTGCAGTTAGGCTCAACTGAGTCCGTACTGAGTCCGTACTTCAATTGAGGTTGAGGTCTCAACTGACTTTGCGTCTCAACTGAGTTTGTGCCTCAACTGAGTTTTTCACGAAATTCCATCTTTAGTCCGGCTGACTTTGATGTGTTTTCGACTTTTGGGTCTTTTTGGCCCCATTTTTCTTTTCTTTTGTGTTTGTATGAGTCGTATGGGGGAGAAAACAGATATTTTGGAGGCGGAAGCTCGGAAATGAGCATATGGACGAAATATGAGCGAAATGGGCATTATTGAGTTAAATCATCCCAAGTTGCATCTGAGCAGCGATGATTTCCAAAGTGTACCACCTGGTGCGAGGTTAACCGAAGGATGCAATCAATATGACCATGCTGGACAGCAGCAGTTAGCAGCAAGAGCCAAATATGAAAAGACGCATAAAGGAGATATTAAGGAGATTCTGGCGAGTCCTAACAATGGAAGGATCTGGAAAAACGTGGAGTCAACTTAATCAATCAATAATTGATGGCCAATCACCAATTAGATCAATCAAGGATCAAGCTAAATATGGAAGGTGATCACTCATGTTGGTAAGGCCATGACAGACTGTCCCAATCAGCACATATGGGCTATTTATGGAAGAACATGTGAAGGGCCAATGATGGAAGGTTTCAGCGAATCTGGGATATCAACAGCAAGAGAAAGATAAAGTCAACTCAATCAATTAAGCCAATCATCCCCAACAATCAAATCAATCACGATCATCTATTTATGGAAAGTCAGTCACAGGGATACTGTCAGACAGCTGGGTTAGGGTTAGACTGACGTCTGTCAACTATAAAAAGCCAGCAAGTGTGGCTGACAAAGGTGGCTACTCCCCATCGTGTTCTACTACATTTTCAGTCCCAAGATACACTTTAGTTCAGTATTTTCTTTTACATTTTCGTACCAAATAATTTACTTGCTTTTATTTCAATTCCGTTGTGAAGAACAAGCCCAAGGCGGTTTGCCTTTGGTATTTATTCAAGTATTTCGTATTTTCTTCTATTCATGTGTTCATTTTATTTTGTGTTTATGTATTTAATTATGTGTGAGTAATTCCCCTGGTGAGATTTGGGTGGGGAAAATAATTAAGTGTTGATATGTGAAATGTTCGCGAGGTATTTGTGCCATCGGTTGGATCCAGTGGTTCCAAAGAGATCTGAGCAGAATCCATGGGCAGTTCTGATCCAACGGGTGATCTCCGCTCGGTTAGAGCTGTACCATGACAAGAAAAGGCCAGAGCATGACAGACGGTAACGTTCAATATGCCTATGACCGAGTAGCTGAGCAGCGCCTTCAATGGTGTTGTAGATCTGGATGGTGAGGAATGGACAAGTGGATACTGCGTCCTTCTTCAGTCTTGGGCTTCTCTAACAATCACCCATCAACTGTGACGAGGCATCAGGCCATGGTTATCGACCAAAGGACTCATCTCGCGTATCGTAGGCATATCGATGACCGGTTGGACGTGGTACCGGAAATGAATATCCCGCAAGTTATGTCTACTCTGTAGGTGCGGACATGGGAAGTTTGGAAGAAAAGGTTGGTGAGGGCCATACTTGGAGAGATCGGGTATGACTACTATCTAAGGGAAGTGAAGCACGGCCTTGTGACCGGGGTGAAGCGTGACCTTCGAACCAAGACGACAACAAGGGACTCAACCATCCCAAGTGTGGAGTATCAACTCTTGAAACGCCCCAATGTCTTTGGGCCACGCCTTGAGTTTGTATGAAGCATGGACGGATCTTCAGTATGCCCATGACCGAATAAACATATCAACAATGATCATGACCTACCCCAAATCTTACCCCCTTTTTTATATTTGATTTCCGTTTAGTTTATTGTGCAGATATACAGGTTGAGACCGTGACAACTCAATTTGTGCACCGAAGAGTAAAGTAGTTCCTCACTCTCCGTGGGATCGACCCTAGCTTGCCACTAAGACTAGCTAGTCCGGTAGTGGGCTCAGGAGCGTGTATTGTCCGTCTAGGGCATACACAGGTATTTTGATCGTACCACATGACGTGTGCGTGTCAAAATTGGCGCCGTTGCCGGGAAGTGACGCGCATCAATTTTACTCTTCATAATCCATCATCCGCTTACTGCTTGACGTGGTACGGCGAGACGCGGGATGGCAGCTGCTGCCCCGCAGACCATCTGTCAACTGGCATTCCCGGCTGACCTAAATTTGAAACCCAGCGGTATAACCCTACCGACCATCGAAGGTCGGTATGACCTGAAACCAGACATAATCCAATTGCTGTGCAAATTCCATGGCATACCCGAAGATGACCCAATCACACATCTCCAAGACTTCGAGATGATATGCTCAACGGAGGAGAACCAAACATCAATGGGAGAATACATTAGGTTGATGTTGTTTCCTTTCACACTACAAGGAAATGCAAGGAAATGGTACTACAGCTTGTCCGCTGGTTGTGTAACCACATGGGCTGAGATGCAGCAAACATTTTTGGAGCAGTATTACTCAGCAGCCAAAGTGTTTAGTATGAGGAGGACCATACAAAACATCGAACAAGGAGAGCTACAATCACTCTACGAGTATTGGGGCCGATTCAAAGGATTGTTGGAAGAATGCCCACACCATCAAATTCCTGAAAATAATTTGGTGGAACACTTCCTATTGGGACTCAAGAAATACAAGAGAAAACTCGTTATTGCGGCATGTGGAGGTTCGATGTTTGACAAAACACCCAAGAACGTGTTGCAACTATTTGAAAGTATGGCCAGAGAGTCGGGAGCATATGAATGCAACTTGGAAGCACCAAAGAAGATGGAGGACGACAACCTCATTGAGTTGAGGAATGAGATCAAAGAGATCAAACAACTCGTAGCAGCTGTGACCTCACCGAAGAAGGCTCTTCTGTATGACCAATACAATATGACTGGACATCAAACTGATGAATATCAACTCTTCTTAGGGGATGGACCAATGGAGGATTTTGCTATGGGAGAAAGTGATGACCAGCACAAAAAGTATGATCCGTTCTCTCACTCTTACAATGCTGAATGGAGTGAAAGTCCAAATTCCCAATGGCGACATAGAGGATGGGAGAATCAGCAATTGCAGCCAGTACGGGGCATACTGCAGACACCCTCGTACCAGTCAGAACTATAAGAAGGACCAACTTGGGAAGAGTCAATGAAGGATGCCGAACTGTTCGGACCTGAAACAATGGATGAATGTAGCCAAGAAATCTTCCGTTGGGATGATATTATAGCAAAAGACGTGGAGAATCAAAGGAAACTTCCACCGGAAGAGATCAATCTGATCGAGGAAGCTGATGAAGCAAAAATGCAAAAGGAGACGGACCTCGAAGAATGGCATGATGGTATGACCAAACCGCGAGGCACTGTAGCAGAATTGACAGGAATAGGCATACCGAAGTCTGATGAATCTGTCAGAGCAGCCCATACAGAAAAGGCCACCCAGAAATTGCCAACTACTGCACCGCATTGTCCGAGTATCTTGGAGGAAGCTAATGATCACAAACGCCCACTACCCGAAAAGTCCATAAAATCCAAAAAGGCAAAAATTGAAGGGAATGAGAAGTTAGAATGTGTGGCGGCGGTCATACCGAGCGAGGTACTCACGGAAAATTCGGATAAGTTGTTTATCCCATGTGCTATTGGTGGAAAAATAATTGAGCAAGCTAAGCTGGAGTTGGGATCATCAATCAATTTGATGCCCCTATCAATGTATAAAGAGCTCAACCTCGGATCCCTCGAGCCAACCGGAATGGTCATACAGTTGGCAGACCGTTGGAATGCCCATCCCAAAGGGTTATTGAAGAATGTTGAAGTGAAGGTCGGTGAATCCATACTCCAAGTACATTTCTATGTGCTAGATATGGGACATGAGACTCAACAAGGTTCTGGACTGATATTGGGTCGTTCATCTATGGAAATTGCTCGAGTCTACATAAATGAGGATGGAGGAATCATGATTTGCATGCTCGGAGACACTACTTTTAGGTTCAATATCTCCGATGTTGTAAAAGATGCTAGAGTCCATCAACCGACAACCTTCACAGAGTTGGCCGAATACTATGTTGATAAGCTATATCCAGACAGAACTGTGTGGGTCATACCAGAGAAGGAGCTGTTGAATGACCTTACTGACAGTAATGCTGCCAAATAAGAAGAGTTTAAGGGAACAAGTCTGGAATCATACTTTTTGGAAATCCCAAGCCAAGAAACTCCTAGTGATGACGGTACACCTTCTCTATCAGAAGATGAAGTTGAACAGATAAGGCAACAAGAACATGAGGAGTGGAGAGCCAATCCATACGGTAGTGCTGGGATGTACATGGAGTTGGGCAAGAAGATTTACGATCCACGCATATCAAAGATGGAGAAATGTTTTCTCCTAGATCCTTGTTTTGCATGATGGAAAAGATTGCGTCGAGCTCAAGACAATAAACAAGAGCGCTGATTCGGAGGCAACCAAAAATAAGGTCGCTGGTATGACCATTATTGCTTTGAATTTATGTTTCTTTTATTTCTTGTATTTTTTGTTTCTTGGAGGACTAACCTTACAGATGAGATGAGCTGGATTCTATGCATCGGAGATCAAAACCCACTTTGCAATGCAAAGTGTGTAGGTGGGGTCGGTGGAGAATCGACAGGATGGTCAAGGGATTACCGAAGCAGCAGTATGACATGTGGTCAGGGTCTGCCCCAACTGGCGAGACTTTCGCATTTTGAAGCAGCGGAAAATTCATTCTCCCACTCACCACCACTCCATGACTGCTACACATGATCTTCACTCCATATAGAAGTCAGAACATAATTTGTTGGACATTCGAGATGCATTCCGCCAAGTGAAGAGTCAATCTTTTGAGACCGAGTCCTCACACTCCACGAATAAGTTTTCTCTCCCTAGTAAAGGCCTTTTTTTTTCTTTTGAGTCTTGAGTTTAGAGTCAGTCTGCACATGTTGTTGGTATTGGTGATTCATGCATGCTATTTGGTTTGACTGGTTTGTTGGCATGATGAGCATTATCACATGATAGCAGTAGAGAGCATACTGAATAATCCATACCTGTGAGATTTGAGCCAATTTGCATTTATTTTCTGGTATGACTATGCTGCTTAGTAACCCTAGAACTTGATTGCAGATTCTAGTTGGATGGTGTAGTTTATATGATTAGGGCAATTCTTCCAATTTAGAGCCCTAGATTTATTTCTTTGAGCTAAAAATGATAAATCCTTGCTAACCACTTTGAGCCGAATGAATTCTTTTTTTATAAGCCTTGTATTAAAATTGATTAAAGGTATGACTCCCACACTATACGAAAGATAAAGGGCAACTCATTACTTAAGGTGGAAAAGCATAAATTGAGAAAGGAGAGTTTGGTTTTTTTTAAAAAAAAAAAAAATGAATTTGCTTAATTGAAGAAGAAAAAAAAAACGGGAAAGGTGAAGTGGGAGTGCTAGTACTGGAAAGATAGGTCGGTATGACCGGAACCAAGTTTTAAATTACTTGTCCAAAAATCCTTACCTCTGCTCCGTATACCCCACTACAACCTAACAAAGACTCTTTGATGAAATTGCACCAGATTGAACATTTGCTATGAATCCATGAACAAGCCTATAGGGAAGCTAAGGCAGCATAGAATGAGAGTATACACTTAGCCATACACTTGAGTGTGTGAGAGAAACTGCTAATCTCTTCATGTGATTTATTTGCTCAATGGTTTGTGGTATGACATTACGGTTGATGCATGCATGTATGATCTGATCTGATAACTGTGCAGTTTTGTGTCTTGAGTCTTTATTTCTTTTCTTTCTTATATTTTCGTCGGTGTCTTTTGTGAATCCACCTGCATACTTGAGGGCAAGTATGGTTTAAGTGTGTAGGTGTGATACGTCTTCGACTTTTGGGTCTTTTTGGCCCCATTTTTCTTTTCTTTTTTGTTTGTATGAGTCGTATAGGGGAGAAAACAGATATTTTGGAGGTGGCAGCTCGGAAATGAGCATATGGACGAAATATGAGCGAAATGGGCATTACTGAGTTAAATCAGCCCAAGTTGCATCTGAGCAGCGATGATTTCCAAAGTGTACCACCTGGTGCGAGGCTAACCGAAGGATGCAATCAATATGACCATGCTGGACAGCAGCAGTCAGCAGCAAGAGCCAAATATGGAAAGACGCGTGAAGGAGATATTAAGGAGATTCTGGCGAGTCCTAAACAATGGAAGGATCTGGAAAAACGTGGAGTCAACTTAATCAATCAATAATTGATGGCCAATCACCAATCTGATCAATCAAGGATCAAGCTAAATATGGAAGGTGATCACTCATGTTGGTAAGGCCATGACAGACTGTCCCAATCAGCACATATGGGCTATTTATGGAAGAACGTGTGAAGGGCCAAGGATGAAAGGTTTCAGCGAATCTGGGATATCAACAGCAAGAGAAAGATAAAGTCAACTCAATCAATTAAGCCAATCATCCCCAACAATCAAATCAATCACGATCATCTATTTATGGAAAGTCAGTCACAGGGATACTGTCAGACAGCTGTGAGTAATTCCCCTGGTGAGATTTGAGTGGGGAAAATGATTAAGTGTTGATATGTGAAATGTTCGCGAGGCATTTGTGCCATCGGTTGGATCCAGTGGTTCCAGAGAGATCTGAGCAGAATCCATGGGCAATTCTGATCCAGCGGGTGATCTCCGCTCGGTTAGAGCTGTACCATGACAAGCAAAGGCCAGGGCATGACAGATGGCAACGTTCAGTATGCCTATGACCGAGTAGCTCAGCAGCGCCTTCAATGGTGTTGTAGATCTGGATGGTGAGGAATGGACAAGGGGATACTGCGTCCTTCTTCAGTCTTGGGCTTCTATAACAATCACCCATCAACTGTGACGAGGCATCAACCCATGGTTATCGACCAAAGGACTCATCTCGCGTATCGTAGGCATATCGATGGCCGGTTGGACGTGGTACCGGAAATGAATATCCCGCGAGTTATGTCTACTCTGTAGGTGCGGACATGGGAAGTTTGGAAGAGAAGGTTGGTGAGGGTCATACTTGGAGAGATCGGGTATGACTACTATCTAAGGAGGAGTGAAGCACGGCCTTGTGACCGGGGTGAAGCGTGACCTTCGGACCAAGACGACAACAAGGGACTCAACCATCCCAAGTGTGGAGTATCAACTCTTGAAACGCTCCAATGTCTTTGGGCCACGCCTTGAGTTTGTATGAAGCATGGACGGATCTTCAGTATGCCCATGACCGAATAAACATATCAACAATGATCATGACCTACCCCAAATCTTACCCCCTTTTTTATATTTAATTTTCGTTTAGTTTATTGTGCAAATATACAGGTTGAGACCATGACAACTCAATTTGTGCACCGAAGAGTAAAGTAGTTCCTCACTCTCCATGGGATCGACCCTAGCTTGCCACTAAGACTAGCCAGTCCGGTAGTGGGCTCAGGAGCGTGTATTGTCCGTCTGGGTCATACACAGGTATTTTGATCGTACCACATGACGGGTGCGTGTCAGACTTCTTCTGCTTGAAACCTGTAAAGATAAAATCCTTATGCTCAAACAGTGAGATCTAGCTAAGATCTGACTAAAGGCATTCATCAACTCGGTTGGGGTTTTGGAATCGTTCGAAACCTTACACAAATTTTCCTAGCAATATGCATGCATGTACGTTATTTATCATTGTCTCATTGTGGATTCACTTATTTATTGTTAGTTTATTGGTTTGACCTATTTCACCATGAGAAAATTCATGGTTAGATTAGATTTCAATTGTATTTGTTATTTTCGATTGTAAATTGTTGTACGGGTCGAGAAAGAGCAGCAAATTGTCGGAGAATTCAAATCAGGGGCAATGTAGGGCGGCAAACGGTGGCGTGTTGCTTTCACGTGCCAGGTTTCCATCGTGCATTGTGAGAAACAGGCTGAATCTGACTCGTCGAAGCTTCTGCTTCAATGTTTATGGTACTCGTCTTTACCCATGCATGAATGGAAGTGGAGCATGATAGCAGGGAACCGCAAACCGCAATGGCACGTGTTTTACACGTGCAGCTTGTTGCGGTTGCCGATCTGGCATGGAAGCGGGTCTGCTGGTTTCTCGTGCATGATGAGGCACGAGGGTTCAACCCTTGTGTTTAGTTTGTTTGAGTAGCATGAGCTTGGGGCAATTTGATCGCCATTCTCCCAAGCCATTGTCGATGGCTTTGTCTTCTCCGGCGGCAGCGAACGGCAGCAATAACGACAACAACCAGTAGTAGCAGCATCTTCAGGCGACAATAGCGAGCAGTAGCGCCGGTAGGTCGAGGCGATGACAGTGGTAGACGCTGTAGCGGCTTGAAGCCGTGTGGCTCATCACAGCAGCATCGTGAGCTCGACGCCATCAAAGGCGAAGCACAACGGCAATGCTGCTTTTGCCGAACCTTTAGCCTCATTGCTTCGACGACAAGAGATTGAGGGTGGTGATGGCAGAGGTAGAGGTGTGGCAAGCAAGGGTACCGTGACAAAAAACCCTGTGGTCTGGCTCGGTGGTGGCAGCTGCACGGTGAGGCTCACGTAGGTCGGGTTGTGACAAAACACGAGGAATTTTTAATAATTCTCGTTTCCTTCTTGGGCGATTCTTCAAGACGACGTATATGGAAAGACTTGAAGATCAAGATTCGTTGTAATAAATTAGATTTGTATATTTTTATTTTGTAATAAATTAGGCTATTACCTAATATTCACGACGAGATAACAATTTATTTTATTTTATCATAAATCGCATGTCGTGGGTTTAGTCACCGTTGAGGTGTTTTATTTTCTAAAGCATGATATAATTTGCAATTATTTAAAATTATTTGGGTTCAGAAATTCCATGCTAGGAATTTATCGTATTATTCTAAGCATGTTAAGAATTCAAGCGAGCATGATTTATTATGTGAGTTCTATAAAAGCATGTTTAGTGTGTTTTGCATGCGAAAAAGCTTTTGAATTAAAAATGACTAAGCATGTTAAATTGATTATAATAATTATGATCAAATTATACCTCCACAATTGGTTTTAGACAAATTAACCTAATAGGCTCGTGTAAACGTCCACAAGATCGTGGCTTGCACTTTTTCTTTTGACTTATAGATTTTGTCGAGTAAAACTTCTAAAAGCATTTTAGTCTCGTGAGTAGTGGGAGTTTTTTGTGTAAACGCCCACACTATCATGGCTTGCCCATATCAATTCTCATAGATTACTCTAGGATAGATTAAAATAAGATAATTAATGAAAGTGTTTCACAAGGCGATGTCGTTCTAGTAATTGCATCAATTCTTTATTCTGGCTTATTAAGAATTAAATATCTCGGGAACTTAAATAGTCTTAACCTTAATTAGTTTTATCAGTATAAATAAGTGTCTGAGTATTGCTTTGATCTATCATGAATGAGAACTTAATAGTTGTTCGAATGTTTCGTATTTTGAGCAATGACAGTTCTTATTTTATATTTGATGAAGCTGTAATAAGTATCCGTGTCCTATTAATAATAGGATGATACTATCCTCTCGAGGAACTTAATAAGTTTATTATACTAAATCCAACATGTGAAATTTGTTCTAATATAATAATAAGTTTAAGTGGTAGCACTCGAGATAATTATTTATTAGTAAATAATTAATTGATTAATTTTAAAATGTCAAAAGTATTTTAAGTAATTAATGGATTTGATAATCTTAAACACGGAGATTAATTAAGATTAATACTAGCCCTGACTCAACTAAATAAATGTGGTAAGTCAATATTAATTCTTTAGTGGAATGAATTAATATTTGAGACATATTTTGAAATAGCCATAATGATCATTAAAATATAAATTTTGGCCCACCTTCTTCAAAAATATAAATTTTGGCCATTTTTTTCAATTTGGGACGAAAATACCCATAATGAAATGCGTAGCGGGTCGGGTTTGACGCGGGCTGGCGCGGGTCGGGTCTGGCGGGTATGAGGCATTTGGTACTTTTGGTACAAATTTAGTCTTATTAGTACCAATTGTTCTAGTACATCTAGTACGAATTTAGCCTTATTAGTGCCAATTGTTCCAGTTTTGGTACAACTGGGACGAATTGTCAAATTAGTTCCAGATGTTCCAAGTTATGATATGGTACTCTTGGGACGAACATTCCAATTATTTCAAGTTATACTACTCCGATTTTGCGGCTCCGCCTTCGGCTCCGATTACTAATATAAGGATAATCGTCGGGCAATAATTTAGATTTTTTCGACTCGCTCCGAGGCCTTCGGCTCCCCTTGCTCGAATCTTGACCAAAGAATAAGCGGCAAACAAAAAAACGAAGAGGCAAACAAAAATTTGGAAATTAAAAAAAAATTGAAAAATAAAAAAAAACAGAAAAAAAGGAAAAAAATCTGGAAAAAAAAAACAGAAAAGAAAGAAAAAGAAATCTGGAAAATAAGAAAAAAAATCTGAAAAATAAAAAATAAAACAGGAAAAAAAAGAAAAAAATTCTGGAAAATAAGAAAAAAAATAGAAAAAGAAAAGAAAAACTGGAAAATAAAAAAAACAGTAAAAAAAGAAAAAAAAAAATGAAAAGGAAATTAAGTGTCAATAAAATGGATCAAAGAGTGATGGATCACAAATAAAAGAGGGAAAGGGGTATTTAGGTCCTAAGTTCAAAAAAATGGCTATAATTTATATTTATGAAGAGGGTGAGCCATAATTTATATTTCAATACTCATATTGGCTATATCACATGATATTCTCTTAATATTTATGTCTGATTCATATTCTGGGCTGAATTAATTAAATCAGACATTATCAGCACAAACTTATTTAAGCTAGTAGATCTCCGAATTGGCCCAATGGCTAGTGCTTCTTATGGGCTAGGAGCCTAATCTCTTAAACCCTAATGGGTTGTCTACGTTCGATGAATATGTGCAGTTATTTATCTATAAATACAAGACTCATTAGACTCATTACTTACTTGCAATCAAAGCAACACAAATCCTAGAGTGAGAGAGAGTTCGCCCGCCCCCTTGAGAGAAGGAGAGTTCATAGTTTGATCCCATTCATCGTCAAGCTCTAGTCGGGGACGGTTTGGAAGATCACTCTGGAGTTTTTGTGCACCAAGTTCATAGCAGCATGATAGGTATGGATTTTGTATGTGTTTGTTAGATATTCCATAATAGATCATCGGGCAAACCGAATCGATTTTCAATAATCGGTTCCTACACCAGTATCACTCATAAAACTTCCAAATTCTCAAAGATTAGTGTCAGCGGTGATCCTACGATTTCACCAAATGGATTGTTGGAGCGGGATTTTCATTGCTTACATTCCACAACATGTCTGAGAGGTTAGTAATTTTACAAAATTTATTTATATTATTTATATTTGTTGAATTCTTTGTCGAATAATTTGTTGGTTAAGCTATGGTTTCGCTTCATTGTGTAGAACATTATAAATTAGCATTCTAGGGTTTCTTAATTATTATGGCAAGAACATATTATATCAAAACCCTCTCGTAATTAGCAATATCCCGCGGTTGAGATATTTGAATAGATAAAGTTTTCTGAGTGGGATTTAATTATTAAAGGTCCATATTTAATTCTAAAAATAAAATATGCAACTTTTTTGTAGATTAGTGGATAATATAAAAACACTCATATTTTTCACGTAAATGTTGGTTTGACATTTACATTATTATTGATGTATAGTTAATTGGTCGCATGATGTTTAATATGGATCATATTTTTTTAGTGTTAACTAATGGTGATCACGAGCAAAAAATTACGCATGACAGTCTTATAACTTATTTTTGTATGAGTTGTTTGGCTTTTGGTTGTATTAAATGTATTGTGAAGTATTTTTTTTATTTTTGGTTGTATTTGATGTTTAGTGGAGTAATTTGTGAAGTCAATGCATGTTTTGAACTATTTTTGAACTTATAAATTAGCTTATTAAGTTGAAATTAATTGTTAATTGGTTTTTATGCTCAGATTACATACAAAAAGACTTGAGCCTATTAACCGTCCCTTCTTCCTCGTCAATCAAATGAGAGAAGAACTGAAAAATCTGAAGATCGGCTCCTAGACAAGATGGATAAGAGATGGATGTATGTGCTTATGAAGTGATTTAGGGACTTGTTTGAGCAAATGTGATGTGGAACTTCTCGTCACAGTCCAGCATATCAACCCACACCTCGGGCTCGCCAGGATGCTGCTTATTAGACACCCCTACAAGATCCAGAGCTACAACATCACACTACTGTGTCCTCTACTACCGAGCCCAATTACATTTTATTCATGCATCATGTACCTCAGCACAACAATAGTTAGCAAATTGTTCGCCCCCTCCATCCCTCTGCGCTTTTCTATGCCCGAATTTGGTACATCGTCACAGATGTATGGGGAATTCGGTGGTACTCATCATGATCTGTCTTGTCATTCCATGTTTGCTAGTAGTCATCATGAACAAGAATTCTCTTCTGCCATTTAGGAGATGTAATCTTAAAATTAAGTTAAATTTTCTTTATTATTATATGTAGTTATTTTATTTCAATTATACACTTAATTCTTATGCTTCTGAAAGTTTTGGTCAAATATATGTGTTGGGAAAATTAGTAAAGGTTTTGATTTATCCTCAAACCTAATTGACCCCAATCGAGTAGATGAAAGCCATCAGTCTGAACTTAGCTAGAACTCACTGTTTGAGCGTAGGAATTTTATCTTTACAGGTTTCAAGCAAAAGAGGACAATTGGACTGAAGAAGGTAGCTCGTGAAGAACTCAGTTGAGACCCAAGCTCAGTTGTACCACGGACTCAGTTGGACAACAACTCAGTTGACTCCTCAACTGACCTATGCAGCTAAAGCGTGAAGTAACGTTGTGTCAAAGTCAGACGTCACGAAGCTGAGAAGAGAAGACTTTGAAGACATGTTGAAGGTAGAAGAGTTGAAGTCCCAAGAACGAGCCAGCTGGAGAACTCACCATAAATGGACCGACAACAGAGATGCGCAAAAAGCGAAGGTCACAGTTGCCATTTTAGGAATGTTTCCAGTAAAGCAGGTGGAGTGCCATACTTTTGGCAGAGATCAAACGGCTCTTTCCAACGGCTAATGAGATCTACCTCTGTAATTAAAGGACTCCACATCTGAGCTTTGTGCGACAGTGCCAAGAGAGAGAGAAGAAAGAAAATCAAGAGTGAAGAAGCAGCAGCAGACCGCCACTCTCTCTAACAAGAAGACCACAATCGAAGACTAGTAGAAGTTGAGTGTCTACCCCTCCTCCTGTTCTTCCATCTTGCCTCTCAAAAAGCCCCTTCTTTGATAGAGTCTTGAATATATGTTCTTGTTTATTTTTATTCTAAACAGTCTCTCTCCCAAAAGATTGAGTCTCTAAGCCTTAGGACTAAGCCTCCACTTCTCTTTGTGTAGAAGGCTTATTAGTTGGAAAAACCCCCAACCTCCAAACCTTAGGTCCGACTTTGAACCCACAATCAAAGTCACTAGGTCCCTTTCAGCCGGCAATCAAAGACCAGGTCCCTTTGGACTCGTAATCCAAGACTAGGTCCTTTAGAACCCGCAATCTAAGACTAGGTCCCCTTAGATACCGTAATCTAAGCGTAAAGAGTACACTTGCCCGTAAAAGTGTTGTAAGTTCTTGTTTGAACCCGTAATCAAACTGGTTAGGTTCCTTGGTATCCACAAACCAAGTGGAACATTTGATAAGCACGCCGAAGCTTATCTAGTGGATTGCTTCACTGAAAAGGAAGTTGTGGACGTAGAAAGTCAATCTCTGAACCATGTTAAAATACAGTGTCCTTCACTTTCTGTATTTACATTCAGCATTTTACATTCAGTTACTTAACCAACTGACCTGGCATACAAACTGCATACACACTGCACTCTCACAAATTGCACTAAACTTTGGGAACTTGATCTTCCCCAGTTTTCATAAAGGTTTCAGTTTTAATAACGAGCTTAAATTTCCACCAACTTCCGCAACACTAAACTCTTTGAAACCTCAGTTGGACTACACAGCAGACCTTCAGTCAAAGAAGTTAGCTGTGCACCCAACTGTGTGATCAGCTCCAATTGGCCATCTCAGTTGTAGAGCAGCTCCAACTACTCTAAAAGACTGCTGACTCTGGTTCACAAGGTCTGATTCGCGTAGATTTTTCTAGGGCTGCTAATAGGGTCGGTTTCAGTTAACCGCACCGAAATTCTCAGTTAACCATAACCGAAAATCTAAGATATTACTATCCATGATCGAGAACTATCAGTTAATCAGTTAACCACTGACCGACATCAGTTAGTCGGTTCAGTTATCCGATTAACCGATCATTCAAAATTGAAAGAAAAATGAAAATCTTAACCTCTATTTCTTCATTATTTTTCACCTGTATGGACTCAAATACAAAAATTCATGCCAACATCAATATCAAATGATCAAACAAACAATCAACCTGACATCTAATTCAACATTGTTCAATAATTCAGTTCAGAATTAGTAAGTCACAAGTTTATAACTTACAAGTTACAAGTTCAAAAAGGTCATAAAGATTGGATCAACATCAGTAAGTCATATGTTCATAAATTTCGAAGTTCAAAAACATCAAATTTAAAGCACAAACTCAGTAAAGTCATGAAGATCAACATCAGTAAAGTCATAAGTTCATGACTCATAAACATCACACGACACTCTGACTTGTCGTCTTCTGAGCACTTTTGGACAGAATCATCGGGTCTTCAAGCTGTGCTTCAAGGTTTAAGGAGCAAAACACTGTAAAACGAAAAAAACTAAGCAGGAAAATTGTTTACTACATTATATATAGATGTAAATATACTATATTTAAGAATGAATAAAGTATTAAGTACTCACCGTCTTCAAACTCCTTTTCTAATTCAATTTCTGGCACATCTTCTTCATCTTTGAGAAATGTATCACTCGAACTAGACCTCAACCAGTCTTTAGCACATAGAAAAGCCTCAACCATTTTTGGAGTCAATGAGCTCCTAAATTGAGAGAGAATGCGACCTCCCGTGCTAAATGCACATTCAAAAGCTACACTCGAGATGGGAATAGCCAATACATTCTTTGCCATCATAGAAAGAACGGAAAAGCAAAGGACATGCTTCGACCACCATTGTAGGATATCAGAATCATTAATCTCATCTGTAGTCATCATGTGTTGCTTCTCTATGAAGTAGAGTGTGAGCTCTGACAAATTAGTAGCATTAGGAGATTGGTCATGAACAACTTGGAGAACACTACATGATCCTTTGCCTCGAGGCCCTCGGCGATCTAATCAAACATTACGATTTGGAATAGAAGTATTAGGTCTTGGGGCTGGAGGAGGGGCTATTTATTTCTTATAAAATGCAAATAACTCATATAGTGAGCTATTCACCTCTGCCACCAATTCAGCTGCCCGTTTTTTGCCATAAACGGTTGTCAAGCACATCTCCACATGCGTCATTTTCTGTCTTGGATCCAACATCGCAGCAACATACAATATTTTGTTCATCTTTGGGTTCAATTCCTTGGTCTCCACCCAGTACTTCTCTAGCTTCATCTTCATCTTCGTTGCCATGTCTCTAATTTCCTTGTCATCATCAAACTCAAAATCAGCAATGATTTCAAAGACATCGCACATTTCTTTGAAAAATAGATGCGACATCGCATATGTGGTGCCAGAAATAAGAAGTGTCAAATCAAAAAACTTCTCTAAATAATCAACCATCCTTCTAATATTAACCTAATCCGTCTTTTCAAGAACCCCAATAGGCTGATCCTTTTATTTTTTCGGATTAAGATCATCCTTAAAATCTTTATTCATGCTCGTGAAGTATAAGAAAGCTTCTTCATTCACCAGGGCTGACTCAAGCATTGTATATGTCGAAAATTATCTCGTGGGCACATCTAAGCATAAAGACTTGCTACAGTTAATCTTGAGAGCCTGCACTGTGTGGTCGAATGCTTCTTCTTAGATGGCGAGCCAGTTATCCATTTCACAGCTTCTCTTACTCTTCTCACAGACAAGCCTATCTCTTCTAAGCCATCACTCACTACCAAGTTCAAGATGTGGGCAACATATCGCATATGTAGAAACTTCCCATTAGCAAAACTCGTATTCCAGCTATCAATCATAGGCTTCATGTGTTTAATGCACCCATCATTTGCATATGCATAATCCATCGTACAACAGAAAATTTTCTTCAACCCCCACTCCTCCAATGAGGATATAAAGTATCTCCCAAGTCAACCCCCTTATGACTGCAAATCTTATGGAAAGTTATAATTTTCTTGTGCGAAACCCAATTCTTGTCGATGCAATGAGCTGTAGCACAAATAAAACTTGTGTTGTTGATTGCAGTCCAACAATGTGTTGTTATTGACACTCGTCCCATATCCTTCTTCTAAAAAAATGACTTGATCAAGACCTTGTGCTCTAAAAACATTTTCACACAATCTGCTCTGATAGTGTGCCTACTTGGGATCTTGAATTGAGGACATAAGCGCTAGAAAATTCTTCTAAATCCCTCCCGCTCGACAAATCTAAATGGAAGTTCATTTAGAATTATCATCTCACATAGTGACATCCTACAGGCCAGTTGATCGAACTTTCAAGTTAACAATGACGCCGTCAGTGTTCCATCTGTAGTAGGCTGCAATACTAGAGTAGTTTGACCTTGTTTTCCTTTAAGCTTTTTCACACATGATCGATGGTGGTTTTTCAAACATGTGGTGCCATTTATCGCCGGATCAACTTTAATTAGTGTTCCACATTGAATGCATTTTGCTTTTGGAATTTTTATTAGAGGATCCCCTTCTTCAACTATAACGTCAGTGAATAATTTCCAATAAGGAGATGTTTTGCATGTCTTTTTTCGCTTCTTTGGCTCTGGTTCTTGCTCAACTTACAGTTTAGGGCGTGCGTATGGCTCTGGTTCAACCTATGCTTGTGGCTTTGGTTCTGCCTCTACTTGGATCTCCATGTTCTGCCTATCTTGTTATTGTATTTGAGATTGCAAATTATCCATCTAAACAAAAACAAATAATCACAGTCCATCAATTCAGTTAAAAGTTATAAAACTTGTTAGTTAGACATGCTTCAACTGTAATTATATATATATATATATAGCATAGAAGTTTGACAAATAACAGAAAAAAAGAAGTCATGCCACAACGTACAAAATCCAACAACCCTTTTAACATAGAGAACAAAAACAAGACAAAAAATTGCTTCTAAATCGAAAACATCCACACACAAATGTAGAAAATAGTTACTAAACCAATAAATAAATATAAAAAATAAAAGAATAGTGTTAAAAGCAGAGCAACACTTAACAAATGCATATTAATCGAGAACACCAAACCAAATCTAAACTAAAAGTCAGTGAATGCTCCTCACTATATTATAATAATATTACTATAAATTAAAATAACAAAGTTTGTCAAGTTCGAAGCAGCAAAGACAAAGGTCCATTTTCAAGTCAGATGACATTGCAAAGAGTGTTATCTCTTCCACTCACTCCCAGAGAAGCAGAGACGACCCTGATGGAAGAACCAAAAGCCTAGGAGGCAGACACGAAGAAAGAGGCATCACCTAGCTAGATGACATTGCAAAGAGTGTTATCTCTTTCACCATTGGCAAAGCCAACCTGCCGAAGATTATCAATTGCTCCACAACAAAAGATATGTAGGAAGCCTTAGCTACACTCTATGAAGGCTCTGACAAGATAAAGAAGAATAAGTTCACCTTAGCTTGTCAGAAGTATGAGATTCATAGAGGTCATAATGGACATTGAGAGTATTAGAAAGGGCAAATACTCTCAGCGTGAAATGAACTTGAAAGTTCTCTCCACATTAGACAAAGACTGGGTGGTCTACATAGTCGTTCATCAAAATCAGGAAGATCCAAGTTCGAAAGACCCTCACTGTCCACTGATTCCTCAGCTAAGGATTGACTGAGCAAGTCTAAACTTCAGAAGAAGGTCGACGAAATAACCAAACAACTCAAGGAGATTAACTCCAAGATCAAGAAATACAGGAGGGAGCTCAACTGAATCCTCCTCAAGGAATCAAAGCGAAGGATGCTTTGAATGCGGGAAGCTAGGACACTTCAAAGCCGACTGTCCTGATCTCTCAAAGAAGGAGACAGATGCCCTCTGAGG
Source organism: Schizonepeta tenuifolia (assembly GCA_029490685.1). Lineage (NCBI taxonomy): Eukaryota > Viridiplantae > Streptophyta > Magnoliopsida > Lamiales > Lamiaceae > Schizonepeta > Schizonepeta tenuifolia. The sequence goes on along the minus strand of CM055956.1, from coordinate 21,801,939 downwards.
AAAGGCCAAGGATAAGACCAAGGCCATGATGAATGACATCGACGACACCGACGTATTCACAGAGTCAGAAGGAGAGAAAATGACTCGCCATCAAGCTCAGCAGGAAAAGACCAATGCTTCATGGCATTTTCGGAAGAGTCAATTGATGAGGTAAACTCTTCTTTCCATCCTTGTCATATTGTTTCTTTTGTTAACTAAAGTGCAGAAGAATTAGGCGAAGACGTCCAATCGTCTTGGGATGAGGTCGAACACCTAAGCAAATTGTGCACTGAACAAGTTGCATAGTGCAAAGAATTGCAAGCTGAGTTTGACAACATGAATAACGAATTGATGATAAAGGATCACGACATAGAGAAACTCGTGGAGAAAAATCGAAGACTCCATGAAGAAGTTGCTCAGTCAACCAACAATCATGTCATGAACTTTATCAACATGATCATGACTCAGGCGAAATACATCTCTCAGTTACAAATGGAGTTGAAGTTTGCACATGAGAAATTAGTATCCCTTCATACCTCAAGCGCAGCTCTAGAGAGCATGTTAAGCCACCAAAGACCTCCCGAATGAGTAGAAGGTCTTGGATACAACTCAGCGATGGACATTGGAGCTCAGTCAACTCAATTCGACAGGGCAGCTCAATCACCGACTGAGGTACCTTAAGTTCAACCGAACTCTGTCGAAGTCATAGTTCAAGAGACTCTAGTCAAACCTCAAACTGTGAAGACTCCTGTGAAGGATAAAGGAAAGAAGGTTCTAACTGAAGGATTTTATTTTTGTTGTAATATTGGCTCTTTGGTAAGGTAGAGAAATTTAGGCTAAGTGACTCAAAGTAAACAAAACCCCAACTTTCATAGATAGCACAAGCATTTTTCAACTTTACAAAAACTTCTACATCCTTTTCACATTCTCAACACAACATTCTTTCTTAGCACCATTCTTCGTTACTTATACCCTTTGTGCTCTTATATTTCTTTTCATCACTTTTCCCTCTTTTTTGTTCATTTTTTTCTTTATTCAAACAATAACTTTTCTATTCTTGAGCTTATAAGGGCTAAAAATCAAACTTACAATTCAAGGTGCTCATTCTATTTGTCCTTGCATATATTCTTTCAATCTTTACCAATTTCCTATAAAGATCTACCCCAATTTTCCAATGGTTTATCAAAGAAAAAACTCAAAAGCTCAAAGTGGTAAACTAGGATAAATTTAACAATTTGAACAACAAAGAGGGAAAAAGTGGCTAACAAGGATGACTTTAAATCATCTCCTAATTCTTAGCACACTAACACAACCTTAAAGAAGATTCATGGCAAGTTTTAGAGATTAACATGCATACTTGACAAATTACACAAGAATGAAATCGACTATGAAAATATAATAGTCAAGGCTCAAATCTCACAAAGGCTATTTTCAAGTTCAAGAGGCCAAAACAATCAATCTATCAATCTATACTCAATCCATCATGAAAAACTCACAATCATCAATTTTCAATTCGAAGCAAAATTGTTAATTTCATCACAAGCCAAGTCACACAAATCACCATAGTCATGCTTATCTCAAAACAAGTTTAAGCACTTTAAAAATGAGGCAACCAAGACTTCATCACCAAAAATACTAAAGCATAAAAAAAAACAAAATGAAAACTATCTAAAAAGTAATAATAGATAAAATCAACCCTCTTCTTCATCTCCCTAAACTTATTTAAAGATTAGGAAGAATAAGTTGAAAGTAGAAGATGAGGTTGATTGAAATAAACTCACTGAAGAGGTGGAGGCGTCGGTAGTGGCTGCTTTTCATCGAATTTAAGTATTCCATCCGTTGCATCGCAATGATATGGTGGCATAACATCCTTGAAGAAATCTTGGAAATCATCATAAACCTGTGCATGATCTAGAATACAACCAAACTCAAATAATTCCACATTAGAAAATCCAGACATAAAATCAAAAGATGGGGTTAAATAAAAATAGAAGAAGCAAGCTTTCGAAGTATCACCCTGAAAAGTCTTTGACTCCTTCTTTTCTAACCTTCAACCTCAACTTCTCCAAATTCTCGTCTTTCCTTTGTCCTTCTATGATGTGAGACCTCAAATCTGGCACTACTACCAAGGTAGCAATCATTTGCTCTATTGTTGCTGGAGGTAGAACTACATCGATTCTCATTCTTCCAAACTCTTCGATCAATCTTGCTTCTTCAGTTAGTAAATCCTAACTAGGTTTATTCTGAATTCTCCACATTTCTTTTTCGGCTCAACGCGTCAGCTAAAATATTAGCTTTAAGGGGATGGTAAGATATCTTGCAATCATAATCTTTCACCAACTCGAGCCATCTCATCTGTCTCATATTTAGCTCTTTCTGTTTGAAAGAAATACTTCAGAGTTTTGTGATCCGAAAAGATTTCGCACTTGGCTCCATAAAAATAGTGTCTCTAAATTTTCAAAGCATGCACTACGGCTGCTAATTCCAAATCATGAGTCAGATACATCTCTTCATGGGGTTTAAGTTGTCTTGAAGCATACGCTATCACCCTTCCATCTTGCATTAGGACACATCCTAAGCCTTGAACTGATGCGTCTATATAAACGGTATAGTCTTTTCCTGGTTCAGGGAGAGCTAATACTGGGGCTGGAGTTAATTTTATCTTAAGCTCTTGGAGGCTTTTCTCGCATTCTTCTGTCCATTTGAATTTGGATTCTTTCTTCAACAGACTTGTCATCGTCTTTGCAATGTTGGAAAATCATTCTATGAATCTCCGATAGTAACCTGCTAAACCAAGGAAACTACGGATTTCATGAACTGACGTTGGCGATTTCCAATCTTGCACAACTTTCACCTTTTCCATATTGACTTTAATTCCTTCGGATGAGACAACGTGTCCTAGGAAATTCACTTCCTTCAACCAGAATTCACACTTGCTGAATTTGGCATACAACTTTTCTGATCTTAACTTCTCCAATACGATTCGCAGATGCTTCTCGTGTTCTGCCTCATCCTTTGAATACACCAAGATGTCGTCTATGAAGACAATCATAAATTTGTCCAAAAGTTCGTGAAATATTCGATTGATCAAATCCATGAATACTGCTGGAGCATTTGTCAACCCAAATGGCATTACTATGAATTCACAATGTCAATATCTTGTTCTGAAAGCAGTTTTTGGAACATCTTCTTGCTTGATCTTTAGTTGATGATATCCTGATCTTAAATCAATCTTGGAGAAAACACCGGCTCCTTTCAGCTGATCAAACAAATCATCTATCCTTGGCAAATGATACTTATTTTTTAGTGTAATCTTGTTAAGCTCCCGGTAATCTATGCACTTTTTCAAACTACCGTCCTTCTTCTTCACAAACAGAATCGGCGCTCCCCAGGGGGAAACGCTTGGTCGAATAAAACCCAAGTCTAATAGTTCTTGCAAATGAATCTTCAATTCCTGGAGTTCCTTTCGGGCCATTCTGTATGGAGCTTTTGATATTGGAGCGGATCCGGGTTCGAGATCAATCGTAAATTCCAATTGCCTGTTGGGAGGCAATCCTGGTAACACTTCCAGGAATACGTCTCTAAATTCTCGCACGATATGCACGTCATCGACACTCAACTCTTGATTCTCATATTTGTTCAAGTAAATCATATACACTTTTGTATCCTTTCTTCTTATTAGCTTCTTCGCTTTCATAGCTGAAATTATCGGCATACTCTTCCTTACTTTCTTTTCAACTCCAAAGAATACAGTCGACTCTTCTCCAGGGGGCTGAAACGAAATCTGCCTATGGTCGCATCGAATCGTCACAAAATTCTCGGTTAGGCAATCCATTCCTAAGATTATGTCTACCTCCTACATCTGAATTAGGTTTAGGGATTTCGCAGACTTTTGGCGGCTTCCGAATTCGAATTCTAAGTTCGAGCAAACACGCGATATTAATGCAGATTTACCTAAAGGGGTTGCCACTCTAAGCACCTAGTTAGACTTTTCTACTCTCAAACCTAGGTTTTCTATGCAAGCACTAGATATAAACGAATGCAAAACACCAGTATCAAATAAAACGATAATAGGTATGTCGTTAAGCTTTCCCATACCTGCTAGGTTTCCTTGGTCTTTAGCTGACGGTTTCTGCTCAATTGCAAACGCTCTTTGGAAATGTGGCGGCTCCAGCTGAGAATGTTGATGCTTTTGCGATTGCGGCTTACGCTAATGCTGGAGATACTTTTGTTGTGGGGTCGCTTCAACTGCTTTCATCTGCGTAGGCTGAAACTGATTTGGCCTTCCGCCACTCATTCCTTGCTGTTTACTTGGGCACCTGTTCGAGAAATGACCAGGCTGTCAACAAGTATAACAGACATTACTTCCGATTTTACTGATGCCTTGACGCATCCTGCCACACTTTGAACAAGGAAGGAGTTCTTGGGGTCCTACAGGCATATTACTTCGATTAGGTTGCGGAACTCTCGCTTTCTGGGGTTGCTGAGATTGTTGTTGTCCTTTTCCTTGCCATGGCCTCTTACTTCGGTGACTGCCACCACTCTATTTTCTCTTTCTCTTTGCATGCTGACCGAACTGAGATTGATGGGTAGTTACGGTCGTCGTCGTTTGGCTTTGAAATTGAGGATTCGCTGAAGGATGCGATCCTTTTTTTAGCTGCATAGCCAACTCCATATCTAGGGCTCGATTAAGGGCTTCTGCATAAGTCAAACCACTCTGACTAGCGAGAACTACACGAATATCCTGCCTTAATCTTGCTCGAAATAGCTCACATATTTTCTCGTCGGTATCTACCTTATCAGGCGCAAAACGAGCTAATTCGCAAAACTCACGGTCGTACTAAACTACGGTCTTCTTTCCTTGCCTTAGGGTTGCAAATTTGTTTGCTTTCTGCTTACGATAACTCCTTAGTACACACTTCCCATACAACGCTTCCTTGAATTGTTCCCACGACAAGTTTTCACGCTCTTCGGGAGTATACATCCTTTGTCTTGCTTCCCACCAGTAGTCGGCAGTTCCTTTCAATTGATACGTCATACACTCGAGACGTTCGCGATCGGTGCAACGAAGAAATCTAAAAATTCGCTCAAGAGAATGAATCCAGTCCTCGGCTTCTGCCGGAATGCCTTTACCGTCGAAGGTTGGGGGATTTTGGCGAAGAAAAAGTTCTTCTTCTCGACGTTCATTTGGAGAGGGCGGAGTGGGATCTCGCTGTCCCTCTTCCTCATTTCTAACGTTTCTTCGTCTTGGCGGCATTCTAAAGAAATGCAAAAGAAAATTTTTAAGCCACTCGGAAAGAATAAATTATCTCACTCGGAACCTTTCTCGATTTTGAAAATATTTTCTCTTGGGAAGGAATATGATTCTCGATCGGTACTTATCAACACATTAAAAGAAATTCAATTTAATAATCACTGCAATTAAATCAATCATCTCAAACTCACATATATCTCAATCAATTCATTCTCAACTCAAATAATCAATCAACATTAATATTGACAAGCATTCACGTCGCCATATATATTCGCAAGACAAATATATCTCAATATTTTAAACAATCATAATCTCAAACATAGTTACGCCAACATTCACATATTTTCAAAATAAATCTTCCTCAGTACTCAAAGCAATCATGCACTCAAATATTATTATTTCGGCGCATATATACTTCTTGTTATCCTTCACTCAGATTTTATTATTTATTGCTAAAGAATAGCTTATTCAATTTACTCAACTTTTATCTCGTCACTCGATCTTATCTCAATCAAAATTTAAGAATTTCAAATACTCGGATTAATTTAATTACTTGGGAGACTCAAAGCTAATTTTAACGACCTAACGGCTTCTCTTTTATATCACCCGACGATGGCCACTTTTGAGGACTTACCACAAAATAAGGGACTAAACATTTACATCGGAAAATTTCCCACACGTCAACACGACGGTCTACACCTCGAATCGATCCAACACGAGCTAACACTTCGCGTCCGATTCTACTAGCTAACCATGCATCAAGTTATAAATATATATACATCACTGCGGAAAGGTAAGAAGAGTTCAACTCTTAAACAGAAAAGTAAATATTGTTCGAAATTCTCCACAACTTCCTTGAACTGATTCTAAACATTAGACTCATCCTCACTCGGGTCGTTATCATCATACTGCTTTTCATCGGGATATTCCTCGGGGTCCTTCTCCTCTGGGTCTTCCTCCTCTGGATCCTCTTCTGGATCCTTTTCCTCCTCTGGATCCTCTTCAGGATCTTCCTCCTCCTCTTCTGTGCCATCATTTATAATGTCAAAACGCTCATGCTCGGCTGCTCTTAACTCTTCTTCAAAGTCGCGGAGGGTGTAATTGACGGCTTCCCAAGGATTGGTCATGTCTCCAGTATCTTCATCCTCAAATCGAGCATTGACGTTCTCTAATTCTGACTCGACCCACGAGGGTGTCTCGGGATTATACTCACTGCGTCGGAGGTAAGGTGCCACATCGGTTGGAGCGTCAAACTCTGGCTCACATCCCTAATCGGGCCTCACTACTGGGGTCGGAGCAAACGTATACGGGGCAGAGAAGTAGTCATTCGGCAAGGCCTGGAGGTAGCTGTTTCCCACGGTAGCTTCGGCTGTCGGATCTTCGATTGGCTCACCATTATCGCTGCTACCGGCATGAGTCGGCCTAGAGGGCTCGGCTAAGGGCTGGACCGGAGATGATGTATGGTCACGGGCATATATTCCGCAAACTAGTCATGCGAAGATGACATGACTCCGTTAGGATCGTGAAAATCGTTTCACTGCGGAGCGGTTGATCTAGACAAAGCAAAAGGGTCAAAAGTACGGATAGGGAGCACACCTCCGGAGTATGGGTAGTCCTGATAGGGGACTCGGGGCTCTGGCTCAGAACGAGGCGGTGAAGGGTCACAGGGAGGAGCTGAGCCATCCTGAAGCACAGGCAGGGCACTATGGACAAAACCATTCGGCACGGCAGGGAGATCAACATCATACGAATCTGGAGGTGGAGCACCGTACTGCATATACTGCCCGAACATAGTGGAAATGAATGCATTGTAGTCGCCGTAGAGGTAGCCTCGAGGTATCGGTGTCCAAGAAATCTGGGCACAAGCGAGGCTGTCCAATCACGCCATTCCTGAGGTAAGGCCTGGATCAAATCTGGGTGTAGTTGACGCGTAAGACGTAAAGTAGATTTTGGTTTCGACTGAAGGACTTCTACTTGACTCGTCTCTCTCTATTTTTATCTTTTCTAAATCAATATCCTTTCTCGACTTTCTCGTTCTCGGTTATTGACTCTACTCGGTTACTAAATAACTTCATCTCACATCCTCATTTCTAAATCATCATTAATTTAGCATCTCTTACTAATTAAAGAAATATTATTTATCTCAATTACGCCGCTCAAATTCTTACTCGAATTCTTGATTCAACTAACGTCATCTCAAATCAATCACGTCACATATAAGCATTCTCATTCATATACGAAATATAAATATTTCACTCAAACATATATGTTCAATTAAGCATAATAAATTAAACAAAAGTTCAAACAATAAGTATTTTGAATTTAAAATCTCAAATAGTCATTTAATATTTCTCGATTTAAAACACAACATTATTTTCTGAATACGTCGTCTTTTCTCAACTACGTACACATGCTCGTATGCGTACTCTTATCTTATATAATTATTATATCTCTTTTCTTATTCTCAATTAAACTCTTATTTTCTATACTCAATAGAAATTCGTTTTCTATTTATAACTCGACTCTTAGAATTTCGTTTTCTTTAATAAAATTCTCGATTTCTTTATTCTATGAAAACTCGACTTTTAACTTAAAATTCAAAACTCGATAACTTCATCGTCCTATTTCAAATTTAAGAGATTTGAAAAGCAAACTCGATTAATATCACTCAAGCATAATCAATCATTCAACATTCGACGTATTATCAATAAACGAGCATTTAAACATTTGAGATTCTTTAAATTTGATTCTCGTATTTAAACTCCATTATTAAACTTTCAACTCGAGACTTCATTTATTAATCTATTTCTCTCATAGCATTGTTTAATCGTTTAATGTCAAACTTAATACTTACTCTCATATTAAAACGACTCTTATTTAGTTTTCTCTCGTTTCTCTAACACTTCTTATTTAATTAAATATTTAAAACTCTTTTAATTCGAATTTTATTATTTTAGTGAATAACTCTTACTCGATCCTTACTCATAAGATTCTCTTACTTAGCTTATTTCTTCGTAAATTATTATTTAATTATCTAAGCTCAACTTAATTCTTTATTTAACTTCTTATGCTCGACTTTACAACTATTTTCTCTTTTTATAAGGAATTCTTTTTATCTTAAGATGAATTTATTATTATTTCTCGTTCGATTGAACGTCTTAACCTCGACTAACTCGTCTCAAATTTTATACTCAACTTTTAACTCTATTTCTTAACCCTAACTCCTCTTTTATTTCTCAATTATTATTTCTTTTAATTTCTATTATTTAACTCATTTAATTTTTTTCTCTTAATCTAATTTCTTCTTAAAGAAATGTTTTTCTTTATTTTTACTCAATTCTTTATCTCATAATTAATTTAATAATTTCTCCTTTTTATTTCCATTTAATTTTATTCTTGAAATTTTCGATTTTTTTAATTGATTAAATAATTAATTTAATTTATTTTAAGATTAATTTTATTAATCTTCAAATCTTCATAATTCTCATCAAGAACACCAAGAACACCAAGAACATATATTCAAATCTTCACCAAGAACACCTAGAACACACACTAGGCATTCATACTTATTTCCATCGATTTTTGCATGAATTTGCACTAAAAATTTCATTTTCTTCATCTCAAAATACCTATTGAACATCTATTACTTCAAATTAAATATAACACACATCCATAACCTCAAATCATCAAATTTACCAAAAATCATCAAAAATATTTTTTCTCCTACACATGCATATATATATATATATATATATATATATATGATGATATATATATATATATATATATGATGGTCCCGATACGAGTTCAAGTGTATAGGGGGGGGGGGATACACCAGATAAAACTTTTAAAAATAACCCCCTAAAAAATAACACAACCGAGTAATGCAACTCAGTTGGAATCACAACCGAGTAAGAAACACTCAGCTGGAAGTGAAGTGCTGTGCGGAATGTGGTGGAAATTAACTCGTATAAAAATCAACTCATGCTTAAGTGCATGGTTGGTCAATAACCAAGACAGTTGATATGGAAAAATGCAGTTTGTATGATGGTCATTTGGTCAGTTGAATATGCAATAAGATAACTGAATAATAAACACAACACACAAAGATTTACGTGGTTCGGAGATAACTCCTACGTCCACGGAGAGTTGTGAGTCAACACAACTCAGTCCAAGTTCTTATGGACAAACCACAAAGCTTACGCAGGCTTTGCAACCGTTGAGATAAGTTTACGGGTACTTATCAACCTTACAGATTAGTTTACAGGTACTAATCAACCTATCTACTCAATTCCGGGAAGAGTAGATCCTAACAATCCTTTTGAGAGGATGTGAGAAAGGGTGGGGTTCCAACTAATAGCTCGAACAAGAAGTGAGCTATGATCTAACACTCTACGAACTCTCAACTAGTGATGTTCTCAAGGTTGGATCGAAAGACACTAAGACAGAATCTAACACTCTAGAACTCTCAACTAATGATGTTCTTAGAGATTGAAAGCAGTTCAGCTCGTGTGAAGTATTTGTTTCTTTCTTTCGCTCTTTGGTCTCTTCTCGCACTTGTCTGTCTTGTTCTCGTTAATGAATGAATGCCTCTATTTGTAGGCGGAGAGAATCAACTAGCCGTTGGATGAACCGTTGATCTCTGTTCATTGAAAGCAATGGCTTGTCTCTCATCTCTGTAGACTTTCCGGATTTGGCAACTAAGTGCTTCTGTTTTCCATCTGAGACAGCCTTGTATTGGGCCAAATGAGGTAATGACAGAGAGTCAAACCTTCACGTGACTTCCTTGTTTGAATTTCAAATCTCAACATTAGTCTTTCAACAATGGATGGTCGGTTGAGAGTTTCGATCTTCATCTGACTTGTTCTTCAACTGATGTTCTATCTGAATGCTAACAGTTGAACTCTCAGCTGACTTGAACTTCATGCTGTTGATCTTCTTGGTTTGAGTCCTACAACTGATGTTCTGAAACTGAACGCTCAGTTGTCTTTCTTGTATCTGATCAGTTGGCTCCAAACGCTCAGTTGTCTTACTTACAACTAATGTTCTCTTGCATCTTCCTTAGTTGACTTTGGCATCTTCCTGCTTTTTAATTCGCATCTGATGAACGCTCAGTTGTCTTTCTTACAACTGATGTTCTATCCGAGTGAAGCCTTGTTACCGTCTTCAGCTGGAGTCCTGTAAAGATAAAATCTTAACAATGCTCAAACAGCGAGCCTAACTACTAACATTAGGATCTGGCAACATCTACTCGGTTGGGGTCAGTTGGTTTTGGAATCAATCAAAACTTTAATAAATTTCCCAACAATTTCCCCTTTTTGATGATGCCAAAACCCTTATAAAATTCTTACAAAGCAAACTGATCTAAATCCTACTGACCTATCCAAAATCTCAGTTGAAATTCTAGACAGTCTATAAGATTAAAACATCAAAGGGTTAGCACAGTTATAACATGATATTGAAATAACTTTGCGATTTAAAGCTTGGACAATGAGAAATTGTACGTCAAGTTGAATCGTATAACTGAATAGTTTTTATTACAACTGATGGTTACAAGATAAGCATAAAAACAAAAATTACATTAGTTGCTCAAAAACTAACTGAGCTAAAACTTAAGCCCATATTTGCTAAAAAATCTAACAAAAATCTCTCTCTTTGCTTCTGACTCCTTTGTTATGTCAACCCCGTGCTCTTTGCAAACTTGCCTTGCCTCAGCTGATATCTTTTGTCGGTCGGGGTTTCGGGAGTCTGGGAGGAAGGGAGGCCGATATGTAACCTTCTGAGGGACCGGAACTGTGTTCATATCCAGTTTTGCATCTATCATTGCACACCTGAACTGGCTGAACATGCCCGGGTCCCCAGTATGCAGCTCGGTCAGCGCTTCCTTGAAAGCTTTCCTCGGATCGTCAGTTGAGAAGACTTTTCTGTAATAGAAGTCATTCACGAATTCTTGCTTGAATGACTCCCAGTCTTCATTCCACTCAACTGGCAGCCACTTGTCTACATGCTTGAACCGACTTTGGACCTTGACCTTCCCTGACAACCTCTGTTGCCTAAGCCAAGCTTCAGCCTTAACCTGATGTTTGTCAATGCGGCGTCAGCTGCGAGAGGCGATGTTCCTATCCAGGTTCTTGGTTATCTTGGTCAGCTCATCCTCGAACTGGTTGACTCACTTAGCTTGGCTAGCTGCGAACTTTTTAATCCAGTCGGGATTCATGTAATCCTTTTCTGCAACATCCATAGCCTTGGCAGCAGCAATGCACTCTTCGGTTGTGATACCGTCGAGTTCTGAATCAAGCTCGGCTGCGATCTCGGCTATGGAGTTGTATGAAACTCCAAACTGTTCCGCCTGCTCCAAGTCTTTTTCCATTTCAGCTCCACCTACGTCGATTGACTTGGGAGCGGACTTCTTCTTCTGTGCAGTCTTCCTCCTCGGCTGAGATTTTGCAGCAGCTTCAGCCTGGGTCTCATCTTCCCCCTACATCTCAACATCCACCTGCAACTCCTCTTCCCCCTTTTTATCTTTCCCCTTTTTGGCATCAGGAACAAGGCTTGCTACTGATCCATCCAGAGAGGTGAGTCGTTGTTCGACTTGTTGGATGCGGTTGAAGAGTTCATCGACCGCGCACTCTATTCCGACCTTCTTCGCCAGTTCAGAGTCATGGCGCTCTTGTTCGGCTTTCCTCAGTCGAGCGATAGTTTCATTTACCTCAGTCTGGAAAGCAACGAACTCAGCCCAGCGTGACTCGAACCGAGACTCCCATTCTTCATCCTGAGTCTGTTGGGATTTGGCGAGGTTGGAATCAGAGATGGACTGGAAGACATTCAGCTCAGACTTGATCCCCAGAACAGTTGATTTCAGATCAGATAAGTCTTAGCTGGTGGAGGAGGAGAGTTCGTCCAGCTTTATCTTCAGTGAAACATTCTCCTCCATCAGCTACTTGTTCTTCTCCTCTTGTGTTTCCAACATCCTCAGCTGATCTTCTTTGTTTTGCTGGAAGTTGGCAAGCATCTCCGTCCTCAGCTGGTTCACCCTCTTAGCTATCAGCTCGCAAATGTCTTCAGTTGAAGGCGCTGGCTGATCAGCTGGAGCTTGGTGTTCAATCAGAGCTGGCTGCTCAACTGTAACCATGGCTTGACGGTTGGCCAGGTACAATTGAAGCTCCTCTTCTTCTTCCTTCACTGCGGCGGCGGCTGCGTCCAGATCATTAAGGAACTCAGCTGACTTGATTAGCATGTTGTCGAGGAAGTCAATACAGTCTTGTCCAGCCATCTTCCGGGTATCTGTGCCTTCCGCCTTGCTTAGGTCCAGACGACGCGTGAGCAGCGCAACCTTGTTGTTGTAGGCCACCTTCAGATTAGTGTAGTTGAAGTAATCTCGGATGCGTGACTCGTCCACCTTCAGCTGGTTCCAACTGTGTACCCTTACAATATCTTCTTTCACATACCAGTGACTGAAGGTTAGGTTGAACTGGTACAATAGCTCGGTTCCAAGTGTAGCAAAAATCGGCATGTCGCGAGCTTCTGGGAACATCCCGATCAGCTTCTGAAAGCAATAGGCCACCTTGCCTTCATGCTCCATTGCGACAGCCTGACGATCAGCTTCGTCATCGATTGGGGAGGGAAAAAGATTTTCATATGGCAATGGTTCAAAAGTTTCATCAATATTGGCCAAAGAGGCGGTCTCAACATTGGCATCGAGCTGGGAGCTCGGAATATTAGATTCTGTGGGGAGTGGGGTATCAAGAGGTTCATCAACATTGGCCGAAGAGATGGTCTCAATGTTGGCATCGAGCAATGAGCTCAGAATCTCTGGCTGTTGATCGGTTGAGAGAGCGAGATGCTCTTGGGGCTGTACGACATCAGCTCCTGCCGTGGGGGAGGTTGGAATGTCTTCAATTTCCTCAGAGGAGGAAGAAGCATCCGAGGTCAGGTCCGTTTCCATCCCATCAGCCTCATCAGCAGTGCGAGGAACGATCTCGAAGGCAGCTGCCTCAGCTGAGTGGCTCGACTCGGATGGCTCCTCAGCTGGTGCCGTCTCAGCTGGCGCCTCCACAGCTGGTACCTCCTGCTCAGCAGGCGTACCCTCAGCTGGCACATCAGCAGCTGGCTTCTCAGCTGGCTCCTCAGCTGAAACATCCTCAGCTGGTACATCAGCAGCTGGCTCCTCAGCTGGAATATCCTTAGCTGGTACTGCCACCGTCTTCTTGAAGCGAACTCTCAGCTTCTTCTTGGCAGGCTCCTCAACTTTCTTCTTTTCCGACTCAGCTCGTTGTCGGCGAGCAGCTTTCGACTTTGTGGGGCGGCTAACAGTTGGTACCTCTTCAGCTGTATCCTTTACCTCAGTTGTCTTCCCAGCATCCTTCTTCTCCTTAGGAGTATAAACACTCTTAATCACCTCTTGAGCTTTCTTTGATGTTGGGAACAACATCAACTTCTTCACGGGGGTCTCCTCGTAGTCCTCCCAGACCATGTTCTGACCCTTGGTTGCGAGTAGGATCAAAGCGGAGATTTTGCAACCGAAGTTGAGAGTTCCCTTGACACTCAACAACTTCTCCCCGGATTCAGTTGTAGTCTCGGAGATCTTCTGCCTCTCCACAGACAGGTGGTGTTCAAAATACTTGAACCAGTCGACATTGTGCTTGTATTTGTGCTCCAAAGCAATCAATTGCTTGAGCTTCGGTCGGCTGATGTCACCGAAAGCACCACTATAACCGAGCACGACTTTGGAGACAACATCAAACAAAAGTCGATGCTCCGGCTTCAACTTCATCCTCTGCATATTGCTCTTCAAATTCTCATCGGCTTCTGTGTCGGTTATATTCTCAAGAGTGTCTGTGGCAGAATGATTCGGCGGAATGACTTGGCGAAGGAAGTCGGAAACAACAATGGGGACGGTGACCCTGCGGATGGTTCTGGCCGGAACGTACCATTGTCGGCATGAAATCTCTGTAACGACGCCATCTCTGCTGTCGATAGGTGACTGCAGATTGACGTAAAACTCTCCGACCTAGCGCCTGAGCAGGTGGGAGGGGAAAAACTTCGCCCATTCCAGTAGGCCGTTCTCCCTGAGAATATTGGCGAGGGAAGACAAAACCGGTGACTCTAATTCATCCTCTGAGAGGATCTGCTCAAAGTGTATCTTCGAGACCAGCAAGTAGAACGATTCTTCATATGATGTGGGGACTAGAGAAGGTCCTGAAGAAGCCACTTTCTTTCCTTTGGGTGCCATTTAATACGTTTGAGAAGGTATATATAAGAAGGAGAGAAAAAACTTGCAGTAAATAGTTAGACAAAATCTGAGAAGATGATGAACAGTTACTGCAGATAAACACGAATGAGGAAGGTAAGAGATCACTTCCTGATTTTCCGCCATTTATAGGTTTTAGGCTCGGTTGAAATCGACGGCTAGGGTTGAATGGCGCGAATCCATCAACGGCTGAGATTACGCGACTGTTGACTAGCTTTGACTTGACGTCACGAACCGAGTTCCAACCAGCGCGTGAGAAGGTGAACTGTTTTTCATGTCAGCCCAGTCGCACTATAAAGTAGGCTATTGATGTCCAGCCGTACTTTACATTAAATGCGGCATGATGGCTATTTTAATGTAACTGACATGCTGAGGAATGTTTTAATTTATTTTAAACATTCTCATTTAAGATCATAACACCTTCAGCCATAAATGTTACCTGCCAGCTGATATCGGAATCAGATGTGTTCACCTGTCAGCTAATGTTGGAATCAGTTGTGTTCCGATGTTGCGGCATACCATCAGCTGACTCGAGTTCGTCTGTTCAGCTGATGTCTGATCCAACATTGTAGCATACCATCAGCTGACTCGAGTTCGTCTGTTCAGCTGACGTCTGATGTCTTCGGTTGGCGATCCGCATCTGAGATTCCCCCTTCATCTGAGCTTCCCCCTCAGATGGATATCTATCTCTTCACTTCAGCTAGTTCCTCTTCTGATGGATCCAACAATCTAAGTAAATCACATAACATCTTGAACCGCGCTTCGGCTAGAGGTTTGGTGAATATATCTGCTCTCTGAATCTCAGTTGGAATTTTCTCCATGGAAACATCCTTCTTCTCAATTTGATATCGAATGAAATGATGTCGGATGTCGATGTGCTTCGTCCCAGAATGGTGAACAGGATTCAAAGAGAGAGCAATGGCACTTGAGCTATCACAATGAATGGGAACCTATCCAGTTGCAACTTCATAGTCTCTCAGTTGTTGCTTGAGCCACAACACTTGCATGCAACAGCTACCGGCAGCCATATACTCTGACTCGGTTGTAGAAGTGGCAATACAGGCTTGTTTCTTGGAGAACCACGAAACTAGCTTGCTTCCCATGAACTGATAGTGTCCAGATGTGGACTTCTTGTCCAACCAATCTCCGGCTAGATCTGCATCTGAGTATCCGGTCAGTTGGATATTGTCGTCGGTTGGATACCACAACCCAACATTAACTGTACCCTTCAGATACTTGATGATGTTCTTTGCTGCCAACATGTGTGCTTCCTTCGGTTGAACTTGGAACCGAGCACACACTCCAACCGCGTAAGATATGTCTGGCCGCCTGGCGGTTAGATATAGTAAAGAACCGATGATCCCTTTATACTTACTAGCATCCACGAGCTTTCCCTCAGTTCCAGGTTTAATCTTCCAGTTAGTATTCATCGGGATCCTTGTGGTCTTACTTGTTTGCAATCTGAACTTGGTGATGAGCTCCTTTGTATACTCGGACTGATTGATGAAAATCCCATCTGGCGACTGCTTCACTTGTAATCCAAGAAAATAATTCATCTCGCCCATCATCGATATCTCGAATTTCTCCTTCATGAGAGTTGAGAATTTCTCACACAGCTCCTCCGACTTGGAACCGAATATGATGTCGTCGACGTAGATTTGCACAACAAGTATATCTTCTCCAACTTTGATGGTGAACAGTGTTTTGTCAACTGACCCTCGTTTGAACCCCGAGTTCAGAAGAAAACCACAAAGAGTGTCATACCAAGCCCTGGGTGCTTGCTTCAATCCATAGATTGCTTTCTTCAACTTGTACACTCTTCCATCTCCAGTCTCAAAACTGGGAGGCTGTTCAACATATACATCTTCCTTGATATCACCGTTGAGGAAGGCATACTTCACATCAATCTGATAGACCTTGAACTTGTGAAATACGGCATAGGCTAGAAAGATTCGGATGGCTTCTAGCCTTGCAACTGGCGCGAAGGAGTCCTCAAAATCGATTCCTTCTTGTTGGCAATATCCCTGAGCTACCAACCTTGCCTTATTCCTCACGATGAATCCAATGGCGTCTCTCTTGTTCTTGAAAATCCATTTTAATCCAATGACTTTGACACCATTTGGTCTTTCTACCAACTCCCATACACAGTTGCGTAGAAATTCATTCAGTTCTTCTTGCATGGCTGTTGTCCAGTGAACACAGTTGAGAGCTTCCACAACATTCTTCGGTTCTGGCACATCAGCTACAAAGCGAGAAATCATGGCAACATCTCCAGCTTGCTCGAACTCCTCAAGAACTGCCAACTCCTCAGCATATTGAGCGTAAGTGTTGGAATCTTCCTCAGTCGAATCTGGATTTGCAACTCTGCTCCTTGTACGCACACCTTCGGTTGGATCCCCGATGATGTTGTCAGTGGAATGATCTTCATACCATCTTCTGTTGCGTCTTCCTTCTTCTTCCAACAGTGGCTGTTCCAGGATTTCAACTGATGGTGAATCCTGAGCTGTGGAAGATGCTGGAATCTTCAGAACTGAAGATTGATCAGCTGTTGAGTCTGGATCCTCAACATTGACAATATTTTGAACCGGGCTTGGTTGGGCTTCGAATGCTGATGCAGTTGGAGTGACATCAGCTGGAGTTCCCCCTTGAGATGAGCTCGGGTCCTCGCATTCATCTTAAGAGGAGTAAGGATCATCATCCTCGGTTGCCCATACCAATGGTTCAGCTAGATTCTTTTCCCTTAGAGCCTGCGATCTGGTGAGAGCTAGTGGAACTTGTTGATCAGCCTGTTGTCCTTTAGCCTGTTCCCTGCACTCAAAAGTAAATTCATCAAAACTAACATGAGGTGTTATCTCCACAACATGTGAGCTATTGTTGAAAACTCTATAAGCCTTGATTCGAGTGGCATATCCGAGAAATATGCCTT
Source organism: Schizonepeta tenuifolia (assembly GCA_029490685.1). Lineage (NCBI taxonomy): Eukaryota > Viridiplantae > Streptophyta > Magnoliopsida > Lamiales > Lamiaceae > Schizonepeta > Schizonepeta tenuifolia. The sequence continues at coordinate 21,784,530 of CM055956.1, read as the reverse complement.
TCGAAGCCTTGGCATCAAAAGTTTTCAACTGAGTCTTCCCATTGTTGTGAATATAACACTTAGAACCAAAAACGCGAAAATATGAAATATCAGGCATCCTACGTCTCCATAGCTCGTATGGTGTCTTTTCCAACCGCTTGGTCAGAAGAGACCGATTCTGGGTGTAGCAGGCTGTGTTGATGGCCTCAGCCCAAAATCTCTTTGGCAGAGCTGAGCTTGTCAACATGGATGTAGTTGCATCCTTCAGCGTTCGGTTCCTTCACTCGGCTACTCCATTCTGTTGCAGAGTACGCGCAGCTGATGTTTAATGAGTAATTACATGCTTCTCGCAGTACTTGATGATGGTTTCATATAGAAACTTGGTTCCACGATCTGATTGGATAGAAATAATTTTCATCTCTTGTTGGTTCGATATCCGATCCATCAGCTTGGGTAGCTCATCTCGGGTTTCACTCTTGTGACGCATGAAAATGGTCCACGTGTACCTAGAATAATCATCAGTTACAACAAGGGTATACTCGTTACCATTCATGCTTTTTGGTGTAACTGGCTCGAAGAGATCCATATGGATAAGCTGTAACACTCGGTCGGTTGAGGGAGTTGTTTTCAACCGGAAGGAGGATCTAGCGAGCTTTCCCAACTGACATGCACTGCAGATATGTGTTGTTGAAAACACTCGGTTTGGTATGCCTTTTGCATGTTCCTGTCTTGCGAGTCGGTTCATTGTCTTGAAATTCAGATGGTTGAGCCTTTTGTGCCACAGCCAGCTCATATCTGAACTGTTTTTTGATAAAAGGCAGGTGTCAGGAGGACTACTATTCCAGTCAGCGTAGTAGACATTTCCGGTTGGGGATCGATTTCCCAACAATATGACCTGCTTTGTTCCGACATTTTTAACCCTGCAACCCTGTGCATCAAACTTGACAGAGAAACCATTATCACAGAATTGGCTGATGAAGAGCAAGTTATGCTTCAATCCATCAACATATGAAACATTAGAAATCGACACATGATTGGTTTCAAGGGTACCGTAGCCTCTGGTGTGACCTTTAGAGTTGTCACCAAAGGTAACTGAAGGTCCTTCTTTCTCCACGAAACTCCCAAGCAAATCCTTCAGATTTGTCATGTGTTTCGAACATCCACTATCCATCACCCACATGGTTCGTGATGCTTTATTCTTCCTCAGCTGTTTCTCCTGTTCCTGCACAGAGAAACTCGCTTAGGTCCCCAATTTTAGTTGGGTCCTGGAGGGTTAGAACCATTTCCCCCTTGAACTGTGAGCCGTTTTTCCCCGTATACTCGAATAGATTTATCATTCCAGATTACTTTTCCTTCATCATCAACTATAACAACGCCTCAGTTATCCTTAGGCTTGTTGTTAGTAGTGATGTTCTGTTTCTTGGGAGGAGATGGATTTCTCCCATTGTGAGCTTTTGGAGGAGAGGCTTTCCCCCTATTTTGATGGCGCTTTTTATCCTGTTGAATTTGTCTATGAGGTCGGACGCCATGTTGGAATCTTTGTGGCTGATTCTGATTCCAACTCCCTGAATGTTTTCTATAGCTGTTCATGCCCTGTTGGTGGTTCATGTTGTGGCATGAATATCTCCAGCTGTTCGACCTGTTCCTCATCGGTTGACTCGGTTGGAACCTCTGGTTGAACTAATGATGGAACCGTTGTTGATTCAGATGGTTGGATCCTTGTCGGTTCTGCGGTTGGTTCCATTCTTTCTGATGTTGGCTCTGAGGTTAGTTTAGAGGTCGATTCTGAGTTAAGTTTCGATTTTATCTCCGACGCCTCTAGTTCCTCTTCTAACTCTTGGAACATTCCCCATCGGTTGATGTCCCAACCGATGGAATGTTCTGTTCTCCATCCACTGCTCCTTTTCCTTTCTCAGTTGAAGTTTTCTTAGTCGGTTGAGCTTGCTGAGAAGTGGAGGTTGGATTACTTTGGGGAGATTCAGACTCAACTGTGTTAGGTTCGACAACCTTGATGAAGGTTCGACAACTTTAGGGAGATTCAGACTCCACAGCTTTGATGAAGGTTGCTGGAGGAATTCCAGTATCCTTGATTGCATCATAACCGAGTCCTGACACGTCATCCATCTGTCGGCTGTAACTGATGAGATTCTCGATGATCTTGGATGACTGATATAGCTTTATCAAGTTGTCCTTCTCAGTTTGCAACTCTTTGAGAAGGACAACTATATGCTCGGTTTGTCCGTCTGACTTCTTTATCAGCTGGTCGATCTGAGCCTCTTGCTTTTTCAACTGATCTTGCTGCTCCTTGATCTGCTTCGTCAACTCCTCATCGGTTGGAGCATTAGTTCGGTTGACCGCATTCAGTTGACTTTTGAGATTATCTATCTCTTCAGTTTAACTCTTGATCAGATTGTCCTTTTCGGTTAAGGATTCTTCAAGTTTGGCGAACTGTTCTTGAAGACTCTTAAACTCAACCGATTGCTGATGCAGTTCCTCACTGAGTTCTTGAAAGTCACTCCAGGAGGGTTCCAACTCTTCCTCTACTGTTTCCTGCATGTTAGAAATATTGGAAGGATTTAAATTAGCAGGACTAAAGTGTACCTCAGTATCATCCTGGTCGGTTTCAAGTGCCATAAGGCATTGATCCTGACCCATAGCGTTGTTGGTGGAAGTCAGCTCATCCTCATCTTCAGTGTTAGTGAAGATGTCCATGTCATCAGCTGCTTCTTCTGCAACCATGGCCTTGTTCTTTCCAGTTTGCTTGGCCCTCAACGCTTCTCTCTCTTTCTTCGAGAGGTCTGGACAATCTGCTTTGAAATGTCCCTCTTTGCCGCATTTAAAACAACCGTTGTTCACTGGCTTTGAGTTATCTCGAGTTCGGTTAGATTTGTATAACCTCTTGTATTTTCCGAACCGAGTGTCCATGTCAGCTAGCTTCTTTGACAGGGCGGCTATGTTCTGTTGCAGCTCTTCTCTGCTTGGCTCCTTCGTAGCAGTGTCCGCTGATCTTGTTGGCCTTGATGTTCGCGGCTTTGAATAGTCAGCTCGGAGTGCTACTGACTTTGTGGCTGAACCAACATCCTCATGTCGACTCGTCTGAACCGAGGACTGAGTTGACCTTCGTCGGTTCACCTTGTACTCATTTCCCTTCAGAATTGAGAACAATCTTTCAGTTTCCATCTCACCAAGGTCAGCTCGGCTCTCATGGATATTGGTGAAGATATCCCACTCAGCTAGTAGAGCTTGTAATACTTTGAGGTTGATTTCTCTCAAAGTATATTTTCCTCTTCGGATGGACTGGATCCTTCTGATGATGTCCATGAAACGGAGCTCTAACTGATCAATGGTTTCATCAGTTCTCAGACAGAAGTTGTCAAAGTCTTGACATGCATGTGAGAACTTGTTCTCCTTTGTTTCGTCGCTTCCTTCACTCAGAGATGCTAAGATATCCCACATCTCTTTAGCGGTTTCGCACTCTTCTATGCAAGGCAGATAGTCTTGTCCAACTGTGGACATGATCGTGCTCTGAGCCCAGATATCCAACTGGCTTACTTTGGCTTCCTCTGGAGTGAAGTCTTCTGGCTTCTTCTCCACTAACTCCACAGTTGCATCCCCATCGTTGGGATTTGTAGGAGTGCGAGTGACTCTCTCTCTGATGATGATCGGTCCGGATGTGAGTACTTGTTGCATTCGATGATGCTTTGATAGTAGGATCTTCTTCATCTGAGTTCTCCAGGATGTATAGTTCACAACCGAGAACATGACCACGATCTTGTCTTTAACATCCATCTGCACACAACAACAGAAGAAAAATGCAAGCAGATATGCACTAGCATGATAAAGAGATCTGTTCAGTTGACCACTGAAGAAAACACCTCGAATTCACACCTTGTGAAACAGAGTTAGCAGTCTTTTGAACCACTGCTCTGATACCACTTGATGGTCCCGATACGAGTTCTGGTGTATGGGGGGGGGATTACACCAGATAAAACTTTTAAAAACAACCCCCTAAAAAATAACACAACCGAGTAATGCAACTCAGTTGGAATCACAACCGAGTAAGAAACACTCAGCTGGAAGTGAAGTGCTGTGCGGAATGTGGTGGAAATTAACTCGTATAAAAATCAACTCATGCTTAAGTGCATGGTTGGTCAATAACCAAGACAGTTGATATGGAAAAATGCAGTTTGTATGATGGTCATTTGGTCAGTTGAATATGCAATAAGATAACTGAATAATAAACACAACACACAGAGATTTACGTGGTTCGGAGATAACTCCTACGTCCACGGAGAGTTGTGAGTCCACACAACTCAGTCCAAGTTCTTCTGGACAAACCACAAAGCTTACGCAGGCTTTGCAACCGTTGAGATAAGTTTACGGGTACTTATCAACCTTACAGATTAGTTTACAGGTACTAATCAACCTATCTACTCAATTCCGGGAAGAGTAGATCCTAACAATCCTTTTGAGAGGATGTGAGAAAGGGTGGGGTTCCAACTAATAGCTCGAACAAGAAGTGAGCTATGATCTAACACTCTACGAACTCTCAACTAGTGATGTTCTCAAGGTTGGATTGAAAGACACTAAGACAGAATCTAACACTCTATAACTCTCAACTAATGATGTTCTTAGAGATTGAAAGCAGTTCAGCTCGTGTGAAGTATTTGTTTCTTTCTTTCGCTCTTTGGTCTCTTCTCACACTTGTCTGTCTTGTTCTCGTTAATGAATGAATGCCTCTATTTATAGGCGGAGAGAATCAACTAGCCGTTGGATGAACCGTTGATCTCTATTCGTTAAAAGCGATGGCTTGTCTCTTATCTCTGCAGACTTTCCGGATTTGGCAACTGAGTGCTTCTGCTTTCCATCTGACACAGCCTTGTGCTGGGCCAAATGAGGTAATGGCAGAGAGTCAAACCTTTACGTGACTTCCTTGTTTGAATTTCAAATCTCAACATTAGTCTTTCAACAATGGATGGTCGGTTGAGAGTTTCGATCTTCATCTGACTTGTTCTTCAGCTGATGTTCTATCTGAATGCTAAAAGTTGAACTCTCAGCTGACTTGAACTTCATGCTGTTGATCTTCTTGGTTCGAGTCCTACAACTGATGTTCTGAAACTGAACGCTCAATTGTCTTTCTTATATCTGATCAGTTGGCTCCGAACGCTCAGTTGTCTTACTTACAACTAATGTTCTCTTGCATCTTCCTTAGTTGACTTTGGCATCTTCCTGCTTTTTAATTCGCATCTGATGAACGCTTAGTTGTCTTTCTTACAACTGATGTTCAATCCGAGCGAAGCCTTGTTGCCGTCTTCAGCTGGAGTCCTGTAAAGATAAAATCTTAACAGTGCTCAAACAGCGAGCCTAACTACTAACATTAAGATCTGGCAACATGTGACATTCGTTATAAAAGACTTGTCGTCCTCAACACTTGAATCTCGTACTCGTTATATTCTTCGTTTGATCATGAAGTATGAAAATAAATCCCAAAAGAGATGGAATTATAACTTAATAATAACTTGTATATCACAAGTTCTTGAATCGTCGTCGAAATCGATCAATCATTGGGAATTCAACTAAGATTCGTACTCGATCTTAGTGATAAAACAAATCTCCTATTGGAGTTTTAACGGAGCAAACTCCATTGAAATACGACTTCGTTCGTGTTACTTGTTCGGAAGTAACACACGTTTCTTTATTTTCTTTGATCCCCTTTATTCTGTCCTCTTCGTCTCGATCGTATCTTTCTTGTTTTGAAGCGTTCTTTTTTCTCGTTTTGATCATTCCTTGAATGATTTGAAGTCACGTTTCTTAAACGTCTAAGTTCTCAAAGGATCGGGAAGTCATTAGAGTAGAGTCTATCTTCTTCACGAACCGGGAAAAATCCTTAGAATCCGTCTAGATTCTCGTGCCAAAATACTTTTCAAATAAAAGAAATTATTTCACAAATAATTTCACGTAAGATAGTACTTGTACTATCACATAATCACATAACAAACAAAGTATAAGTTGTATACTTGTTAAAATAATTCTTTACTTGGCACTTTTTATTTCTTTCTTAACTCTTTGAATACTTATGCAAAAATTTCTTAAAGAAAAACACGTTTCTTGAAACTGTTTCCTTTCTTTCTTTCCTTGTTGAGTCGATGTAGCGGGAGGTTAAGTTGTTGCCTTATGTTCTTAATCTTATCTCATTGTTCTTACTTATCTTTACTTGAAAGAAAACTCAGGTTTAGAGTATATACAAATACTCTATCTTATAACTCGAAAGAAGACGTGTACCACTCTGTGGTATCACTAAAATAATTTATGTTTAGAGCGGAAATGAATGCTCTTACACCACTTTGTAGCTTATTAAAAATATAACTTACGATCAAAGCGGAAACAAATGCTCTGTCTGACTACTTTGAAAGAACTTGTATTCAGAGCAGAAACGATTGCTCTGATACAACTCTGTCACAACCCCAAATCTCGAGGGATGACAGAAGCCGGGGTGCGACTGAGATTGGATTAAAGAAGCGGGGAAGAAGGGGGAAATAAATGAAATACAGATATTAAGGACAGAATTACTTCAATGAACAAGACTTCGATAGATAAAGAAAAGAGTTGATTTTGGAAGATCACTCAACGAAGTGTTACAAAATAACTAAGTTATTTACAGTACTTAGTCTACAGTGTTTGAATATATACAGTAACAAAAGTCTAGAGTTAGGCAGCGGAAAAGTGATCTTAAAACTAAAGTCTTCTCTAATCAATCTCAACTGCAACTCAACCATCCTCCGTCTACATCGCTTCAACCTGCACATTTAGAAAACATATGCAGGGCTAAGTTCAAAAGTACCTAGTGAACACAGTGCCGAAAATATATTCATAAGTATTGATAAATCAGGCATCTTAATACAGTAGCACACCGGGGTTTTCTTGAAAAAAATGACCCGTGTCTACTAAAACATTTCTTATTTCTCAATTTGGCTTGCAAGCACTTTTCTGGTATGTTATGTTCAAATCTTGCCCAAGAATTACCGTGACTGACTACCCCTCAACAGGATACCACATACACTATAGACAATAGTGTACATACCTTTGGATAGCTAGTCGGCTAACTCAAAGTCCGATCGTTTAGTTAACTAGTCGGTTAACTTAATAAATCTGGAAAGCTAGTCGGCTAACTCAGATGGGATCAAGAGAACTCACATAAAATATAAAACAGTTCATGCCATGATTATCACTTCCGTTTCGTGGAAAAACCCACATTTTATTTGATATAGATAAAAGCCCACCTTAATAACTCTTAAACGAACTTCCGTTGTTTGATTCCTTGTCTTATCCCGACTGTTGGCTTCCTCCTTCATCATAAATAATAATAACTTTGATAAGTTATCGAGTCGTTAAAAGAAATGAAATTCGAAACTGAAATCGAATTAGTTTTTATTCGTTTTTTAAGCTTTTAGGCCTTTGCACGCTTTTCTAGATTCTTTTAATTAAAAGGAACGAGAATCAAACACTTCTCGTTTAGAACTCTTACTTGACACTAAGGTCAGTACATAAGGTTAGTCGATACTTGAACGACTAAAAAGATCGAAAGAAATTAAGTTGAGAAGAAATCAACTTAAGAAATTCTGTTTTGAAATTTCACTGCACAAGGCAGAACTTCTGAGGACTGACCAGAACAGAGAACCCTGAAACAGGGGAAGTGCTCTGTACCGTATGAAAGCCAAATAAGTCTAGTTTAATCTCCAATTTACGGATCTCAAATCCGATAGACGAGCTAAGAGATACGGCAGTTTCCGTGAAACGTCGCAGAACTGCCGCGGCTAACCCTAGGGTTCGATAAAAAAATCGACGTGTGACTTCCTAGGTTCGTTTTAGGTTCTCGTACTTAATTCCCCACGAAATTTTACTCTTAAGTCAGTCAATGCGTATTTCCATACGTGACGAACTCCTTTTCGTTTCTCGTTTATAATTACGACGATTAAAACCTCATCGTTTTCCATGTAACAATTACCATACCAAAATCAATTCCTAACTTCTCGTTTCTACTTCTCGATTTCCATTATAATTATCAATCCATTACTCGGATTAACGCGTCGCCAACTACAAACTTATTCTTTTATCAACCATAACCATTTATAAACAATTATTTTCCTCATTCAATCTTTCTTTATTTATTTAAACTCATCAATTCATATAACCATCAATCAATACTAGAACATCATTTCGTTATCATTTTCTCAATCAAAATCAAACTAATTCAAGCCCCTATATTCTTCCAAATTTTCGGTCCAACTGTAGAATTAGGGGAATTGATTTTATTCCTCAATTAAATCCAATAAATCATTTCTAGTACTACTATAACTTGTATTATCCATTAATTAATACTACTACTTCATTAAATCAAACATCAAGCTTGAAACCCTAGACCAATTTTCGGTCCTCACTACATCTTAGGGTTTTTCATTTCTTTTTTTCTTATTTCACCAATTAAACTACTCCTAAACAAGATTATCCAACCAATTTAATAATTAGAACATCCTATTAGAAACCCCTAAAAAATCGGACCATAGTCTACTTAGGGATTTAATGATTTTCTTTCCATTTCTTTCATAAGAATCAACTTCTATCCATCTATATTATAAGAATTAAGACTAAATCATCAACAAATCCTTAACCATAATTTTAGGTCCATATGTAAATGAAAAGAATTAAATTTTTAATTGGATAGGATTGTAGCTTGTGAATTTACCTTGCTAGATATGGAATTTGAGATGAAAATGATGGATGATTGATCAATTGATGAAGAAATCCTTAAGAAACCTTGATGAAGCTTTAATGGAGGAGATGAAAATGGAAGATAGTATATGTGTGGGTGTGTGACCATGTGTTTGGGGAGGAAGGGAAGAAATAGATGACAAGTTGGTTATAGTTTAGTTAGTAATAGGTGTCCATTAATATATTATTAGAAAGTTGTAAGATCATGAGTCACCAAAATTTAACTATATAAAATTGAAATTCCTTATGCTAAAAAGGAGAAGAAGTCAGCCAAGACATACCCCTCTTCCCAAAAATGTGCTTTTTCCGGCTCGAGACATTAAAAGCGTATTCGGCTCGTTTTCGTCAAAAACTAACTTGACCAATATAACCGGAATAATTAATATACTTAGAAAGTATATTTTAAACTTTAAAAATCTATAAAGATTTTGGGACATCACAGTCCGGAATTCAGTTTTCGTACGCGAAAACACTAATACGGTAGTCATTTAACTGACTTCCGTAATTTATTTTTGGAAACGGTTTTCACCGTTGGTCATAGAATTTAATTTTATGAACTTAGGCGTGCAAAGCCATAATTATTATTTACTTTAAATTTTCGAGACAGTAATTTATTCGGGGTATTACATTGAGGCTATGGAGAAGAAATTGATTTGATTTATTATTTGATGATTTAATGATGTTATGACCATGAGATGAGTATGAGATTATGATTATTTAATTCATTATGTTGTTTATGAGAAAAAAATCGATATATATGTTGGAAAATTTATTAAAGTTTTGATTGATTCCAAAACCAACTGACCCCAACCGTATGTAAAAGTGACATGAACAAAGTAGAATCATACTTTGTTTTAATAAATGGAAATCGTTAAGATGTATTCCTTTATGGAATACATAAAGTAAGAATCATTAAGAATTTTCCCCTTAAGTAAGAAAAAAAAAATAAGCAATAATATAAAGGATGGAAATAAAATCTTGAAATTTTATTTCTATATATTGTTAAGGGCAATTTTTCTGGAAATTACTAAGACATCTAAGATAAGTTCATTGCCTTAAGTACCAGTGATATTACAATTGAATAAGGAATATTCTTTTGTAATTTAAGATTTTCTTTAAGATAAGTTATTACCTCACCTGTTACTGATCCGTGTTTCTTAAAAACTTTGTAGGATGGCTTCTAGTAGTGACATGGCTCAGGAGAGTCAATCTCCACCACAACGTACTTGGCCAAATCAGATTTTGGATAGGTATCGAGATTTCGAGGCAAACCCGAGACATGACGTAGGACAAAGAATCAGTTACTTTTCGTCAGTTTATCATTCAGCCCGACATTCTGTTACAGAGGGTCAGGCTATCTTCGACTTGATTAGACGACTGCTAGAGGAATGGCATGGTTGGGCACATGACACAGCATGGTACTATCTTGGGATATTTGACGACGACGTAGAGCCGACAGGCGATTACTATGGATTCGCTTTAGAGGTACACATGCGTTTCTTTCAGAGCAGACACATAGCAGCATATCCTATTCAGGCGCATCCTCCCTACACTCACTTCACGGCGGATTCAGAGTCAGAGCACGATGAGATAGATCAAGAGATTAGTGCACAGTTAGAGTTTCCTCCAGTCATTGTACCTAGCAAGAGCAGTGGGGACTTGACTGCAGCTGGTTGAGCAGTGCGTCAGGGACGCGTAGTAGTAGTGGAAGAAGCGATAGTTCCTTTTGTTATGTACATAGTCGGATCAGTAACTAGTTAGTGTTGTCATACCCTAACGGATACGAAATTTTATGAACCGTTTCCGTTCTAGTACTTCTTGTAGTACAGTAATGCATTTGTTTAGTGCATCCTGTACAGATAGGCAGTCAGCCTAGTTTAGACTCGTTGTAGTCTAGCTTTTGTATAAGTCCTTGTTAAAGGCAAAACTAATACTCTTTTGATGTATATATATATATACGACCTACGAAAGGGTTTTAATCACAAGAAAAGTTTCAAAAAACTTAAAGATAAATTAAAGTGTTTAAAGAGTTGGTGTAACAAGAATTTAATTAAGGGGAAATTAAAAGATTAAAGAAACAATGTCGAAGTTATATTCGAAATTTCTTTTCCATAAACTTGATTAAGTTGGAAAAGTGTAAAAAGTAAAAGAAGGCGTAAAATTAAGGTGCTAATCTTAGTTCTTATTTTCCTTAGTTCAAGATGCCACCAAGAAACATTAACCCCCGAAGAGGCAGAGGACCAGGCAGGCCATGTCGGCAGGCAAGAAATGACAGGGAAGAAAGTCAGGAAAGACAGGAAACACCCCCACATACACCACCACCTCCACCACCACCCCGTAGGGAGATCGAGGATTTATTCCTCAAGAGAAACCCACCTATATTCAATGGAACAGGTAGCCCTAATGATGCAGAGATATGGGTAGGAGCAATCGAGAGAATTTTTAAGCTTCTTAGGTGTACCGACGAGGAGCGATTAGCCTGTATAGCATTTCAACTTTCCGGTCCGGCGGATTATTGGTGGGAAACACGTCAGAAGGTGATACCGGTAGAACACATGGCACGTTTCACATGGGAAGAATTCAAAGAGGCATTGTACGATAAGTATGTGCCCAAGACGTACAGGGCTCCGAAGGAAGCTGAGTTCTACAATCTTAAGCAGGGCAAGATGACAGTTACAGAATACGACGCAAAATTTGTGAATTGTCTAGGTATGCACCTACGCAAGTGGACACGGAAGAAAAGATATCAAAGAAGTTCCATGGGGGACTTCGACATGAATTGGGTTTACCTTTAGCCAGTCACGGGGGACTGAGCTATACAGAAGTATTAGGACGAACATTGGAAATGGAGGCCGTTGTGCCAGACAAAAAGAAAACCATAGCAACCACACCAGCTCCAACCCAAAACCAAAATAGAGGCTATTATAACAGCAATAATAGCAATTTCCAAGGAAAGAGAAAGTGGGACAGATGAAGTAGCGGTGGCTACAATCAGAACTTCAATCAGAGAAAGGGAAGCCAGCAGGGTTACTAACAACCCAGCCAAAACAATAACAAGAGACAATGGCGGGGAAACAACCAGTCTGGGTTGTATTTGCAGGGAAACAACCAAGCTGGATCATGGAAGGGAAATAACCAGCCAAGACAGCCACAGGGACAGCAGAGGAACTATAACCAAGGAGGGAATAACCTAGGGAGGGTTACTTTTCCGGTTTGCCAAAAATGCAACAGAACTCATCTGGGAGTTTGCTAAGCGGGCACGGGTGTCTGTTTCAACTGTGAACAGACGGGGCACATGAAAAAGGAATGCCCTACGCTACAGAGAACAACCGGGCAGAATCAGCAAGGACAGCCCCAACCTCTGAGAGCAATTTAGGCGCAGCCTCCGCAACAGATGACCCAGCAACAATTCCAGCAGCATGCACAACAGCAACAAAATGCAAGGGCATGCGCTGTCAAACAGAGGGCTCAGCCTAAAGGAAAAGGAAACTTGGCAGGTATGGGAAAACTTCATAACACTCCCATTAAGATACTGTTTGATACTAGCGCATCGCATTCTTTCATTGCTGGTTCTTGTACTGATAACTTAGACATTAGACCTGTAAGAGCTGCACACCCTATGAGAGTAGCTACGCCTTGAGGAGAGATCACTACTTCCACACATGTATGCTCTAACCTAGAACTAGAAATTGGAACTTCTAAGGTTAAAGCGAACAATCTAAACGTTATGATAATGTGGGACGTAGATATAATCCTAGGGATGGATTGGTTGTCAGAGAATCATGCCACGATTCTCTGCAACGAGAGAAAGATCTCTTTCAAACCACCGGGTAAAGAACCGACCGAATTTTACGGAATTTCGATGGGTAGAGGAGTACCAATAACATTGGCGCTACAAGCTACAAAATTGATGAAGAAGAAAGGTACTACATCCTACCTTGTGTATCTAGTCGGAGAACCAGGAGCAAAGAAAAACGTTCAGGACGTAAAAGTTGTGAATGAATATGAAGACGTATTTCCTGAAGTTTTGCCAGGATTACCACCCGATCGTCACGTAGATTTCACGATCGATTTAGAGCCGGGAATAGCTCCTAAATCAAAAGCCCCGTATAGAATGGTACCAAAAGAGTTGGAGGAACTCAAAATTCAACTGCAAGAATTGCTTGACCTTGGATTCATCAGACCAAGTATCTCACCTTGGGGAGCACCAGTGCTATTTGTTAGGAAGAAGGACGGCACAATGAGAATGTGTATAGATTATCGAGAGCTGAACAAGATCACTCTCAAGAACAAATATCCTTTGCGGAGGATAGAAGATCTTTTTGACCAGCTCAAGGGTGCAGGAGTTTTCTCCAAGATAGACTTGAGATCAAGGTACCATCAACTAAAGATTAAACCCGATGATGTACCCAAGACTGCATTTAGAACTCGATATGGCCATTACGAATTCTTAGTAATGCCATTTGGTTTGACCAACGCTCCAGCGGTATTCATGGATCTCATGAATAGGGTTTTTCACCCGTATTTGGACAAATTTGTCTTAGTGTTCATCGATGATATTCTCATTTACTCTAAGAATGAGAAAGAACATGAAGAACATCTTCGGATAGTGTTGGAAACAATAAGAGCCGAGAAACTCTACGCCAAATTCAGTAAGTGCGAATTTTGGTTAAAAGAAGTGATGTTCCTTGGACACATTGTGTTGGCAGAAGGCATTAATGTAGATCCTGCCAAGGTCGAGGCAGTACGCTATTGGAAGTCACCTACGACTCCTAATGAGATCAGAAGTTTCTTAGGCCTAGCTGGCTACTATAGAAGATTCATTGAAGGATTTTCAACAATTGCTAGACCAATGACTCAATTACTTAGGAAGGAAACTAAGTTTAAATGGACTGATGAATGCGAAAAGAGTTTCCAAACGCTTAAGGAAAAGCTAACTATAGCACCAGTATTAGCTCTTCCTGACACAAACAAGGAATATGTGGTGTATACAGATGCATCGAAGAATGGATTAGGATGTGTACTGATGCAAGATGGGAAAGTGATAGCTTACGCCTCACGACATCTTCGACCTCATGAAGTCGAGTATCCAACCCACGATTTAGAGCTTGCAGCCGTAGTGCATGCGTTGAAGATTTGGAGACACCATCTTTATGGTGTAAGGGTTGAGATCTTCACAGACCATAAAAGTTTGAAGTACTTCTTCGAGCAGAAAGAACTGAATATGAGACAAAGGAGATGGCTCGAATTAGTAAAGGATTACGATTGTAAAATCAGTTACCATCCTGGAAAAGAGAACATCGTAGCAGATGCGCTGAGTCGCAAGACTTCGATTAAGTTAGGGTGTCTTTATGTCAAAGAAGAAGCTCTTGTGCGAGAATTTGAAAAGATGAAAATAGAAGTACTCGATATACCGACGACAATAATGGGTCGAATAGCTGCACTTGTAGCTACACTGGATTTGCGAGAGAAAATTATAAGTGCCCAGAGAAAGGACGATTCGATGGAAAAGCTTCGACTAAGAATAAGAACGGATAAACCAGATGGTTATACTGAAGCACTAGACAACGCGATTCTATATGAAGGCAGACTTTGTATTCCTGACGACAATGAATTGAAGAACGATATCATGAGTGAGGCTCATGGTACTCCGTATACTGCACACCCAGGGAGTACAAAGATGTATCAAGATCTAAGAAGAAATTTCTGGTGGAATGGGTTAAAACGAGACGTTGCCTCGTTTGTGGAAAGATGTTTGGCTTGTCAACAAGTTAAGGCTTTACATCGGCGACCATATGGATTGTTACAGCCATTAGATGTCCCAGAATGAAAATGGGAAGGAATAGCCATGGACTTTGTGACGGGATTACCAAAGTCGAGAAGAGGAAATACTGCCATTTGGGAGATTATCGATAGGCTTACAAAATCGGCTCACTTCTTGCCGATTAAAACCACCTATGGATCGGAACGATTAGCGCAGTTATATGTCCGTGAAATCGTACGACTGCACGGAGTACCGAAGACAATAACGTCTGACAGGGATGCCAAATTCACCTCGAGATTTTGGATCACGATGTAAAAAGAATTAGGTACTAAGCTTAACTTCAGTACAACTTTTCACCCCCAGACGAACGGACAATCCGAGAGAATAATTCAGATACTCGTTGACATGTTAAGAACGGTAGTATTGGATCGAGGCGCGAATAGGGAAGATATTCTACATTTGGTGGAATTCGCGTATAACAACAGCTACTAGGCAATGATAGGAATGGCGCCGTATGAGGCCTTGTATGGACGAAAGTGTAAGTCACCACTTTACTGGGAAGAAGTGGGTGAAAGAAAGAATTTAGAACCCGACGCGGTTAATGAAATGATTGAGATCGTCCAACAGATCAGAGTTAGGATGAAGGAAGCTCAAAGTCGACAGAAGTCATATGCTGATGATCGTCACGAGGACCTTAAGTTTGAAATTGGTGATAAGGTTTTCCTTAAGATTTCGCCTTCCAAAGGAATTGTTAGATTCGACGTTAAGGGAAAATTAAGACCAAGGTTCATAGGACCGTACGAGATTCTTGAAAAGATAGGACCTGTTGCTTATAGATTGGTCTTACCGCCAAGTCTAGGAAGCGTCCATAACGTGTTTCACGTTTCACAACTAAGAAAGTACGTCTATGACCCTAAGCATATTATTAGTCAGCAAGACGTAGTTCTTGAATCTGACCTAAGTTACGAAGAAACGCCGATATCGATTTTGGATAGAAAAGTTCAAGAATTAAGAACCAAATCGATACCAATCGTAAAAGTACTGTGGAAACACCACAGGCAAGAAGAAGCCACGTGGGAGCTCGAGGAAAAGATGAAGGAGAAGTACCCTTATCTTTTCGAAAAAGGTGAGCAAATTTCGGGACAAAATGTTTCGTAAGGGGGGTAGGATCTACTACCCCGAATAAATTATACTGTCTCGAAAATTTAAAGTAAATAATAATTATGGCTTTGCATGCCTAAGTTCATAAAATTAAATTCTAAGACTAACGGTGAAAACCGTTTTCAAAAATAAATTACGGAAGTCAGTTAAATGACTACCGTATTAGTGTTTTCGCGTACGAAAACTAAATTCCGGACTGTGATGTCCCAAAATCTTTATAGATTTTTAAAGTTTAAAAATACTTTTTAAGTATATTAATTATTCCGGTTATATTGGTCAAGTTAGTTTTTGACGAAAACGAGCCGAATACGTTTTTAGTGTCTCGAATTTCACAATGTCGTAACGAGCCGGAAAAAGCGCATTTTCGGGAAGAGGGGTGTGTCTTTGCCGACTTCTTCTCCTTTTTAGCATAAGGAATTTCAATTTTATATAGTTAAATTTTGGTGACTCATGATCTTACGACTTTCTAATAATATATTAATGGACACCTATTACTAACTAAACTATCACCAACTTGTCATCTATTTCTTCCCTTCCTCCCCAAACACACGGTCACACACCCAACACATATACTATCTTCCATTTTCATCTCCTCCATTAAAGCTTCATCAAGGTTTCTTAAGGATTTCTTCATCAATTGATCAATCATCCATCATTTTCATCTCAAATTCCATATCTAGCAAGGTAAATTCACAAGCTACAATCCTATCCAATTAAAAATTTACTTTTTTTTATTTACATATGGACCGAAAATTATGGTTAAGGATTTGTTGATGATTTAGTCTTAATTCTTATAATATAGATGGATAGAAGTTGATTTTTATGAAAGAAATGGAAAGAAAATCATTAAATCCCTAAGTAGACTATGGTCCGATTTTTTAGGGGTTTCTAATAGGATGTTCTAATTATTAAATTAGTTGGATAATCTTGTTTAGGAGTAGTTTCATTGGTGAAATAAGAAAAAAAGAAATGAAAAACCCTAAGATCTAGTGAGGACCGAAAATTGGTCTAGGGTTTCAAGCTTGATGTTTGATTTAATGAAGTAGTAGTATTAATTAATGGATAATACAAGTTATAGTAGTACTAGAAATGATTTAATGGATTTAATTGAGGAATAAAATCAATTCCCCTAATTCTACAGTTGGACCGAAAATTTGGAAGAATATAGGGGCTTGAATTAGTTTGATTTTGATTGAGAAAATGATAACGAAATGATGTTCTAGTATTGATTGATGGTTATGTGAATTGATAAATTTAAATAAATATAGAAAGATTGAATAAGGAAAATAATTGTTTATAAATGGTTATGGTTGATAAAAGAATAAGTTTGTAGTTGGCGACGCGTTAATCCGAGTAATGGATTGATAATTATAATGGAAATCGAGAAGTAGAAACGAGAAGTTAGGAATTGATTTTGGTATGGTAATTGTTAGATGGAAAACGACGAGGTTTTAATCATCGTAATTATAAACGAGAAATGAAAAGGAGTTCGTCACGTATGGAAATACGCGTTGACTGACTTAAGAGTAAAATTTCGTGGAAAATTAAGTACGAGAACCTAAAACGAACCTAGGAAGACACACGTCGATTTTTTTATCGAACCCTAGGGTTAGCCGCGGCAGTTCTGCGACGTTTCACGGAAACTGCCGTATCTCTTAGCTCGTCTATCAGATTTGAGATCCATAAATTGGAGAATAAACTAGACTTTCTTGGCTTTCATACGGTACAGAGCACTTCCCCTGTTTCAGGGTTCTCTGTTCTGAGCAGTCCTCAGAAGTTCTGCCTTGTGCAGTAAAATTTCAAAACAGAATTTCTTAAGTTGATTTCTTCTCAACTTAATTTCTTTCGATCTTTTTAGTCGTTACAAGTATCGAATAACCTTATGTACTGACCTTAGTGTCCAGTAAGAGTTCTAGACGAGAAGTGTTTGATTCTCGTTCCTTTTAATTAAAAGAATCTAGAAAAGCGTGCAAAGGCCTAAAAGCTTAAAAAACGAATAAAAACTAATTCGATTTCAGTTTCGAATTTCATTTCTTTTAACAACTCGATAACTTATCAAAGTTATTATTATTTACGATGAAGGAGGAAGCCAACAGTCGGGATAAGATAAGGAATCAAACAACGGAAGCTCGTTTAAGGAAGTTCAGTTATTAAGATGGGCTTTTATCTATATCAAATAAAATGTGGGTTTTTCCACGAAACGGAAGTGATATTTATTGCTTTGATATATGTGTTTTCAAAGTGATAATCATGGCATGAACTGTTTTATGTTTTATGTGAGTTCTCTTGATCCCATCTGAGTTAGCCAACTAGCTTTCCAGATTTATTAAGTTAACCGACTAGTTAACTAAACGATCGGACTTTGAGTTAGCCGACTAGCTATCCAAAGTTGTGTACACTATTGCTTGTGGTGTATGTGGTATCCTGTTGAGGGGTAGTCAGCCACGGTAATTCTTGGGCAAGATTTGAACATAACATACCAGAAAAGTGCTTGCAAGCCAAATTGAGAAATAAGAAATGTTTTAGTAGACACGGGTCATTTTTTTCAAGAAAACCCCGGTGTGCTATTGTATTTAGATGCCTGATTTATCAATACTTATGAATATATTTTCAGCACTGTGTTCACTAGATACTTTTGTACTTAGCCCTGCATATGTTTTCTAAATGTGCAGGTTGAAGCGATGTAGACGGAGGAAGGTTGAGTTGCAGTTGAGATTGATTAGAGAAGACTTTAGTTTTAAGATCACTTTTCCGCTGCCTAATTCTAGACTTTTGGTACTGTATATATTCAAACACTGTAGACTAAGTACTGTAAATAACTTAGTTGTTTTGTAACACTTCGTTGAGTGATCTTCCAAGATCAACTCTTTTCTTTATCTATCGAAGTCTTATTCATTGAAGTAATTATGTCCTTAATATCTGTATTTCATTTATTTCCCCCTTCTTCCCCGCTTCTTTAATCCAACCCCAGTCGCACCCCGGCTTCTGCCGTTCCTCGAGATTTGGGGCTATGACACTCAAAACTCACGGCATTCATCATAGAAATTAAGCAAATTATTTTCTTCAATTTCTCATGCATAAATCTCATTCCAAACATACTCATAAACACATAATAACCATAAATTATCAAGAATTCATGAAAATTGATTTTTCCTTCTTTCTTTCCCATTTTTTCCGGTTTCCATCAAGTTTATAGGGTTTTTAATTTCTCTTTTCTCTTTTAATTCTTAGATTAATTCCTAGGGTTCGATTTCCTAATAATTTCCGTACTTCGATTTTCACATCTCAAACCCTAGTTTGCCTAAATATAAATTAAAGCATGCATATTTTCTTTTCTTTAGAGATTAGGGATTACATATTTACAAGAAATCAAATGAATATCATACTTTTAAGGATTTAAATTAAAGCTCTCCTCTTGCTCTTGTTTGGACCGAAAATGAAGGGTTTGAGGCTCAAATACTTAGCTTGGAAATTCCATGGTGGATTGCATCTTGAACCTCAAGAAAAAAATATAACAAAATTAATCATCTCTTCTAGGGCTTGAATGCCGAAAATTAGAAGAAAAAGAGGGAGATGATTTTCTTGGAATCGTACTCAAAGCTTGATGAATTTGTTTACCTCTAAATTAGGGTTTGAAGGATTAGGGATGATGATGATCTTCTTGAAGGTTGAAGCTTGATTTCTTGAGCTTCAATGGACATTTCTCTAACTATGTATATGTGTGTGTGTGTTACGGTAGTGAGAGGGAGAGAGAGAGATGAGAGAAATTTTTCTTCTTTTTCTCTAGGTGAGCACGGTGAGAGAGAGTTTGAGAGAAATGAGATGATGAATGAATTTGATTAAATTCATCTCAACTAAGAGAGGAAATAATATGACTTAATGAAATGAATGTAATCATTATTATTCCCTAGAGTAGAAAATAGGTTACACCTTGGGAGAGAGATTAGGGAGAGTGAGAGATCATGTCGGTGTGAGGGGGGTGAGAAAAGGAGAGAGATTCTCATTTTATTTTACTGATATAATTTTACCCGGATGAAAAAGTTTTCCGGTAGAATATGTCCGTGTTATTCTATTTATACTGGAAACGGCTCTAAACTCCCCTCGACTCGATTCTGACATCGAAAACACCTCAACTCTATCTCATATCCCACGAAATAAATCAAAGATTTAGAATATCTAATTTTTAGGTTAAAATTCCAAGTAACGAAGAAAAACCTAAAATTGCTCAGCTAATTAATCCGTTAAGAACTAAACTCTTAGAATTCTCTCATGTGATCTCGAATAAGCTTCTAACATGTCTCAGGGGTCTTAGAATTAATTCTAGATTCGAAAGACACTAATTAGGTTAAATTTTGAGTTCGTCGGTGAATAGTATTTTCTCGATTTTTGTTACTATTCACTGAAAACTAAAAGTTCTCAAAATTCTCCGAAAGTCATACTCATGCTCAAAATCATATAAATAAACTCAATTAATACATCGCATACTTGATTCCAATAATCGAAACGAGAAAAATCACATTTAAACACACAAGGGCATTTTGGTCATTTTCAAGAAAATTTCTTCCTTGAAAAATTTTTATCACTCAAGGCACGTTAATTAAGTATAGAAACGCATTTAATACGCACTCAAGGACTTACAAAAGCTCGGGGTATTACATTCTCACCTCCTTAAGAAAAATTTCGTCCCGAAATTTACTAACCTTGAGAAAATAGCTCGGGATATTTCGCTCTTATCTTTTCTTCGAGTTCCCACGTAGCTTCTTCGAGATCGTGATGACACCACTTAATCTTAACTAAGGGAATCGATTTCGTTCTAAGTTGCTGGACCTTACGGTCTAGAATTTTCTCGGGTTTCTCCTCGTAGCTTAGATATGGCTTCAAAGCCACGTCTTCTTGGCGAATCACGTGTTTTGGATCAAAAACGTACTTTCTCAATTGCGATACGTGAAAAACGTTATGCAAATTCCCAAAACTGGGAGGCAACGCTAATCTATACGAAACGACTCCAATTCTTTCAAGTATTTCGACGGTTCTATAAAACGAGGCTTTAGCTTTCCTTTAACACCGAAGTGGTGCACTCCTCTTGAAGGGGATACTTTCAAAAAGACCTTATTTCCTACATCGAACTCAAACTCGGATCTTCGGTTGTCGACATACGACTTCTGCTGACTTTGGGCTTCCTTGATCTTCTTGCGAATCTGACGAACAGATTCTATCATTTCCTCAATCGCTTCTGGCCCTATCACTTTTCTCTCGCCTACTTCGTCCCCATAGAGCGGAGATCTACACTTTTTTCCATATAGGGCGTCATAAAGGGGCCATTCCAATCGTAATCTGATAGCTATTGTTATAAACAAATTCGATAAGAGGTAAGATTTTCTCTCACTCGTCTCATTTGTCTAATAAAATAGCTCTTAGCATGTCCTCAAGAATCTGAATCGTTCTCTCTGACTGACCGTCCGTCTGAGGATGGTAAGCGGTACTGAACTGCAACTGTGTTCCCAATTCTCTTGGGAAGCTTTCCCAAAAACGGGCTGTAAACTTTGAATCTCGGTCGGAGGTAATTGTACTCGGCAGTCCATGCAATCTTACGATCTCTTTAACATAAATCTGAGCCAACTTATCCGATCCATAGGTGTGGGGTATAGGTATGAAATGAGCGGACTTCGTCAATCTATCCACTATCACCCACACAACTGTGTTTCTTTTTCTTGACCTTGGCAAACCGGTCACAAAATCCATCGGAATACCATCTCACTTCCATTCTGGGACTGGTAGCGGTTGCAAGGGTCCATACGGTCTTTGGTGCAGAGACTTCACTTGTTCGCAAGCTAAACATCTTTCAACATACATGGCTACATCCTTTTTCAGTCCTTCCCACCAGAATTGTTGCTTCAAATCTTGATACATCTTTGTACTGCAGGGATGGGCTGTATACGGAGTCTTATGAGCTTCACTCATTATCTCGTTTCTTAACTTCTCGTCATTTGGCACACAAATTCTTCCTCGGAACAACAAGGCATTGTTTCTTGACTCTGAAAAGTCTTTGACTCCTTCTTTTCTAACCTTCAATCTCAACTTCTCCAAATCCTCGTCTTTCCTTTGTCCTTCTATGATGCAAGGCCTCAAATCTGGCACTACTACCAAGGTAGAAATCATTTGCTCTACTGTTGTTGGAGGTAGAACTACATCGATTCTCATTCTTCCAAACTCTTCGATCAATCTTGCTTCTTCAGTTAGCAAAAATCATAACTTAGTTTCTTCTGAATTCTCCACCTTTCTTTTTCAGCTCAATGCATCAGCTACAACATTAGCTTTACCGGGTTGGTAAGATATCTTGCAATCATAATCTTTCACCAACTCGAGCCATCTCCTCTATCTCATATTTAGTTCCTTCTGTTCGAAGAAATACTTCAGACTTTTGTGATCCGAAAAGATTTCGCACTTGGCTCCATAAAGATAGTGTCTCCAAATTTTTAAAGCATGCACTACGGCTGCTAATTCCAAATCATGAGTTGGATACTTCTCTTCATGGGGTTTGAGTTGTCTTGAAGCATAGGCTATCACCCTTCCATCTTGCATTATGACACATCCTAAGCCTTGAGCTGATGCGTCTGTATAAACAATATAGTCTTTTCCTAGTTCAGGGAGAGCTAATACTGGGGTTGAAGTTAATTTTGTCTTAAGCTCTTGGAAGCTTTTCTCCCATTCTTCTGTCCATTTGAACTTGGATTTTTTCTTCAACAGACTTGTCATCGGCTTTGCAATCTTGGAAAATCCTTCTATGAATCTCCGATAGTAATCTGCTAAACCGAGGAAACTGCGGATTTCATGAGCTGGCGTCGGTGATTTCCAATCTTGCACAGCTTTCACCTTTTCCATATCGACTTTAATTCCTTTGGGCGAGACAACGTGTCCTAGGAAATTCACTTCCTTGAACCAGAATTCACACTTGCTGAATTTGGCATACAACTTTTCTGATCTTAACTTCTCCAATACGATTCGCAGATGTTTCTCGTGTTCTTCTCATCCTTTGAATACACCAAGATGTCGTCTATGAAGACAATCACAAATTTGTCCAAAAATTTGTAAAAAATTCGATTTATCAAATCCATGAATACTATTGGAGCATTTGTCAACCCAAATGGAATTACTATGAATTCGTAATGTCCATATCTTGTACTAAAAGCGGTTTTTGGAACATCTTCTTGCCTGATCTTTAGTTGATGATATCCTGATCTTAAATCAATCTTGGAGAAAACACCAGCTCCTTTCAGCTGATCGAACAAATCATCTATCCTTGGCAAAGGATACTTATTTTTTAGTGTAATCTTGTTAAGCTCCCGGTAATCTATGCACATCCTCAAACTACCGTCCTTCTCCTTCACAAACAGAATCGGGGCTCCCAGGGGGAAACGCTTGGTTGAATAAAACCCAAGTCTAATAGTTCTTGCAAGTGAATCTTCAATTCCTGGAAATTCCTTTGGGGCGATTCTGTACGGAGCTTTTGATATTGGAGTGGATCCGGGTACGAGATCAATCGTAAATTCTAATTTCCTGTCGGGAGGCAATCCTGGTAACATTTCCGGGAATACGTCTTTAAATTCTCGCACGATAGGCATGTCATCGGCACTCAACTCTTGATTCTTATCTTTGTTCAAGTAAATCAGATACACCTTTGTATCCTTTCTTCTTATTAGCTTCTTCGCTTTCATAGCTGAAATTATCGGCATACTCTTCCTTACTTTCTTTTCAACTCCAAAGACTACAGTCGGCTCTTCTCTAGGGGGCTGAAACAAAATCTGCCTATGGTCGCATCGAATCGTCGCAAAATTCTCGGTTAGCCAATCCATTCCTAAGATTATGTCTATGTCCCACATCTGGATTAGGTTTAGGGATTTCGCAGACATTTTGCAGCTTCCGAATTCGAATTCTAAGTTTGAGCAAAGACGCGATATTAATGCAGATTTACCTAAAGGGGTTGCCACTCTAAGCACCTGGTTAGACTTTTCTACTCTCAAACCTAGGTTTTCTACGCAAGCACTAGATATAAATGAATGCGAAGCACCAGTATCAAATAAAACGATAACAGGTATGCCGTTAAGCTTTCCCATACCTGCTAGGTTTCCTTGGTCTTTAGCTGACGGTTTCTGCTCAATTGCAAACGCACTTTGGAAATGTGGCGGCTTCTGCTGAGAATGTTGATGCTTTTGCGATTGCAGCTTATGCTGATGCTGGAGATACTTTTGCTGTGGGGTCGCTTCACCTGCTTTCATATGCGTAGGCTGAAACTGATTTGGCCTTCCGCCACTCATTCCTTGATGTTTACTTGGGCACCTGTTCGAGAAATGACCAGGCTGTCAACAGGTATAACAGACGTTACTTCCGATTTTACAGATGCCTTGATGCATCCTGCCACATTTTGAACAAGGAATGAGTCCTTGGGGTCCTACAGGCATATTACTTCGATTAGGTTGTGGAACTCTCGCTTTCTAGGGTTGCTGAGATTGTTGTTGTCCTTTTCCTTGCCATGGCCTCTTACTTGGGTGACTGCCACCACTCCATTTTCCCTTTCTCTTTGCATGCTGACCGAACTGAGATTGATGGGTAGTTACGGTCATCGTCGTTCGGCTTTGAAATTCAGGATTCGCTGAAGGATGCGATCCTTTTTCTGGCTGCATAGCCAACTCCGTATCTAGGGCTCGATTAAGGGCTTCTGCATAAGTTAGACCACTCTGACTAGCGAGAACTACACAAATATCCTGCGTTAATCCTGCTCGAAACAGCTCACACATTTTCTCGTCGGTATCTACCTTATCAGGCGCAAAACGAGCTAATTCGCAAAACTTACGGTTGTACTCAACTACGGTCTTCTTTCCTTGCCTCAGGGTTGCAAATTAATTTACTTTCTGCTTACGATAACTCCTTGGTACATACTTCTCATACAACGTTTCCTTGAATTGTTCCCACGACAAGTTTTCACGCTCTTCGGGAATATACATCCTCTGTCTTGCTTCCCACCAGTAGTCGGCAGTTTCTTTCAATTGATACGTCATACACTCAAGACGTTCGTGGGTGCAATGAAGAAATCAAAAAATTTGCTCAATAGAACGAATCCAGTCCTCGGCTTCTGCTGGACTGCCTTTACCATCGAAGGTTGGGGAATTTTAGTGAAGAAAAAGTTCTTCTACTCGACGTTCATTTGGAGGGGGCGGAGTGGGATCTCGCTGTCCCTCTTTCTCATTTCTAACGTTTCTTCGTCTTGGCGGCATTCTAAAGAAATGCAAAAGAAAATTTTTAAGCCACTTGGAAAGAACAAATTATCTCACTCGGAACCTTTCTTGATTTTGAAAATATTTCCTCTTGGGAAGGAATATGATTCTCGATCGGTACTTATCAACACATTAAAAGAAATTCAATTTAATAATCACTGCAATTAAATCAATCATCTCAAACTCACATATATCTCAATCAATTCATTCTCAACTCAAATAATCAATCAACATTAATATTGACAAGCATTCACGTCGCCATATATATTCGCAAGACAAATATATCTCAATATTTTAAACAATCATAATCTCAAACATAGTTACGCCAACATTCACATGTTTTCAAAATAAATCTTCCTCAGTACTCAAAGCAATCATGCACTCAAATATTATTATTTCGGCGCATATATACTTCTTGTTATCCTTCACTCAGATTTTATTATTTATTGCTAAAGAATAGCTTATTCAATTTACTCAACTTTTATCTCGTCACTCGATCTTATCACAATCAAAATTTAAGAATTTCAAATACTCGGATTAATTTAATTACTTGGGAGACTCAAAGCTAATTTTAACGACCTAACGGCTTCTCTTTTATATCACCCGACGATGGCCTCTTTTGAGGACTTACCACAGAATAAGGGATTAAAGATTTACATCGAAAAATTTCCCACACGTCAACACGATGGTCTACACCTTGAATCGATCCAACACGAGCTAACACTTCGCGTCCGATTCTACTAGCTAACCATGCATAGTGTTATAAATATATACACATCACTGCAGAAAGGTAAACAGAGTTCAACTCTTAAGCAGAAAAGTAAATATTGTTCGAAATTCTCCACAACTTCCTTGAACTGATTCTAAACATTAGACTCATCCTCGCTCGGGCCGTCATCATCATACTGCTCTTCATCGGGATACTCCTCGGGGTCCTCCTTCTCTGTGTCTTCCTCCTCTGGATCCTCTTCTGTATCCTCTTCGGGATCTTCCTCCTCCTCTTCTGCGCCATCATTTATAATGTCAAAACGCTCATGCTCGGCTGCTCTTAACTCTTCTTCAAAGTCGCGGAGGGTGTAGTTGACGGCTTCCAAAGGATTGGTCATGTCTCCAGTATCTTCGTCCTCAAATCGAGCATTGACATCCTCCAATTCTGACTCGACCCACGGGGTGTCTCGAGATTATACTCACTCCATCGGAGGTAAGGTGCCACATCGGTTGGAGCGTCAAACTCTGGCTCACATCCCTGATTGGGCCTCACTACTGGGGTCGGAGCAAATGTATATAGGGCAGAGAAGTAGTCATTCGACAAGGCCTGGAGGTAACCGTTTTCCATGGTAGCTTTGGCTGTCGGATCTTTGATTGGCTCACCATTATCGCTTTTGCCGGCACGAGTCGGCATAGAGGGCTCGGCTAAGGGCTGGACCGGAGAAGATGTATGGTCACGGCGCATGTATTCCGCAAACTGGTCATGCGAAGATGACATGACTCCGTTAGGATCGTGAAAATCGTTTGACTGCGGAGCGGTTGAGCTAGACGAAGCAAAAGGGTTAAAAGTAAGGATGGGGAGCACACCTCCCGAGTACGGGTAGTCCTGATAGGAGACTCGGAGCACTGGCTCAGAACGAGGCGGTGAAGGGTTATGAGAAGGAGATGGGCCATCCTGAAGTACAGGCGGGGGACTATGGACAAAACCATTCGGCACGGCAGGGAGATCAACATCATATGGTTCTGGAGGCGGAGCACCGTACTGCATATACTGCCCGGAGATAGTGGAAATGAATGCATTGCAGTCGCCGTAGAGGTAGCCATCGAGGTATCAGTGTCCAAGAAATCTGGGCACAAGCGATGCTGCCCAATCACGCCATTCCTGAGGTATGGCCTGGATCAAATGTAGTATTCCGTCTAACGCTCTTACGTCCATGTACTGAACTTTCTCCCAAATCTTATGAAAAGGAGCTAGGAATTCCGCAAGCGTCTCGCGATACATTTTCCTCACATACAGGTACTCCTGCATCCACTCTCGATCATCCATCCTATATGAATTTTTAAACGAGTTAAGCACACTAAAACAGTTAGTCAGGCATGCTAAAATTTCCAACCACCATATACTCGTTCTTGCTTTCCGTAGAGGTATTATTGCTCAGGGTACTTGGCAATTCCATTTCACAAAATCGTTTGCACAAACATTCCATCCTTTCCGATTTCCACACAAAACACACATTAGGGAAGACATTCTAAAGAAATCTAGTTATTCAATCTACTTATAAAGCTTTTATCTCTAGACGAGCGCAAATAATAAACTTAATAACTCAATTAATCATCTTAACTTGGAAGCTTTAGAAAATAAAGTGTACCTGGTTGCCGGATGAGATGGGGCATTGTTTGGTGTGTTACTGACTCAAATAAGTCTAGGAAGTAAATCTCGACTCGACTCATCAAAGAAAGTTAGACTTCAGAATAGACAACCTGCTCTGATACCACTATGTCACACCCCAACTTCCGAGGTGCGACGTACAACACTAACACTACTAAACCTTATACTAACTCAACTCACATAAGGATTTCATGCTCGGGAAACAAGAGGAAAGATTGACTGAAAGCGATAACAAGTAAAAGCATGCTTCCAAGTCATAGCTAAAACACCAAACGAGCATAGATAATTTACATATCGAATCCAAAAAGATATAAGTATGTCAAGTTCACATGAAACGAGAATAAAAGAAAAGCGGTAAATTGTATCGAGCACATCGCTCTTAGAATCAACAGAATATCAAAGTATAATTCAAAAACATATCAACAGACATAGTTTTGCATTGCAGCGGAAACTTCAACTTAAATCCCAACAACTACATGTATGACGACATGTAATTGCCAGCCAACTTTCGACTCAAACAAAAGAACACACCACCAAGCCGTCCACGCCATCCACATCCCGCTAACCTGCACGTTTAAAAATACATGCAGGGTTGAGTACTTCGTTCTCAGTGAACACATGCCAAAACATTTGGAAAAGTTGCTCTTGGAGCTATACAATTGAACTTGCCTTGCCGTAGCATCACAAGTATTAATGCAATAAAAAATGTTTACTTGTGAATGCAAAAACATTTTATTTTTATTGAAACGACAGCGCTGTCAAACATATTATGAACATACAGATATGAATCATCTACACCTCATCTCTGTGTCGAGAAGTTGGCCTCCTTCTCAAACACTGTGACCGGCTATACAAAAGTAAAGCACACAGTCACCTCAAACATTTCAAATACCACACGTGGGTTCCTGCCTTTCACATGATAATAATAATAATAATATCTCAAGCAGATGATGAAGCATACCAACTCAAATAAAAACGGCAAGTCAATTGAATTTAAAAACTCAAATAATAATACTCAATAAAGATTAATAGCATTCATCGGAGTTTTAGTTTTAGAAAAGCCCACCTGACTTCCGAAGATTCTAGCTAGGCGGCTTACTCTTTTGAACGTCCTTGCTACTTTTTCCGTCCCGCTCGGTCCTTCACAATTTGACATCGAATAAAGAATAAGACTCTCGACGCGTAAGACGTAAAGTAGATTTTGGTTTCGACTGAAGGACTTCTACTTGACTCGTCTCTCTCTATTTTTTATCTTTTCTAAATCAATATCCTTTCTCGACTTTCTCGTTCTCGGTTATTGACTCTACTCGGTTACTAAATAACTTCGTCTCACATCTTCATTTCTAAATCATCATTACTTTAGCATCTCTTACTAATTAAAGAAATATTATTTATCTCAATTACGTCGCTCAAATTCTTACTCGAATTCTTGATTCAACTAACGTCATCTCAAATCAATCACGTCACATATAAGCATTCTCATTCATATATGAAATATAAATATTTCACTAAAACATATATGTTCAATTAAGCATAATAAATTAAATAAAAGTTCAAACAATAAGTATTTCGAATTTAAAATCTCAAATAGTCATTTAATATTTCTCGATTTAAAACACAACATTATTTTATGAATACGTCGTCTTTTCTCAACTACGTACACATGCTCGTATGCGTACTCTTATCTTATATAATTATTATATCTCTTTTCTTATTCTCAATTAAACTCTTATTCTCTATACTCAATAGAAATTCGTTTTCTATTTATAACTCGACTCTTAGAATTTCGTTTTCTTTAAAAAAAGTCTCATTTTATTTATTCTATGAAAACTCGACTTTTAACTTAAAGTTCAAAACTCGATAACTTCATCGTCCTATTTCAAATTTAAAAGATTTGAAAAGCAAACTCGATTAATATCACTCAAGCATAATCAATCATTCAACATTCGACGTATTATCAATAAACGAGCATTTAAACATTTGAGATTCTTTAAACTCGATTCTCGTATTTAAACTCCATTATTAAACTTTCAACTCGAGACTTCATTTATTAAGCTATTTCTCTCATAGCATTGTTTAATTGTCTAATCTCAAATTTATTACTTACTCTCATATTAAAACGACTCTTATTAAGTTTTTTCTCGTTTTTCTAACACTTCTTATTTAATTAAATATTTAAAACTCTTTTAATTCGAATTTTATTATTTTAGTGAATAACTCTTACTCGATCCTTACTCATAAGATTCTCTTACTCGGCTTATCTCTTCGTAAATTAGTATTTAATTATTTAACCTCAACTTAACTCTTTATTTAACTTATTATGCTCGACTTTACAAATATTTTCTCTTTTTAAAAGAAATTCTTTTTATCTTAAGATTAATTTATTATTATTTCTCGTTCCATTGAACGTCTTAACCTCGACTAACTCGTCTCAAATTTTATACTCAACATTTAACTCTACTTCTTAACTCTAACTCCTCTTTTATTTCTCAATTATTATATCTTTTAATTTCTACTCCCTCCGTCCCCCATTAGTATGGTGCGGGGACCGTGCACAAGTTTTAAGAAAAAGTAGATAAATATTTGGTAGGGATAGTTTGAGTGGAGGAAGGGACCCACTTATAATGTGTTGTTAATTTTTTAATGGATGAAGAAACTTTATTGGAGTAAATATATTGAACTTTTAAGGGTAAAAAGGTAAAAGACATGTCTTAAATTGGAAACGCCATACGAACCAGGGACGGCTAAAAAAAAAAAGTAACCATATTTTTCTCACTTAATTTAACTCCTCTTAATGTAATTTCTTCTTAAAGAAATATTTTTCTTTATTTTTACTCAATTCTTTATCTCATAATTAATTTAATAATTTCTCCTTTTTATTTCCATTTAATTTTATTCTTGAAATTTTCGAATTTTTTTCAATTGATTAAATAATTAATTTATTTTATTTTAAGATTAATTTTATTAATCTTCAAATCTTCATAATTCTCATCAAGAACACCAAGAACACTAAGAACATATATTCAAATCTTCATAAATTTCGCCAAGAACACCTAGAACACACACTAGGCATTCATACTTATTTCCATCGATGTTTGCATGAATTTGCACTAAAAATTTCATTTTCTTCATCTCAAAATACCTATTGAACATCTATTACTTCAAATTAAATATAAACACATCCATAACCACAAATCATCAAATTTACCAAAAATCATCAAAAATATTTTTCCTCCTACACATGCATATATATATATCGATTTTTTTCTCATAAACAACACAATGAATTAAATAATCGTAATTTCATACTCATCTCATGCTTATAACATCATTAAATCATCAAATAATAAATCAAATCAATTTCTCCTCCATAGCCTCAAAACTCACGGCATTCATCATAGAAATTAAGCAAATTATTTTTTTCAATTTCTCATGCATAAATCTCATTCCAAACATACTCATAAACACATAATAACCATAAATTATCAAGAATTCATGAAAATTGATTTTTCCTTCTTTCTTTCCCATTTTTTTCGGTTTCCATCAATTTTATAGGGTTTTTAATTCCTCTTTTCTCTTTTAATTCTTAGATTAATTCCTAGGGTTCGATTTCCTAATAATTTCCTTACTTCGATTTTCACATCTCAAACCCTAGTTTGCCTAAACATAAATTAAAGCATGCATATTTTCTTTTCTTTAGAGATTAGGGATTACATATTTACAATAAATCAAATGAATATCATACTTTTAAGGATTTAAATTAAAGCTTTCCTCTTGCTCTTGTTTGGACCGAAAATGAAGGGTTTGAGGCTCAAATCCTTAGCTTGGAATTTCCATGGTGGATTGCATCTTGAACCTCAAGAAAAAAATATAACAAAATTAATCATCTCTTCTAGGACTTAAATGCCGAAAATTAGAAGAAAAAGAGGGAGAAGATTTGCTTGGAATTGAACTCAAAGCTTGATGAATTTGTTTACCTCTAAATTAGGGTTTGAAGGATTAGGGATGATGATGATCTTTTTGGAGGTTGAAGATTGATTTCTTGAGCTTCAATGGAGATTTCTCTAACTATGTATATGTGTGTGTGTGTTACGGTAGTGAGAGGGAGAGAGAGATGAGAGAATTTTTTCTTCTTTTTCTCTAGGTGAGCACGGTGAGAGAGAGTTTGAGAGAAATGAGATGATGAATGAATTTGATTAAATTCATCTCAACTAAGAGAGGAAATAATATGACTTAATGAAATGAATGTAATCATTATTATTCCCTAGAGTAAGTCGAGTAGGAATGATAATTGGATATTAATGATCCTTAATGTTGAGGGAACAAAATTGTAGTTGACGCCGTGTTAATCCGAGCTATAAACTATTGAGTTTATGTTATAATCGAGAAGTTAGGACGAGAAATGATAACTTATTTGGTATAGTAATTGGTAGTTGAAACGACGAGGTTTTGATCGTCGTGGTTATAGATGGGAAATGGAAAGGATTTCTTCACGTACGAGAGTACGTGTTGACTGCCTTGGCATGATATTTTCGTGAGAATATAGGTTCGATGACTTAGAACGAACCTAGGAACTCATACGTCGATTCTATCGAACAATTAGGGTTAACCTCGGCAGTTTTGCGACCCTTTTCGGAAACTGCAATATCTCTTAGCTCGTTGATCGGATTTGAGATCCGTAAATTGGAGGGTAAACGAGACATCCCAGGCTTTCTAACGGTACAGGGCACTTACCCTGTTTCCAAATGCTCTGTTCTGGGCAGTCTCCAGAACCTCTGTAACGTGCAGTGAATTTTCAGAACTTAGCTTACTAAGTTGTTTTCTTCTCAACTTAGTTTCTTTCGATCTTTTAAGTCGTTCTAAGTATCGACAACCCTTATCTACTGACCTTAGTGTCAAGTAAGAATTCTAAGCGAGAAATGCTCAATTCTAGTTCCCGTTTAATTTAAGAATATAGATTAGCGTGCAAAGGCCTAAAAACTTAAAAGCGTATGAAACTAATTCGAATTTGATTTCGAATTCCGTTTTCTTTTTATCGACTCGATGACTTATCGGAGTTATGATTATTTACGATGAAGGAGGAAGTCAACAGTCGGGATAAGGTGAAGGATCAAACGACGGGAATTCGTTTAGTAGTTCTGCAACATATAAGGTGGGCTTTTATTCTATAACAAACAAAATGTGGGTTTTTCCACACATCGAAAGTGACATTTATAGCTTTGATAACTGTGTTTTATCAAACGTGATTATCAGGCATAAACTGTTTTATATTTTATGTGAGTTCTCTTGATCCCTTCTGAGTTGGCTGAATAGCTTTCCAGATTTATTTAGTTAGCTGACTAGTTAACTTTCGATCGGCTTTGAGTTAGCTATATGCTTTCCAAAGTATGTGCACTTTCTACCCTGTGGTGTATGTGGTATCCTGTTGAGGGGTAACCAGCCATGGTGAATGAGAATTGGACAAGATTTGAACGTAACATCTGTCAGAAAATGCATGGCCAAGCTACATTGTGAAAATAATAAAATGTTTAGTAGACACGGGTTCTTTTCCAAACAAAACCCCGATGTGCTACAGGGACTAAATGCCTAATTTATCTATACTTATGAATATGATTTCGGCAACGTGCCCACTAAGTACTTTCGTACTTAGCCCTGCATATATTTCTAAATGTGCAGGTTGAAGCGACGGAAGCGAGTGGACGGTTGAGTTAGGATTGAGTTATGTTGAAGAATATGAAGACTTATGTACTTAGTCTCACTTTTCAGCTGCAAAACTCTAAGTCTTTTTGAGGATATGTATATTCGTATATCACTGTAGTATAAGTTCTGTAACTTATAACTTAGAAGTTTTTGAATACTTGTTCGAGTGATCCTTCGAGATCAACTCCTTCTTTTGTTATAAAGTCTTGTTCATAGAAATTATGTAGTCCTTTATGTATGTTATTCAGTCAGTCCCTTTCTTCCCCGCTTCTTTAATCCAATCCCAGTCGCACCCCGGCTTCTGCCGTCCCTCGAGATTTGGGGCTGTGATAGAGTGGTATTAGAGCCATCGTTTCTGCTCTGTATACGAGTCATCCTTCGAGTAGTAAAATAGAGTATTCTTTCATACTCTATATCGAGTCTTCATTCGAGTTGTGAGATAGAGTATTTGTATATACTCCAGACCAGAATCTTCTTTCAAGTAAAGTTAAGATTTAGTTATAACACTAAGATTAAGATTGTAGATGACAACTCAACCTCCCGCTACGTCGACTCAACAAGGAAAAAAAAATTCAGTGATATGACTTCTTTTCAATAAGAAATTTTTGAATGACTATTCAACGAGTTAAGAATAAAAATGGTGCCAAAATACTTTTCATTTATGAAAGTATAAGAATTTATACTTTGTTTGGTTATGTGATTATGTGATAGTACGAGTACTATCTTATGTGAAATTATTTGCGCGATAATTTCTTACTTTTTGAAAAAGTTTATTTGGTACAAGAATCTAGACGAATTCTAAGGATTTCTCCCGGTTCATTGAGAACATAGACTTTGAAACCTAAGGTTTTCTCCAACTATTCGAGAACTTAGACGTTTTAAGAAACGTTATTCTAAATGATTTCGAAAGGAGATCCCCAAAACGGGAAGAACTACTACAGACGGATGTCACGTGCATGAAGTGACCTGAACAAGACTCGGCAGAATCGAATCTTGTTTTTATACTTAGGAGCCGATAATAATTTCCTTCGAGGAAATGAAATGAATAATGATGGGATGAATTAACTTGGTACCAAGTGAAGGAAAGAAACGAGTAAACGTACGAGAAACGTTGGCTTCATATTAAGAAGGATGTGATCGAGATGAAGAGGACAGAATAAAGGGAATCAAAGACGAATGAAATAAAAAAATGTTACTTACGTATAAGTAACATGACGATGTCGTACCGTTTTGTTTTTCAGCGGAGTTCGCTATGCACGGACTTCGAGAGGGAGATATGTATAAATATTAAGAATCAAGCACGAAGCTTGATTAAATTTGTCAACAATCGATCGAATTCAACGACGATTAGAACTTATGTTCTAAAGGCTATTCCCTAATTATCATTCCAATTTCTTTTGGAATTTATTTCTATACTTCGTTTTGAACGAAGACTACGACGAGTACGTATATTAAGGGTCATGAATGACAAAGTCTTACGTAAATGAATGTTACTTTCGAATAAGTAACATGAACAAAGTGAACGCACTTGTTTTAATGAGTGAGAATCGATAAGAAATTTCCTTCGGGAAAAAAAAAATATTAAGATAAGGAATGGAAATAAAATCTTGAAATTTTATTTTTATATATTGTTTGTACGAGTACAATTTTCTGTGAAATTGCTAGATGTTTAAGATAAGTTTGTCGTTTAAGTGGGGTGATATTACAATTGAATAAGGAATATTCATTTGTAATTTAAGGTTTTCCGTAAGATAAGATATTGTCCTACCTGTTACTGATCCGTGTACCCTAAAATCCTTGTAGGATGACTTCTAGTAGTGATATGGCTCAGGAGAGTCAATCCCCACCACAGCGTGCTTGGGCAGATCATATTTTGGATAAGTATCGAGTTTTCGAGGTAAACCCGAGACATGATATAGGACAAGGATTAGTAACTACTCGGCATTCTATTACAGAGGATTAGGCTATCTTCGACTTGATTAGACGTCTCCCAGAGGAATGGCATGGTTGGGCACACGATACGGCATGGTACTACTTTGGGACATTTGACGACGACGTAGAGCCGACAGGCGATTACTATGGATTCGCTTTAGAGGTACACATGCGGTTCTTCCAGAACAGATACATGGCAGCATATTCCATTCAGGCGCATCCTCCCTACACTTACTTCCAGGCGGATTCAGAGTCAGATCATGGCGAGATAGGTCCAAAGATGGTTGCACAGTTAGAGATTCCTCCCGTGATTGTACCTAGCGAGGGCACAGAGGGGTTAGTTTCAGAGGTAGAGTACCCAGTGATTGACGCAGAGCTTACCGCCCTGTTACAGTTACCAACTTCATACAGACCGCTTGACGAGATTTGTGCGGAATTGGCTAGAGTTAGAGCAGAGTTTGAGGCAGGACCATCCAGGGTTCGTTCTAAGAAGAAATACGAGTCTAGTTCCTTTCCTGACCACCTGCTGCCTCCGAAGAAGCAGGCGTTAGTGACCTGCTGGGATTACCTGGTTTCAGATACCGAGATGACAGTTTTAGAGGTGTCTGCACCGCCACCACTTACACTTGCAGACGGCACTACTTTGAGGGTTGACGAGGCACCTTAGCTCGTCTTTGGTTCAGAGTCAGAGGATAAGTGTTGGGAAATTTATTAGTATAAGTTTTGATGAATTCCAAAATCGGCTGACCCCAACCGAGTAGATGTTGCCAGTACCTAATGTTAGAATTTAGGCTCGCTGTTTGAGCAAAGTTAAGTTTTTATCTTTACAGGTCTCCAGCTGAAGATGGCAACAAGGCGTAACTCAGACAGAACATCAGGTGTGAAGAAAGACAACTGAGAGTTCATTTGTTCAGATGTAAACAAGAGGAAGTCTTCAGAACATCAGTTGAAGGAAACCAACTGAGCGTTCATCAAATGAGAAACAGTTGAAAGGAAGAGAACATCAGATGAAAAAGAAATCATCTGAGGGTTCAAACCCAACTGAGTAAAGAAGTGGAAGACAACTGAGAGTTCAGTTTCAGAACCTCAGTTATAAAATCTGAACAAGGAGTTCAACTGTTTTGAAGTTCAAAGTCAGCTGAGAACTCGACAGATCGGAACATCAGCTGAAGATCACTCAGATGAAGGTCAAGACTTTCAACCGACAAACCGAAGTTGAATGTCAAAGATTGGAATTTCAAAAGGAAGTCACATGAGGGTTTGACCGTTCAGTCATTACCCCATCTGGCCCAACACAAGGCTGTCTCAGATGGAAAGCAAAGAAGCACAGATGCCATATCGGGAAAGTCTGCAGAGATGATAGACAAGCCATCACTTTCAACCGATCAGAGATCAACTGCTCCTCCAACGGCTAGTTGATTCTCTCCGCCTATAAATAGAGGCATCATCTCATTCGAGATGCAAGTGATGCAGATAGACACATAGACGACTAAAAATTCAAAAGCTTTCTCGAGAGAAATCAAAGCAAATCTGCAAAATCATCATCTAAGAGCATCAGCAGCTGAGAGTTCCAATTTGAGAGAACATTAGTAGCTGAGGGTTCCTAGAATTCGAAACTGTTTTTGATCTTAGGTTGAGTGTTTATTCGTTCAAGCCTTAGATCCAGCTCTCATTCTTGATCGAGCTGTAGTTGGAAATCCTATCCTTTCTCACACCCTAAAAAGTGTGCTAGGACCTTACTCTTCCTGTAATTGAGTAGTCAGGTCGTCAAGTACCTGCAAACTTGACTTAGGCTGTTTAGTGCCCGGAAACTAAACTGTAACGGTTGCTCAGCCCGCGTAAGCTGAGTGGTTCTGTCTAGAAGAACTTGGACTGAGGTGTGTGGACTCACATCTCCCCGTGGACGTAGGAGTTCTCTCCGAACCACGTAAATCTTGTGTGTCGTGTTTTCTTTGGTGTTTAGTCTTTATTATCATATCTTAACTGACAAACAAACCGCATACAATCTGCATACTTTCACAACAACAGTTTTGGTTTTGACCAACCGTGCATAAAAGCGTGAGTTTGATTTTACGAGTTCATTTTCCACCACATTCCGCACAGCACCAACCTTCCAGCTGAGGTTGCTTACTCAGCTGTGAGATCCCAACTAAGTCCTCTCACTCAGTTGAAGTTGATTTCAAGTGTTAAGTTTTTTGAAAGCTCAAAAATCCTAACTGGTGTATTCCCCCCCCCCCCCCCATACACCAGTAACTCGTTTCGGGACCATCAAGTGGTATCAGAGCAGTGGTTCAAAAGACTGCTGACTCTGTTTCACGAGGTGTGAATTCGAGAATTTTCTTCAGTGGTCAACTGAACAGATCTTTTCACGCTAGTGCATTCTTGCTCGCATTTTTGTTGTCCTGCTTTTGTTTATGCAGATGGACGTCAAGGACAAGATCACGGTCATGTTCTCTGTTGTCAACTATACATCATGGAGAACTCGAATGAAGAAGATCCTTTTGTCCAAGCATCATAGGATGCAACAAGTTCTCACATCTGGACCAATCGTCATACGAGACAGAATACTTCGCACTCCCACAAATCCCAACGATGGAGATGCAGTGGTGGAGTATGTGGAGAAACAGCCAGAGGACTACACTCCGGAGGAGGCCAAGGTGAGCCAGCTGGATATCTGGGCTCAGAGCACAATAATGTCCACGGTTGGACAAGATTATCTGCCCTGGATAGAGGAGTGTGAGACCGCAAAAGAGATATGGGACATCCTGGCCTCGCTAAGTGAAGGAAGCGACGAGACAAAGGAAAACAAGTTCTCGCATGCATGTCAAGATTTTGACAATTTCAGTCTGCGACCTCATGAGACTATAGATCAGCTAGAGCTCCGGTTTATGGACATCATCAGAAGAATCCAATCCATCCGGAAAGGAAAATACACTCTAAGAGAGATAAACCTCAAAGTGTTGCAAGCTCTACCGGCTGAGTGGGATACTTTCACAAATATCCACGAGAGCCGAGCTGACCTAGGTGAAATGGGAACTGAAAGATTGTTCTCAATCTTGAAAGGAAATGAGTATAAGGTCAACAGAAGGAGGTCGCAGCCCTCAAGTCAGACAAATAGAATTGAGGACGTCGGCTCAGCATCAAAGTCAGTTGCCCTCCGAGCTGACTACTCAAAGTCGAGATCGTCAAGGCCAACCAGGTCGGCTGACACGACTTCAAAGGAGCCGAGTAGAGAAGAACTGCAACAGAACATTGCAGCGTTGTCAAAGAAGTTAGCCGATATGGATACTCGGTTCGGCAAATATAAACGTTTCTATAAATCAAACCGAACTCGAGACAATTCGAAGTCAGTTACCAATGGTTGCTTCGAATGTGGCAAGGAAGGACACTTCAAAGCTGATTGCCCAGACCTCTCAAAGAAGGAAAGAGAAGCACTGAGGGCGAAGCAAACTGCAAAGAATAAGGCCATGGTAGCTGAAGAGGCAGCTGACGATATGGACATCTTCTCAGACACTGAAGATGAGGATGATCTGACCTCTACCAACAAAGTCATCAGTCCGGATCAATGCCTCATGGCACTTGGAACCGACCAAGATGATATTGAGGTACAATCTAATCCTGCTCGCTTAAATTCTTCCAATACTTCTAACATGCAGGAATCTATGAACGATAAGTTGGAACCCTCCTGGAATGATTTTCAAGAACTCAGTGAGGAACTGCATCAGCAGTCGGTTGAGTTTAAGAGTCTTCAAGCCCAGTTCGCCAAGCTTGAAGATTCCTTAACCGAAAAGGACGATCTGATCAAGAGACAAGCTGAAGAAATTGACCAGCTGAAAAGTCAACTGAGTACAGCCAACCAAACTGAGGCTTCAACCGATGAACAGTTGAAGGAACAGATCAAGGCACAGAACGAACAGTTGAACAAGCAAGAGGCTCAGATCGACCAGCTGATGAAGACATCAGATGCCCAGACCGAACATATAGTTGTTCTTCTCAAGGATCTTCAAACTGAGAAGGACAACCTGACAAAACTATATCAGTCATCCGAGATCATCGAGAATCTCATCAAATACAGACGGCAAATGGATGATGTGTCTGGACTCGGATACGACGTGGCAAAGGACACTGGAATTCCACCAGCTACCTTCACCAAGGCTGAGGAAGTCATGGTTGCCAAACCTAACACAGTTGAGTATGCAACTGAACAAACACCCTCACAATCGATAAAGGCAACTACGGCTGAGAAAGGCAAAGGAGCTGCAGATGGAGCGCAAACGAAACAGTCCCTGGAGTCTACAACCGAGGGGGAATGTTCCAAGACTCAATGGAGGAACCGGAGACGTCGGAGTCACAATCAAGCTCAAAATCGACAACATATCCAAGCTCAGAACCGACGTGATAACCGACCAACAAACCAATCACAGCAGAGATGGAACCAACAGAACCGACCAAGCTTCAACCGATATAATCAACAACGGTTCCATCACCACAACAATCAGAGGTTCCAACAGAGTCAACCTATGTGGAAAAGTTACGACAGCTATGGTTACTCATGCCACAACATGAATCAACATCCGGGCATGAACAGCCATCGTCAACAGCCAAGGCAATGGAATCAGAATCAGCCAAAAAGATTCCACAAAGGCGTCCGACCTCACAGACAAACTCAACAGGATAAGAATCGCCATCAAAACAGGGGGAAAGCCTCACCTCCTAAAGCCCAACAAGGGAGAAATCCAACTCCTCCCAAGAAACAGAGCATCATTTCAAACAACAAGCCTAAGGATAACCGGGGTGTTGTTATAATTGATGAAAATGGGCAGATCATTTGGAATGACAAGGCTATTCGAGTGTACAGAGAAAAGCGACGCACGGTTCCAGCGGGAACTGGTTCTAACCCTCCAGGACCCAACTGAAATTGGGGACCTAAGCGAGTTTCTCCTTGCAGGTACAGGAGAAACAGCTGAGGAAGAAGAAGGCGTCTACAACAATGTGGGTGATGGATAGTGGATGCTCAAAACACATGACAAATCTGAAGGATTTTCTTGGAAGTTTCGTGGAGAAAGAAGGTCCATCAGTTACTTTTGGTGATAACTCAAAAGGTTATACCAGAGGTTACGGTACCCTTGAAACCAATCATGTTTCAATTTCTAATGTTTCTTTTGTTGATGGATTGAAGCATAACCTGCTCTCCATCAGTCAATTCTGTGATAATGGGTTCTCTGTCAAGTTTGATGCACAGGGTTTCAGAGTTAAAGATGTCGGATCAAAGCAGGTGATATTGTTGGGAAATCGATCTCCAACAGGGAATATATACTACGCTGACTGGAACAGCAGCCTCCCTGACACTTGCTTGTTGTCAAAGAGCAGTTCGGATGTGAGCTGACTGTGGCACAAAAGGCTCAACCATCTGAATTTCAAGACGATGAATCGACTTGCCAGACAAGAACATGCAAGAGGCATACCTAACCGAGTGTTTTCAATAACACACATGTGCAGTGCATGCCAGCTGGGAAAGCTCGCTAGAACCTCCTTCCGGTTGAAGTCAACTCCTTCAACCGACCGAGTGTTGCAGCTGATCCATTTGGATCTCTTCGGGCCAGTTACACCAAAAAGCATTAATGGAAACGAATATACTTTGGTTGTAACTGATGACTACTCAAGATATACGTGGACCATCTTCATGCGCCACAAGAGTGAAACCCGAGATGAGCTGCCCAAGCTAATGGATCGGATATCGAACCAACAAGAGATGAAGATCATATCTATCAGATCAGATCGTGGAACGGAGTTTCTAAATGAAACCATCATTGAGTATTGCGAAAAGAATGGCATAACCCATCAAACATTAGCCGCGCGTACTCCACAACAGAATGGCGTAGCTGAGCGAAGAAATAGAACTCTGAAGGATGCAGCCACATCCATGTTAGCGAGCTCAGCACTACCTAAGAGATTTTGGGCTGAAGCGATCAACACAGCATGCTACACACAGAATCGATCTCTTCTCACCAAGCGGTTGGGAAAGACGCCCTACGAGCTGTGGAGACGTAGAAAGCCAGATATTTCTTATTTTCGTGTTTTTGGATCTAAGTGTTATATTCACAACAATGGGAAGATTCAGTTGAAAACTTTTGATGCCAAAGCTTCAAAGGGCATATTTCTTAGATATGCAGCTCGGATCAAGGCATATAGAGTTTTCAACAACAGCTCTCGTGTTGTGGAAATAACACCTCATGTTAGTTTTGATGAATCTACCTTTGAGTGCAGGGAACAGGTAAAGGAACAACACGCGGATCCAGCTGTTCTACCAGTTCTCACCAGATCGCAAGCTCTTCGAGAAAAGAACCGAGATGAACCACTGGTACGGGCAACTGAGGATGAGGACCCATACTCCTCTGAAGATGAAAGCGAAGACCTCAGCTCGTCCCTAGGGGAAACTTCAGCTGATGTCCATCCAACTGCATCAGCATCCGATGCCCAACCGAACTCAGTTCAATCTATTGTAAATATTGAGGATCCAGACTTAACAGCTGAAGATGGTATGAAGTTCATTCCACCAACGACATCATCGGAGATCCAACCGAGGGTGTGCGCACACGGAGCAGAGTTGCAAATCCAGAATCAACCGAGGAAGAATCCAACACTTATGCCCAATATGCTGAGGAATTGGCAGTTCTAGAGGAGTTCGAGCAAGCTGGAGATATTGCCATGATTTCTTGCTATGTAGCTGATGTTCCAGAACTGAAGAATGTTGGGGAAGCTCTCAATTGTGTCCACTGGACAACAGCCATGCAAGAAGAATTGAATGAGTTTCTACGCAACTGTGTATGGGAGTTGGTAGAAAGACCAAATGGTGTCAAGGTGATTGGACTAAAGTGGATTTTCAAAAATAAGAGAGACGCCATTGGATTCATTGTGAGGAATAAAGCAAGGTTGGTAGCTCAAGGATACTGCCAACAAGAAGGAATTGACTTCG
The DNA here is from genome assembly GCA_029490685.1 of Schizonepeta tenuifolia. Classification (NCBI taxonomy): domain Eukaryota; kingdom Viridiplantae; phylum Streptophyta; class Magnoliopsida; order Lamiales; family Lamiaceae; genus Schizonepeta; species Schizonepeta tenuifolia. The sequence continues at coordinate 21,742,600 of CM055956.1, read as the reverse complement.
AAGATTCCTTTGCACCAGTTGCAAGGCTTGAAGCCATCCGGATCTTTCTAGCTTATGCCGCACATCACAAGTTCAAAGTATATCAGATGGATGTGAAGTGTGCATTCCTCAATGGAGATATAAAAGAAGATGTATATGTTGAACAGCCTCCTGGTTTTGAGACTGGAGATGGAAGAGTGTACAAGCTGAAGAAAGCTATCTATGGTCTAAAGCAAGCACCAAGAGCATGGTATGACACTCTTTGTGGATTTTTTCTGGACTCGGGGTTCAAACGAGGTTCAGTTGATAAAACTCTGTTCACCATCAAAGTTGGAGAAGATATACTTATCGTGCAAATTTATGTCGATGACATCATTTTCGGGTCCAAGTCGGAGGAGCTGTGCAAGAAATTCTCCGATCTTATGAAGGAAAAGTTCGAGATGTCAATGATGGGCGAGATGAATTATTTCCTTGGATTACAAGTGAAGCAGTCACCTGAAGGGATCTTCATCAACCAGTCCAAATATACAAGGGAGCTCATCACCAAGTTCGGATTGCAGACAAGTAAGACAACCAAGATCCCTATGAACACGAACTGGAAGATCGAACCAGGAGCTGAGGGAAAGCTCATTGATGCCAGCCAGTATAGAGGAATCATCGGTTCGCTGCTCTACCTAACTGCCAGCCGACCAGACATTTCATACGCAGTTGGAGTGTGTGCTCGTTTTCAAGTCCAACCAAGAGAAGCACACATGTTGGCAGCAAAGAACATCATTAAGTATCTGAAGGGAACTGTCAATGTTGGATTGTGGTACCCAACTGATGACAATATCCAGCTGACTGGATACTCAGATGCCGACCTAGCAGGAGATCGGTTGGACAGAAAGTCTACTTCTGGACACTGTCAGTTTATGGGAAGCAAGCTGGTTTCATGGTTCTCCAAGAAACAAGCGTGTGTTGCTACTTCGACAACCGAGTCAGAGTACATGGCTGCCGGAAGCTGTTGCATGCAAGTATTGTGGCTGAAGCAGCAGCTGAGAGATTATGAAGTCTCAACTGGACAGGTTCCCATACATTGTGATAGCTCGAGTGCCATAGCTATCTCTCTAAACCCTGTTCATCACTCTCGGACTAAGCATATCGATATTCGTCATCACTTCATCCGAGATCATATTGAGAAGAAGGATGTGTCCATGGAGAAGATCCCAACTGAGATTCAGAGAGCTGACATCCTCACCAAACCTCTTCCTGAAGCCCGGTTCAAGATGCTGTGTGATCTTCTAGGACTTTTGGATCCGAGCTAAAAACTCATCCGAGCAGAAGAATCATCCGAGCTGAAGAATCGGATATCGACTTAAGGGGGAAGCTCAGATGAAGGGGGAAGCTCAGATGAAGGGGGAAGCTCAGATACGAATTGCCAACTGAGGACATCAAACTTCAGCTGAGGAGATGAACTCGAGTCAGCTGATGGTATGCGGCAACTTAGGAATTCAACAAATGAACACAGCTGATTCAGACATCAGCTGGAAGGTATCATTTATGACTGAAGGTGTTATGATATTAAATGAGAATGTTTGAAATAAATTCAAACATTCCTGAACATGTCAGCTAGACTAAACAAGCCATCATATCGCATTTAATGTAAAGTCTGGCTGAACACCTATAGCCTTACTTTATAGTGCGACAGGGCTGACACCTCAAACTATTCACCTTCTCACTCGCGCGCGTGGTATATCAGTCAAAATTACTCAACAGTCGCGAAATCACAGCCGTTAATAGATTCGCGCGATTTAACCCCAGCCGTTGATTTTATCCGAGTCAAAGATTATATAATACGGCAAATCAGGAAGTGATCCTTACTTTCTCTCTTCGTGCATATCTTTACTCACTATTCATCATCTTCTCAAATCTTGTTTCGCCATTTCCAGTAAAGTCTTTCACTCTTTCTTTGCATATATATCTCCTCGAAATGGCGCCCAAGTCAAAAGCTTCTAAAAAGATGGTTTCCTCAGAGCCTGCAACGTTCCAGGAATCGTTCGACATAGTGATGTCGAAGATTCATTTCGAACAGATATTATCCAGAGCGGCTCTCTCCTCGCCTGAGCTTGCTCCAATCGCCGCCATCCTCTCCGACCACCATCTGCTTGATTGGGCCACCCTCTCTCCGGCCCTGTTGCTCAGGAAGCAGACATTTCTACCGTAATCTGCAACGAGTTGCAAATGACGGGCTTGTCACGATCATCCCGTGCAAGCAACGCCACAGAACCTCCCGAACAGTAGAAGACTCCGTTGTGGAGATAAAGGTGTCGAAGGAGCTGGAGAAGCTCATCCCCAGAAACCGTGAAGCCACAGACGTGGTAGGGAACTTTTCTGACAAGGAAGCTGATGCCTTCCTTCAAACCATTCTTCTTGTTCCCGAACCATTGAAGGGGAGCATGCAAAGGACAAAGCTGAAGCCGGAGCACCGACTTCTTTTCGATGTAATCTCCAAATGCATCTTCGCATATGGTGGAGCCTTCGGGGACATCAGCCGTCCTAAGCTCAAGCAGCAGAAGGCCCTGGAAGAGATGCACCAGGTCGACTGGTTGGGATATATAGAGAGCCAGCTGGTGTCGGAGAAACAGAAGATATCCGAGACGACAGCTGAGTCCGGGGATGTTCTGTTGAGTGTCAAGGGGACTCTCAATTTCGGGACAAAGATATCAGCCCTCATCCTCCAAGCCACAAAGGGTCTGCCGCTGACATGGGAAGGGAGTGAGGACACTCCAGTCAGCAAGCTGTCACTGTTCCCCTCAGCCAAGAAGGCCAGGGATGTTGTAGAAGCTATCTACACCTCCAAGGGTGTCCCCAAGCCAGCTGTGGAGGCAGCTGCTCGTCGCCCTTCGAGGACCAAGCCGGCGAAGCGCCAGCTGGAAGAGGTAGCTGAGGAGGACGAAGACGAAGAGGAGGAAGAGGAGGAACCTCTGCAGAAGAGGCCAAGGATAAGAATCATCCAGCCAGCGGCTAAACCATCCACAACAAGTCCAGTGGTGGTCAAGCCGGCTGAGGAGAAGGAGTCAACCGAATCCAGTCAATCGGTTGACCCAGCTGGGTTTATTCTTCAACCTCGCCAGGAGGACGTGGCTGAGGAGGCAGGTGGAGACGTGGAGATCCAAGTGGTGGATGCCAGCTCCTCCTCAGATGACTCTTCTTCATCTGAGGAGTCCCACGACAGTCGGTCTAGAGCTGATGCCAGCCAGGTTAACCCACCTGTGACTGAAGAAATCCTCCAACCAGCCAACTCTCCATCCAAAGAGGATCAGGTTCTCTCAACTGGTCCCCAGTCAGATATTCCGAGCCTCTTGCTCGATGCCAACGTTGTGACCACTTCTTCGGCCAACGTTGATGAAACCATCGAACCCTTAACCTTCGATATCAACCCCCCTCAGATCGATGAAGAAGCCAACCGTCAGGCAATCCTGGCTGAATATGAAGGAAGACTCAGCTACTGCTTCCGCAAGCTGATTGGTATGTTCCCCGAGGCAACATCGATGCCTATTTTCTCTATTCTCGGGACGGAGCTTCTATACCAATTCAGTGTCATATTCAGCTACTGGTACGTGAAGGAGGAGACCCTCAGGATCCATGGCTGGGACAAGTTAAAGGTCGAAGAGTCCAACCTGAGGGAGTACTTCGACTACCAGAGCCTGGAGGTGGCCTACAACCAAAAGGTGGCTGTGCTCCGACGACGTCTGGACAAAAGCATTCAAGAAGGGACAGACACCAGGGAGCTGTGCAACAACCCTGAAGCTGTTCACTTTCTTGATGACATGCTCGCCAAAAATGCCTCCTGCATGGACGACGTCGACGCAGCTGATGAGGCGGCCAAGAGAGAAGAAGACAAGCTCAAGGCCTACCTCGCCAGCCGATCTGCCATGGTTGTCCTGGAGTCTGCTGCCCAGCCACAACCACCGCTCCTGCCCGGACCCTTCGATCAGCCAGCTCTCTCAACCGACGTCATCTGCGAGCTGATCTCGGAGAGGGTCAACCAGCTCAGGACGGAGATGCTGTCCAAAATCCAGCTGGGCAAGGAGGAAGAAGCTGATAGGACGCAGCAGCTGATGGCAGAAAATGTCAGCCTGAAGAATCAGCTAGATCACCTCTCCTCTTCTCTGCAGCACAAGTTCGAAGATCTCTCCACTTCTTCCAGCTCGGAGGTCTCGGCTCTAAGGAAGGCCGTTCAGAGCCTCAACTCGGATTTCAACGTGTTCAAGACCGTTGCTGAATCTGACCTCGCAAAGTCCCAGCAGACTCAGGACCAGGAGTGGATGGCTCAGTTCGCCTCTTTCCGAGCTGAGTTCGTCTCCCTTCACAAAGAGGTCTTTGCGACCTTTGCAGCTGTGCAGCGCGCTGAGCAGGAGCGCCAAGACTTGGAGTTGGCAAAGAAGGTGGAAGAGAAGGACGCTGTTGAAGAGCTGTTTTCCCGCATTCAACAAGCTGAAGCCAAGTTGACCTCTCTGGATGGCACTGTTGCCACTCTTTTGGATGATGCCAAAAAGGGGGAAGACAAGGAGCCGGCAGCTGGGGATGGACAAGGGAAAGCTGTTCTCCAGCAAGGAGAAGGAGTGCCAGCTGAAGCTGAAGGGTCGCAGCCCGAACTGGAAGTCTCCCACGACCTTGTAGCCGAGCTCACAGCCGAGCTCGATGCAGAACTTGACGGGATATCCGTTGAAGACTGTATCGAAGCTGCCAAAGCTATGGAGGTGCCTAAGGAGAAGTACTTGAATCCCTCTTGGATCAAGAAGTTCGCTGCCGATCAGGCCAAGAAGGTGGCCAAGTTCGAGAAGGAGCTCGCCAAGGTGGAGAAGAACGTCGACAGAAACAAAGCCAGCCGGAGTGTGCGAAGAATCAACAAGCACCAGATGAAGGCTGAGGCTAGAAAGTCGACGCATCAGCTGCAGAAGAACGCTCCGCTCCCGTCTTGATACCCACATGTTGACAAGTGGATGAATGCGGAGTGGAACGATGACTGGGAACAGTTCAAACATGAGTTCGTAAATGACTTCTATTACAGGAAAGTCTACTCGACTGAAGACCCAAGGCTAGCCTTCAAGGAAGCCCTGTGGGAACTCAGCTCTGGAGACCCTGGAATGTTTAGTCAGTTCAAGCGAGCTATGCTGAATGCTCAGCTTGATCCCAACACTGTTCCAGTTCCAAAGAAGTGCATATACCGCCCTCCGATGATCAAAGGCACAAGCACGCCAAATAGAAATACGATCTTAGCTGAGGCGAGGCAAGTATGCAAGGAACACGGCGTCAACACTGGGATTGAGTCGGAAGCAAAGAACGAAATCTTCAACCGTATCTTCAACAAGTACGGTCAACAGTATTTCTGAGCTATCAAAGTTTTTGAGCTGATAATGTTTTTGGATGTTGTAGTTTTTGAAGCAACTGTTGTATCTTTCTATGTTTTGCGCTTAACTTTGTAACCTTCAGATGTAACAAAAACTTCAAAGTATATAATACGATTCACCTTGATGAACAATTCCTCATTGTCCAAGCTCTGAATCACAAAGTCTTTCAATTTCATGTTATAACTGTGCTAACCCTTTGATGTTTTATCTTATAGACTGTTTAGAATTTCAACTGAAATTTTAGATAAGTTAGTGAGGCTTAGATCAGTAGTGGTTTCAAGCTGTAAGTGGTTTTGGCATCATCAAAAAGGGGGAAATTGTTGGGAAATTTATTAGTATAAGTTTTGATGAATTCCAAAACCGGCTGACCCCAACCGAGTAGATGTTGCCAGTACCTAATGTTAGAATTTAGGCTCGCTGTTTGAGCAAAGTTAAGTTTTTATCTTTACAGGTCTCCAGCTGAAGATGGCAACAAGGCGTCACTCAGACAGAACATCAGGTGTGAAGAAAGACAACTGAGAGTTCATTTGTTCAGATGTAAACAAGGGGAAGTCTTCAGAACATCAGTTGAAGGAAACCAACTGAGCGTTCATCAAATGAGAAACAGTTGAAAGGAAGAGAACATCAGATGAAAAAGAAATCATCTGAGGGTTCAAACACAACTGAGTAAAGAAGTGGAAGACAACAGAGAGTTCAGTTTCAGAACCTCAGTTATAGAATCTGAACAAGGAGTTCAACTGTTTTGAAGTTCAAAGTCAGCTGAGAACTCGACAGATCGGAACATCAGCTGAAGATCACTCAGATGAAGGTCAAGACTTTCAACCGACAAACCGAAGTTGAATGTCAAAGATTGGAATTTCAAAAGAAAGTCACATGAGGGTTTGATCGTTCAGTCATTACCCCATCTGGTCCAACACAAGGCTGTCTCAGATGGAAAGCAAAGAAGCACAGATGCCATATCGGGAAAGTCTGCAGAGATGAGAGACAAGCCATCGCTTTCAACCGATCAGAGATCAACTGCTCCTCCAATGGCTAGTTGATTCTCTCCGCCTATAAATAGAGGCATCATCTCATTCGAGATGCAAGTGATGCAGATAGACACATAGACGACTAAAAATTCAAAAGCTTTCTCGAGAGAAATCAAAGCAAATCTGCAAAATCATCATCTAAGAGCATCAGCAGCTGAGAGTTCTAATTTGAGAGAACATTAGTAGCTGAGGGTTCCTAGAATTCGAAACTGTTTTTGATCTTAGGTTGAGTGTTTATTCGTTCAAGCCTTAGATCCAGCTCTCATTCTTGATCGAGCTGTAGTTGGAAATCCTACCCTTTCTCACACCCTAAAAAGTGTGCTAGGACCTTACTCTTCCTGTAATTGAGTAGTCAGGTCGTCAAGTACCTGCAAACTTGACTTAGGCTGTTTAGTGCCCGGAAACTAAATTGTAACGGTTGCTCAGCCCGCGTAAGCTGAGTGGTTCTGTCCAGAAGAACTTGGACTGAGGTGTGTGGACTCACATCTCCCCGTGGACGTAGGAGTTCTCTCCGAACCACGTAAATCTTGTGTGTCGTGTTTTCTTTTGTGTTTAGTCTTTATTATCATATCTTAACTGACAAACAAACCGCATACAATCTGCATACTTTCACAACAACAGTTTTGGTTTTGACCAACCGTGCATAAAAGCGTGAGTTTGATTTTACGAGTTTATTTTCCACCACATTCCGCACAGCACCAACCTTCCAGCTGAGGTTGCTTACTCAGCTGTGAGATCCCAACTGAGTCCTCTCACTCAGTTGAAGTTGATTTCAAGTGTTAAGTTTTTTGAAAGCTCAAAAATTCTAACTGGTGTATTCCCCCCCCCCCCCCCATACACCAGTAACTCGTTTCGGGACCATCAATAAGGACCCGGATGATGATCCGGAAGAGAACCCTGATGAGAATACGGACGAGGACCCTAAGAAGGATCAGGCTATAGAGGGCAGTGGAGGTTTGACTGCAGCAAGTTGAGCAGTGCGTCAGGGACGCTTATCAGCAGAGTTAGTAGTCTCTTTTGTTACGAACATAGTCGGATCAGTAACTAGTTAGTTTTGTAGTACCCTAACGGATACGAAATTTTGTGAACCGTTTCAGTTCTAGTACTCCCAGTAGTACAGTAATGCATTCTGTTAATGCAACCTGTACTATGATAGGCAGACAGCCTAGTTTAGATTCGCAATAGTCTAATTTTTGTACAAGACCTCGTTGGAAGCAAAATCCATATCCCTTGGATATATATATATAAATATACATGACCCACGAGAGAGTTTTTAATCACAAGGAAGTTTTTATAAATCATAAAATCAAATCAGAATGCAAATGAATTCGTATAACGAAAATTTGGTTTAACTTTGAAAGTTAAAAGATTAAGGGGATAGTATCGAAGTTATGTTCGAATTTCTTTTCCGCGAACTTGATTAAGTTGGAAAGTGGGTTAGTGAGTAACAGAGGGCTTAAAGGTAAAGCGCTAATGGAAATTTTCTATTCCCTATAGTTTAAGCAAAATGCCGCCGAGAAACATCAACAACAGGAGAAGTCGAGGACCTGGCAGGCCCAGGGGACGTGGAAGACATCAGCCAGAGAATGAGAGAGAACAGGAACAGGAACGAAATGATACCCCATCACCATCACCATCACCATCACCCCCACCACCCCGTAGGGACATTGAGGATCTTTTCCTCAAAAGAAACCCCCCAGATTTTGATGGATCGGAAACCCTAGCGATGCTGAGCTACAGGTGCGATCAACCGAATAAATTTTCAAGCTCCTTAGGTGTACCGATGAGGAAAGACTAGCATGTATAGCTTTCCAACTCACCGGACCGAAAGACTATTGGTGGGAGACTCGACAGAAAGTGATACCTGCAGAACACCTAGCTCAATTTACATGGGAAGAATTCAGGGAGGTGTTGTACGACAAGTACGTGCCTAAGACATATAAGGCTCAAAAGGAAGCTGAGTTTTACAATCTGAAACAGGGTAAGATGACGGTTACGGAATACGACGCAAAATTCTGCGAATTATCAAGGTATGCGCCAACTCAGGTGGACACTGAGGAAAAGATGTCTAAGAAGTTCCAAGGGGGACTAAGACACGAATTGGGACTCGCTTTATCTAGTCATGGGGGACTGAGTTATACGGACGTTTTAGGACGAGCACTGGAAATGGAGGCCGTTGTGCCTGATGAGAAGAAAACCATAGCACCTACATCAGCTCCAACCCAAAACAAAACCCGAGGCTATTATAACAAAAATAATAGCGACTTCCAAGGAAAAAGAAAATAGGATGGAGGAAGTAGCAGTGACTACAATCAGAATCCTAACCAGGGTAATCAACAAAAGGGAAATCAGTACGGCTACCAGCAGCCTAGCCAGAACAACAAAAAGAAACAATGGCAGGGAAACAACCAGTCAGGGTTGTATGTACAAGGGAACAACCAGGCCAGACCATGGAAAGGGAATAATCAGCAAAGACAGTCGCAGGGACAACAACAAAACTCTAACCAAGGAGGAAATAACCCAGGAAGGGTTACTTATCCGGTTTGCCCAAAATGCAATGGAACCCATCCCGGTATTTGTCAAGAAGGCACGGGTGTTTGTTTTAACTGTGGACAGGCAGGGCACGTGAAGAGGGATTGTCCTACACTACTGAGAACAGCCGGACAGAATCAGCAAGGACAGCCCCAGCCTTTGAGGGCAATTCAGGAACAGCCTCAGCAACAGATGCCGCAGCAACAATTTCAGCAGCATGCGCAGCGACAACAAAATGCATGGGCATGCGCCAATAGGCAGACTAGGAAGAATAATGGAAAAGGAAACTTAGCAGGTATGGGAAAACTTCACAGCATCCCTATTTGAGATATTGTTTGATAATGGCACATCGCATTCCTTTATTTGTTGGCTCGTGTGCCGATAACCTAGACATCAGACCCGTAAGAGCTGCACACCTTATGAGAGTAGCTACGCCTTCAGGAGAGATCACTACTTCTACGCATGTTTGCTCTAACTTAGAACTAAAAATCGAAACTCCTAAGGTTAACGTGAACAACATAAACGTTATGATAATGTAGGACGTAGACATAATCTTAGGAATGGATTGGTTGTCAGAGAATTATGTCACGATTCTCTGCAACGAGAGAAAAATCTCTTTTCAAACCCCGGGTAGAGAACCAACCGAATTCTACGGAATTTCAATGAGTAGAGGAATACCGATTATATCAGCGCTACAAGCCATGGAGTTAATGAGGAAGAAAGGTATCACAGCTTATCTTGTGTACCTAATTGGAGAACTAGGAGCCAAGAAAACCACCCAAGACGTAAAGAATGTGAACAAATACGAAGACGTCCATCCAGAAGTTTTGCCATAATTGCCACCCGATCGACACGTAGACTGTACGATTGACTTAGAGCCAGGAGCAGCTCCTAAATCCTAAGCCCCATATAGGATGTCATTGACAGAATTAGAAGAACATAAAATCCAGTTACACGAGCTATTAGACCTTGGTTTCATTAGACCAAGTGTCTCACCTTGGGGAGCGCCAGTGGTGTTTGTTAGGAAAAAGGACAGTTCGATGAGAATTTGTATAGATTAACGAGAGCTAAACAAGATCACCCTCAAGAACAAATATCCTTTGCCAAGGATAGAGGATTTGTTCGACCAGCTCAAGGGTGCAGGACTGTTTTCCAAAATAGATTTAAGATCAGGGTATCAGCAGCCGAAGATTAAACCGAGGACGTACCTGAAGACCGCTTTTCAAACCAGATAATGTGATTCTTTTGAAGGCAGAATTTGTATCCCTGACAACGATAACGAACTGAAGAATGACATCATAAGTGAGGCTCACGATACGCCGTACACAGCACACCCAGGAAGTACGAAGATGTATCAGGACTTGAGAAAGAATTTCGGGTGGAATGGACTAAAACGAGACGTTACCTCGTTTGTAGAAAGATGTTTGGCATGTCAGCAAGTTAAGACTTTACAACCGACGACCATATGGATTGTTACAGCCATTGGATATCCCAGAATGGAAATGGAAAGGAATAGCCATGGACGTTGTGACAGGCTTGCCTAAGTCAGGAAGAGGAAACACAGCTATCTGGGTGATTATCAATAGGCTCATGAAATCGGCTCATTTTTACCGATTAAGACTACGAAGGATCAGGGAAGTTAGCTCAGTTGTGCGTCCGAGAGATCGTACGTCTGCATGGAGTGCCGAAGTTTATAATATTAGATCAAGACGCCAAATTCACTGCCAGAACTTGGGTCATTATGCAGAAAGAATTGGGAATCAAGCTTAACTTTAGTACAACTTTTCACCCTCAGACAGATGGACAGTCCGAGAGGACGATTCGGATTTAGGTTGCTATGTTAAGGATAGTGGTATTGGATCGAGGCGCGAATTGGGAAGATGTTTTACACTTGGTCAAATTCGCGTATAACAACAGCTATCAGGCCATAATAGGAATGGCGACTTACGAGGCATTGTATGGACGAAATGTAGATCACCACTTATTTGGGACGAAGTGGGTGAAAGGAAGAACCTAGGACCAGACGTGATTAATGAGATGATCGAGAATGTTCGGTAGATTTGAGATAGAATGAGAGAAGCCCAGAGCCGACAGAAGTTATATGCTGACGACCGTCGTGAGGATCTTAAGTTTTGATATTAGGATAAAGTTTTCCTTAAGATTGCGCCTTCTAAGGGAATCATTAGATTCGGCGTTAAGGGTAAATTAAGACCGAGGTTCATAGGACCTTAGGAAATCCTCGAGAATGTAGGACATTTTGCTTATAGGTTGGCCTTACCGCCAAGTTTAAGAAGTGTCCATAACGTGTTTCACGTTTCTCAAATGAAAAAATACGTCTATGACCCTAAGCACGTTATTAGTTAGCAAGACATAGTTCTTGAATCTGACTTAAACTACGAAGAAAAACCAATATCTGTAATACCCCGGATTTCTCTTCCGTCATAAAATAAAATTTAAAAAAAATTAAATATGGCTTTGCACGCCTAAAATAATGAATTTTAATTCTAAGACTAACGGTGAAATCCGTTTCTAAAAATAAATTCTAGAAGTCGGTTAAACGACCACTGTATTAAAGTTTTCGCGTACGAAAACTAAATTCTGCACTGTGTTGTCCCAAAATCTTTTTAGAAATTTTAAGTTTGAAATATACTTTTTAGGTATATTAATTATTCCGGATTTAATGGTCGAATTAGTTTCCGCCGGAAATGTAACCGTTTAGGAATTTATTTCTTGACTTTTAATACGCGGTATTAGACCCGTAAAACGGGATATTTTGAATTAAAAACTCCCTCCCAACCGCCTACCCCCCTTAGTCATCCTAGGATATTTATTTATTTTATACTTTATGCTAAATATCACCTTATGACTCACTATATGACTCATGTCCTTATTCTTCCAACCTAGTAGTATAAATATCCCTCCAATGTCACATTTTCCTCTCATTTTTCTCTCCTCTAGCCGCCACCCTCTCTTGCATTTCCTTAGTGATTTTGTTCTTCATTTGTTCATCAAAGTTCATCCAAGGATCATCATAGCTTGTTCTCCATCCATTCAATCTTAAATCTTGATCCATAATTATCAAGGTAATACTTCTAGCTTTAATTTCATCCAATTAAAATTCTTTTCTTTTAATTTTGTAATTTTCAAAATTTTACTAAGTAGTAGGATTTATGATTCAAGTTGATTTTCTTGTTATTGGAAGAATTATAAGTGGATTCTACGGATTAGAATCGAGTGAAAATAATTTCCTATAATTATTAGTAAGGACCGAAATTTATGAAGTAATAGGGTTTGATTCTATAATTTTGGATTATGTTGTTAGATTGTGTTATAACTTGGTATTAGTGAAATTGATGATTAATTATAAGGTATGAAATCAAGAATGAATGAAATAAATTAAATACACATGAAAATCGATGGAAATTAGTTCATAGTAGTTTAGTGTGTGTTCTAGGTGTTCTTGGTGTTCTTGGTGTTCTTGACATGAAGATTTAAATATGGTTAAAATTAATGATAAAATAAATTAATTAATTATTAAATTAATTAATTAATTAATTTCGAAATTAAATAATAATAATAATAATAATAATTAAATATTAAATAATATTATATTAATGAATAATATTAAATTAAATTAAATGAAAAAAAAATAATATTTATTCATGAAAATTGGAATTTTATTTAAGGAATTAATTGATTAATATTAAGTGTAAAAGATTAATTTTTAATTGAATTTAATTAGTTAATGAGTAATAATGAGTATAAGAGTTAGATAATGATAAGGAAATGAAATGAATTATAAATTATAAATTGATTGATTAAGTTGGAAATGAAATAAAATTGGTTTAGTAATCGACTAGTGAAACAACGAGGGAATATTTGTCGTATTATTAAATCGAGAAAGGATAAAGTATTCTCGAGTAATGATTAAGTATGATGACTGTCCTAAGAGTAAAATTCCGTGAGTGTAAAGTGGCGTAGCATTGATCGAACATAGCAAATTATACGTCGAGTTTTATCGAGCCTAGGGTTAGTTCGGGCAGTTCTGCGACCTTTTACGGAAACTGTCATAACTCTTAGCTCGCGTAACGAAATCGAGATCCGTAGCTTTCTTTTAGTATAGGGCACGTCCCCTGTTTCTTAGTACTCTGTTCTGTATGAACTCCAGAATTACTGCCTTGTGCAGGAAGTTTCTAAAACCTAATTTCTTAAGTTGAACTCTTTTCAACTTGATTTCTCTTGAACTTTTAAGTCGTTATAAGTTCTCGACTCTTATTATTTACTGACCTAAGTGTCGAGTAAGGATCCAAGTTAATCCTAATCGAGATGAGTTCAAGTCTCGTTCCCTATTAATCAAAAGTAACTAGTTAAGCGTGCAAAGACCTATAAGACTTTAACCGATTTCAATAATCCTTCTTCTTTAATCAAATCGACCACTCATCGAAGTCTTATTATTTGCATTAAAGGAAGATATCGAGTTTAGAAGATAGGACGGAAGACGGAAGCTCGAGTTTAGTTTTGTAAACGTTCAAGGTGGGCTTTCTATATAAAAACAAAATGAGCAATGCTCCAAAATATTTATTTACATCTTTGATAACTGTGATTTGAAATGATTATCGAGGCATTAAATGATTTGTTTTATGTGAGTTCGTTTGTGCCTTTCTGAATTAGTCAACTGGGATTAATTAAATCGATCGGACTCTGAGTTAACCGTACGGGGTTTTCCAGAGTTAAGTGTAGACGGTAGTCGGAGTGTGTGGTACTCTGTTGAGGGGTAGCCATGCCGCGGTGAGTTGAACGTACGTGGGAGAAGTATACTCTCCCCCGGCGTTGAAACAGAAGTTGGTCAAATTGAGCGTAACATGTATAAAATGTTTGGCCAAGCTATTGTGATTCGTGAAAGAAATAAAATGTTTAGTAAGCTCGGGTCTTTAATGAAAAACCCCTGGAGCGTTATTGTTTATGATGCCTGATAATCAATACTATTATACTATGTTTTCGGAAACGTGCCCACTAAGTACTTCGTGTACTTAGCCCTGCATGTTTGTTTTTTAAATGTGCAGGTTGAGAGACGAAGGCGGTGGTGGTTGAGTAGGCTATAATTGAAGAAGAAGACTAGTATGCTAGTTTACATTTCCGCTGCCAAACAATTTCTATTAATGTATAATTTTGAAGTCTAAGTTCCGTACTTTAACTTAGTTATATTTTGAGAACAACTTTCTAGCGATCCTTCGAGATCGAATTTCTTTTAATATAATGGTATCAAGTTCATAGAAATAAACTGTTATAATTGTCTGTCTATCTGTTCAATCCCCCTTCTTCCCCGTTTCTTTAATCCAACCCCTAGTCGCACCCCGGCTTTGCCATCCCTCGGGATTTGGGGCTGTGACAATATCGATCTTGGATAGAAAAGTTTAAGAATTAAAAACCATTTCTGAAAATAAATCCATTTCTGAAAATAAATTACAGAAGTCAGTTAAATGACTACTGTATTAGAGTTTTCGCGTACGAAAACTTTTTAGTTCTAGAACTCAGAACGGAAAATCGTCTGATTTTTACATTCACGAAATCGCGATACGAACTCGCCCGAGAAAGTTTGTTTTTACGATTTTCCGGACGAAACTTGGACTGTGACATCCCGAGTTTTGTCGGAAATTAGTTTTTAAATATTACTTTCCGATTAAGTTAAATATATCAAAATTATTGGTCGAATCGGAATTTGACGATATTGTGCCGAGATACGTTTTTCGTCTTTCGATTTCCGTAACGTCGTATCGCGCCGGAAAAACGCGTATTTTCTCTTTTCTTTCCCTCTTGACCGACTTCATCCCTCTCTCTATAAGCTTGATATTTCATTTTTATACTAATTAAACCTTATGACTAATGTCCTTTTATTTCTAACACTTTACACCTAAGTTGTTAGATATTTTTCCTACTTAGTCATCACCATCATCTCCCTCACTCTCTCTCCCCCATGACCGAAACACACACACAGTCATACTATACTTCCATGTTCTTCATTCTCCATTGAAGAAAGCTCCAAGCTTTAGCAAGAAATCTTCATAAGTTCATCATCCAACCATCAAATCTTCCAACTTCCTTCATTAAACTTCAAGGTAATCTCCTCTTCTCTTATCCTATCCAATTGGATTTCATTTCTTTTATTTTCTCAAGTTGGATCGAAAATTAGGATGATGTAGTAGATGTTTTAATCTTTTGATTATGACATAGGAGGGTTTAGATATGGATTCTATGGTTAAAATTTGAAGAAAACAAAGAACCCTAAAACCTATGTAATACCAAAATTTAGGGGATTCTATGTAGGATGGATTAATTTTAAAATTGATTGCATAATTGAGTTTAGAAGATGTTTAATTGAGGATTGGTGAAAGAACAAATGAAATCCCCTATGTATTTGATGAGGACCGAATTTTTAGGCTAGGGTTTCACTTGATTTCTCAATTGATGTTGTAATGGTTTTGATAATTGGTTGATTGATGATATAGTAGTTGGATAAATGGATTAATAATGTTAATTGATGAAGAAAACCAATTCCCCTAATTATTTGTTAATACCGAAATTTTGTAGAAATTGGGGGTTTTCATATAGTTTGATCTAGTTGATGATATAATGATGAATTAATGTTTCTAATGATAATAGTTGATGTTAGAAATTAATTGGAATTATTCTAAAATTATCATGGAAATTGTAAGAGACAAAGATTCGATAATTATTTGGGATTGAGTAATGATATGAGGTGATGAGATAGATAATAATGAATCTCGATAGATAAAGATTGATGACGTAGAATTTGATCGAAATCCGATAACTTTGGAAAATCTGTAAGAGACGAACAAATGTATGTAATTAATGATAGGAAAGTCGAGTAGGAATGATAATTGGATATTAATGATCCTTAATGTTGAGGGAACAAAATTGTAGTTGACGTCGTGTTAATCTGAGCTATAAAATATTGAGTTTATGTTATAATCGAGAAGTTAGGACGAGAAATGATAACTTGTTTGGTATAGTAATTGGTAGTTGAAACGACGAGGTTTTGATCGTCGTGGTTATAGACGGGAAATGGAAAGGAGTTCTTCACGTACGAGAGTACGTGTTGACTTCCTTGACGTGATATTTTCGTGAGAATATAGGTTCGATGACTTAGAACAAACCTAGGAAGTCATACGTCGATTCTATCGAATAATTAGGGTTAACCTCGGCAGTTTTGCGACCCTTTCCGGAAACTGCAATATCTCTTAGTTCGTTGATCTGATTTGAGATCCGTAAATTGGAGAGTAAACTAGACATCCCAGGCTTTCTAACGGTACAGAGCACTTCCCCTGTTTCCAAATGCTCTGTTCTGGGAAGTCCCCAGAACCTCTGTAATGTGCAGTGAATTTTCAGAACTTAGCTTACTAAGTTGTTTTCTTCTCAACTTAGTTTCTTTCGATCTTTTAAGTCGTTCTAAGTATCGAAAACCCTTATCTACTGACCTTAGTGTCAAGTAAGAATTCTAAACGAGAAATGCTCGATTCTCGTTCCCGTTTAATTTAAGAATATAGATTAGCGTGCAAAGGCCTAAAAACTTAAAAGTGTATGAAACTAATTCGAATTTAATTTCGAATTCCATTTTCTTTTTATCGACTCGATGACTTATCGGAGTTATGATTATTTATGATGAAGGAGGAAGTCAACAGTCAGGATAAGGCGAAGGATCAAACGATGGGAATTCGTTTAGTAGTTTTGCAACGTATAAGGTGGGCTTTTATTCTATAACAAACAAAATGTGGGTTTTTCCACACATCGAAAGTGACATTTATAGCTTTGATAACTGTGTTTTATCAAACGTGATTATCAAGCATAAACTGTTTTATGTTTTATGTGAGTTCTCTTGATCCCTTCTGAATTGGCTGAATAGCTTTCCAGATTTATTTAGTTAGCTAACTAGTTAACTTTCGATCGGCTTTGAGTTAGCTATATGTTTTCCAAAGTATGTGCACTTTGTAGCCTGTGGTGTATGTGGTATCCTGTTGAGGGGTAACCAGCCACGGTGAATGAGAATTGGACAAGATTTGAACGTAACATCTGTCAGAAAATGCTTGGCCAAGCTACATAGTGAAAATAATAAAATGTTTAGTAGACACGGGTTCTTTTCCAAACAAAACCCCGATGTGCTACAGGAACTAAATGCCTGATTTATCTATACTTATGAATATGATTTCGGCAACATGCCCACTAAGTACTTTCGTAGTTAGCCCTGCATATATTTCTAAATGTGCAAGTTGAAGCGACGGAAATGATGGACGGTTGAGTTAGGATTGAGTTGTGTTGAAGAATAGGAAGACTTATGTACTTAGTCTCACTTTTCCGCTGCAAAACTCTAAGTCTTTTTGAGAATATGTATATTCGTATATCACTGTAGTATAAGTTCTGTAACTTATAACTTAGAAGTTTTTGAATACTTGTTCGAGTGATCCTTCGAGATCAACTCCTTCTTTTGTTATAAAGTCTTGTTCATAGAAATTATGTAGTCCTTTATGTATGTTATTCAGTCAGTCCCTTTCTTCCCCGCTTCTTTAATCCAATCCCAGTCACACCCCGGCTTCTGCCGTCCCTCGGGATTTGGGGTTGTGACAGGTAGCCAGCCACGGTGAATAGAACGTGCGCGGGAGAAGTATACTCTCCCCCGGCGTTGAAACAGAAGTTGGGCAAGTTTGAACGTAACATCAAGTAAAGGCTTGGCCAAGCTATATTGTGAAAAGTGAAAGAAAATGTTTAGTAGCTCGGGTAGTTGATGAAAAACTCCGATGCGCTTGTAAACACAAAATATGTATTTATTCAATAAACACAAATATGATTACAAATATACGAATTTCGAATATATGCGGGTTCAATCTCTATTTGATCCTCCGATTCTTCTCTTCACTTTGACCCTCAAAAGGTCTTCAAGCAGCCTTTGAGATTTTTTGTAGAAGTATGCCTCCTAGATCTCCTTGGACTTGATCTTCAAGCTTTGTAACGTTGATACGAATGACTTTCGTCTTGCTTCCGAAGTAAACGTTGAGCTTTGATCTTTGTGCTTGATGATGTTGACTTGATCTTTGAGGTTGATGGCAATGACCTGAGCTTTGGGGTTGATGGTGTTGATGCGAAGGACGTTCGCCTTGTTTCCGAAGTAAACGTTGAGAGTCGAGCTTTATAACATTGACGTGGAGGACTTTCGCCTTGTTTCTGGATCAAACACCACTTGATATGATTCCGCCGAAGAACGCGTTGATTCCTACGAAGAACGCCTTGAATCTCACTGGGACACCTTGAGTATTGAGAGAGAAATCTTGGAGAATTTCTCTCTTCAATTCTTGAGCTCTTGAAGATGATTTTTAGGTGTGATTTAAAGTTGTGTAGAGAACTCTATTTATAGGGAAAAATATGGTGGACTTGGTGGGCTTTTAGGCTCCATCATGGGCTTGAGGGATGAGGTGGCGCGATCTCATTGACTCTTAAATATTGATGTATATCCTTTACTTGTTCCCAAAGAAATAGATATTTATCACTTTATAAAGATATATTTATCAATTAAATAACTTATTTAATATAGATATCATAAGATTCCATGATAAAATAAAATATTAAAATCAATAAAATATTTCTTTAAATTTTCGATATCTACAAATGCCCCCTCAAGACTTGTTCATGGACGACTTCTCGTGAAAATGAATGAGTCTCGATAAATTTAAATTTGTTAAATAGTTTATACTCATACCAAGGAGTTCTTGAACTTCAACTTGTGAAAGTTTATACTCATATTCAAGAGTTCTTGAATTTGCTAGAAAGTTTAAACTCGTTTCAAGGAGTTCTTTGAATTTGAAAGAAAGTTTATACTCTTTAAATTTTCGATATCTACAGCGCTATTTATTGAGATGCCTGATTTAATCTATACTTATGATATGTTTTCGGCAATGTGCCCACTAAGTATGTTTATACTTAGTGTAATACCCCGGAAAATTTCTTCTGCGTTAAAAATTTAAAGTTAATAATAATTAAGGCTTTGCACGCCTAAGCTCCCGTTTTCAATTCTAAGACGAACGGTGAAATCCGTTTCAGAAAATAAATTCCGGAAGTCAGTGAAACGAATACTGTATTAGGGTTTTCGCGGACGATAAAATTTAAATTCTAGAACTCAGATCGGGAAACTGTCTGATTTTTACATTCACGAAATTGCAATACGAGTTCGCCCGAGAAAGTTCATTTTTATGATTTTTTCGGACGAAACTCGGACTGTAACGTCCCGAGGTTTTGTCGGAATTTAGGTTTTAAATATTATTTTCCGAGTAAGAAAAATATTCCGGATTTATTGGTTAAATCGGAATTCGCCGAAAACGTGCCGAATACTTTTATATTTACGCGATTTTTATAACGTCGTATCGCGCCGAAAAAACGCGTATTCCTCTTAATTATTTTATGCCATGACCGACTATATCTCTCTCAACTTTACGATTTTGATTATTATACCATTTAACACTTATGACTCACTACCTTATATTATAAAATATTGGACACCTAAGTGGACACTATTACTTAACCCCTTAGTCATCTCTATTCCATTAATCAAGTCATCATCTTCTTCATTTCTATCACCAAGAAACCGCCCCCCCTCCATTGTAAACCTCCATGGGTGTTCTTCAAGCTTTTGCAAAGATTTCTTCACCAATCTTGCTCATCATCCATCAAACCTTTAATTCTTTCACATATTATTGAAGGAGGAGAACAAGAATAGAAGACAGGACGGAAGACGGAAGTACGAGTAATAGTTCTGTAAACGAACGAGGTGGGTTTTTCGAAAGTGTATCAATTATTACCTTATTTATATGCGAGCTTTGCTCGAAGGTGTTTACGTTTTGCTTTAATAAATGAGCATTAAAGTATTTATATGCGAGCATTGCTCGAAAGTGATTACGTATTGTTTTAATAAGTGAGTATTAAAGTTCTATCAGTGCTTTAATGAATTGTTTATATGAATTTTATTATGTCTCTCTGCGTTAGCCCTCAGGTGCTAACCAGAGTATTGGATTCTGAGATAGCCCTCAGGCTGCTATCCAGATAATTCCAACTAAACGATCAGATTCTGAGATAGCCCACAGGTGCTATCCAGAGGGACAGTTTCTGAGTTAGCCCTCAGGTGCTTTCCAGACGATTGGATATGAGTTTAAAATCGACAGTGTGTCATTTAGAAATTAAATGTATATATATGTCAGTAAAAGTTTTCTACAAGTGTTTATGAAAAGATGCATGATTAATTTATAATAAAAACTCTTGTGAGTTGTTTTCGGCAATGTGCCCACTAAGTACTTTTGTACTTAGCCCTGCATGTTTGTTTTTAAATGTGCAGGTTGAGCGACGAAGGCGGAGGAGGTTGAGTAAAGATCGTCTTAAAGAAGTAATGTTAATTGAGCCTCGATAACACATTTTATATGTTTTATCATTTCTACGTTTTTCCGCTGCCAATTCTGCAAACTAGTTTCAGTTAGTTTATAACTTTAGAACTAAGTTTCATTCCTTGAACTTAGTCTCTTCTAAGAACAGTTATGTCGAGTGATCCTTCGTGATCAACTCTTTCTTTCATTAATTAAAGTCAGTTTCCCTTATTTATGTAAATCCTTTCGGTTTAAGTTGTTATTACTTTAAACCTAGTTTTCCCTGTATACAGTTTGACGAGCGATCCTTCAAGATCGACTCTCCTTTATTCAAGTTCATCGTAATTAGTGTTAAGTTAATGTGTTTTATTCATTTATTGTCTTCTTTTCCGTTTCTTTAATCCAATTCCTAGTCGGACCCCGACTTTGCCGTCCTTCGGGAGTTGGGGCTGTGACACTTAGCGCTGCATATGTTTTATAAATGTGCAGGTTGAGTGACGGGAGCGGTGGAGGTTGAGTAAGGAGTATAGAGTTGTAATTAGAATGAAGAACTGTATGTCAAGCTTTACACTTTCCGCTGCCAATCTTTTTGAGTTAATGTAAACCTATCTTTTTGTCTAAATCCCGTACAGTGAACTTAGTTCCTTTTTTAGAACAACTTGTCGAGCGATCCTTCAAGGTCGACTCTCTTTCTTTCAATAAAATCTGTTCATAGATATCAATTGTCGTATAATAAATGTCTGTTTATTTATTTATCCCCCTTCTTCCCCGCTTCTTTAATCTCATCCCTAGTCGCACCCCGGCTTTGCCGTCCCTCGGGATTTGGGGCCGTGACAATGATTCTCATTTTATTATCTCTATTTTAGCAATAAAAATCCTTTGATTGATTTCTTAATCAAAATAAATAAACGAACTCAATCTCGAATAACTTATCTCTTAAGCTTTTATGCTCATCTTCTAAAACATTTTAGTTATTCTAGTTCTTTTTTATTTCTCAACTAATATTGTTATTTTTCTTTTAAATGCCAACATTAAATTTAGGCATTTTTCTTCTCTTATTATCTAGATCTTTATATTCTTAACAAAGAAATGTCTTTCTTTGTTTTAGTTAATTCATAACTTATTTATTCTTTCTTTATTATTTATTTATTTTTATTATTATTTTAGATTTTAATTTTAAAAAAATTATTTTATAACATCTTCAAATCTTCATGTTTTCACCAAGAACACCAAGAACACATACTCATAACTTCATAATTAGCTCAAGAACATCATGAACACACACACACACACACACACACACATATATATATATATATATATATGTATATATTTATACTCATTTTCATCGATTTTCATATATATATATATATATATATTTCTAAAAATTCATTTTACCTCTTCTCTTAAATTTTTATGCAACCTCTAACTCTTAAAAATCATCAAGATCATCACTATATCATCAACATCATCAAGATCATCATAAACCATCAGAAATCATTATTTCTCTCTCTCTCTCTCTCTCTCTCTCTCTCTCTCTCTCACACACACACACACACACACACACACACATATATATATATATTATATATATATATATATATCAATTTTTCTCAAGAAAATTAACAAAGTACTCCAAACTTTTAACTTAATCATATCTCCATGCTTTTATATATACTCATATCCTTCATAAACACAATCAAATCTTCAAATAAGAACTAAAACAAATATTCTTCATTTAATCCTAAAATTTTCTGCTTATATATATAATAAAATAAATCATTAAAATTTCTCATCTTCACATAAGCATATAAATCACTCAAGTTAACGCCATAAGAACATATATAATCAAGAAATCATCAAGAAATCATCAAAATTAATTTTCTCTCTATCTCTTTTTTTCTTCGGTTTTTATAAAAAAAATTGAAGAAATTTTTTTCGTTCCTTTTCTTTTTATTTTATCTCTTAAATCCTATGTAAATTTTTAGGGCTTATTTCTTTCATCAAATCATCATCATCATATATCATCACCATCATCATCCTAAGTTTGCCTAAGCATAAATAAATTTGGGTGTGTCGACGTTGAAGGAGGGAAGAAGAGAAGAAGGGGATGCTGCTCCTTTCTTCTTCTTTCTCGGCAAAGGGAGAGGTTAGAGAGAGAGAGTGTTGCTTAATTTCTTTGAGAGAGAGAGAGATGTGAGATGGAATGAATACACTTGAAATGAAAAAAATGGATTTAGGGAGAGAAAGAGAGGAGATGTCGGCAGTGAGAGAGAGAGGGGGAGAGAAAATATCATGTTTTATCTGGTAAAAATTTCGCCGGAAGAAAAAGTTTTCCGATAGAAAATATCACTATTTTTCCGTTAACTCTCAAAACGTCTAAAAACTCTCCTCGACTCGTTCCCAACATCGGAAACACCTCTACTTCGTCTCATATCTCACCAAATAATTTAAGGAATCCAATTATCTAATTTTTAAATCAAAGTTCCATCTAATGAAGAAAAACTTAAAAATTGCTTGGTTAATTAAACCGTTAAGAAATAAATTTTTAAACTCCTCTCATATGATCTCTGATAAAATTTTAATACATCTCAAAATTCTTAGAATTAATTCTAGAGTCAAAGACACTAATTAGATTAAATTCAAAGTTCGTTGGTGAATAGTGATTTCTCGGTTTTCCGCTACTATTCATCAAAAAGTAAAAGTTTTCAGAATTCTCCAAAAATCATACTCATGCTCATTCTCAAATAATAATGCTCAATCAATGTATCACATACTCGATTCGAATAAATCGAAACGAGAAAAATCACATCAAAACACAGAAGGGCATTATCGTCATTTCACAAGAAAAATTATTTTCTTGAAAAATTCTATCACTCAAGGCACGTTATTTAAACATATAAACGCATTTAAAACGCACTCAAAGAGTTATAAAAGTTTGGGGTATTACATTCTCACCCCCTTAAGAAAAATTTCGTCCCGAAATTTACTAACCTTGAGAAAATAGTTCCGGATACTTCACTCTCATATTTTCTTCAAGTTCCCATGTAGCTTCTTCAAGATCGTGGTGTCGCCACTTGATCTTAACTAGGAGAATCGATTTCGTTCTAAGCTGCTGAACCTTACGATCTCGGGCCTCTCTTCGTAGCTTAAGTCTGGCTTCAAAGCCACGTCTTCTTGAAGAATTACGTGCTTTGGTTCAAAACATACTTTCACAATTGCGACACATGAAATACGTTATGCGAGTTCCTAAAATTGGAAGGAAAAGCTAATCTATACGAGATAGCTCAAATTCTTTCTAGGATTTCGAATGGTCCTATGTATCGAGGCTTCAGCTTTCCTTTAACACCAAAGCAGTGTACTCCTCTCGAGGGCGATACTTTCAAAAAGACTTTACTTCCTACATCGAACTCTAACTCGGATCTTCGGTTGTCAGCATACGGTTTCTGCCAACTTTGAGCTTCCTTAATTTTCTCGCGAATCAGACGAACATATTCTTTTCATAGAGCTTCATAAGGAGCCATTCCAATCGTGTTTTGATAGCTATTATTGTAGGCAAATTCGACAAGAGGTAAGATTTTCTCCCACTCGTCTCCTTTGTCTAGCAATACGACTCTTAGCATATCCTCAAGAATTTGAATCGTTCTTTTTGACTGGCCATCTGTCTGAGGATGATAAGCGGTACTAAACTGCAATCGTGTTCCCAATTCTTTTTGGAAACTTTCTTAAAAATAAGCTGTAAACTTCGAATCTCGATCGGAAGTGATCGTACTTGGAACTACATGCAACCTTACAATTTCCTTGACATAAATCTGTGCCAGCTTGTCTGATCCATAGGTGTGTGGAATAGGTATGAAATGAGCGGACTTCGTCAATCTATCCATAATCACCCACACAACTGTATTTCCTTTCCTTGTCCTTGGCAAACCCGTCACAAAATCCATAGTGATATCGTCCCACTTCCATTTCGGAACTAACAGTGGTTGTAAGGATCCATACGGTCTCTGGTGCAAAGACTTCACTTGTTGGCAAGCTAAACATATTTCAACATACATGGCCACGTCCTTTTTCAGTCCTTCCCACCAGAACTATTGCTTTAAGTCTTGGTACATCTTTGTACTGCCAGGGTGAGCGGTACACGGGGTCTCGTGAGCTTTACTCATTATCTCGTTTCTTAACTTCTCGTCATTTGGCACACAAATCCTTCCTCGGAACAACAAAGCGTTGTCCATCGACTCTGAAAAATCCTTGACTTCTCCTTTTCTAACCTTCAATCTCAATTTCTCTAAATTCTCATCTTTCCTTTGACCTTTTATGATACTAGATCTCAAATCTGGCATTACTACCAATGTAGCAATCAGTTGCTCTACTGTTACCGGAGGTAGAACTACTTCAATTCTCATTCTTCCAAATTCCTTGATCAACTTTTCTTCCTCAGATAGCAGAAATCCTAACTTGGTATTCTCTGAATTCTCCAATTTTCTTTTTCTGCTTAATGCGTCAGCTACAACATTAGCTTTTCCAGGATGATAAGAAATCTTACAATCGTAGTCTTTTACCAACTCAAGCCACCTCCTTTGTCTTATATTTAGCTCCTTTTGTTCAAAGAAATACTTCAGACTTTTGTGGTCTGAAAAGATTTCACATTTAGCTCAGTAGAAATAGTGCCTCCAAATTTTCAAGGCATGCACTACGGCTGCTAATTCCAAATCATGCGTCGGATACTTCCCTTTATGGGGTTTGAGTTGTCTCGAAGCATACGCTATCACTCTTCCGTCTTGCATTATCACACACCCTAATCCTTGGGCTGATGCGTCTGTATAAACTGTATAGTCTTTTTCCTACTTCAGGAAGAGCTAATACCGGAGCTATAGTCAATCTCATCTTAAGCTCTTGGAAAGTTTTCTCACATTCTTTTTTCTACTTAAACTTTGATTCTTTCTTCAACAAACTCGTCATCGGGTTCGTAATCTTGGACAATCCTTCTATAAATCTCCGATAGTAACCTGCTAAACCGAAGAAACTACGGATTTCATGAACTGACGTCGGCGATTTCCACTCTTGAATAGCTTTCATCTTTTCCATATCAACTTTAAGTCCTTCGGACGAAACAACGTGTCCTAGGAAATTTACTTCTCTCAACCAGAATTCACACTTACTAAACTTAGCGTATAGTTTAACTTCTCTAACACGATTCACAGATGCTTCTTGTGTTCTGCTTCATCTTTTGAATATACCAAGATATTATCTATGAAAACAATCACAAATTTGTCCAAAAATTCGTGAAAAACTCTATTCATTAAATCCATGAAGACGGCTGGGGCATTAGTCAATCCAAAAGGCATTACTATGAATTCGTAATGTCCATATCTCATCCTGAAAGCAGTCTTTGGAACATCTTCTTGTTTGATCTTCAATTGATGATACCCAGATCTTTAGTCAATCTTGGAGAAAACACATGCTCCTCTTAACTGATCGAACAAATCATCTATCCTTGGCAAACGATACTTGTTCTTGAGTGTAATCTTGTTAAGTTCTCAGTAATCTATGCACATTCTTAGACTACCGTCCTTCTTCTTCACAATCAGAATCGGGGCTCCCCAAGGGAAAACACTTGGCCGCATCGAATTGTCGTGAAATTCTCGGTTAACCAATCAATTCCTAAGATTATGTCTACGTCCCATATTAGGATTAGATTCAAGGATTTCACAGACAATTTGCGGTTTCCGAAATTGAATTCTAAGTTCGAGCAAACACGCGAGACTAACGCTAATTTGCCTAAAGGGGTTGCTACTCTAAGCACCTAGTTTGATTCTTCTATATTCAAACCAAGATTTTCTACACAAGCGCTAGATATAAACGAATGCAAAGCACCGGTATCAAATAAAATGACAACAGGTATGTCGTTAAGCTTTTCCATACCTACGAGATTTCTTTGGTCCTTAGCTCCAGGTTTCTGCTCAATTGCGAATGCCCTTTGGTAGTGCGGCGGCTCCTGCTGAGAAGGTTGTTGCTTTTGTGGCTGCAGTCTGCGCTGATTCTGAAGATACTTTTGCTGCGGAATTGCTTCAAATGCTCTCATCTGTCAAGGCTGGAACTGATTTGGCCTTCCACTGCTCATTCCTTGCTGTTTACTTGGGCACCTGTTCGAGAAATAACCACGCTGTCCACAAGTATAACAGACAGCACTTCCAGCTTTGCAGATGCCTTGATGCATCCTGCCACACTTCGAACACGGAGGGAGTCCTTGTTGTCCTGTAGGTATGTTGCTTCGATTACCTTGTGGAGCTCTCGCCTTCTGAGATTGCTGAGGTTGTTGATGTCCTCGTCCTTGCCATGGCTTTTTGTTTGGGTGGCCTCCACCACTTCATTTACCTTTCCTTTTTGCATGTTGACCAAACCGAGACTGTTGCATGGTTACAATTGTCATTGTTTGACTTTGAAATTGAGAATTCGTTGAAGAATGCGGTCCTTTTTCTGCCTCCATTGCCAACTCCATATCTAGGGCTCGGTTAAGGGCTTCTGCATAAGTCGGACCACTCTGACTAGCGAGGACTACTCGAATATCTTGCCTTAAACCTGCTCGGAAAAGTTAGCACATTTTCTCATCGGTATCCAGTTTATCAGGTGCAAAATGAGCTAATTTGCAAAATTCACGGTCGTACTCGGCCACTGTCTTCTTTCCTTGCCTCAGATTTGCAAATTTGTTCACCTTTTGCTTACGATAACTCCTAGGCACATACTTCTCATAGAAAGCTTCCTTAAATTGTTCCCACGTCAAATTTTCCCGCTCTTCCGGTGTATATGTCCTCTATCGTGCTTCCCACCAATGGTCGGCGGTTCTCTTCAGTTGATACGTCATACATTCGAGACATTCGCAATCATTGCATCAGAGAAATCTTTCGCTCAAGAGAACGAATCCAGTCGTGACTGCGTTTGCCATCGAAAGTTGGAGGATTTTGGTGAAGAAAAAATTTTTCTACTCGCCGTTCATTTTGTGGGGGGCGAAGTAGGGTCTCGTTGTTCCTCCTCCTCATTTCTTTCAACTCTTATATTTCTTCGTCTTGGCGGCATTCTAAAGAAATGCAAAAGAAAAAAAAAATTAAACAACTCAGAGAAATTTCTGCAGAATGGATTATCTCACTCGGAATATTTCTCGACTTTGAAAATGTTTCCTATTTTAGAGGAATATGATTCTCTATCGGTACTTATCAACAGAACCTAGAATATTTTAATTTAACAGACTGCAAATAATTTAATCATCTCAACTTACATATCTCAATCAATCCATTTCTCAACTCAAGAATAATAAATCATTATTGGCATACACATCAATACTCACATATTCTCAAGAAATTTTTTTCTCAACATTTAAAACAATCATAAACTCGGGTACTATCATGGTTGTTATTGATATCACATTTTCTTTACTCAAATTTTATTCTTAATAGAATGTTGTCAAGAGAATAACTCATTTAATTAACTCAACTCTTATCTCTATACTCGTTATCATTTCACAAATAATTTGGAAACCTCGGATTCTCAGAATAATATAAATACTTGGGAGACTCAAAGTTGATTTTAACGGCCTAATGGCTTTTCTTTCACCCGAACGATGGCCTCTTTGGAGGACTTATAACGAAATAAGGGATAAACATTTACAAGTGAAAAATTTCCCTACACGTCTACAAGACGTTCTATACCTCGAATTGGACTAAACACGAGTTACCACTTCGCATCCGATTCTACTAACTAACCATGCATCAAGTCATATATATACATCACTGCAGAATACTAAAAAAGTTTAACTCTTGGACAGAAAAGTAAATATTGCTTGGGACTTCCACAACATCTTTGAACTGAACCTAAGCGCATGAACCGTTGTCGCTAGGGTCGTCACCTCCTTCCTGCTCCTCGGGGTCCTCTTTGGGATCCTCTTTCTCAGGATCCTCTTCTTCCTCTTCGTTACCCTGCCCCTCTGCTGGAACCAAACTCTCAAGAAAGTCACTGTATGTATGCCTGGAAACTTCCCATGGGTTCATCATGTCGCCCGTCCACTCGTCCTCATAACACGCATTGACATGCTCCAGCTGTGACTCATCCCACGGGGAACCCTCCTGAATACTCTCCTCACGATGAAGGTATGAGGTCACGTCAACTGTGACGTAGAGTTCCAACTCAAGCTCCTGGCTGGGCCTTAAGACCGGGGTCTCAAAGGCTGGAAACGAGAAAGCAAGATAGTCGCGCGAGATCAGATGAAGGCGACCAGTGCCTACAGTAGCTTTCATGGCGGGATCCTCAAATGGCTCGTTGTCGTCGTCGAAGCGAGTCTGCCTGGAAGGCTCGACTATAGGCTGAACTAGAGAGGGTGTGCGGTCGCGGCGTATGAACTCTTCAAGCTGGTTGTGCGAAGGCGACAAGACTCTGATAGGATTGTAAGAACCGTTTGGCTATGTGGCGATCAAGCTGGAAGAAGCAAAGGGGTTGTACGTACAAACAGATAGAGAGCACATTTTTCGAGTAAGGGTAGGGCTGATAGACGGCTCTGGGCTCTATTGCTTCCAACTCGAAACGAGGCGGTGAAGGATCATGAAGCGGAGCTAGTCCGTCCTGAGGCATAGGTGGAGAATCGAGGGAAAAACCATTCGGCTTGGTAGGGAGGTCGACGTCGAAAGGTTCTGGAGGCGGGGCGCCGTACTAGATGAACTGCCCGGAGATAGTGGCAATAAACGCGTTGCAGTCGCCATAGAGGTATTTGCCTAGATAATGTTGTTCAAGAAACCTTGGCACAAGCGACACTGCCCAATCACACCACTCCTGAGGTAGGGCATGAATCAAATGAATCATACCATCCAATGCACCCATGTCTGATACTTGACTTTCTCCCATATCTTGTAGTAACGAGATAAAAATTCAGCGATAGTCTTATGATACATGTTCCGGACGTGCAGGTAATCCTGCATCTACTCTCGATCATCCATCCTATGAGTTTTAAACGAGTTAAGCACACTAAACTAGTTAAACAGTCATGTTGAAATTCCAACCACCACATACTCGTTCTTGCTTCCCACAGATGTTTTATTGCTCAGGGTACTCGGCAATTCCATTTCACGAAAACGTTTGCACAAACGTTCCATCCTTTCCGATTTCCACATAAAACACCGAATTAGGGAAGGTATTCTAAAGCAATCTAGTTATTCAAGCTACTTACCAAGCTTTTATCTCTAGACGAGCACAAATAATAAACTGAGTAACTCAATTAACATTTAAACTTGAAAGCTTTTGAAAATAAAGTGTACATGGTTGCCAGATGAGATGGGGGAATGCTTGGTGTGTTACTGACTCAAATAAGTCTAGGAAATAAATCTAGACTCGACTATCAAAGAAAGTTAAGCTTCAGAGCAGATAAAAACTAAAACCTTTGTGAAAATGGGAAAGGTCAAGTTCCCAAATTAGTGCAGTTTGAAAAAAGCAATATGTATGCAATATGATGGGTTAGTTGGTTAGGCACACTGAATTTAAAATACTTAATACAAAATGCAGAATATAATGTACACAATATTTTAACGTGGCTCAGAGATTGACCTCCTACATCCACAACTACTTTTTTGGGTATGTAATCCACTAGATAAGCTTAAGCGTTCTTACCAAACGCCCCACTTAGATTATTGGTTCCTAGCAAACCTAACCAATTTGATTACGGGTTCGAACAAGACCTTACAACACTTTTCCGAGCAAGT
The DNA here is from genome assembly GCA_029490685.1 of Schizonepeta tenuifolia. Classification (NCBI taxonomy): domain Eukaryota; kingdom Viridiplantae; phylum Streptophyta; class Magnoliopsida; order Lamiales; family Lamiaceae; genus Schizonepeta; species Schizonepeta tenuifolia. Next base: position 21,712,511 of record CM055956.1, on the reverse strand, counting down.
GTACAGCCTGGTCTTAGATTCCGGGTTCTAAGGGACCTGTTCTTGGATTTTGGGTTCCAATGGACCTGATGACTTTGATTACGGGTTCAAAGTCAGACCTAAGGGTTAGATTTAGGGGGGATTTCCAACAAGAAATCCTTCTACACTGAAGGAAGTGGAGGCTTTCACCAAAGGCGTCGGACTCAATCATTTGATAGAGAGTTCGAAGAGATACAATACAAGCAAGAACCTATTCTCTAGACTAAATCTAGAAAGGGGGATTTCTGAGAGGCTACATTGAAGAACAGGAGAAGGAGTGAACAATCTATTTCGACTAGACTTCGGTTGAGGTCTTTTTGCTTGGAGAGAGAGAGAGAGAGAGGTGATAAACTGCTGCTTCACTCTTGATTTTATCTCTTTCGGCGTGCTTTTTCTCTACTTCTGTTCTCTTATTGAGCCTTGGTGTGGATGTAATACCCCGATATTTTTTAAGTCTTTAAGTTCGTCCTGAATGAGTTTATATGCCTTGATAATGTTGCCACACCCCATTTCCGGAGGTGCGGGAACGATAAGAAACCATCGAATAGACTTAACTCACATATGTGTTCATGCTCGGGAAACAAGGGAATATTGACTGAAAGCGATAACAAATATAAACATGCTTTCAAGTCACAATTCAACAACAAACGACATAGATAATTTACAAGAGTTTATCCGAAAGAGAATAAGTTTGTCAAGTTCACATCATTCAGTCATTAAGGAAAAATAATAAATTGTTTCGAGCACATTGCTCTTAGTACCAATAGATCATCAGAGTAGTACAAAAATGTGATATCCTAAAGTCCTCGTGCTAGTGAGTTCAAACTAGAGAATATAATATGCGTATTAAGATTTAGCGATTCACTTCTCGGAGAAAAAAAAAGAAAAAAAGATCTTTTTAATTCCAATAAAATTAATCACTTTGTTCGATAAAAGGAATTTTACAAATAATTGATTTAATTTATTTGGACATGTGATTATATGTGATTTTATTTACTTCAAATCTTAAGTGATATTTAATTGTATAACTACATGTATTTTTTTTAATAATTTAGTTCTATTGAGTAATGTAGCTTAATCATTCTTTTTGTGTGTGCATTAGAATTTATTAGTGCAAAAAGTAGTGGAATAAAAAGAAGGAAAGAAAACAAAAAATAAAAAAATAAATATAATATATATGTATTGAACACGTGTGTGTGTGTGTATAGTGTGTAGAGTGTTAAATTAAAGAAATTGTGGAATGGTTATTAGGTGGCAATATTCTACACAGACAACTAAAAGAATTAAACTTGAGAATTCTCCACCTCCTACTTTTTCCAGCACCACAGTCACCATCTAGGATTAATGACAACCGACTATTCTTTTCTTATGATAACAGAGAGAGTGTAATTAGAGAGATTCTACAGAGGGAGGAAGAGAAGTCGAGTAGGGAGAAGAGGCGAGAGTATCTTTTAAGGTATAGTGAACTCCTTCATTCTTTGTTTTCAATTTTCAGGATGTTGATTAGTAAAGATAGGGATATCTTTAATTTGGAATTAGGAAGAATAAACATGACTGATTCTTATGTAATGATGTGAATTGGAGTTGTTTAAAATTTGAATTGGTGATGTGATGAGTAGTTTAGGTGAAGAAAAGGAGTAGAAAACTGATTATATAAGCTTATGTATGCCAACCATTTGATTAAATGCGTAAAAGCAAAATTAACTAATTGCTGAAATTTTATACAGAAATTTATGCATATATATGTGTGTATATTAGTATAAATTAGTTATATATAGATAAGTGTTTGTCATGAGATGTTATAAGTTTTAAGCATGGGAAATATAAGAGTAACAAAGGAAGTTTTGAGAAAAGAAAGTGATTTTCGAATGAAATCTCGCAGCAATCTGCCCAATTTGGCAACTGCTACTTGAAATGCAATAACTTTTTACTCGTTTAATATTTTTAAGAGCTGTAAATTGGACTGGAAAGTAGACTCTTGTAGTTTTCTAAGGATATACAGCACGACCCCTAGTTCATTTTGTATAGAAACTGGTGATTGTGTGAAGTTAAGGTTGTGCAGGGAAATTTTATAGAAATACATGTTTTTCTTTGATTAAGAGCATGAATTTTCTGTGGGCTAACTTGTAATGCCCCGTAAATTCCTTACATTCTAAAAATATTTAAAGTTAATTAAATAAATTGCTTTGCACGCCTAAGTTTACAATTTATGAATTCTAAGACTAACGGTCGAATCCGTTATTAGAAATAAATTACAAAAGTCTGATAGACGGCTACTGTATTTAAGGTTATCACGTACGAAAAGTTTTTAGTTCGTAAATTAAGAACGGAAAACCGTCTAATTTTTTTTACGTTTACAAAATTGTGATACGAACACGCCGAAAAAGTTTGTTATTATATTTTTCCGGACGAAACTCGGACTATATCGTCCCGAGTTTTTGTCAAAATAAATTTTGTAAATTTATTTTCTAATTAAGTTCATACGTTAGAATTTTTAAGTCAAATCGAATCGCGACGATTTTTGTATCGAACAACGTTTTTCGTCGTTCGTTTTCCCGTAACGTCGGATCGCGCCGGAAAAACCCGTAACCCTCTAAACCTTTCCCATGCAGCCGCCACCTCACCTCATGAGTGGCAATCTTGCATGTTGACCTTGTTAGTTAGTTGACACCTAATTTTACTTTACACATTTTCAACCATTAATCATCATAGCAAAAAACTAAGACAAAACCAATTCTTTCTTTCCACCTCTCTCTATCATTCTCGGCAGCCCTCTCTCCCATCTCTCAAACTTCATCTTCTCCATCATCCATCTACCATTGAAGACCCTTCAAGAGCTTGAAGAAATTACACAAGTCATCAATCCATCCATTCAACCTCTTAAGTCCTTTGTTAATTCTCTAGGTAATGAACTCCTCTTTAATTCTATCCATTTGGTTTTCTTTTCTTCTCTTTTCCTTCTTGTTCGAAATTTTAAGGTTATGGGATAGATGAATTGATCTTAGAATAATGAAATTAGATGTGTTAGATATGATAATTATGGTTTAAAATTGATCAACACCAAGAATCCTAAAACCTATGTAAATGCAGAATTTTTTTTGGAAAATGGTAGGATTTTTATTTTTCTTCTTTTGATGGTTGATTCATGCTTAATAGATGTTTAATTAGTGTTTGAAATGAAAAGGAAACAAAAGCCCTATGTATGTTGGTGAAATTATAATTAAAATTGAGTTGAATTTAGGGTTTTTATGTATGTTAATTGATAATGGAATTGCAAGTGATTAATAGTTGTTATAATAGGTTGATTAATGAATAAATGTTGTTAATTGGAGAAGAAAATCATCCCCTTAACATATGTTTAAAACCAGAAAATTATAGAGTAATTGGGGATTTATACATGTTTGATATAAGTGATCAATTGTTAGTGAAATATAGTTGCAAATCATGTTAGTTGATTAATAGAATTTAAATGGGAATTTTCTAAAAAATGTTTAGTGAAACATAAGAGGTAAAGATCACCATATAAACTGAGTTATAATGATGTTAAGATGTGTATGCATGCATGAAAACGGTTCACGTTAGACGTAGTATAACGTCGTAAAATTTGAATAGAATCCGACAACGTTGAAAAATCGTATAAGAGACGAACATTTAGTTGTAACTAATAATCGAGAAGTCGGATGAAAATTATAAGTTGATATTATTGTTTATAATGAAATTTAGAACATCTTTCTAGTTGATGTTATAAGCATTCGAGTTGAAATAATATGGATTATAGTTATAGTCGAGAACTAGAATACGTTTGGAATTTCTTTGTTGGTTTAGTACGTGGTAGTTGAAATAAGACGTTAGAACGTCGTGCTTTTGAGCGAGTTGAGAAAGAGTTTGTCACGTACGGAAGTACGTGATGACTGCCTTGAAAGTCCAGTTTCTAAAAAAAATGAATACGAGAACTTAAAACGAACCTAAAACGTTATACGTCGAACTTATCAATCAATTAGGGTTTCCACGGCAGTTTTGCGACCCTCGCCGGAAACTGTAATATTTTCCAACTCGTTTATCGGATTTGTGATCCGTAAATTGAAGTGCAAACTAGACTTCCTAAGCTTTCTAATGGTATAGGGCTCACCCCCTTTTTCCAAGTCCTCTGTTCTGGACAGCCTCCAGAGTTACTGGACTGTGCAGTGAAATTTCAGTTTCTTGTTTCCTAAGTTGTTTAATTCACAACTTAGTTTCTTTCAAACGTTTAAGCCGTTTTTTAGCTAAAGAACATCTTCCTACTGACCTTAGAGTCAAGTATAGAACCTTGAGTGATGAAAACCAGTCGAAATCTTATATCTTATCCTTTCATTAAAGAAGTAATAAACGAGAAATTTCATAAGTCGTTCAAGGAACTAAAATATAAATCGCCTAAGTTGATTCTTTCCAACTTAGTTTCTTATAATCCTTAAAGTGGTATTAAGACATCGAATACCTTCTCTTCTGACCCGAGAGTCGAATATGAGATCTTCCGAGTTCTAAACAAGATTAGTACGAGTCTCGTTTCCCGTTTAAGTAAGACGAATCTAGTAAGCGTGCAAATGCCAAAGGAATAAAATAACTAAATCTTTCTTCGATTCTCTTTCTTCGATTATTCTTTTGCGAACCGTTTTTAAGTATGTTTATTTTACGATGAAGGAGGAAGCCAACTGTAGAGAAAGGACGGAAGATCCCAAGTTGGAAGCTTTTGCTTATAAGTTCTGTATTTTACAAGGTGGGCTTTTATTATATGAAAATAAAACGTGGGTTTTTCCACAAACCGAAAGTGAAGTTTACAGCTTTGTTAATTGTGTTTTATCAACGTGATAATCTTGGCATAAAATGTTTAACTGTTTTATGTGAGTTCTCTTGTACCTTTCTGAGTTAACCTTCGGTTTTTCCAGACTTTTAGAGTTAATCTAACTAGGTTAACTAACGATCGGCTCTGAGTTAGCTGCTAAGTGCTTTCCAGAGTTAGTGCACTTTGTAACTTGTGGTGTATGTGGTATCCTGTTGAGGGGTAGCCAGCCACGGTGAATTAGTTTTGGTCAAGATTGAACATAACATACTCTAAAAATGCTTGCGCAAGCTGCTTTATACAAATCAGTCAGAAAATGTTTAGTAGGCACGGGCCTTTTCAACAAAACCCCGATGCGCTACGGTTATAAAATGCCAGATTATTTATACTTATGATTATGATTTCGGCATCGTGCCCATTAAGTACGTTTGTACTTAGCCCTGCATTGTTTTCTAAATGTGCATGTTGAAACGACGGTGAGCGGCGACGGTAGATGTTGAGTTAAAAGATAGGATGTTTAGTTAGAACCCTTCCGCTGCCAAACTTTGAATTTCTTTGATGTACTTTTGAACAATATTCAGTAGTCTAAGTATGTAAATTTTGAACTTAGTTTCTTTTTATACTTTTGTCGAGTAATCTTTAGGGATTAACTCTTTCTTATTGATATTCAAGTCTTATTCATAGTTTGTCGATGTTTTTCATGTATGTTTAGTCAATTAGCCCCCTTCTTCCCCGCTTCTTTAATCCAACCCCAGTCGCACCCCAGCTTCTGCCGTCCCTTAGGATTTGGGGCTGTGACAGAGTGGTATCAGAGCGGTCGTTCCTGCTCTGTACCAGAGTCTTCCTTTCCTAAGTAGCACCACAAAGTGGTAGTAACAGAGCAATCGTTTCTGCTCTGCATATGAGTCTTCATTCAAGTAGTAGCATATAGTATTCGTTCTTACTCTATAAGGAGTCTTCTTCGCGTTGCAAGATAGAGTGTTCGTACTGATTCTATATCGAGTTTTCTTTCGAGTCGTGAAATGGAGTAGTTATTCATGTTCTATAGTGAGTCTCTTTTCGAGTCATAAGATAAAGCACCTGTATATACTTTAGATCAGAGTGTTCTTTCAAGTAAAGATAGGAGTTAAGTTATGGCATTAAGATTCAGAATATAGATGACAACTCAACCTCCCGCTACGTCGACTCAACGTGGAAAAAAAATATATAAGGAAGGAATGTCAGTAGTTTAATTTCTTTTCAATAAGGAATTTCGAATAATTATTTCCCAAGTATAAGAATTTATACTTGCTTGTTTATGTGATTATGTGATAGCACTAGTGCTATGTTATGTGAAATTATCTGTGAAATAATTTCTTTTTGTTTGAAAATATTTTTGATGCATAAGAATTTAGAAGGATTTTAAGGATTTTTCCCGGATTATGGAGAACGTAGACTTGAAAACCTAAGGTTTTTCCGGCTCTTTAAGAACTTAGACGTTTTAAGAAAGATTAATTTCAAATGATTTTGAAAGGAGATTCACAACACGGGAAGGACTTCTTTTGACAAATGTCACATGCGTAAAGTGACATGAATAAAGACTCGACAAGAGTCGATCTTTGTTATAACTTCGATATGAATTTCCTTCAAGGAAATGAAATGAATGAATAAAAAGGTAAATCGTGTTAGTAATCGAAAGGAAAAAGTAGATGTTAGAGAAGCAACGGCTTCAAAGTAAGAAAGATGCAAATGAGACAAAAGTTCCATGTGATTGAGGGACTGTTATGTGGACCTGATCAACCCACATAATAAGGAACTCAGTAATATGGGTCTTATGACCCGTGAGCAAACCCTATTTTAGTATGGTATAAGTTTTTTAAAAGAAATTAATAATGCTTACGTATAAGTAACATGAAACGTCGTCGTTCCAATTCATTCCGTTTCTTTTAACGGAGTTCGCTTTGTTAAGTTTTGGGAAGCAGTATGTTTTATTATTAAGAAACAAGCACGAAGCTTGATTAGAATTCTTTCTACGAATGTTCAAATTAGACAACGTTTAGAAACTATGTTCTAAAGCCTTTCCCCAGATAAAAGTCTATTCTTCTTATGGAATTTAATCTTATACTTCATTCTCGAACGAAGAATACAACTAGTACGAGTATTAACTTTCTTTGGGAATAAATGTTACTCTTGAATAAGTAACATGAACAAAGTGAACACGCATTGTCTTAATAAGTGAAATTGTTAAGAAATTATCTTCAAGAATGGAAATAATAAAGATTTATAATTAAATAAAAGTTATAAGAAAATAAATGGTTAATAAGATAGGGAATGAGAATAAAATTCGAAAATTTATTTATATGTATTGTGCGTACGAATGCAATTTTCTTTGAAAATTGCTAAAATGTCTAAGATAAGATGGTTTGACTAAGTACGGTGTTATTACAATTGAATAAGGAATATTCATTTTGTAATTTAAGATTTTTCGTAAGACAAGATATTATCCTACATGTTACTGATCCGTGTTTCTAAAAAAAAAAAAAAAAAAAGGGATGTCATTCAGTAGTGATTTGACTCAGGGGAGTCAATCTCCACCGCAGCGGACTTGGGAAGGTCAGCTAGTAGATAGGTTTTGGGATTATGGGGCAAACCCGGGACACGACGTAGGGCAGAGGATCAGTTATTTCTCGACGGTTTACTACTTCGCCCGACGTTGAGTTACAGAGGCTCAGGCTATCATGGGTTTGGTTAGATGTCTACCAAAGGAATGGCGTGGTTGGGCAAATGACACGGCATGGTACCATCTTGGAGTTTTTGGTGACGACGTAGAGCCGACAGGGAACTATTATGGATTTGCTTTAGAGGTACACAGTCGCTTCTACCTGAGCAGACACATGACAGCATATCCAGTTCAGGAGCATCCCCCCCTACACTCACTACCCAGCAGATTCAGAGTAAGATCACGAGGGGATAGATCCAGAGTTTGTCGCATAGTTGGAGATTCCTTCGGTGATGATACCTAGCATGGGCACAGAGGAGTTAGTTGCAGGGACAGTTGACGGTTTAGGGTTACCTGCTCCTATCCTACAAAGGCCTTCCGTAAGAGCTCAGGGACCATCCGAGTCAGGACTGGAGTACTTAGACACAGACGCAGAGCTTGCCGCCCTGTTACAGTTTCCATCTTTGTACAGACCCCTTGACGAGATTTGTGCGGAGTTGGCTAGAGTTAGGACAGAGTTTGAGGCAGGAGTATCCAGGGTCCGTTCCAGGGAGGAGTACGAGCCCAGTGCACTTTCCGACCCCCCCTGCTACCTCCGAAGAAGCGGGCGTCAGTGACCTGCTGGGACTACTTAGTTTCGGATAGCGAGACGACAGCTTTGGATGTGCCTGCACCACCATCACTTACCCTTGCAGACGGCAATACATTGAGGGTCGACGAGGCACTCCAGTTTACCTTCGGTTCAGAGTCAGATGATTAGGACCCGAATGAGGATCCTGAGGAGGATCAGGCCGCAGAGGGTGGTGCAGATTAGACCGCAGTTAGACGAATGGAGCATCAGGGACGCGCAGTAGTATAGTAGCCCTCTGTTATGTACATAGTCTGATCAGTAACTAGATAGTTTTTGTAGTACTCTAACGGATACGAAATTTTAAGGATCGTTTCCGTTCTAGTACTTTTGGTAGTACAGCAATGCAATATGTTAGTGCATCCTGTACAGGTAGAAAATCAGCCTAGCTTAGACTCGTTGTAGTCTAGTTTTGTATAAGTCCTTGTTAAAGGCAAAACTAATATTCTTTTTGATGTATATATATATACATGACCCCCCAAAAAAAAAGAAGGGTTTTTAATCACAAGAAAGTCCTTTATGAATCTTATAACTAAACCAGATTATCAAATGAACTCGTGTAACAAGTGCTTTTAATTTAACCTTGGAGGTTAAAAGTTGAAAGAATTAGAATCAAAGCTAATTCGATATTTCCGTATACATGAAGTTGTTAAGTTGAAAAAAAAAATTAATGTATAAGAGAAAGAAAATTTAAAAGCAAATACTAACAAGGAAAATTCCTGTATTCTATAGTTTAGAAATGTCGCAGAAAGTCGTTAACAACCCAAGAGGATCCGATAGTCATAGAAAGTCTGACCAAGGTCAAGAGCAACGCATAAGGGAAGGAAGGCAGAAATATCCAGGAACTTTTTCACATTCCCAACCTTCTCAACATCATAGTATGACGAACTTATTCTTCGAAAGACAACCACCATCTTTCAATGGGTCTGGTAACCCAATGGAGGCCGAACGATGGATACACGCTATAGACAAAATCTTTGAGATAATTAGACCTAGCGATGAGGAGCGCCTAGCATATGCCGAATATCAGCTAACCGGACCAGCTAAATATTGGTGGGAGAATAGGCAAAGAGTTATGACTGAAGAGCAAGCGGCTCCAGCTACTTGGAATGATTTTAAGAAGGCATATCATGATAGGTATGTACCCAAAAGAGCCGAGCTTGAGGAGGAAATAGCCAGGAAGCTTCAGGGAGAACTTAAATACGAACTGGGAATAACAGTGGCCAGAAAGGAAGGATTGAGTTATGAAGAACTACTAGGTCGAGTTTGTGAGATAGAGGCATTAGTGCCTAATAAAGGAAAAATGGTAAAGTCCACACCAGTACCAAACGAAACAGCAACCCAAGACCCTCCCAACAATAAGGTTAATCATAAGGGAAAAAGAAAATGGGAAGGGAATAACGGTGAGTGCTACCAGAGACGCAATAACCAGGGGAAAAAGAATAGGATTCGGCAGAATTATCAGCAGCCAGGAAAAGGAAGTAAGGATGGAAAGAAAGTAAGGGTTCACATTCCAATTTGCTCCAAATGCAATAAGACGCACCCTGGAATATGTCAGGCAGGCACTAACAACTGTTTCAACTGTGGATATGAAGGACATATGAAGAAAAATTGCCCAAACCCACCGATGGCAAATAATGTATACCAACCCAAACACCTCCAAATTCTGAGAAATACCAAAGAAGGGATCTTTTCTCCAGCTTGCCCTAGGTGTGGCAAGATACATCCCGGTATATGTTTAGCAAAGTCTGATGTGTGTTTCAATTGTATGAGCGAGGGACACGTTAAGAGGTATTGCCCAGAACGGGAGCAGGCAACAAAACAGAAACAGGAAGTTTCTGTATGTTCAGAATGTGGTAAGAGACATGAGGGTGTGTGCCTAGCAAACATGAATAGATGTTTCTTATGTGGGATGCTGGAGCATATAAGTGAGGATTGCCCAACACGGTTTCAAATGATAGTACCATATCGGTACGACCAGCCTCAATCATTGATTACAGCTCAAATCCAGTCTCAGGCACAACCGTTACAACCACAACAAAATATAGGAGCTTACATGATAGGGCAAGGAAAGCAGCGTGAAGGAAAGGGGAAGCTGACAGGTATTGGACGAACCTTATAATTAATTTGTCATGGCTAAACCCATTTTAGGGCGTTATAATTATTTCCTTAGTACTTATTGATACTTTAGGGATAGAACTAGGACGGGCTAGCTACGAACTAGGGAGAACTACACTTTAGGAAGAACCATAACCTCAGAGAAATTATTTCCTTAGTTTCGTCAAACATGGAATTTAGATCTAGGGTCTTTTAAAAGTGATAACAAACAATCGAACAGTGATATGATGTTCAACATATTGTTTTTATATATATAATTTTAAGAGTAAACTAGTTGTTTGGGAACTACATCATGATTCTCTACAACGATAGAAAAATCTCTTCTCAACCCCGATTAGAGAACCAACAGAACTCTATGGAATTTCGATGGACATAAGGATACTGATAATATTCGCCCTACAAGTCAAGAAGTCAATGAAAATGAAATATACGATCGTTTATCTCGTGAACCTAGTTGGAGATCCCAGAGCCAACAAGACTTTTGAACGTGGGAATTAGGAACGAATATGAAAATATCTTTCCAGAAGTATTGATGGGACTACCATCAGATTATCATGTAGGTTCTGCGATCAACTTAGAACTGTTAGCAACGCCCAAATCAAAAACCTATTTAAAATGATACCAGAAGAATTATAAGAATTCTAGAACCATCTGCTAATGTTGTTAGGTAATGATTTCATTAGGCAGACGTTTCCCCATGGAAAACACCGTGATGTTTAATGCAAGGATAAATGAGTCTTCAAGAACGTTAATTGGATATCAAGTTAAATAAGATAAGAAAGCAATAGTTTATGCTTCACGGCACTTTAACCTCAGGAATTTAAGTAACCAACCTATGACTTAGGGCTTGCAACCGTAGAACATGTACTGAAATATGATGTAAGAGATTAGATCTTCACAGATCACAATAGATCGGAGTGCATTATCGAGCAAAGGAATTAGCGTAAGATAAAGGAGATGGCTCAAATTAGTAGAATAGTACGCTTGTGAAATGAATTACCACCTAGGTAAAAGCAGCGAAAGGATAGACACACTGAGTCGTAAGACCCCACCTAAGTTTAGGTATCTCTTCTTAGGAAAAGAAACGTTTATATAAGGATTTGGGATAATAGGTGTAGTAATGCACGATACCCCAACATCAATTATAGAAGCAAATAACGATACAAGTAGCTATATCAAATTACGAGAAGGATTCTAAGTACCTAGAAGAAGGACGAGTAAATGAATTAGTTTCGACTAAGGATAAGATTGGACAAACCAGGCAATAACTCTTAAACAAAGAGTTTTGATAGGAATTAGGAGTGGACTTAGTATCTCCAATGACAACAATTAAGGATTTAAGAAAGGTTTTCCAGTGGAATAGAGCGAAACAAGACTTTGTCTTGTTGATAGAATATCTCTAGCTTATAAGTAAGTGGAAGTTCTCACTGACGACCATGCGAGCTGTTACAACCGTTAAGTGTTCCCAAAATGGAAATAAAAGGATATAGTATTAAATTATTTAAGACTCGCTCAAAGTTAACAGTAGGAATACTGCCTTGGGATAGTTTTCTATAGGCCGTTAATCAGTATACTACCTACCAAATCCTAAAATTTTCCATAGATCAAAGAAGTTATCAGGACTATATATCCATAAGATAGTGCGTCTGTATGAAATACCAACTTCAATCTTAGCACCATTTTCCCGTCTCCAGTTTGATTAAATAATCTGAGAAAACGATTCAGATACTCGCTGTTATGCTAAGATCGATAATATTAGCTTAAAGACTGACATGGAAGAATAACTTCCATCAATCGAATTGTTATAATAATAGTAATAAGTTACGATAGGTAAAACGCCTTACGAGGCTTTAAATTTCTTTCTAATAGCTACCTTATTGTTATAAGGTGGGTAAAGGAACAAACTCATGATCAGAAACGGTCAGTGAAATAATCGAAATCATACGTTAGATCTGAATCGGAATAAAAGAATTTAAATAAGACAAATGTCTTATGTGTATACATTCAATTTGACCCTTAATAATGTAAACAAGGATATATAAAAAAAAAAAAAAAAAAAAAAAAACTCTTCAAGAGAAACGACAATTTTGTGTCAAGTTTAAAACTTCGACAAAGATTTTCATAATTAGCAAATAACTTGGAAAGAATAGTTTCCAATACAAATAGTTATGGCTTTATCGCCAAATTTACAAATGTTTATCTTACGTGTATCTCATTTTGAGAAAGTTTTATAAATCATTTTATGCACAAAGTGTTGTCAGTAAGATGTCGGTCATGAAACCGACCTAAATTATGGAAAAAGAACGAAAATGATCTTGAAGCGAAAAGCATAAGAATTTTAGAAACGAGTCAATGTGTTATTGAGTAGATAAGAAGATAAGTACGACCAGGAAAAGCCACGTGAGAGTTTAACAAAGAATTGAGAAAGGAATACCCCTATCAGTTAAGAGGATAAGCAAATTTCAGGACGAAATTTTTTGTAAGGGGGGTAGGATGTAATGCCCCGTAAATTCCTTACGTTCTAAAAATATTTAAAGTTAATTAAATAAATGGCTTTGCACGCCTAAGTTTACAATTTATGAATTCTATGACTAACGGTCGAATCCGTTATTAGAAATAAATTACAAAAGTCTGCTAGACGGCTACTGTATTTAAGGTTAACGCGTACGAAAAGTTTTTAGTTCGTAAATTAAGAACGGAAAACCGTCTAATTTTTTTTACGGTTACAAAATTGTGATACGAACACGCCGAAAAAAATTGTTATTATGTTTTTCCGGACGAAACTCGGACTATATCGTCCCGAGTTTTTGTCAAAATAAATTTTGTAAATTTATTTTCTAATTAAGTTCATACGTTAGAATTTTTAAGTCAAATCGAATCGCGACGATTTTTGTACCGAACAACATTTTTCGTCGTTCGTTTTCCCGTAACGTCGGATCGCGCTGGAAAAACCCGTAACCCTCTAAACCTTTCTCATGCAGCCGCCACCTCACCTCATGAGTGACAATCTTGCATGTTGACCTTGTTAGTTAGTTGACACCTAATTTTACTTTACACATTTTCAACCATTAATCATCATAGCAAAAAACTAAGACAAAACCAATTCTTTCTCTCCATCTCTCTCTATCACTCTCGGCAGCCCTCTCTCCCATCTCTCAAACTTCATCTTCTCCATCATTCATCCACCATTGAAGACCCTTCAAGAGCTTGAAGAAATTACACAAGTCATCAATCCATCCATTCAACCTCTTAAGTCCTTTGTTAATTCTCTAGGTAATGAACTCCTCTTTAATTCTATCCATTTGGTTTTCTTTTCTTCTCTTTTCCTTCTTGTTCGAAATTTTAAGGTTATGGGATAGATGAATTGATCTTAGAATAATGAAATTAGATGCGTTAGATATGATAATTATGGTTTAAAATTGATCAACACCAAGAATCCTAAAACCTATGTAAATGCAGATTTTTTTTTGGAAAATGGTAGGATTTTTATTTTTCTTCTTTTGATGGTTGATTCATGCTTAATAGATGTTTAATTAGTGTTTGAAATGAAAAGGAAACAAAAGCCCTATGTATGTTGGTGAAATTATAATTAAAATTGAGTTGAATTTAGGGTTTTTATGTATGTTAATTGATAATGGAATTGCAAGTGATTAATAGTTGTTATAATAGGTTGATTAATGAATAAATGTTGTTAATTGGAGAAGAAAATCATCCCCTTAACATATGTTTAAAACCAGAAAATTATAGAGTAATTCGGGGTTTATACATGTTTGATATAAGTGATCAATTGTTAATGAAATATAGTTGCAAATCATGTTAGTTGATTAATAGAATTTAAATGAGAATTTTCTAAAAAATGTTTAGTGAAACATAAGAGGCAAAGATCACCATATAAACTGAGTTATAATGATGTTAAGATGTGTATGCATGCATGAAAACGGTTCACGTTAGACGTAGTATAACGTCGTAAAATTTGAATAGAATCCGACAACGTTGAAAAATCGTATAAGAGACGAACATTTAGTTGTAACTAATATTCGAGAAGTCGGATGAAAATTATAAGTTGATATTATTGTTTATAATGAAATTTAGAACATCTTTCTAGTTGATGTCATAAGCGTTCGAGTTGAAATAATATGGATTATAGTTATAGTCGAGAACTAGAAGACGTTTGGAATTTCTTTGTTGGTTTAGTACGTGGTAGTTGAAATAAGACGTTAGAACGTCGTGCTTTTGAGCGAGTTGAGAAGGAGTTTGTCACGTACGGAAGTACGTGATGACTGCCTTGAAAGTCCAGTTTCTAAAAAAAATGAATACGAGAACTTAAAACGAACCTAAAACGTTATACGTCGAACTTATCAATCAATTAGGGTTTCCACGGCAGTTTTGCGACCCTCGCCGGAAACTGTAATATCTTCCAGCTCATTTATCGGATTTGTGATCCGTAAATTGGAGTGCGAACTAGACTTCCTAAGCTTTCTAATGGTATAAGGCTCACCCCCTGTTTCCAAGTCCTCTGTTCTGGACAGCCTCCAGAGTTACTGGACTGTGCAGTGAAATTTCAGTTTCTTGTTTCCTAAGTTGTTTAATTCACAACTTAGTTTCTTTCAAACGTTTAAGCCGTTTTTTAGCTAACGAACATCTCCCTACTGACCTTAGAGTCAAGTATAGAACCTTGAGTGATGAAAACCAGTCGAAATCTTATATCTTATCCTGTCATTAAAGAAGTAATAAACGAGAAATTTCATAAGTCGTTCAAGGAACTAAAATATAAATCGCCTAAGTTGATTCTTTCCAACTTAGTTTCTTATAATCCTTAAATTTGTATTAAGACATCGAATACCTTCTCTTCTGACCCGAGAGTCGAACATGAGATCTTCCGAGTTCTAAACAAGATTAGTACGTTTTTAAGTATGTTTAGGTAAGATCTCGTTTCCCGTTTAAGTAAGACGAATCTAGTAAGCGTGCAAATGCCAAAGGAATAAAATAACTAAATCTTTCTTCGATTCTCTTTCTTCGATTATTCTTTTGCGAACCGTTTTTAAGTATGTTTATTTTACAATGAAGGAGGAAGACAACTGTAGAGAAAGGACGGAAGATCCCAAGTTGGAAGCTTTTGCTTATAAGTTCTGTATTTTACAAGGTGGGCTTTTATTATATGAAAATAAAACGTGGGTTTTTCCACAAACCGAAAGTGAAGTTTACAACTTTGTTAATTGTGTTTTATCAACGTGATAATCTTGGCATAAAATGTTTAACTGTTTTATGTGAGTTCTCTTGTACCTTTCTGAGTTAACCTTCGGGTTTTCCAGACTTTTAGAGTTAATCTAACTAGGTTAACTAACGATCGGCTCTGAGTTAGCTGCTAAGTGCTTTCCAGAGTTAGTGCACTTTGTAACCTGTGGTGTATGTGGTATCCTGTTGAGGGGTAGCCAGCCACGGTGAATTAGTTTTGGTCAAGATTGAACATAACATACTCTAAAAATGCTTGCGCAAGCTGTTTTATACAAATCAGTCAGAAAATGTTTAGTAGGCATGGGCCTTTTCAACAAAACCCCGATGTGCTACGGTTATAAAATGCCAGATTATTTATACTTACGATTATGATTTCGGCATCGTGCCCACTAAGTACGTTTGTACTTAGCCCTGCATTGTTTTCTAAATGTGCAGGTTGAAACGACGGTGAGCGGCAACGGTTGATGTTGAGTTAAAAGATAGGATGTTTAGTTAGAACCCTTCCGCTGCCAAACTTTGAATTTCTTTGATGTACTTTTGAACCATATTCAGTAGTCTAAGTATGTAAATTTTGAACTTAGTTTATTTTTATACTTTTGTCGAGTAATCTTTAGGGATTAACTCTTTCTTATTGATATTCAAGTCTTATTCATAGTTTGTCGATGTTTTTCATGTATGTTTAGTTAATTAGCCCCCTTCTTCCCCGCTTCTTTAATCCAACCCCAGTCGCACCCCGGCTTCTGCCGTCCCTTGGGATTTGGGGCTGTGACATAAATAATGGTATTTGGATGATCTATAATCTGGGAGCTTAGTTGAAGAGACTTTCCTATGTACTTTATTCAATAACCATATGAATAGCAATATGTTACTGTAAAGATTATAAGTATTTAATTTAGTACTTAAAGCATACTTTTCTTTTAAAGGTTATACTTGTCTATGTGTTTGAACGTAATTTATTTTTAATTTAATAGCTAAGTCAAGCTGAGGGTATGTTGGTGCCCAAAGCCGACAAAATTTTAAGTAAACATTATAAGATTAAAACCCGGAAATAGTGAATTAGTGAAAGCTGGTCAGACTTGAGAAACATTTAGATTTGGAAATTTGAAACTAAGTTAGGACTCGTTTTATAGGTCCGTTGAAAGAAGTTCAGTAGTTCCGTCACCGAGATTCCATTATACTTCAAGTTATTATATATAGGTGGGTTCTTCTTTCTAAATGTATGTTGAGTTATTGAGCTCTAGTATTTATAATATGATAAATGATCCATAAACAAAACTCTTTTATGTGCATTACATGTGTTTAAAGCTCTTAAAATATCGATCGAGACACTCGGATAATCTAACACATTTGATGAGTGTTGTGTACACGTCAGAATCATGTATTGCAATGGTTGATCCCCATTGTGTACTTGACATAGTTTAGTGAATCCTCTGAGCTTCGCCTCGAGATTCACCAAGAATTCTTTGAGCTTCAGCTCGAGGTTCGTCAGCATTAAGAGTAACACTGGAATGTGACAAGTGGCATTCCAAGTATGAGAAAATGTTTGAATGAACTTAGAAGTGGATTTGTTTTAAAATCTTCTAAGTATCATTAGATGTTGTGGATATGCTTATTTTGTGTTTTATGGATTACAATATGAAATGAATTACCCACTGAGTACATTAGTGCTCAACCCAAAACTATTTTCAAATGCTTTCAGGTCGTGGAGCAGATGTAGGAGTGCGAAACTGAGGCTAGGGTCTGATATTGTTTCTGCTAACTTTTGAACTTAGTCGACCGTATCGACTCTGGAATGCCCTGTCTTTTGAACTCTACTTATGTTAAAAATTAGACTTCTAGGCTTGACAACTTTTGATGTATATAATACAGTCAACCCTATCTATTTTCAGACACATACTAGGACTTCGATCCTGTATACTTTTGAGTAAATGTTATGGTGCATATTGTTGTGTAACACAATAGTTTATTTCAATGGAGCCTTGTGATTAATCGCAGTCAAGTTTAGTATTTCTTTTTTCTTTCTTATTTTCCAATTACTGGTCAAACCTCGATTAATTCATTCTTCTAAATTTGGGGTATGACAGAGTGGTATCAGAGTAGAGTTCTTTTCTGTGTTTGAAAATAGCAATCATTTGTGTCGAGTCTAGAATAGTATCTCTAGACTCTAAAATAATTTAGTAATCCTCAGTTCGCCTTTGCACTGCTCTCGACAAAAAAAAAAAATATATAAGTTATTTTCAATTTGTTTATGAAAGTCTATATAGAATTGTTATTTTGCTTCTATTCACATAATAATGTTATATGATTCCAGAATTATGTGAGTTTGAAATATTTTTGTCGTGTTTGGAACTACCCAAGTCCTTAATGACTAGATGGTATTAATAGAAATTGTCCTGTTTGGAAGAAATTAAATCCATATGACTGGAAGTTTTGTCTTTATTAGGCGATTTGAACATAATGAATAAGTGTTCTAAGCTGCTTGATATGGTCGTATTAGGCTTTTGGCCTTATGAATGCTTTATATAGTAGTATTCGGTGCCTCATTATTTCGCTTATATACACTGAATATGATTTTGATAAGTTACAAGACCAATGTTAGGAAGGCTAAGTCTCTTGTAAAGATGGTCTATATTCTTTTGAACAAGGGTCAATCTGGGATTTAATTATCCATTCGACCTAGAATCAAGGAACCTTAATAGTCGATGACTTAAGTGGTTACTCGAAGTTCGATTTAAGTAATATTACCTGATTCCCACCTTGGAGATTAGTACCTTACATGAAGCTTTTTCCTTTCAGATGGCAGAACCACCTAGAAGATGATGAGCAGAGGAATTCACCTTATAGGATTATGTCCTTAAGATTCGTAATTACCACCGCCCGGACAATATGGATGTTGCAGATTTTATAGTTAACTTTTCTGACTTGTGGAAATATGCCTATGCTGGTGGCGTTAATGATATTGAGGCATGTTTAAGATTTATAGAGCTTCTTCCTGCAGAGTGGATAGAAACTGCTTAAAATTTGTATGAAGAAATCAAATGCAGAAGTTCAGTTACTTATGTGGAAATCACAGATTTTTCTCGACTTGCTTCTAATCTTTTAAGAGAATGGATACGTGAAATTCCACCCCGTGCTCAAGTGAAGGGACTTCAGATCAATGACATTACTCAGAATCCTCACTTCAGATCAACAAATTCTCCAAATGCTCAATCTTTTGGCCATGATAAGAACGTTTTTTAGGCCGGTACATCTGTAGCTCGTGCACAATCTGAATCAGCCACTTAGACAAGTTTCATCCCGGCCGACAGCAAGAGAGTTGCGTCTGAGGTATGACAACCATATTTGGATGTCTATGGAGAATCCTATAGAGATTTCTTCGAGTGACGAATCGGAGGAAGATCCAGAAGAAGACATGGAGGACGATGTAGTAGGTTATGGTTCTGCACAGTTGGTAGAAGAGACTTGTATCTGTGTAAATAACTTTTAACTAGATAGTTAGGTGGTGTGTCATCTTTTGCAATGTATAGTTAATATAATTATAGGCATGGCAGTCCAATTTTTGTAGGACCCTCCCAACTTTTGTTATGAAGTCAGGCTAGCTATAACATATCCTTGACTTCGTCATTGACACCCCATAAAGAGTATATCTCATACTATATTGTAAACTGCCACTATGTACCACAAGTCCTCATGGAGGCATTTTGCTGTATAAATATATGATTATGGTTGTGCTGCATTGGATGTGTTGTTATGTTTTCTTTAAACAATACATGTTATATAGTTCCATATTTTATTCGGGTTGAGATCTCTCTTGTTCCGAATAAATTTGATTCAATAATTTTAATCCTTCATTTCTCTTCAGATGGCAGAAGAAGGTAGAGGTAGAGGTAGAGGTAGAGGTAGAGGTCGAGGTAGAGGCAGGGGTAGAGGTAGGGGAAGAAATAATTTGATTCCTGAGGAACCTCTTGTACATGTCTTACCTGTTCGAAGTGCGATGGAGAGATTTCATAAAGAGAAACCACCAATCTTCGATGGTCTAAGCAACCCCAAAGAAACTAAAAAGTAGACTCGTGCGATTGAGAGAATTTTCAGTTATATTGGCTGCACTGATAAAGAGAAGATCACATGTGCCACTTATCAATTGGTGGATGAAGCGGAACATTGGTGGGATTCGGAGAGGAGAGCACTGAGTGATGAACAGTGGGAGAATTACACCTGGGAAAATTTTAAGAAAGACCTCTACAAGACGTATATTCCTGGTGTTTACTGTCAAAAAAAAGTTAATGAGTTTTGGAATTTGAAACAAATGAATATGTCAGTTACTGAATATGATCGAGCATTCAGCCAATTATCAAGATATGCTTCAAATTTGGTTGATACTGATGAGGCAAGAGCAGGAAAGTTTATAAGAGGCCTTCGCCATGAGATCTCGGTTTCATTAGCCAGTCAAGGATCACTTACATATGCTCAATAACTGAACAGGGCTCTTATAATTGAATCACTACTTCCTAAAGAAAAAGGAAAAGTACTAGTATTACTACAAGTACCAGCCCAACAAGCTATAATACAAGATAGCGGTAAAGAAAAAAGAAAATGGGACGATAGAAATGGAGGAAATTCTGAAAGTAGACAAGGGCCATGGAAAGGTGGTCAATTCCAAGCACCTCGACAGAATCAACAATAAAATCAACAAAATCAGCCACAACAACAACAACCCCAACAACATGTTCAAACTAGAAATAGAGCTCGATGCCCTCGTTGCCAGTGGTCCCATTCTGGAGAGTGCAAAAAGGGCTCAAATGCTTGCTATAAATGTGGAAAAATTAGATATTTTTCGCGACAATGCCCGAATCAAGCAGGAAATGTGGCTGCTCAAGCACCGAGAAATCCAGAAAATCAGCAGCATCAGAATTTAGGACCAGTTGGAAACCAACGACCCAATCAATGTCCGCCACAACAGGGTAGGGCTTATAACCTCAACCAACAGCAGTCTGCTTAAGCCCACTGTGTTTGCTTTATTTGATACAGGTGCTTCACACTCATTTGTATCTAAGCATTTATGTGAAGAATTAAAACTAGTAAGAGAACGGCCTGAGCATGCCCTTAGTATAAGTATTCCTTCAGGAAGAGTTATGACTTCTAGGGAGATTTGCTTAAATCAAAAGCTTGAAATTGGGGAATTAACTCTTAAAGCTAATTTGTATGTTATTGATATGTGTGATTTTAATGTTATACTTGGGATGGATGGTTGCAAGCACATAATGCCACTATTTGCTGCCAAAAAAGAGAAATTTCCTTCCAAGCTTCAGATGGAAATAAAATTGATTTTCGAGGAATTAGAATAGGTATGCGAGTACCTATTATTTCAGCATATAAGGCATTTAAGATGCTAAGTAAAGGAGGAAGTAAAGCATACCTCGTAAGCTTGACCAAGGAATCAGAGAAGGTAATCAATATAAGTGAGGTTCCAATAGTTTGCGAATACCCTGATGTGTTCCCAAAAGATCTTCCAGGTTTGCCTTCCACTAGACAATTGGAATTTACAATTGACTTGGAACTAGGGTCGGCACCAATTTCTAAAGCCCCTTATCGAATGGCACCGATGGAATTGCAAGAACTTAAAGTTCAATTACAAGAGTTGTTGAATCTAGGTTTTATACAACCAAGTGTATCGCCATGGGGAGCACCGATTTTATTTGTGAAGAAAAAAGATGGTTCCTTGAGAATGTGTATCGATTATAGAGAACTTTACAAAATCACTATCAAGAACAGGTATCCTCTTCCAAGGATAGATGATCTTTTTGATCAACTTAAAGGAGCTAAAGTGTTCTCAAAATTAGATTTCAAATCTTGTTACCATCAATTGAGAATGAAGAAGGAAGACATCCCAAAAACAGCATTCCGTACTCGTTATGGGCATTATGAGTTCATAGTGATGCCATTTGGACTAACCAATCCACCAACAGTTTTTATGGATCTAATGAACCGAGTTTTTCATGAATATCTAGACAATTTTGTTCTAGTTTTCATTAATGACATCTTAATTTACTCCAAGAGTAAGGAACAACATGAAGTACACCTGCGCATAGTACTAGAGATGTTGCGTAGCAAGAAATTATACTTCAAATTCAGTAAATGTGAATTTTGGCTAAGAGAAGTAATGTTCCTTGGCCACTTAGTGTCTGCTGATGGAATCAAAGTAGACCCAGCAAAAATAGAAGCAATCAAAAACTGGGTAACTCCAAGCAATGTTAATGAGATACGAAGTTTTCTTCGATTAGCAGGCTATTATAGACGTTTTATTGAGGGGTTTTCAAAGTTGGCCAGACCAATAACATAATTGTTAAAAAAAAAAAAGGTTAATTGAACAGACGATTGTGAGAAAAGCTTCCAAGAACTCAAAACAAAGCTTACTACTGCTCCGGTTTTGGCCATACCAGAAGCAAATAGTAAATTTGTGATTTATATGGACGCTTCGAAACAGCGACTATATTGTGTATTGATGCAGAATCAGAAAGTGATAGCTTATGCTTCACGTCAACTAAGATCACATGAAGAAAATTATCCTACGCACGATCTAGAATTAGTTGCAGTCGTTCATGCGTTGAAAATATGGAGGCACTATCTCTACGGAGTTAGATGTGAGATCTTAATGACCACAAAAGCTTAAAATATTTCTATTGAGCAAAAAGATCTCAATATGAGACAACGCCGATGGTTGGAATTAGTAAAAGTTTATGATACTTGCTAACTTTTGAGGAGCAACTCATTCATGAATTTGAGAAACTTGAGCTACAAGTGGTACACCCACCTACATCAATGCGATGTTTCGTTGCAACTTTGGTAGCTCAACCTGATCTAAGATGGAGAATTCTTGAGGCTCAACGAAAAGACGAGTTTTTAGAAAAGATGCGCTTTGTCGCAAGATCAAATGAACCTAAGAATTTTACTGAGGCGAATAATAATGCATTCTGCTTCCATGGAAGATTATGTGTACCACAAGATAAAATCCTAAAGAATGAGATCATGAGTGAGGCTCATGACACACCCTATACCGCTTATCCAGGAAATACGAGAATGTAAAGGGATCTAAAAAGCAATTTTTGGTGGAAAGGTATGAAAAGAGATGTTGCAGCCTTTGTAGAACGTTGTCTTGCATGTCAACAAGTTAAAGCCATGCATCAGAGACCTTACGGAACGTTACAACCATTACCTATTCCTGAATGGAAATGGGAAGGTATCAACATGGATTTCATTGTTGGTTTACCTAAATCAGCACGTGGGAATACCGCTATTTGGGTTATTGTAGATCGTGTGACAAAGTCTGCACATTTTCTACCAATTCAAATGACTTTCACAATGGAAAAATTGGCCAAGCTATATGTAAAGGAAATTGTACGTCTTCACGGTGTTCCAAAATTAATAACCTCGGACAGAGATTCTAGATTCACCTCGCATTTTCAGCACCGCTTTCAATGGAGCCTTGTGATTAATCTCAGTCAAGTTTAGTATTTCTCTTTTCTTTCTTGTTTTCCAATTACTGGTCAAACCTCGATTAATTCATTCTTCTACATTCGGGGTACGACACAAAAGACATATCAAAAGGAAGTATAATGTAGCGTAGACATTGACTCAATCCCAACAACTACATGTATGAAGACATTTAATTTCCAGCTTAGACTTTCGAACTCAAAAAGAAACACACCACCAAGCTGTCATCGCCATCCACATCCTTGCTAACCTGCACATTTAGAAATACATGCAGGGCTGAGTACTTCGTACTCAGTGAACACGTGCCAAAAATAATTTGAAAACTTTGCTCTATTGAGCTATATAATTGAACTTATCTTACCACTGCTTCACAAGCATTAATGCAATTTAAAACGTTTTACTTGTGAATGCAAAAACATTTTATTTTCTAAATGGATTGCGCAGTCAAAACTACATTATTTAATACAGGTATGAATCATCTACCACACCATCTCTGTGCCGAGAAGTAGGCCTCCTCCTCAGACACTGTGACCGGCTAAACCGAAGTAAAGCTCACAGTCACCTCAAACAACTCAAATAGCACACGTGGGTTCTTGTCTTTCGCAGGACAACAGTAACTCAAGCAGATGAGAAAGCATACCAACTCCAATAAATGGCAAGTCAATTGATTTAAAAACTCACATAATAATTCTCAATAAATAATAACATTCATCCGTTTTTCGATTTTAGAAAAGTCCACCTGACTTCCGAAGATCTAGTCGAGGTGGCTTACTGTTTTGTGTCCTCGCTACTTTTCCGTCCCGCTTGGTCCTTCAAAAATAACATCGTATAAGGACGAGATTATTATCTCGTAAAACATAAAGTAGATTTTGGGCTCGGCTGAAGGACTTCTACTTGACTCGGGTCTTTCCTATTTTATTATAACTTTTCTACATCGACATCTTTCTCGATTTTCTCGATCTCAGGTTATGGTCTTTACTCGGTTACTAGATAAACTTCAACTCACATTTTTGTTTCTAGGGATAGTATCATTTTAGTACTTCCCGCTAAACAAGAGATTACTATCCATCTTGTCTTATACTGCTCGTGTTCTCGAATCATTAATTCTTAACTATGTTCATCACAATTAATTTAGATTGTAAACGAGAATCCACAACAAGTAAACAATTAATTCCATAAATAGGCGAAATAAGAACATTTCACTTAATCGAATAAGTTCAATCAAGCACAATAGACTCATAAATGATTTATTTCTCAAACACAGACAACGACTAACTTAACACTGCTCGACTTTATTCTTAGAAAATGATAACTTCGGAATTTAATAAAAATAATTTCATTAAACTTTTAATAAGTCAAATAATAATAATTTAAAATTTAAAATTTAAAATTCTAACTTCTATTTAATATCTCAAAATTCTAAAATATGTCGTCCTTTCTCAACATACGAACATATACTCGTATAAATTCTCATTTTAAGAATTCAACATCCAATAATATATACTTATTTTTTTCTTAATTAAATTTTCATTTTTATTCAATAGAAATTCGACTTTCTATTTTAAAATTTCGACGCTCGATAACTTCTTCGTCTTAACCCCGATTTAAGGGATTTGAAAAGCAAACTTGTTTATTTTTACTCAAACATCACCATTTAATTACTCAATACTCAATATACTATCAAGAATTGGACAATAAAGCATTCAAAACTTACTAAACTTGTTTCTCAAATTTTAATAAGCAACACTTACTTAATTTCAAACTTATAACTTTCTTTCACTCAACTAACACTTCATAACATCATTTATACATTCAAGTATACTCAAGAATACAAACATAAATCTCAAAACTTATATCATACAACTTCTTTGGTTTTAAGAAAGTATTTTATTAAATTGATTATATTCATTTTATTATCTCTATTTTAGCAATAAAAATCCTTTGATTGATTTCTTAATCAAAATAAATAAACGAACTCAATCTCGAATAACTTATCTCTTAAGCTTTTATGCTCATCTTCTATGATTAAGTAATTAATTTAATTTTCTAGAATTTTCTAGAATATATTATCATAAATTTTTTTTTTCAAATAATTATCGAAGTCGATCATTTACCTGTTTGTGAACGTTCGATTCTTGATCTGATAGTTTGTTTGTGAATGATTTGAGATGTTAGAACTCGAGAATTAATTTCATAATTTTATGAGTTCGTTTAACTCGAGAAATCGAGAAAAACGAGACGTGTGATGTGAATAGTAACTTTCTTCACGAACTTTCTTCTTTAGTTCGGTTGACTTCTTCTGCTTGAAACTTGTAAAGATAAAATCCTTACATTCAAACAATTAGCTCTAGCTAAGATCAGGCCAAAGGCATTCATCTACTCGATTAGGGTCAGTTGGGGTTTTAGTATAATCACTCTTCCTTCTTTATCCACATAGACTACTAACTGAGTTGATTTTGAAGCACGAGTATTCCAATTTCTTGGTGGATATCTATGTCTTGATGGAGCACGGTATCAACTTTGCTGAGATGGTCAATTCCTTCGTGATTGGAACTTTCTAGAAGGATGCCCACACTGTCTTGCTCTATGAGCATACCCGAATTGTGGATAACTAGGACCATTAAACTGATCACTATAGTTTACATGTCGTTGATATGCTTGCTGGTAGTGATGAGGCACTGGGAACATCTGATTGTATAAGTGAGGATTGTCCCAGTTCGGATGCCTTTGCTGATGATGCTGAGCTGAGTAGTTTGGCCCATGCTTGGACTGATTCTGCCCTGGCTGCAAAGGTTCACTTCGTCTGTTTCCCCTCTCTCTGCGACCTCGAGGTCTTGACTTGCTTGAGGATCTCTGAGCATCCTTTGATGTACTAGCTTCATGCTCCTTAGGTTCTTCAGCTAGAACCTTCTTTCCTTTATCCTTCACATGAGTCTCGATAGTCTGAGGGATGCTTGGAGTCTCTTAAACTGTAACTTCGACTGAGTTCCGTTGAACTTGAGGTGTGTTAGTTGGTGATCCAGCTGCTTTGACGAACTGAGTTGAGTGAGCTCCAGTATCTGTCTCTGGATTGTATCCAAGATCTTCTACGCATTTGGGAGATCTTTGTTGGCTAATCATGCTCTCCAGAGCTGAGCTCGAGGCATGAAGGGATACTATCTTCTCATTTGCAAACTTCAGCTTCATTTGCAACTGAGAGATGTATTCCGCCTGAGTCCTTGTCATGTTGATCTAGTGGATGACCTGACTGTTGGTTAACTGAGCAACTTCTTCATGGAGTCTGCGGTTTTCCTCCACGAGCTTCTCTATGTCACGATCCTTATTGATCAACTCGTTCCTCGTGATGTCAAACTCAGCTTGCAGCGCTTTGCACTGTACAACTTGTTCAGTGCACAATCTGCTCAGGTGTTCGACCTCATTCCATGACAGTTCTATGTCTTCATCAAATTCTCTTGTACTTTGGTTAACAAGAGAAACAATATGAGAGGAATGGAAAAAAGAGTTTACCTCATCAGTTGACTCTTCCGACAATGCCATGAAGCACTATTCTTTTTCTCCTGAGCTTGATGGCGAGTCAGTTTCTTCTCGTTCTGACTCTATTAATATGTTGGTGTCGTCGATGTCATCCTCAACGATCATAGCCTTGGATTTCTCCTTGGCCTTTCCTCAGAGGGCTTCCTTCTCCTTCATGGAGATATCAGGACAGTTGGCTTTGAAGTGTACTGGCTTTCTGCATTCAAAGCATCATTCGCTTTGATTCCTTGAGTAGGGCTAAGTTGAGCTCCGCCTGTTCCTATTGATCCTCCTATACTTCTCGATCCTGGAGTTCATCTCCTCGAGTTGTTTGGTCATTTCGTCGTCCTTCTTCTGAAGTTTGGACATGCTCGGTTGATCCCTAGCTGAGGAGTCAGCGGACCGTGAGGGTCTGGCGAACTTGGATCTACCCGATTCAGCTGGAAGTGCAACTGGCTTGGCAGTTAAGCTCTAATCGGTCTGTTCTAGTTTCTGAAGCTTGCTTAGCCTTAGTTAAAGGATATCATACTCATTCTACTTGAGCACGGAGAACAGCTTCTCAGTAGTCATCGAACTGAGGTCACTCCAATTTTGATGGACGACTCTATAGACCGCCCATAATTCACCTAATGTAGAGAGAACTTTCAAGTTCATCTCACGCTGAGAGTATTTACCCTTTCTAATACTCTCGATGTCCATTAATACATATGTGAATCTCAGCTCCATCTTGTTGATGGACTCCCCGTTTAGTTGAGAGAAGTTCTCGTACTTCTGACAAGCTAAGGTGAACTTGTTCTCCTTTACCTCATCAGAGCCTTCACAGAGTGCAACTAAGCCTTCCCACATATCTTTTGTTATGGAGCAATTGATAATCTTCAGCAAGTAGGCTTTGCCAACGGTGGAAGAGATGACACTTTTTGCAATGTCATCTAGCTGTGCGATGTCTCTTTCTTCTGTAGTGTACTGCTCCTTGCTATTAGTTCGACCTTCATCATCATCTCTCCATCTCCTGGAGTGGTTGAAGGGCCCGGTACTGATTGAGTCACTTGGATGGGACCATTTTCAATGGTCTCCCACATTCTGTGATGCCTAGCAATCAATGCCATCTTTAGGCGAAACTTCCACGTGGGATAATCATCCACAGAGAACTTTGGTAAGCTTCTAACATCGAGTTCATGTTTCCTACACACCATAAGAGACAAACAAGAAAATATGCAGCAGAATGCACTAAAGATTTTCAGAAAAGATCTGTTCAATTGACCACTGAAAAATCTACTCGACTCACACCTTGTAAATCAAGAACAATAGTCTTTTGAACCACTGCTCTAATACCACTTGATGGTCTCAGTAACGAGTATCTAGTGTATGGGGGGGGAAGAGAATACACCAGTGGAAACTTTTGATTTGCTTTTGAAATCTTTTCACTGAGTTAAACTACTTAGGTCAGTTTGCTCGACAACTGGGAAAATCAGTTGGAGCGGCTCTACAGCTGAGTTGCTCAGCTGGAGTGAATCACACAGTTGGGTGCACAACTGGCTCCTATGACTGAAGGTTAGCAGCTTGGACAACCTGAGATTTAAAATAGTTTTGCATTGCAGAAGATGGAAAAGTTTAGACTCGTTACAAAAACTAAAACCTTTGTGCAAACAGGAAAGGTCAAGTTCCTAAATTAGTGCAGTTGGTAAAAATGCAGTTTGTATGTAAGTCAGTTGGTTAGGAAACTAAATATAAAATACAGAATATAAATATAGAATGTAAAGAAAACAGTATTTTAACGTGGTTCAGAGATTAACTTCCTACATCCACGATTTCTTTTTCGGGGAAGTAATGCACTAGATAAGTTTAAGCGTGCTTACCAAACACCCTACTTTGTTTCTTGGTACCAAGCAAACCTAACCAGTTTAGTTATGGGTTCGAACAAGACCTTACAACACTTTTCCCGGCAAGTACACAGCCTGGGCTTAGATTACAGGTTCTAAGTGGACCTAGTCTTAGATTTCAGGTTCTAAGGCACCTAGTCTTAGATTCTGTGTTCCAAAGGACCTGATCTTTGATTACGGGTTCAAATGGACCTAGTGACTTTGATTCTGGGTTCAAAGTCGGACCTAAGGGTTGGGGGTTGGGGATTTTCCAACTAAGAAGCTTTCTACACTGAAAGAAGTAGAGGCTTCGTCCTAAGGCTTAAGACTCGATCTTTTGGGAGAGAGTCCGGTCAGACACAATATATGAAAGAACCTATATTCTAGACTCGATCAAAGAAAGGGCTTTCTGAGAGGCTAGAAGAAAGAACAGAAGGAGTTTCGGACACTTGACTTCCACTTGTCATCAACTGAGGTCTTCTTGCTTGGAGAGAGAGGTGGTCTGCTGCTGCTACTTCACTCTTGATTTTGTCTCCATCTTGACACTTCTGTGTGCTTGTGTCTGCCCATGAGCTTAGGTGTGGAGACCTCTATTTATAGAGGAACATATAACTAGCCGTTGGAAAGAGTCGTTTGATCTCTGCCAAAAGCATGGCACTCTACATGCTTTTCTGGAAACTTTCCTAAAATGGTAACTGCGACCTTTGCTTTATGCACGTCGCTGTTGTCGGCCCATTTATTGTAAGTTCTCCAGCTGACTTGTGCTTCCGAGTAGATTTGAATCTGGACTACAACTCTTCTGCCTTCTACGTCTTCAAAGTCTTCTTTTCTCAGCTTTGCGACGTCTGACTTCAACACAACATATCTTCACGCTTCAGCTGCATGGTTTAGTTTAGGAGTCCACTGAGCTACTGTCCAACTGAGTCCGTGCTTCAGCTGAGGTTGAGGTCTCAACTGAGTTCGGATCTCAGCTGAGTTCTTCACGAACTGCCTTTTTCAGTCCGACTAACTTCTTTTGTTTGAAACCTGTAAAGATTAAATCCTTATGCTCAAATAGTGAGCTTTAGCTAAGTTTATACTGAAGGCATTCATTACATGGTTGGGTTCTGTTAGAGTTTTGGTATCATTCGAAACCTCTTACTAATTTTCCTAACAATTCCATTTCCAAACCTTGAAAGCGCAATACCGTTGGAGTAGGTTGAGCAGCCTGCAAAAATTAATGGTAATCTCGAGATAGGGTCCATATCATTTGGAGCACTTTGTAGAATGTAAGACCGATCGTTCCACTGAGAAACGTGTAGTGTACCTATGAGTGGTAGAAAGAATTGCAAGTTTAGGTTGTATGCTATAGAAGGTGCAACTCTTTGGAGAATTTGTGAGTTAACATTGGATCACAGCTGTTAGTCGGATTTGAATTGTACTACACGTGCAAGGTCAGTGAGTGGCGAGGTGGCCACATTTTATTTTTCCAAAAAATTGATAGCCTATTCACACAGCTATGTAGATATCGTGTAAATGCAGGGCCGATCCGCAAGAAGTTGATTTCTCCTATGTCTTGAATCCTCCTCCACCTGGTAAGAAAAAAAAACATTGTACCTAGGTCACTTGGGCTCTCTTGCCCAACACAGAAACTAAATCATCGCTGAAAAGAAATAGAGAACTTGATCAATAACAAAAACGGCTTGATCTGGACAAAGACATTGTTAAGTGAGGACACTTGCTTGGTCATTGGAGCAAATATATTCATCACATGCATGCATCGTTGTTATAGGATTTGAATGCTGAGATCCTTTTTTACTCGTCACGCTCTCAACAAATCCTTCCCTGACCTATCCTTAATTAGTTGGCGGTGCACCGTTGACTCCCTACTCGTGGCAATACCTCTGTTGGAGTCATCGTTCAGTTTCTTGCCCAAAGAGCATTAATATCTAGAAAGACCCAACAAGGAATCATCACGTCTTGCCCAGCAAGGTAGGCACCTTTCTCTAATGTTAATCGATCTGTACTAGGAATCATCACCTCTTAATTGATTAGTGATCTAATATATCTTAAGTGATTAACGGTCTATTAACCTCTTAATCGTAGTACAACTTAGACCTCTTGAGCAATGAACTCACTTAACTGTCTTGCCCAGATCAAGTATGAAAACTTAGCTAGACATGAATGTAAATTAATCAACACAAATCATAAAGGAACTCATAAAAACTATATTAAAACTTACGAAGTATTTAACAGAAAAGTAATCGGCCAAAAGTGTCGATTAGAAATAGTTCAACAAAACCAAAAGCATAAAATAGATTGCCCATAGAACTTGGGATGCAAGTAATTCCTTGGATAAGCACGACCCCAACATGGCATATCACATTGATCTACAAGAGATCCCTCCTGGATCCTAATTCTAGTTGGATAAGGAAAGATATTTAAGTTACGTCATCTTTTCCTTATCCTTCTAGACATTGGAGAGAAATACGCTAGTTGCCCCACGCATGTCATCATCTTGACCAAAATGCACTTGCCAGGCAACAAATCACCAATTGCCCAAAATATGTCCTCCTAGACACTATAAAAAAAAAATATACAAAGACTCGATCTAAACTACCTAAAACAAACACAAAATGAACTCAAAATACGGGTTCATCATGCGCACACACTTGATCCACTCTTGTCCTCAAGTGTGTACAGATGACTTGCCAAAGACTCAAACACTGAAATAAAATCAAAAAAACTCAAGAAAAGATCAACACAGTAGTCAAAATAATATAACAATTTTAAAGAAATCTGCTAGTGAAAGGAAAAGAGAATGCACAGTTATCAAACAAGTCAAGATAAGAATTGTGTGCATTAGGATATCCTTACCATACTCATCACTCTTGTGTTTAGGTTTATTATTTACTCTCATATACCATATTGACTTCGGCTTCAATATAGGCTTGCCTACCTTTTAAATATTAATCTCTTAGACTAAACCTTAGAACTCATCATTAAGTCTTAATGGGTTGTAATTTGGCATAAGACAACAGGTATGAAGTATTTAGATCTTGGCTAAGGTCAATTGAACTCGTAGTGGGCAACATTGTTTCCCAGCTCCTTCTTAATTCCTTGCCTCAATTTTCCAGGCCTAAGCATCAACCTCTAAGTAGGGGAACTTATTATTTTTTTTATATTTCTTTTATTTTTTTGTACCCCCACTACTTTCACTCTTTCTTATTTATGGGCAACAAAACCTAACTATCAACACAAAACCTTTTCTTGCCCAATATGTACCCCCATCATCTCTATCCTGTCCTTTTCTTCTTCTTCTATTGACCGAGTTCTCAAGACCAGGTAAGGCAAAGTTCTTCAAGGCAATTTTGTAGTGATTGAAAGAATCAATTCAACTCAAAGGGGTTAACCAAAGGATAATGACAAAAAGTAGGCAATTTAAGTTCATTGGGCTAGTGAAAGAAACTGCCTAAATCATCTTAAGCTCTAAGGTTAAAATCCAAAAATCATCAACTAAAGCACATGCAAATTCTAGTTATTCCTAATCAAGATGTCTTTATTCACACACAAGAAGTGAGATCATGTATTGGCAAATACATCATTTAAGCTTAAATCCTCACAGGGTATGCTCACAACTCATTCAATCATACAAGTCATCTTCTAGCATGCATAATCTTGACACTGTTCAACAAGCAGAATTTAAGCACAAAAATCATCATACTATCTTGCCCAACTACTTCATCATGATGATCAACACAACAAAACTTAAAAACTCATGACACAGACACCATACACACACAATTTGCTTATAGCAAAGTTTAGCCATAGATACCTCTACCTCAGACTAAACCAACTTTATTTACAGACAAATGGCCTCCCTACGCAGACACGTTGCCTTGGGCAAAATTCTGAAAGTAAAAAGATCAAGACACACAAACAAAATAGATTGAGTCATTTGATCACCTCACCACACATTTTGCGAAGCAAAATGTGGGTGAGGCATTCAGATAACTCCACTTACTCTAAAAAAAAACACATAAACAACTAAAACAGGAAACACTAAAAACCTAAACTGAACAACTGAGGAGAACATATTTAGGCAGAGGGATGAGAGACTAACCCAAGTTTTAGGAGAACATATACAGCCTAGCTTGCACGACCAACCGTCCATCATGCAGCTCCTTGAGCAACTCAGTCTTGCCTAGCCTGTCTTGTAATACCCCGATTTTCTAAGTCTAAATTAGTCGTCCTAAATGAGATTATGTGTGCCTAAGTTCTTTTAAAGTATTATTATTTGTGATTATGTGTGAAATTAAGTGATAAAAATATCCAAGAATTATTTTCTCATGAAATTACCAAACTGCCCCTGAAGAGCAAAAACTTAATTTTTCTCGTTTCGATTATTTGAAACAAAGATGTGAAATATTATATGAACTTAAGAATCGGAGTTTAAGTATGAGTTCGAATTTTGTAGATTTCCAAGACATTTGATTTTTTGGTGAATAGTAACTTTGACCGAAATTTCAGTATTCATCGATGGACTCCGAATTGCATCTAATTAGTCTCATTAGAACCTAGAATTTATTTTAAGATAAATGGTACAAGTTTGAGAATTTTCTGATATCGTGTGAGTCGTGTTTGAAATTTATTTTCGATAGAAGCGAATATGAATAATAACTTTTTACGTTTTATTCGTTACTCGTAATTTTGACCTGAAAGTTAGTTTTTTCGAATCTATGATTTATAATGAGTATTGATGTGAAGTAGAGTGAATTTGGGTGTCGAGAAAGTGTCGAGGGGATATTTATACATTTTAGAGTATTAATATTTTAAGAGGGATATATTGTACCGAATAAAATCTTTTTTTCAGGCATTTTTATCTGATAAAAAATAGATTTCCTTCTCCCTCACCCACCGACATATCTCTCCTTCCCCTCTCCAATCCCACTCTCAACCCTTGTCAGTGAATTACACTCTCTCTCACTCTCTAAATTTGCACGCATCACTACCTTTCTCTCTACACTTTCTCTCACTCAATTCTCTATCTCTCTCTCGGTCATCATCTCTCTCTCTCCTCCAAACCCCATGGCTGCGTTTGTATGAAGCTCCAAAGATTCCATTTCTTCATCATTCAAGCTCAAAGGAGTACCAATAAGTTTCTAAGAATAAAGATTTCATCCCTATTTCTTACAAACATCAAGAACAATAATTTTTCTATTTTCTTCATCCATGGCAGCTAATCATTACAATATTCATAACCTTCATATTTTATTTGATCAAGGTCAAGGAAAGGAGCTAAAGTAGCAAGGATCTAAGATTAAACTCCTCAAGTAAGATCAAGAATTTCTTACTCTATTCCACCGTTCTTGATCGATCATGTCCATGAGTATGAGAAGCAAGTTTAATCCTTATATCTTTAAGTTTAATTCCTTGATCTTGCATGCTTTTCATGCTAGACAAACAAGCAAGAAATCCATGCTTCTTTTAAGAGAATACTAATGAGCCCATAGTTTGTGCTCTTGTCATGTATGTTTTAGGTCTAGATCGAGTCTATTTTAGTGTCTTTTGTGTCTGTTTTGTGTCTGGGAGGACACTTGAGTTAGCAGGGCAAGGAAAGGTAGGAATTGGGCAAGACAGGAGTCAAAACATGCAAAAAGAGAAGGAACTGGCGAACGAGGCAATGACCATAGTAGCCGTGCTTGTGGCTCAAGCTATTGAGGGCATAAGTCCAAATCAAGATGAAGAGCTACTCCACTTTCAGTGGTATGGTCAATCTAGACGATTGTGTGTTTCACTCCAGAAGGCAAGGTGCAGGCTGTCGTGGGCAAGTGATGGCAGAGAGATTGGGGAAGACAGAGTGTAGAGCTTGGGCAACGGTGCTGGCGCGTGAAGATGTAGCTGTTAGAGTCCTACAAGGAAATAAATTCCTTGCGGCACAAGATTGAGATTGATGTTTCCTACTTCGACAGCCAAATGTTTTAGCGATAAGAAAGGAATTCTTTCCAACCTTATCCAATGATCCTTACATGGAATAAGCCGGGCCAATATCTAGAAGACCCGTTTGTGGGTATGCCCTAGTTCTTGTACTCTATAAATACATCCATGCATGCAAGGCGCAAGATACACTTTTCCAGCTTTTATTTCTTTAGTTTTCCGCAGCAAACAATTTATGTTTATGTTCTTAGAGACAATTTACGTTTATTGTTAAGTTCCAATAGGGCAAACATCTTTTGCTTATCGTATTAATTCAAGTATGTTTTTCTTATTCTCTTTTGTTTTCTTTATTTACTTTATGTCTAGCTAAGCCTTTAAATCCAGGTTTAGGATAGATGATATGATGTATAACTTGTAAATCTCGTGAGGTCTAAGTGTTCTTGATAGTTGTATATAAGTGTGTTCCCGAGGCATTGGGCAATGATTCCAAAGAAGTTCGGTGGTCACGGGTAACTCGGAAGGCCAACGAGCCCTGGGCACATACGGATTCCTACATCACAGGAGGGTTATCAAGTGCTGGTCGTGCTTGCCTTACGTTTCTCGAGAGCGGCAAGAACGGGTTGTATGTCTTGGCCTAAACCTACAAAGATGTGTCAATACTGGAGTAAGTCAGACGGAGATCCTCGATATCTCATGGTGCCGGAGTGGGCCCATCTAGAACCAAATGCTGCTTGACCAACATGCGCCTTATAAAGTGTTATGCTAGGGACTTTTGGACAAGTAAGAGAATTGACTAGGGTGTCCCTGTCAAAACCTGAACATAAGGATGGAGCTGGGCGGACTATGTAGTGTACGTGGCGGCGTGACAATTGGGGACCCTGGATAGTTTTAGCCTAAATCTGGATTATTTTTATTACTAATCTTTTTGCTTGTCAAGTTACAGATATTTACTTCCTGCAGTTTGTCAAAGGTGATAGTGACAGTTGCCCAAAGCTATAGTAGATAGATACATAATACAACCTTTTTGTGCCCCAACCAGAGATTATCGCGAGCAACTCCCTGTGGGATCGACCCTGTACTTGCCAACTAGTTGTTCCTAGGGGTAGGCATAGGAGTAAAATACAAATTGTATTTTGTTACAGCTTAAACGATGGCTGCGTCAAAAACCTTCGAAATTTTTAGGATAAAAATTAGAATTTTTCATACTTTGATTTATTTCTTGATTTTGATGATTCATATGTGCTCTACGAGTTATTCTATGCATGCTACAATGATTAAATGATGAAAATAAATCATGTGTGTGAAAATTGGGTGATGATAGGGATTTTTGCTTATTATGATCTATTTGATTAAAATGATGTTATATATGAGATCTATGAATATTTTTAAGCATGAGTAAATGATCGAAATGAAAGAAATAATTAAATTGCTCAAAATTTATTAATACCTAAAACTTAGTTTAAAAAATTAGGATTTATTGTTCTTATTTCCTAATTGATATGTTGAAGGTATAAAGATGAAATTAAAGAAGAACGAAGGATAAAAGTATCATCAATTGAAAGGAATAAACTTGTCTATTCATAAAAGTGAAATTTTCGAATGATGTATGAGAAATTAGGAATATTAATTCCTATAATTATTTGCATGAATTGATGCTATAGAAATGAAATTAGAGACGAAATAAGTATAAGATTAAGAGAAATTTAAGAAATAATGCCTTATGCATAAGTTATGAAATTTTCGAACCATAACTAATAAAAGAAAGAGGTAATCCATCCATATAGCCACTTTGACTAGGTTGACTACAATAGTTGTCAAAGAACTTAATATGGTTAAACTGTAGCCAAAAATTTATTTTTTGGATAAAAATACCCTTTCTTTTCACTTTTTCTCCTTTTCTCCCTCATCTTTATCTCTTTTCCTCTTTCTCTTTCTTCTCTTTTTTTCTTCTTTCTCTCTTTACCATCGCGTTTTTTCTTTCTGCTACTTTGTTTTCAATTTGTTTTCGTATCTGTGTTTTCAATTTGTTTTCTCTTTGATTGGTGTTGATTGACTATGTTTTTCGATTTTGAATTTGATTGAAGGAGCTTGTGCGGTTGCATGCTGGTATGCTATTTTTTAATATTGCGATTTGTTGTTTTCGCAAGTGTTTTATTACTATCTGTGAATTTCGTAACGAAAGGATTTGTTAGGATTTGTAACGAAATTGACTTTTCGTACAATTTAATATGTTACGATTTGTTAATTTCGTAGCGAATTAAGTTTTGAACAATTTATTTTGATGTTACAATATTTTTATTTTGTAACAACATAATTTATAATGTTTTTATTGTATTATGATTTGTGGATTTCGTAACGAAAGAATTTGTTACGATTTTGCTTTGTTGTTATGATTTTGCTTTGGTGTTACATCTTGTTTTTTTCATAACAGCTTTAGCATGTAATTCGTATATTATGTTGCGAATTATGAAATTCATAACTAACTTTGTATTTTCATAAATTTATTTGAAGTTACGAAAGTAGAATTTCATAACATGTTTGTGGCTATTTGAAGGTTTAGAAACTGAATTTTTTAAGTATACATGTTACGAATTTCACAATTCGCAACATAATATATGAATTTCGTATATAGTGTTGCGAATTATGAAAATCATAACTAACTGTGCATTTTCATAAGTTTATTTGAAGTTATGAAAGTAGAATTTCGTAACATGTTTATGGCAATTGGAAAATTTTGAAATGAATCATGTTATGTTATGAAATTAGCATTCGTAATATGTTAAGATTTTGTAATTGTTAAGATTTAGTAATTGTTACGAAATTAGCATTCGTAACATGTTATGTTACAAATCATGTAGTGTGGTGTTAAGATTTTGTAATTGTTAAGATTTGATTAATTTGTTACGAATTTAACGTTTCGTACAATTTAGTGTGTTACAATTCTTTAATTTCGTAACGAAACGAATGTTTACGATTTACTTGTTTCGTAACATAATGAGTTTTTACAATTTTGGTTTTGTGTTACAATTTATTCATTTCGTAACACTGTAAAAAATTTAAATCTTACTCGTTTTATGCAGATGAGTCCATCGTGCTTAATTGTTGTGCATGGAGGGTATTGTGATGAGAATATATATGTAGGTGGGAGAAAGGAGTACATTCCCATTTCTCCAACGGGTATAAGCTTTCAACAATTTTTGAGCAAGCTTGAGAAACAAGACACATTTGATTCGAATTCATAAGATCGTAACATGGAATCATGACAAACTAATACAAATTCATAAGATTGTAACATGGAATTATGACAAAGTGATACGAAATCATGAATTCGTAATAGAGAAACAAGACATATTGATACGAAATGTAAATTTCGTAACAAAGAGACAAGGCTTATTGATAGGAAATGTAAAATTCGTAACATGGAACTGATACGAAATGATAAAATCTTAACAGAATATCAAGGCACAGTGATACGAAATGACAAAATCGTAACATGAAATCAAGGCGTACAGAAACGAAATGCCAAAATCTTAACAGGTAGTCAAGGCATAGTGATACAAAAAATGACAAAATCGTAACAGAGAATCAAGGCATAGTAATACGAAATGATGTTACGAAATTATAATTCTTAACAAGAATTACAACACATGTAAAAGGTATACAACTCACAAATGTTACGAAATTAGAAATCGTAACTTAATATGTACAACGCACAAACGTGTTACGAAATTCGTAACCGCAGAATTTACACTGTAAAATCTCATAAAGAAACACAACAAACATCATATGATGACACGAATGATAACATGAATAGCATATCTTCAATACGGAATTTTTGAATCGGCAAAAATATGTTACGAAATTCAAATTTCGTAACTTAATCCAGTTAGCATGATCTGGTGATTGACTGCAAGATTCTTTCTCTTGAATGTCCATTCGATCTACAATAAGCGAAAAATTAAATCAATTCAGTAATTCAGAACATGTAACACATGTTATGAAATTATAATTTCGTAACAGTTGTGTTGGGAAATTTATTAAAGTTTTGATTGATTCCAAAACCAACTGACTCCAACCGAGTAGATGTTGCCAGATCCTAATGGTGGTAGTTAGGCTCGCTGTTTGAGCATTTTTAAGATTTTATCTTTACAGGACTCCAGCTAAAGATGGCAACAAGGCTTCACTCGGATAGAACATCAGGTGTAAGAAAAACACCTGTGCGTTCAAGTCTCAGAACAACAGCAGAGTATTCAAAGGGAGAAGATGCAAGAGAACATCAGTTGTCAGAAAGACAACTGAGCGTTCGAAGCCAACTGATCAGAGTCAGATACAAGAAAGACAACTGAGCGTTCAAGATGGAACATCAGTTGTAGGACTCAATCAGTTAGATCAACAGCTTGAAGTTCAAAGTCAGTAGAGAGTTCAACTGTTCATGATCTGGATGTGAATGAGTCGAATTACTTATCCCTCGGTCTATTAGCGAACCATCTCTCTGAAAGATGTTCCACTAGAAATATTCTTGTTATTGCTTCGACTCATATTCCCCAAAAAGTGGATCCCGCTCTAATAGCTCCGAATAAATTAAATATGTGCATTAAGATACGAAGGCTTCTTATTCCACAACAACGAAAGCACTTTTTCACTCTTTCATATACTAGGGGATTTCACTTGGAAAATAAAATGTTCCATACTAATGGATTCGGGTCCATAACCATGGGTTCCAATGCAAGAGATCTTGTAGCACTTACCAATGAGGCCCTAAGGGAAGTTCTGGACTCTCGGGTGAGATGCCCGAACGATAGTAGGTAGTATGGTAAAGCCGGTGTTTCATTCTTGCGAACGTACTCCCCAGGCGGGATACTTAACGCGTTAGCTACAGCACTGCACGGGTCGATACGCACAGCGCCTAGTGTCAATCCGGCACGTTGTATTGCTTTGATGGTCCATTGGATGATTCTGCCTAGTGTCTTACTTATCCACGTAGAAGGGCTAATGCCCATAGAGAGGAGAGCAAAGTTCTTTATTAAGGAATTATCAAATCTCTGGTAAGGGCTGGTAAGAGATTCATCGGAAAAAGAGGCAAATAAAGCATCAAAACAAGTATCCTTCCACATGAAGGTGGCAGGAGAGAGCCGTTGTGATGCAACTCTACAAGCGAAGACCAGCGAATACTTTTTCCTCCCGGGGCATCTAGAGAATTATAAACAAATAGCTTCTTTAGCTGATAGGTTGGCTACACTCGCTTAGCAACAGGGAAGGAATTGCTAATACCCCGGTCCTGTCCCTGGCCTTGGCATTGGCCCTAGCCATTACCAGTAGCCGTGATCATTAGCTTTGGCGCGTGCACTATCCATACAAGTAATGGAGAACATACGAAAGCTTTGGAATATTATTTTCGAGCACTAGAACGAAATCCATTCTTACCACAAGCTTTTAATAATATGGCGGTGATCTGTCATTACGATTTACCCGGTGTAAGATATCACATTGTTCGAGGAACCCTAGATGCTGTCGGAGTAAAGGATCGTCAACAAGGGCGTTCTAGTTAGAACATCAGCTGAAGACCAATCAGATGATGATCAAACGACTCAACCGACTATCAAATGTTGGAGGTCAAAGGTTAAGATTTGAATTTCAAATAAGGAAGTCACGTGAAGGTTTGACTCTCTATCATTACCTCATTTGGCCCAACACAAGGCTGTCTCAGATGGAAAGCAGAAGCATGCAGTTGCCAAATCCGGAAACTCTGCAGAGATGAGAGACAAGCCATCGCTTTCAAAGAACAGAGATCAACAGCTCCTCCAACGGCTAGTTGACTCTCTTCGCCTATAAATAGAGGCCTTTATTCATTCACCAAGAACAGGGATACACGAGACAGACAAGTGCGAGAAGAGATATACAAGCGAAAGAACAACTTCATTCTGCACTCAAGCAAAACTGCTGTTATCCTCTAAGAACATCATTAGTTGAGAGTTCTAGAGTGTTAGATTCTGTCTTTGTATTTCTTGATCCAACCTTGAGAACATCACTAGTTGAGAGTTCGTAGAGTGTTAGATCATAGCTCACTTCTTGTTCGAGCTATTAGTTGGAAACCCACACTTTCTTACACCTGAAAAGGTTGTTAGGACCCTACTCTTCCCGTAACTGAGTATATAGGTTGATAAGTACCCGTAAACTTATCTGTAAGGTTGATAAGTACCAGTAAACTTATCTCAACGGTTGCAAAGCCCGCGTAAGCTTTGTGGTTTGTCCAGAAGAACTTGGACTGAGTTGTGTGGACTCACAACTCCCCGTGGACGTAGGAGTTCTCTCCGAACCACGTAAATTCTTGTGTGTTGTGTTTATTTTTCAGTTACTTATTGTATATTCAACTGACTAACTAACCTGCATACAAACTGCATCTTTCCATATCAACCGACTTGGTTATTGACCAACCTTACATAAAAGCGTGAGTTATATTTTTACGAGTTGTTATTTTCCACCACATTCCGCACAGCACCACTCTTCCAACTGAGTACTTTTACTCAGTTGTGAATCCAGCTGAGTCATTGTTTACTCAGTTGTGATTGTTTTTCAAGAGTTGTTTTTAAAAGTTTTATCTGGTGTATTCCTCCCCTCCCATACACCAGAACTCGTATCGGGACCATCAAGTGGTATCAGAGAAGTGGTTCAAAAAACTGCTGACTCTGTTTCACGAGGTGTGAATTCGAGGTGTTTTCTTCAGTGGTCAACTGAACAGATCTCTTTATCACGCTAGTTCATATCTGCTTGCATTTTTCTTCTGTTGTTGTGTGCAGATGGATGTTAAAGACAAGATCGTGGACATGTTCTCGGTTGTGAACTATACATCCTGGAGAACTCGGATGAAGAAGATCCTACTGTCAAAGCATCATCGAATGCAACAAGTACTCACATCCGGACCGATCATCATCAGAGAGAGAGTCACTCGCACTCCTACAAATCCCAACGATGGGGATGCAACTGTGGAGTTAGTGGAGAAGAAGCCAGAAGATAGAATCATGTCCACAGTTGGACAAGACTATCTTCCTTGGATAGAAGAGTGCGAAACCGCTAAAGAGATGTGGGATATCTTGGCATCTCTGAGTGAAGGAAGCGATGAAACAAAGGAGAACAAGTTCTCACATGCCTGTCAAGACTTTAACAACTTCTATCTGAGAACTGATGAAACCATTGATCAGTTAGAGCTCCGGTTCATGGACATCATAAGAAGGATCCAGTCCATCCGAAGAGGAAAATATACTTTGAGAGAAATCAACCTCAAAGTATTACAAGCTCTACCAGCTGAGTGGGGTACCTTCACCAATATTCATAGGAGCCGAGCTGACCTTGGTGAGATGGGAACTGAAAGATTGTTCTCAATTCTGAAGGGAAATGAGTACAAGGTGAACCGACGAAGGTCAACTCAGTCCTCGGTTCAGACGAGTCGACATGAGGATGTTGGTTCAGCCACAAAGTCAGTAGCACTCCGAGCTGACTATTCAAAGCCACGAACATCAAGGCCAACACGATCTGCGGACACAGCCACGAAGGAGCCAAGTAGAGAAGAGCTGCAACAGAATATAGCCACCCTGTCAAAGAAGCTAGCTGACATGGACACTCGGTTCGGAAAATACAAGAGGTTTTACAAATCTAACCGAACTCGAGATAACTCAAAGCCTGTGAACAAGGGTTACTTTGGATGCGGCAAGGAGGAACATTTCAAAGTAGATTGTCCAGACCTCTCGAAGAAAGAGAGAGAAGCATTGAGGGCCAAGCAAACTAGAAAGAACAAGGCCACGGTTGCAGAAGAAGGAGCTGATGACATGGACATCTTCACCGACACTGAAGATGAGGATGAGCTGACTTCCACCAACAACGCTATCGGTCAGGATCAATGCCTCATGGCACTTGGAACCGACCAGGATGATACTGAGGTACACTTTAGTCCTTCTAATTTAAATTCTTCCAATATTTCTAACATGCAGGAAAAACTGGATGAAGAGTTGAAACCCTCCTGGAGTGACTTTCAAGAACTCAGTGAGGAACTACATCAGCAATCGGTTGAGTTTAAGAGTCTTCAAGAACAGTTCACCAAACTTGAAGAATCCTTAACCGAAAAGGACGATCTGATTAAGAGCCAAACTGAAGAAATTGATAATCTCAAAAATCAACTGAATGCGGCCAACCGAACTAATGCTCCAACCAATGAGGAGTTGAAGAAGCAAATCCAGGAGCAGCATGATCAGTTGAAAAAGCAAGAGGCTCAGATCGACCAGCTGATAAAGAAGTCAGATGGACAGACCGAGCATATAGCTGTTCTCCTCAAAGAATTGCAAACTGAGAAGGACAACTTGATAAAGCTATATCAGTCATCCAAGATCATCGAGAATCTCATCAGTTACAGCCGACAGATGGATGACGTGTCAGGATTCGGTTATGATGTGATCAAGGATACTGGAATTCCTCCAGCAACCTTCATCAAAGCTGTGGAAGTCAAGGTTTTCGAGCCTAACACAGTTGAGTCTGAATCTCCCCAAAGTAATCCAACCTCCACCTCTAAGCAAGCTCAACCGACCAAGGGAACCACAACTGAGAAAGGAAAAGGAGCAGTGGATGGAGAACAGAACATTCCATCGGTTGGGACATCAACCGAGGAGGAATGTTCCAAGAGTCAGAAGAGGAACCAGAGGCGTCGGAGATACAATCGAAACCAAACTCAGAACTGATCTCTGAATCGACCTCAGAGCCAACCTCAGAAAGAATGGAACCGACCGCAGAAACGACAAGGATCCAACCATCTGAATCAACAGCGGTTCCATCATCAGTTCAACCAGAGGTTCCAACCGAGTCAACCAATGAGGAACAGTTCGAACAGCTGGAGATATTCATGCCACAACATGAACCAACAACAGGGCATGAACAGCTATCATCAACAGTCAGGAAGATGGAATCAGAATCAGCCACGAAGATTCCAATATGGCATCCGACCTCATCGATAAAACCAACAGGATAAGAATCGCCATCAAAACATGGGGAAAGCCTCTCCTCCGAAAGCTCACAATGGGAGAAATCCATCTCCTCCCAAGAAGCAGAACATCACTACTAACAACAAGCCTAAGGATAACCGAGGTGTTGTTATAGTTGATGATGAAGGAAAAGTGATCTGGAATGATAAATCTATCCGAGTATACAGGGAAAAACGACCCACAGTTTAAGGGGGAACTGGTTCTAACCCTCCAGGATCCAACTAAAATTGGGGACCTAAGCGAGTTTCCCTGTGCAGGAACAGGAGAAACAACTGAGGAAGAATAAAGCATCACGAACCATGTGGGTGATGGATAGTGGATGTTCGAAACACATGACAAATCTGAAGGATTTGCTTGGGAGTTTCGTGGAGAAAGAAGGACCATCAGTTACCTTTGGTGACAACTCAAAAGGTCACACCAGAGGCTACGGTACCTTTGAAACCAATCACATGTCGATTTCTAATGTTTCATATGTTGATGGATTGAAGCATAACTTGCTCTCC
Source organism: Schizonepeta tenuifolia (assembly GCA_029490685.1). Taxonomy (NCBI): domain Eukaryota; kingdom Viridiplantae; phylum Streptophyta; class Magnoliopsida; order Lamiales; family Lamiaceae; genus Schizonepeta; species Schizonepeta tenuifolia. The sequence goes on along the minus strand of CM055956.1, from coordinate 21,668,690 downwards.
ATCAGCCAATTCTGTGATAATGGTTTCTCTGTCAAGTTTGATGCACAAGGTTGCAGGGTTAAAAATGTCGGATCAAAGCAGGTTATATTGTTGGAAAATCGATCCTCAACCGGGAATGTATACTATGCTGACTGGAATAGTAGTCCTCCTGACACGTGTCTGTTATCAAAGAGCAGTTCAGATGTGAGCTGGCTGTGGCACAAAAGGCTCAACCATCTGAACTTCAAGACTATGAATCGACTTGCCAGACAAGAACATGCAAAAGGCATACCAAACCGAGTGTTTTCAACAACACATATCTGCAGTGCATGTCAGCTGGGAAAGCTCGCTAGATCCTCCTTCCGGTTGAAAACAACTCCATCAACCGACCGAGTATTACAGTTGATCCATATGGATCTCTTCGGGCCAGTTACACCAAAAAGCATGAATGGTAATGAGTATACCCTTGTTGTTACTGATGATTATTCTAGGTACGCATGGACCATTTTCATGCGTCACAAGAGTGAAACCCGAGATGAGTTACCCAAGCTGATGGATCGGATATCGAACCAACAAGAGATGAAAATTATTTCCATCCGATCAGATCGTGGAACCGAGTTTCTAAATGAAACCATCATTAAGTACTGTGAGAAGCATGGAATTACTCATCAAACATCAGCTGCGCGTACTCCGCAACAGAATGGAGTAGCCAAGCGAAGGAACCGAACGCTGAAGAATGCAGCTACATCCATGTTGACAAGCTCAGTTCTGCCAAAGAGATTTTGGGCTGAGGCCATCAACACAGCCTGCTACACCTAGAACCGGTCTCTTCTGACCAAGCGGTTAGGAAAGACACCATACGAGCTATGGAGACGCAGGAAGCCTGATATTTCTTATTTTCGCGTTTTTGGATCTAAGTGTTATATTCACAACAATGGGAAGACTTAGTTGAAAACTTTTGACGCCAAGGCTTGGAAGGGCATATTTCTTGGATATGCCGCTTTGGATCAAGGCTTATAGAGTTTTCAACAACAGCTCTCGTGTTGTGGAAATAACACCTCATGTTAGTTTTGATGAATCTACTTTTGAGTGCAGGGAACAGGCTAAAGGACAACAAGCTGATCCACATGTTCCACCAGCTCTCACCAGATCGTAGGCTCTAAGGGAAAAGAATCTAGCTGAACCATTGGTATGGGCAACCGAGGATAATGATCCTTACTCCTCTGAAGATGAATGCGAGGACCCCAGCTCATCTCAAGGGGGAACTTCCGCTAATGTCACTCCAACTGCATCAACATCCGAAGCCCAACCAAGCCCGGTTCAAAATATTGTCAATGTCGAGGATCCAGACTTAACAGCTGATCTATCACCAGTTCTGAAGATTCCAGCATCTCCCACAGCTCAGGATTCACCATCAGTTGAAATCACGGAACAACCAATGTTGGAAGAAGAAGGAAGACGCAACAGAAGATGGTATGAAGATCATTCCACTGACAACATCATCGGGGATCCAACCGAGGTGTGCGTACAAGGAGCAGAGTTGCAAATCCAGATTCAACCAAGGAAGATTCCAACACTTATGCCCAATATGCTGAGGAGTTGACAGTTCTTGAGGAGTTCGAGCAAGCTGGAGATGTTGCCATGATATCTTGCTTCGTAGCTGATGTGCCAGAACCGAAGAATGTTGTGGAAGCTCTCAACTGTGTTCACTGGACAACAGCCATGCAAGAAGAACTGAACGAATTTCTACGCAACTGTGTATGGGAGTTGGTAGAAAGACCAAATGGTGTCAAAGTCATTGGATTAAAATGGATTTTCAAGAACAAGAGAGACGCCATTGGATTCATCATGAGGAATAAGGCAAGATTGGTAGCTCAGGGATATTGCCAATAAGAAGGAATCTATTTCGAGGTCTCCTTCGCGCCGGTTGCAATGCTGGAAGCCATCCGAATCTTTCTAGCCTATGCCGCATTTCACAAGTTCAAGGTCTATCAGATGGATGTGAAGTGTGCCTTCCTCAACGGAGATATTAAGGAAGATGTATATGTTGAACAGCCTCCCGGTTTTGAGACTGAAGATGGAAGAGTGTACAAGTTGAAGAAAGCAATCAATGGATTGAAGCAAGCACCCAGGGCTTGGTATGACACTTTCTGTGGTTTTCTTCTGAACTCGGGGTTCAAACGAGGGTCAGTTGACAAAACACTGTTCACCATCAAAGTTGGAGAAGATATACTTGTTGTGCAAATCTACGTCGACGACATCATATTCGGTTCCAAGTCGGAGGAGTTGTGTGAGAAATTCTCAACTCTCATGAAGGAGAAATTCGAGATGTCGATGATGGGCGAGATGAACTATTTTCTTGGATTACAAGTGAAGCAGTCGCTAGATGGGACTTTCATCAATCAGTCCAAGTATACAAAGGAGCTCATCACCAAGTTCGGATTGCAGACAAGTAAAATCACAAGGATCCCGATGAATACTAACTGGAAGATTGAACCTGTAACTGAGGGAAAGCTCGTGGATGCCAGTAAGTATAGAGGGATCAACGGCTCTTTGCTATATCTAACCGCCAGTCGGCCAGACATATCTTACGCGGTTGGAGTGTGTGCTCGGTTCCAAGTTCAACCGAAGGAAGCACACATGTTGGCAGCAAAGAACATCATCAAGTATCTGAAGGGTACAATTAATGTTGGGTTGTGGTATCCAACCGATGACAATATCCAACTGACCGGATACTCAGATGCGGATCTAGCCGGAGATCGGTTTGACAGGAAGTCCACATCTGAACACTGTCAGTTCATGGAAAGCAAGCTAGTTTCATAGTTCTCCAAGAAACAAGCATGTGTTGCCACTTCTACAACCGAGTCAGAGTACATGGCTGCCGGAAGTTGTTGCATGCAAGTGTTGTGGCTCAAGCAACAGCTGAGAGACTATGAAGTAGCAACTGGACAGGTTCCTATTCATTGTGATAACTCAAGTGCCATTGCTATATCTTTGAATCCTGTTCACCATTCTCGGACGAAGCACATCGACATCCGACATCATTTTATCCGAGATGATATTGAGAAGAAGGACGTATCCATGGAGAAGATTCCAACTGAGATTCAGAGAGCTGATATCTTCACCAAACCTCTAGCCGAAGCGCGGTTCAAGATGTTATGTGATTTACTTGGATTGTTGGATCCATCAGATGAGGAACTAGTTGAGGTGAAGAGATAGATATCCATCTGAGGGGGAAGCTCAGATAAAGGGGGAATCTCAGATGCGGATTGCCAACCGAAGACATCGGATGTGGATCGCCAACCGAAGACATCAGACGTCAGCTGAACAGACGAACTTGAGTCAGTTGATGATATGCCACAACATTGGAACACAGCTGATTTCAACATCAGCTGAAGGTGAACACAGCTGATTCCGACATCAGCTGGCAGGTAACATTTATGGCTGAAGGTGTTATGATCTTAAATGAGAATATTTGAAATAAATTCAAACATTCCTGAGCATGTCAGTTACATTAAAATAGCCATCATGTCGCATTTAATGTAAAGTACGGCTAAACGTCAATAGCCTACTTTATAGTGCGACTGGGCTAACATGAAAAACAGTTCACCTTCTCACGCGCTGGTTGGAACTCGATTCGTGACGTCAAGTCAAAGCTAGTCAACAGTCGCGTAATCTCAGCCGTTGATTGATTCGCGCCATTCAACCCTAGCCGTCGATTTCAACCGAGCCTAAAACCTATAAAAGGCAGAAAATCAGGAAGTGATCTCTTACCTTCCTCATTCGTGTTTATCTGCAGTAACTGTTCATCATCTTCTTAGATTCTGTCAAACCATTTACTGCAAGTTTTTCTTTCCTTCTTATATATACCTTCTCAGACGTATTAAATGACACCCAAATGAAAGAAAATGGCTTCCTCCGGACCCTCTCTAGTCCCCACATCTTATGAAGAATCGTTCGACTTACTGATTTCGAAGATACACTTTGAGCAGATCCTTTCAGAAGATGAATTGGAGTCGCCAGTGCTGTCTCCCCTCGCTGATATTCTCAGGGAGAACGGCCTACTGGAATGGGCGAAGCTCTTCCCCTCCCATCTTCTCAGGCGCCAGGTCGGAGAGTTCTACGTGAATATGCAATCACCCATCGACAGCAGGGATGGAGTAGTTACAGAAGTTTCTTGCCGTCAACGGGACGTTCTAGCCAGAACCATTCGTCGTGTCACCGTCCCCATTGCATTTTCCGATATTCTTCGCCAAGTCATTCCGCCGAATCATACCGCCACAGACACCATCGACAACATAACCGACACGGAAGCCAATGAGTTTCTGGAGAGTGCTCTCATAACTCCGGACTTGTTGAAGAGTAATATGCAGAGGACGAAGTTGAAGCCGGAGCATCGACTTTTGTTCGATATTGTCTCCAAGGTCGTGTTCGGTTACAGTGGTGCCTTCGGAGACATCAGTCGACCGAAGCTCAAGCAATTGATTGCTTTGGAGCATAAACACAAGCACAACGTCGACTGGTTCAAGTATTTTGAACATCAGCTGACTGTGGAGAGGCAGAAGATCTCTGAGACTACAACTGAATCCGGGGAGAAGTTGTTGAGTGTCAAGGGAACTCTCAACTTCGGTTGCAAAATCTCCGCTTTGATCTTGCTCGCAACCAAGGGTCAGAACATGGTCTGGGAGGACTGCGAGGAGACCCCTGTGAAGAAGCTGATGCTGTTCCCAACAGCGAACAAAGCTCAGGATGTAGTTAGGAGTGTTTATACTCCTAAGGAGAAGAAGGATGCTGTGAAGACAGCTGAAGAAAGGGATACAGCTGAGGAGGCACCAGCTGTCAGCCGCCCCACAAAATCGAAAGCTACTCGCCGACAACGAGCTGAATCGGAGATGGAGAAAGCTGAGGAGCCTACCAAGAAGAAGCTGAGAGTTCGCTTCAAGAAGACGGTGGCAGCACCAGCTGAGGAGGTTCCAACTGAGGACATGCCAACTGAGGAGCCAGCTGAGGATGTGCCAGCTGAGGGTACGCCAGTTGAGGAGGAGGTACCAGCTGTAGAGACGCCAGCTGAGACAACAACAGATGAGGAGCCATCCGAGTCGAGCCACTCAGCTGAGGCAGCTGCCTTCGAGATCGTTCCTCGCGCTGCTAGAACTGGTGAGGCTGAAGGGATGGAAACAGATCTGACCTCGGATGCTTCTTCCTCCTCTGAGGAAGCTGAAGACATTCCAACCTTCCCCACAGCAGGAGCTGATATCGTACCGCCCCAAGAGCCTCTCGCTCTCACAACCGACTCACAGCCAGAGATTCCGAGCTCATTGCTTGATGCCAACATTGAGACCATCTCTTCGGCCAATGTTGATGAACCAATTGATTCCTCCCTCCCCACAGAATCCGAAATTCCGAGCTGCCAGCTCGATGCCAATGTTGAGACCACCTCTTTGGCCAACATTGATGAAACTTTTGAACCGTTACCATATGAGAATATTTCTCCCTCCCCAATCGATGACGAAGCTGATCGTCAGGCCGTCGTGATGGAGCATGAAGGCAAGGTGGCCTACTGCTTCCAGAAGCTGATCGGGATGTTCCCTGAAGCGCTCGACATGCTGATTTTTGCTACGCTTGGGACCGAGCTGCTGTACCAGTTCAACCTCATCTTCAGTCACTGGTATGTGAAGGAAGACACGATAAGGGTACACAGCTGGAACCAGTTGAAGGCTGACGAGTCACGCCTCCAAGATTATTTCAACTACACAAATCTGAAGGTCGCCTACAACAACAAGGTTGCGCTGCTCACGCATCGTCTGGACCTGAGCAAGGCGGAAGGCTCAGACACGAGGGAAATGGCTGAAGAAGATTGCATCAAGTTCCTGGACAACATGCTTGCAAAATCTGCTGACTGTATTGTTGATCTTGATGCAGCCGCCGCAGCCGCCAAGAAGGAAGAAGAAGAGCTTAAACTGTACCTGGCAAACCGTCAAGCCATGGTTATAGTTGACCAGCCAGCTCTGATTGAACACCAAGCTCCAGCTAATCAGCCAGCACCCTCAACTGAAGACATTTGCGAGCTGATAGCTGAGAGGGTGAACCAGCTAAGGATGGAGATGCTTGCCAACTTCCAGCAAAACAAAGAAGATCAACTAAGGATGTTGGAAGCACAAGGGGAGAAGAACAAGCAGCTGCTGGAGGAGAATGTTTCACTGAAGATAAAGCTGAACGAATTCTCAACCTCCTCCAGCCAAGACATTTCTGATCTGAAGTCAACTGTTCTGGGGATCAAGTCCGAACTGAATGTCCTCCAATCCATCTCTGATTCCAACCTCGCCAAATCCCAACAGACTCAAGATAAAGAATGGGAGTCTCGGTTCGAGTCACGCTGGGCTGAGTTCGTTGCTTTCCAGACTGAGGTAAATGAAACATTCACTGGATTGAGGAAAGCCGAACAAGAGAGCCATGACTCTAAACTGGCGAAGAAGGTCGGAATAGAGTGCGCGGTCGATGAACTCTTCAACCGCATCCAACAAGCCGAACAACAACTCACCTCTCTGGATGGATCAGTAGCAAGCCTTGTTGTTGATGCCAAAAAGGGGGAAGATAAAAAGGGGGAAGAGGAGTTGCAGGGGCATGTTGAGATGCCAGGGGAAGATGAGACCCAGGCTGAGGAAGCTGCAAAATCTCAGCCGAGGAAGAAGACAGCACAGAAGAAGAAGTCCGCTCCCAAGCCAACTGACTTAAGTGGAGCTGAAATGGCAAAAGACTTGGAGCAGGCAGAGCAGTTTGGAGTTTCTTACAACTCCATAGCTGAGATCGCAGCCGAGCTTGAATCAGAACTCGACGGTATCACAACCGAAGAGTGTATTGCTGCTACCAATGCTATGGATGTTGCAGAGAAAGATTACATGAATCCCGACTGGATTAAGAAGTTCGCAGCTAGCCAAGCTAAGCGAGTCAACCAGTTCGAGGATGAGCTGGACAAAGTGACTAAGAACTTGGACCGGAACATCGCCTCCCGCAGTCGTCGCCGAATTGACAAACATCAGGTTAAGGCTGAAGCTCAGCTGAAGCAACAGAGGCTGTCAGGGAAGGTTAAGGTCCAAAGTCGGTTCAGGCATGTAGATAAGTGGATGCCAGCCGAGTGGAATGAGGACTGGGAGTCGTTCAAGCAGGAGTTTATGAATGACTTCTATTATAGGAAGGTATTCACAACTGATGATCCGAGGAGAGCTTTCAAGGAAGCGCTGACCGAGCTGCACACTGGGGACCCGGGCATGTTCAGCCAGTTCAGGTGAGCCATGATAGAAGCAAAACTGGACTTGAACACAGTTCCGGTCCCTCAGAAGGTTACATATCGGCCTCCCTTTCTCTCAGACTCTCGAAACCCCAACCGTACGAAGATAGCAGCTGAGGCAAGACAAGTTTGCCGAGTGCACGGAGTTGACATATCGAAGGAGCCAGAAGCTAAGCGAGAATTTTTTGTTAGAATTTTTAGCAAGTATGGGCTTAAGTTTTAGCTCAGTTAGTTGTTTTTAGCAACTGATGTAATTTTTGTTTTTGTGCTTATCTTGTAACCATCAGTTGTAATAAAAACTATTCAGTTATAAGATTCAACTTGACGTACAATCTCTCATTGTCCAAGCTCTGAATCGCAAAGTTATTTCAATATCATGTTATAACTGTGCTAACCCTTTGATGTTTTAATCTTATAGGTTGTCTAGAATTCCAGCTGAGATTTTAGATAACTCAGTAGGATTTAGATCAGTTTGATCTGTAAAGATTTTAATAAGGGTTTTGGCATCATCAAAAAGGGGGAAAATTGTTGGGAAATTTATTAAAGTTTCGATTGATTCCAAAACCAACTGACCCCAACCGAGTAGATGTTGTCAGATCCTAATGTTGGTAGTTAGGCTCGCTGTTTGAGCAGTGTTAAGATTTTATCTTTACAGGACTCCAGCTGAAGATGACAACAAGGCTTCACTCGGGTAGAACATCAGGTGTAAGAAAAATACATGAGCGTTCAAGTCTCAGAACAACAGCTAAGTATTCAAAGGGAGAAGATGCAAGAGAACATCAGTTGTAAGAAAGACAACTGAGCATTCGAAGCCAACCGATCAGAGTCAGATACAAGAAAGATAACTAAGCGTTCAAGATGAAACATCAGTTGTAAGACACAATCAGTTAGATCGACAACTTGAAGTTCAAAGTCAGCTGAGAGTTCAACTGTTTCTACTTAGACAGAAGCATTCAGATAGAACATCAGCTGAAGACCAATCAGATGAAGATCAAACGACTCAACCGACTATCAAATGTTGGAGGTCAAAGGTTAAGATTTGAATTTCAAATAAGGAAGTCACGTGAAGGTTTGACTCTCTGTCATTACCTCATTTGGCCCAACACAAAGCTGTCTCAGATGGAAAGCAGAAGCATGTAGTTGCCAAATCCGGAAACTCTGCAGAGATGAGAGACAAGCCATCGCTTTCAAAGAACAGAGATCAACAGCTCCTCCAACGGCTAGTTGATTCTCTCCGCCTATAAATAGAGGCCTTCATTCATTCACCAAGATGACAGATACACGAGACAGACAAGTGCGATAAGAGATATACAAGCGAAAGAACAACTTCATTCTGCACTCAAGCAAAACTGCTGCTATCCTCTAAGAACATCATTAGTTGAGAGTTCTAGAGTGTTAGATTTTGTCTTTGTATTTCTTGATCCAACCTTGACAACATCACTAGTTGAGAGTTCGTAGAGTGTTAGATCATAGCTCACTTCTTGTTCGAGCTATTAGTTGGAAACCCACACTTTCTTACACCTGAAAAGGTTGTTAGGATCCTACTCTTCTCGTAACTGAGTAGATAGGTTGATAAGTACCCGTAAACTTATCTGTAAGGTTGATAAGTACCCGTAAACTTATCTCAACGGTTGCAAAGCCCGCGTAAGCTTTGTAGTTTGTCCAGAAGAACTTGGACTGAGTTGTGTGGACTCACAACTCCCCGTGTGATAAGTAGGGGTTTGATGTAGTTCGATTTTCTTGAGGATTGAGTGATGGGTTCTTGTTCTATATGATGATAGATGATTACATGAATTAATTTAGAATTTTCTAAAAATAAAAATAGAAATGTAAGAGATGAAGAATTGATGATTTGATGTAGAAGATGTTATGATTTGCATGAAATGATAATAGAAATGGTATGTAGTATGTTTGAGGATGATTATATAATTATTTGGAATTTTTCTAAAAATAAAGTGAAAATCGTAAGAGATGAAAACCCGACAATAAGTTGAGACTCATTAATGTTTTGAGTATATGGTTTACGTATTAGTGATTCTAGATAGATGATGATCGATATTGTAAAGTTAGAACGAAATCGGAGAACGTCGGATTTTCGCTAAGAGACGAAGAATCGTCGATAAGTCAAGAATGAATAATGATTTAGGTCTATGATTCAACTATATGATAATCTTGCTAGTTGATGATCATAACCGGAAAATTTGAACGAATTCTATGCAGATTGGAATTTTAATAAGAGACGAAGAAACGAGATTAAATGCCGATAGAAAAGTCGAATAAGGAAAACCAATTTGATATTAATAATTGTTGTCGTTTGATGAACAAGTTTGTAGTTGACGATATTTCCATCCGAGATGATATAAGATATAGTTTATAAACTTGAAGTTGAAATAGAAATTGAATTTGAATTTGAAATTGAATTGGTTTAGTAATTTGATTAGTTGAAAGACGAGGAATTATACGTCGAGTTTGTAATCGAGAGATATGAAGGAATTTGTCATAAAAGATATTGCATATTGACTGCCTTAAGATGGAAATTTCGTAAGAATAAAAGTGGAATAGCATTAATCGAACCTAGGGAATCGTGCGTCGAGTTTTATCGAGCATTAGGGTTTCGCGCGGACTGTTTTGCGACCTTGCACGGAAACTGTCATAACTCCTAGCTTGCTTAATGAAATCGAGATCCGTAAATTGGAGAGTAAACTAGACATCCGTAGCTTTTGTTTGTTATAAATTTTATCCCCTTTTTTTAAATGGTCTGTTCTGTGCGAACTCCAGAACCACTGCCTTGTGCAGGAAGTTTCCAAAAAACTTAAATTCTTAAGTTGAATCCATTTCAATTTCGTTCCTTGTGAACTTTTAAGTCGTTATAAGTTATCGACATCCATTATCTACTGACCTAAGTGTCGAGTAATGAGCCGAGTCAGTTTATAAATGAGAATTTATCGAGTCTCGTTTATTCGTTAATCAAAAGAAAGTAGTAAAGTGCAAAGGCCTAAAAGACTAAAACCAATTTCGATTTCCTGTTTCTTTTATCGTTGCGATCGAGTTTTAAAGTTATTTTATTTACGATAAAAGGAGGAAGTCAGCGCCAAGGATAGGACGGAAGACAGAAGACGGAAGATATAGTAGTTCTGTAATCAGTAAGGATCGCTTTTCTATATACGAAATAAAATGAGCGATGCTCGAAAATCTTTAATTACAGCTTTGATAATTGTGTTTTCAAAGTGATATTCAGAGCATGAAATATTTGTTTTTATGTAAGTTCTATTGTACCTTTCTGAGTTAGCCGACTGCTATCCAGATTTATTAGATAGCCGACGTGCTAACTAAAACGATCGGACTTTGAGTTAGCCGACTGCTATCCAAAGTTAGTGTACACAGTAGCCGTTGTGTGTGGAATCCTGTTGAGGGGTGGCCAGCCACGGTGATAATTATTGGGCAAGATTGAACGTAACATCTATTAGAAAAGTGCTTGATCAAGCCATGTTGTGAAAATGAGAAAGAAAATGTTTAGTAGACACGGGTATTTATTGAAAAACCCCGATGTGCTAAAGAAATGAGATGCTTGATTTATCTATACTTATTATATGTTTACGGCAATGTGCCCACTAAGTATGTTTATACTTAGCCCTGCATATGTTTTATAAAATGTGTAGGTTGAGTGACAGGAGTGGCGGGGGTTGATGTTGAGTTAAGAGTCGTAATTAGAATAAAGAACTTGTATCAGCTTTACGCTTTCTGCTGCCAATCTTTTTGAGATAATGTATCTATCTTTTGGGTCTAAGCCCCGTACAATGAACTTAGTTCTTTTTGAGAACCTTGTCGAGTGATCCTTCGAGATCAACTCTTTCTTTTAAATGAAGTCTTGTTCATAGAAGTCATTCTGTTATTAATGTCTGTTTTTTCGTTCATTCTTATTCATCCCCCTTCTTCCCCGCTTCTTTAATCCAACCTCTAGTCGCACCCCGGCTTTGCTGTCCCTCGGGATTTGGGGCTGTGACAGAGTGGTATCAGAGCAATCGTTTTTGCTCTGTATACAAGTCCCTTTTCAATAGTAAGGTGGAGTATTTGTATATACTCTACACCTGAGTCTTCTTTCAAGTAAAAGTTAGGTCATAACACTAAGTTTAAGAGTGTAGACGACAACTCAACCTCCCGCTACGTCGACTCAACCATAGAAGAAATGTAAGGAAAGAATTTCAGAAGTATGATTTCTTTTAAGAAGAAATTTTTGATTAAAGTACGCAAGAATTTGTGAATAAAGTATGCAAGTATGAATGTGAGTAAAGTATAAAAGTTATACTTTGTGATATTACGTGAACTATGTGAAAGCATGAATGCTATACTATGTAAAAGTTTGTGAAATTATGTGAGTTATAATTTCTTTATTCAAAATATTTTGTTGGCATGAGAATTTAGACGAATTCTAAGGCCTTCCCGATTCTTTGAGAACATAGACGATCTAAGAAAAATTGGTTTCAAAATATCCAAGAAACGATCGGATCGGAAGGGACATAATAAAGGGAATCAAAGTAAACAAATGAATGTCACCTGCGTAAAGTGACATGAACAACAGACTCGTTGGAGTCGACTTGTTTTTGAAAATGAAAGCCGTAAGAGTTTTCTTTTAAGGAAATAAAATAAAGAATAACAAGAAGAATAAGAATAAATAAGTTGATAAATTAAAAGAATGGAAAGAAATCGTTAAGAAATTTTCTTCGAGGAAGAAATAAAGTGAGGAAGTAAAAGAATAATAAGTAAAAGGATGAAAATAAAATCTTGAAAATAATTTTGTTTATATGTATTGTTTGAGTGCAATTTCTTGAAATTGCTAGATGTTTAAGATAAGTTGTTAAGTGGTTTAAGTATTGCAATTTGAATAATGGAATATTCTAATTGTAATTTATAAATTTCTTTAAGATATGTTAATTACCCTACTAGTTACTGATCCGTATTCTCTTAAAACTTTGTAGGATGCCTGTTACACGTGTTACGGCTCGGAAGAGTTGACCTTTGAGACAGCGTACAGTAGTGGATGAGATCTTAGACGAGTACTACGACTATGAGGTAGACCCGAACCATGATATCGGGCAATTGGTTAGTGACTTCGCTGCATGCTTCTACGCAGCCCGTCACTTTGTCTCTGAGCGTCAGGCGATAGTTGATTTGACTAAACGGCTGCCCGACGAGTGGCATGGTTCGGCACATGCCATAGCCTGGTACCACATTGCACTGATCGGTGACGACCCCGAGCCGATCGGTGACTTTTCTGGTTTTGCCCTAGCCATACATAGGCAATTCTTTCATAGTCGGGTTATGTGGACTATCCCGGTTGAGGAGCACCTTCCCTACTTTCACGCTCCGACAGAGTCTGTGCCCGAGTTTGAGCCTGAGCCATTAGCCCTAGATCCAGAGTTTACCGCACTGTTGGAGTTGGCGCCAGTGCTTTCACCTAGTGAGGGGTTGGTTCTTGGAGACAAGTACTTAGAGAGAGACGCAGAGCTGGCTGCGATGCTAGAGTTACCATCTTCTCTTACACCACTTGAGGAGATTTGTGCTGAGTGGACGAGAGTCCGGGGACAGTTTGAGGCGGGGCCATCTAGGGCCCATTCTGCAGAGGTGTACGCGTCTAGTTCACTTCCTGAGCACCTTCTTCCCCTGAAGAAGCGTGCAGTAGTATCCAATTCGGATTACTTGGTTTCAGACTCGGAGAGGACAGTTTCAGACGTGCCTTCACCACCACCACTTACACTTTTGGACGACACTACTTTGAGGGTTGACGAGGCACTTCAGCTCGTCTTTGGCACAGATTCTGAGAAGGATCCGGAGGAGGACCTTGAGGAGGATCCTGAGGAGGACCCCAAGGAGTTGCAGGCCGTAGAGGGCAGTAGTGACTCGACTGCAGCTTGTTGAGCATAGCGTCTTAGACTCGTAGTAGTAGTAGAAGTTTCTTTTTGTCTTGTACATAGTCGGACCAGTAGACTTTCTTTTGTAGTACTCTACGCGGATACGAAGTTTTTGAGATCGTTTCCGTTCTAGTACTTCCAGTAAATATGGAGATGCAACTTGTTAGTGCACCCGGTATATAGATAGGCAGTTAGCCTAGTTTAGACTAGTCATAATCTAACTTTTTGTATAAGTCCTCGTTGGAGGCAAAACTAATATTCTTTATGACATGTATATAATATATATATGATGACCCTAGAGTGGGCTTTGATCTTATGAAAAGTTTCTTCTAAGTGCGATTAGAAGAAAAAGTTTAGATGAATATTCCGGTTTAACCGAGAAGTTAAAAATTTAAAGAGCTAAGTATCGAAGCTATTATCTGTTTTCTTTTCCATGAACTTGTTTAAGTTGGGAAAAGGGTTAGAAAGTAAAAGCAGGCTTAAAAGTAAGGTGCTAATGAGAGTTTTGTTCTTATAGTTTCAAAAAAAAAATGCCGCCAAGAGTAGTTAACAACCGAGGAAACCTGGTAGACCCAGGGGCGTGGTAGACGTCCAGCACAGAATGATAGAGAGGAGGAACAAGAAAGGAAAGATACCCCACCACCACCATCACCATCACCACCTCCACCACCACCCCGTCGTGATATTGAGGACTTATTCCTCAAACGTAACCCACCTATGTTCAACGGATCTGGTAGCCCAAGCGATGCTGAGCTTTGGGTGCGATCTATTGAAAGGATTTTCAAACTCCTCAGATGTACTGATGATGAGCGATTGTTGTATGTCGCATTCCAGCTTTCCGGACCAGCTGACTACTGGTGGGAAGCTCGGTAGAAGGTTATACCTGCGGAGCACCTGGCTCGTTTTACATGGGAAGAATTTAAGGAGGCACTGTTTGATAAGTACGTGCCTAAGACGTATAGAGCTCAGAAGGAGGCTGAGTTCTATAATTTAAAACAAGGAAAGATGACAGTCACATAATACGACGCCAAGTTTTGTGAATTGTCAAGGTATGCACCTGCTCAGGTTGATACCGAAGATAAGATAGCGAAGAAGTTACATGGGGGACTGAAGCATGAGTTTGGAATTGCATTAGCCAGTCATAGAGGACTGAGCTACACTGAAGTTTTAGGGCAAGCCCTAGAGATGGAGGTCGTAGTGCCTGATGAAAGGAAAGCAATAACAACCGCACCAGCCCCAACCCAAAATCAAAACCGAGGCTATTACAACAACAATAATAGCAATTACCAAAGGAAAAGAAAATGGGAAGGGGGAAATAGCAGTGGCTATAACCAGAACTACAATAACCACGGGAATCAGAGGAGTGGCAATCAGCAAGGCTTTCAGCAGCCGAATCAAGACAAGAACTATGGAAAGAGACCATGGCAAGGAAACAATCAGTCAGGGTTGTTTTTACAAGGAAATAGACAAGCAGGGCTAGGGAGAGGAAATAATCAGCAAGGTCAGCAACAAGGACAACAAAGGAATTTCAACCAAGGAAGTAATAACCCAGGGAGGGTTACCATTCCTGTTTGTCCTAAGTGTAATAGGACGCATCCCGGTGTTTGTCAAGCAGGCATGGGTGTTTTCTTTAACTGCGGACAGAAAGGGCATATAAAGAGAGAGTGCCCGAAGCCATTGCAAGCGGCAGGACAGAACCAGCATGGACAGCCCCAGCCTTTGAGGGCGATTCAAGCACAGCCGCAGCAGCAGATGACCCAGCAGCAGTTCGAGCAGCACGCTCAACAGCAACAGAATGCAAGGGCATGTGCGATCAAACAGGGTGCATAGAATAAAGGAAAAGGAAACCTAGCAGGTATGGGTAAACTTCATAATATCCATATCAAGATACTGTTTGATACTGGCGCATCGCATTCTTTTATTGTTGGTTCGTGTGCGGATAACTTAGATATCAGACCTGTACGAGCTAAACACGCTATGAGAGTAGCTACACCTTTAGGAGAGATCACTACTTCCACGCATGTTTGCTCTAACCTAGAATTAGATATTGGAACTCTTAAGGTTAAGGTGAACAACTTGAACATTATGATAATGTGGGACGTAGATATAATCTTAGGAATGGACTGGTTGTATGAGAATTATGCCACGATTCTCTGCAACGAGAGGAAAATCTCTTTCCAAGCCCCGGGAAAGGAACCGACAGAATTTCATGGGATTGCGATGGGCAAAATGATACCGATAATATCCACCCTACAAGCCAAGAAGTTGATGAAGAAGAAGGGTTGTACAGCTGATCTTGTGTACCTAGTTGGAGAACCAGGAGCCGAGAAGACCATTCAAGACGTGAAAGTTGTTAACGAATATGAAGACGTCTTTTCAGAAATTTTACCTGGTTTACCACCCGACCGTCACATAGATTTTTCGATTGACTTAGAACCAGGATCGGCCCCCAAATCAAAAGCCCCATATAGGATGGCGCCAAAAGAATTAGAAGAGCTTAAGATCCGGTTGCAAGAGTTGTTAGACCTTGGATTCATTTGGACCGAGTGTTTTACCTTGGGGAGCACCTGTTTTGTTCGTAAGAAAGAAGGATGGTTCTATGAGAATGTGCATAGACTATCGAGAGCTAAATGAGATTACCCTTAAGAATAAGTATCCCTTGCCAAGGATAGAAGACCTTTTTGATCAACTTAAGGGCGCAGGAGTTTTTTCAAAAATAGATTTAAGATCTGGGTATCACCAATTGAAAATCAAACCCGAGGATATACCTAAGACTGCATTCCGAACTAGATATCGCCATTATGAATTCCTAGTTATGCCATTCGGTTTGACTAACGCTCCTGCAGTATTCATGGATGTCATGAATCAAAATTTTCACCCGTACTTAGACAAATTCGCCTTAGTATTCATCGACGACATTCTCATTTACTCCAAGAATGAGGAAGAACACAAGGAACACTTGAGAATAGTTTTAGAAACGCTTAGAGCTGAGAAGCTTTACGCCAAATTCAGTAAGTGCGAGTTTTGGCTGAAGGAAGTGATGTTCCTTGGACACATAGTATCAGCAGAAGGCATCAAGGTAGATCCTGCCAAGGTAGAGGCAGTACGCGATTGGAAATCGCCAACAAGTCCGAACGAAATTAGGAGTTTCTTAGGTTTAGCCGGTTATTACAGAAGATTCATCGAAGGATTTTCTACGATTGCTAGACCTATGACGCAACTACTTTGGAAGGAAAACAAGTATAAATGGACGGATGAATGCGAGAAGAGTTTTCAAACACTCAAGGAAAAGTTAACCACAACACCTGTATTAGCTCTGCCAAAAGCGAATAAGGAATACGTGGTCTATACAGATGCTTCGAAGAACGGATTAGGTTGTGTATTGATGCAAGATGGAAAGGTGATAGCTTATTCTTCACGACAACTTCGACCTCATGAAGTTGAGTATCCAACCCATGACTCAAAACTAGCAGCCGTTGTGCATGTGCTAAAGATTTGGAGACACCATCTCCATGGTGTTAGGGTTGAGATTTTTACAGACCACAAGAGTCTAAAGTACTTTTTCGAGCAAAAGGAATTGAACATGAGGCAAAGGAGATGGCTCGAATTAGTCAAGGATTATGATTGCAGAATTAACTATCATCTAGGAAAAGCAAACGTGGTAGCTGACGCGCTGAGTCGCAAGACTCCAACCAAGTTAGGATGTCTTTTTGTTGAGGAAGAAGCTCTTGTACGAGAATTTGAGGAAATGGACTTAGAAGTGCTCAATGCACCTGAAACGATAACAAACCATATAGCAGCACTCGTAGCTACACCAGAGTTATGAGAAAGAATTATAAGTGCGCAAAGAAAGGACGAGTCAACTGAGAAGCTTCGAGTTAGGATAAGAACGGATAAACCGGACGGTTTTTCCGAAGCACCAGATAATGCGATTTTATTCAAAGGCAGACTTTGTATCCCTGAAGACGACAAATTGAAGAACGATATCATGAGTGAGGCTCACGATACGCCATATACAGCACACCCAGGGAGTACGAAGATGTATCAAGATTTGAGAAAGAATTTCTGGTGGAACGGTTTCAAACGAGACGTTGCCTCGTTTGTAGAAAGATGTTTGGCTTGTCAACAAGTGAAAGCTCTACACCAAAGATCATACGGGTTGTTACAACCATTAAGTATTCCAGAGTGGAAATGGAAGGATATAGCTATGGATTTTGTGACAGGTTTGCCTAAGTCAAGAAGAGGAGACACTGCCATGTGGGTAGTTATTGATAGACTCACAAAATCAGCTCACTTTCTACCCATTAAAATTACCTACGGGTCAGAGAAGTTAGCACAGTTGTATATCCGTGAGATTGTACGTCTGCATGGAATACCAAAGTCGATAACATCAGATAGAGATGCCAAATTTACTTCGAGATTTTGGATCACGATGCAGAAAGAGTTGGGTACCGAACTTAACTTTAGTACCGCTTTTCACCCCCAGACGGATGAATAATCCAAGAGAACGATTCAGATACTCGTTGATATGTTAAGAACGCTAGTATTGGATCGAAGCGCAAATTAGGAAGATATCTTACATTTAGTTGAATTCGCGCACAACAACAGTTATCAGGCGACGACAGGAATGGCGCCTTACGAGGCTTTGTATGGAAGGAAATGTAGATCACCACTTTACTGGGATGAAGTAGGTGAAAGAAAGAACCTAGGACCCGATACGGTCAGTGAAATGATCGAGATCATTCGGCAGATTAGAGTTAGAATGAAAGAGGCCCAGAGCTGACAGAAGTCTTACACTGACGATCGTCGAACTAATCTTAGTTTTGAAATTGGGGATAAGGTTTTCCTCAAGATTTCACCATCCAAAGGAATCGTTAGATTCGGTGTTAAGGGTAAACTCAGACCAAGGTTTATAGGACCTTACGAGATTCTTGAAAAAATAGGACATGTTGCTTATAGATTGGCCTTACCGCCAAGTCTAGGAAGTGTCCATAACGTGTTTCACGTATCTCAGTTAAGAAAATATGTTTTTGATCCTAAGCACGTAATTAACCAGCAAGACGTTGTTCTTGAATCCGACTTGAGTTATGAGGAAAAACCATTAACGATCTTGGATCGAAAAATATAAGAGTTAAGAACCAAGTCGATACCAATAGTAAAAGTGCTATGGAATCACCACGGGCAAGAAGAAGCCACATGGGAACTTGAAGAAAAGATGAAAGAGAAGTACCCTTACCTTTTTGAAGAAGGTATGCAAATTTCGGGACGAAATTTCTTGTTAGAGGGGTAGGATGTAATACCCCGAATAATTATTCCGTCATTAAAATAAAAATTTAATTATTAATTAAGGCTTTGCCCGCCTAAGTTAAGGACTTTCAATTCTAAGTTTAACGGTGAAATCCGTTTCTAAAAATAAATTCCAGAAGTCGGTCGAACGACTACTGTATTAGGGTTTTCGCGTCCGATAAAATTTTAGTCAGAAAACTCAGATCGAAAAACTGTCAGACTTTACATTCACTTTTCTTCGATACGAGTTCACCGAAGAAAGTCAGTTTTTATGATTTTTCCGGGCGAATTTTGAACTGTCTTATCCCGACTTTTTATCGGATTTTAAAAAACGAATTATATTTTCCGAGTATGTGATTTATTTCTAATCTAACGGTCAAATTAGATTTCGTCGAAAACGTAACCATCTAAGAAATTATTTCTCGATTTTTATAACGTCATTGTAGACCCGTAAACGAGATATTTCCGGCAATAAAACCCTCCCCTAAACCGCCATTACATGAGTCATCACTTAAGTAGAAATTTATCACTTTATGTAACAGTATACCCTTAGTCATCACCCTCTCTCCCTCACTCAACTCTACCCCCCCCCCCCCTCTCTATTCTCCCTCTCAATCCTCCATTGAAGTCATCTCCAACCTTTCTCAAGCTCCACAAGTCATCCATATACCGATCATTCCTATTTCCGGGTTCATATTCGACAAGGTAGGAACTTCCTCTACGTATTGAACCGAACAAAACTTCCTTCCCTCAAGCTTTATTTTTTTCGAAAATTAGAGGATGAAGAAGCATGATGAATCTTTATTTAATACATGTTGTTAGATGTTTAGGAATGGTTCTATGTATTGAAATCATGAAGAAATCACCCCCCCCCCTATATTTGTTATTACCGAAATTTATAGAGGAAATAGGGGTTTGATGTAGTTCGATTTTCTTGAGGATTGAGTGATGGGTTCTTGTTCTATATGATGATAGATGATTACATGAATTAATTTAGAATTTTCTAAAAATAAAAATAGAAATGTAAGAGATAAAGAATTGATGATTTGATGTAGAAGATGTTATGATTTGCATGAAATGATAATAGAAATGGTATGTAGTATGTTTGAGGATGATTATATAATTATTTGGAATTTTTCTAAAAATAAAATGAAAATCGTAAGAGACGAAAACCCGACAATAAGTTGAGACTCGTTAATGTTTTGAGTATATGGTTTACGTATTAGTGATTCTAGATAGATGATGATCGATATTGTAAAGTTTGAATGAAATCGGAGAACGTCGGATTTTTGATAAGAGACGAAGAATCGCAGATAAGTCGAGAATGAATAATGATTTAGGTCTATGATTCGAATATATGATAATCTTGCTAGTTGATGATCGTAACCGGAAAATTTGAACGAATTCTAAGAAGATTGGAATTTTAATAAGAGACGAAGAAACGAGATTATATGCCGATAGAAAAGTCGAATAAGGAAAACCAATTTGATATTAATGATTGTTGTCGTTTGATGAACAAGTTTGTAGTTGACGATATTTCTATCCGAGATGATATAAGATATAGTTTATAAACGAGAAGTTGAAATAGAAATTGAATTTGAATTTGAAATTGAATTGGTTTAGTAATTGGATTAGTTGAAAGACGAGGAATTATACGTCGAGTTTGTAATCGAGAGATATGAAGGAATTTGTATAAAAGATATTGCATATTGACTGCCTTAAGATGGAAATTTCGTAAGAATAAAAGTGGAATAGCATTAATCGAACCTAGGGAATCGTGCGTCGAGTTTTATCGAGCATTAGGGTTTCGCGCGGACTGTTTTGCGACCTTGCACGGAAACTATCATAACTCCTAGCTCGCTTAACGAAATCGAGATCCGTAAATTGGAGAGTAAACTAGACATCCGTAGCTTTTTTTCTGGTATAAATTTCGTCCCCTGTTTTAAAGTTCTCTGTTCTGTGCGAACTCCAGAACCACTGCCTTGTGCAGGAAGTTTCAAAAAAACATAAATTCTTAAGTTGAATCCTTTTCAACTTCGTTCCTTGTGAACTTTTAAGTCGTTATAAGTTATCGACATCCATTATCTACTGACCTAAGTGTCGAGTAATGAGCCGAGTCAGTTTATATAAAAGAGAATTTATCGAGTCTCGTTTATTCGTTAATCAAAACAAAGTAGTAAAGTGCAAAGGCCTAAAAGACTTAAACCAATTTCGATTTCCTGTTTCTTTTATCATTGCGATCGAGTTTTAAAGTTTGTTTATTTACGATAAAAGGAGGAAGTCAGCGCCAAGGATAGGACGGAAGACAGAAGACGGAAGCTATAGTAGTTCTGTAATCAGTAAGGTGGGCTTTTCTATATACGAAATAAAATGAACGATGCTCGAAAATCTTTATTTACAGCTTTGATAATTGTGTTTTCAAAGTGATAATCAGAGCATGAAATATTTGTTTTTATGTGAGTTCTCTTGTACCCTTCTGAGTTAGCCGACTGCTATCCAGATTTATTAGTTAGCCGACGTGCTAACTAAAATGATCGGACTTTGAGTTAGCCGACTGCTATCCAAAGTTAGTGTACACAGTAGCCGTTGTGTGTGGAACCCTTTTGAGGGGTGGCCAGCCACGGTGATAATTATTGGGCAAGATTGAACGTAACATCTATCAGAAAAGTGCTTGATCAAGCCATGTTGTGAAAATGAGAAAGAAAATGTTTAGTAGACACGGTATTTATTGAAAAACACCGATGTGCTACAGAAATGAGATGCTTGATTTATCTATACTTATTATATGTTTTCGGCAATGTGCCCACTAAGTATGTTTATACTTAGCCCTGCATATGTTTTATAAAATGTGCAGGTTGAGTGACGGGAGCGGCGGGGGTAAATGTTGAGTTAAGAGTTGTAATTAGAATAAAGAACTTGTATCAAGCTTTACGCTTTCCGCTGCCAATCTTTTTGAGTTAATGTATCTATCTTTTGGGTCTAAGCCCTGTACAATGAACTTAGTTCTTTTTGAGAACCTTGTCGAGTGATCCTTCGAGATCAACTCTTTCTTTTAAATGAAGTGTTGTTCATAGAAGTTATTTTGTTATTAATGCATGTTTATTCGTTCATTCTTATTCATCCCCCTTCTTCCCTGCTTCTTTAATCCAACCCCTAGTCGCACCCTGGCTTTGCCGTCCCTCGGGATTTGGGGCTGTGACAACTCACCTCTCTCTCTCAAATCTCTCTCTCGGATTCTCCTTTCTCTCTCCAATCTCTCAAGATATCACACATGTTAAATGCACTTCTCTATCATTTCTATCATCACATCACTCTTTCTCCCTCAACTCACATCTCTCTCTCTACCAAAGAAGCAACCATCGAAGCAAACAACTCCATCTCTCTCTCCCTTGGCTGCTCACTGCCGAGAGCAGTTTGTAACAGCAAACCAGCTGCTATCTTCTTTATCATCACCTCCCCTTCACCGTAAACATTAAGAGGAGTATCTGCTCCTTCACTCCTTTCATCATCTCTACCTTGAAGTCGAAGAAAATCAGCTACAACAGCTCGTGTCCTTCACAGTCGAGCAGCAACCTTCGACATCATCTCCATCACCTTCGAAACCTCTTCTTGATGAGTTCAAGCAAGCTTGTTGAGGATCTTTTGATGTAGATCATCTTTTCCATGTTCAAGATCATCTAAGGAAGTAAGTTTCCATCTTTTTCATATATTTTCAAGATTGAAACAAGCTTAGAACCTCAGCCCTATCCATCGATTTTCATGGATAGAAAATAAGGGTTTGTTCCTTATTTTTGAAAGCGATGATCTTGATGCCTTGTATATTGTTTCATGCAAGGAAAGGAGTTCCAAATCCATCATCTTTCATCCTCCAAGCCATCCAAAAATCCAAGCCAAGAAGAGCTTAAGTTTATTTATTTTTAAAAGTATGATTTCATTCTTAAATATGTATATATGTATATGTAAGTGAGAAAATAAGAAAAATATGAATGATTTACTTTATTCTTAGGCAAACCTTAGGATTATGATGATGAGATGATGATCAAAATGAAGATTAAAGCATTATTTAGGATTTAAAATGATGTAAGAACATAAGTAGGTTAAAGCCCTAAATCGATTAAAAAGAAAAAAAATAGAAAAACTGATTTATTAATGAGTTTTGGTGATTATTTGATGATATGATGATTATTTGGAATGAGTTAATAAGCACGAAAATTGAGAAAATGAGAAGATATGGTTTTTATTGATTTTTATGGAATTTAAAGAGGAAAAATTGAAGAAAAATTAGTATAAAAATAAATGTGATATTTTTGGGTTTAACATGAGTTTATGAAGATGTGTTCTTCATGGTCATGAGAAAAACTTGAAGATTTGAAGATGTTATAAAAAAAATTGGAAAATAATTATTTTATTATTTTTAATTCGAAAAAAATAATATAAATATATAAAATGAGGAATTTCATTAGATAAAAATGAAATTTAGAAGTAAATGAGATATTAAGTATATTTTGAGTGATTTGAGTAAGAAATGATATTTCACGAATTTTCTTGAAGAAAAATTAATATATATACATATATAATAAAATAAAATAATGAGAAAAAGAAGTAAATGAAAATATGAGTTTAATTACACAAACAAAGACATTTCTTTGTAGGTGATGATGTTAGAATGATGATAAGTGAAAATATATATGAGTTTGATGTTAGTGTTAAAAAAAAAGAAATTGAATATTAATAATAATATTAATATTTGAGAATAAAAGAGGAATTAAAATAAAAGAAGATGAACTTATCTATGCGATAATATGTTAGAAGACATATTCATGAGTTATGAGATAAGATGTTCATATTTGAGTTCGTTTGTTTCAAACGAGAAGTTAAAAGAAATATTATTGATGAAATAATAATAAAATATAGAATAATTAGTTTAATGTAATATTTCCATTAAAAATAAAAATATTTGAGTAAAGTGAATTCTAAGTGATATTTATACTCTTAAGTATGTTTTGAAGCTAAATTGATGTGACGAAGTGTTAGTCGAGTAAAGAAAAATGATAGAATTGGAGAAACGAGCAAATAAATAAGATATATGAGAAAGACCATATTATCAAGTTTTAAAAGTATTTTGATGATGAGTTCTTATTGATTTGATTATGATATTTGAGTAAAAATAAGCATGTTTACTTTTTGAATCACTTAAAAAAGGATTAAGACGTAGAAGTTATCGAGCAGTGAAGATTTTAAATGAAAAACTGAGCTTTATTTAAATAAAATGAAAATTGAGTTTTAAAAATAAAGAAAAAGATTAGATAATGATTATTTAATGTTAAAGTATTTAATTGAGATTGTATACATATATGAGTGCGTATTTTGATGAAAATAATGACGTATTTTAGAGTCAAGAAATACGAAGTAGAAGTTTTAATAATAAATTCAAAATTGATTATTATTTGAGTTTAACGAAATGCTTTTCGTTAGAGTTGAAGTTATAAGATTATAAAAGATCAAAGTCGAGTAATAACAAGTTATTATGTGAATGTGTTCGAGACATGAGTTATTAAATTATTGTGTTTAAGACGTGAATTGTTTATGAAAAGTCGATATTAGAATGTGATTAAATGATTAAGTATGATTAACCTTTCTAGCAAATTAATCACTAAGTTAATCATTTATAAGTGTTTGTATATTGACATTGATGTTTGAGTATGATGACGATGTCTGAGTATTGATGTGAATACGTGTTTATAATGTGAATGTTTGAACTCCGATGTGAATGCTTGATTATTGAAATAAGTGCTCAACTGTGTTTGAACGATTTGTGATGGTAATAGTTGAGATTTAATGTTATGATTTGCCGAAATCATGTAACTTGAGTATGTGAGAAAATTAAGACGAGTTAAATAGTAACTTATCGATTTACGTAAAGATTGAAATAATATATTAGAAATAAGAATCTGAGTTTGAGAAGTAATTAGAAACCGAGTTAAGATGATGATTCGAGAACGAGAAACCGGGAAGATATCAATGTAGAGAAGTTTAGATAAGTTAGGAAAAACCCGAGTTAAGTAGAAGTTCATCAGCCGAACCCTAAGCCTATTATACGATTTTTGAGTCGATAAGCTCGATTTTAATCGATGTTGTTATTGAAGGGTCGGGCGAGACTGCGAAGTAGTCGGGAAAGCGTAAAGTAAGCAACCTTGAATTCAATATACTCGAAGCAAGGTGGGCTTTTCTAAAACTAAAACTCTGATGAATGTTATTACTTATTGAGTAATATTATGTGAGTTTTTAAAATTAATTGACTTGCCATTTATCTGAGTTTGGTATGCTTTATCATCTACATGAGTCTTATAGCCTGTGGAAAATAGGAACCCACGTGTGGTTAATTGATTGATGAGGTGACTGTGAGCTTTACTTCGGTTTAGCCGGTCACAGTGTTTGAGAAGGAGGCCTACTTCTCAGCACAAAGTTGATGTGGTAGATGATTCATGCCTGATTATTATATATGTTTTGACTATGCAGTTGGTGGATTTGAAAATGATAAAATGATTTATGCATGCACAAGTAAAATGTTTTCAAATGTCCTAACACTTGTGATGCAGTGGCAATGCAAGTTCAATTATATAGCTCTAAGAGCAAGCTTTTAAAACTGTTTTTGGCATTGTAATCACTGAGTACGAAGTACTCAGCCCTGCATGTATTTCTAAACGTGCAGGTTAGATGTGGATGAGGATGGTGCGAATGTTCTTGGTGGTGTGTTGTCTGTTTTGAGTCAAGTTGGTGATTACATGTCTTCATACATGTAGTTGTCGAGAGTAGTGATGTCTTCCGCTGAAATGTCTATATTTTTGAAATACTCTGTTGTGTTGATGATACAATGAGAAGTTTGCTCGAAACAATGCCTTAACTTTCATTTGCGTTATATTATGAATGACGTGAAGTCAAGATACTTAACACTATTTTTGATAAACCGTTGTAAATTAATTATGCCGTTTCTTGTTGAGTTCGGTTGAAAGTATGTTCATTTTCGTTATTGCTTCATACCTTATTTTCTTAATCGATTCATTGTCGAGTCAAGTTTTTGGTTGATGGTTTCTCATTTTTAATTCATTTAGAATAGTATTTGTTAATAATCTCGAGCGAGTTGTGACATAAGTGATGTGTTTATTGGATGGTTTCACCTTTACATTCCTATGGAGTCTGGTCGTTCCTACACACCGGATTTCGGGCTGTGATACTTCCTCTCTCGTCTTGCTTGGTCGCCGGAATCTGATGGTTGGGCTTCGCCAGTTTCAGAATCGTCGGCGGTTTCTTCTTCAACATGGGCGGTTTCTTCTTCTCTGCCGGATATGGTGGTTGTTTCTTCTTCACCGCCGGATTTGGTGGGTGTTTCTCCTAGGCTTTGTTCTTCGCTGTCGGAAGCGATAGATGGAGGCAGTGGCGTGACGGCGGAGGATGGTGCTGGCGGAAATGGAGGTGGCTCGACGGCGATGGGTGGAGGAGGAAAATGGTGGAAGAGGCTTTAGGGTTTCTTCCTGCTGGTGGTGGGAGAGAATTTTGTAGAGAGAGAAAAATATGAGACGTAAATAATGAAATGGTAAAAATGGTTTTGATTTGGGATGAAAAACTGAAAATAAACTTTCACTGTATAGTAAGGGTATAATTGTCCAAAAGTCATGAATTTGGCTATAATTTTACCATATTATGTTCCTTGCCAAACATTGTAATATAAGGGGGGATTTTGCTATATCACTCCTGTAATCTAA
Source organism: Schizonepeta tenuifolia (assembly GCA_029490685.1). Classification (NCBI taxonomy): domain Eukaryota; kingdom Viridiplantae; phylum Streptophyta; class Magnoliopsida; order Lamiales; family Lamiaceae; genus Schizonepeta; species Schizonepeta tenuifolia. Next base: position 21,642,465 of record CM055956.1, on the reverse strand, counting down.
AAGAAATTGTGTTTTTTGAGTTCTTTTGCATAAATTGATGAATTAGATAATAAATAATGAAATTCAAATTATTTGGAGTAGAAATATGTATTAAAATCAAGAGTTTGATCATCAAAGGGGAAAACCCCAAAATTTTTGAAAGAGTTACAAGTCAAAAAGAGGAATCACAATGATTTTGAGCTTAATAAGATAAATTGAACCAAGAATAATGAAATTAGAATTATTTGAGGCATAAAGATGAATTAAAAAGAGTGAAATGAAATTCTAAGTAGAAACCCCCAATTTAGTAGAAAGAAATGAGGTATAAAGTATAATTTTGGATTATTTGTGGCTAAAAGATTAAATTGATGGAAGAATGCGCAATTGGAATTTTTATAAGTGTAATAGAACTTTGAATTAATAAATTTGAGTAAGAATTGGTATACTTGCCAAAATTTTCGAAAGATATAAGAAATTAGAATTGAGAACTTTTGATTTTAATCGTTGAAGAATCAATTGATGTTATAAGTTAAAGTGATTTTAAGCATGTTAGCACTTGAAATTATTGAAAAAGATCAAGTGTAAGTAAAATGGAAGAATGCAGAAAATTTAAAAGAAAAATTGGTGAGATTTTGATGATTAAATGATGTAAATGATGTTCCTAAGATGAAATTGAGATCAAAACAAGTATATTAGCCACTTGAATCACTAAATTTGGAATTCGTATGGAAATGTTATGAAAAAGTCAACGAAATTCGAATCAAAAGTTGACTTACGTGAAATTAAGTGTAAATGTATAAATCGAGGGAGTACAAGAGTTAAAATAATTAAATGAAAAGTATTAGAATTTAAATCGAGCAAAATCGAACCCTTAAGAACGAAAAGGGTTAAAACTGAAAAGTTTAAAGGAAAATAAAGGTTTTCTCAATTCTAAAATCGAGAATCGAAATTGAACGAAAAATCAATCAAATGAAATTGATATAAGTGTTTAAGAATTTTCCGAGCAAGTCGACGTCTTTCTCGAAAGACGTGTTGTACTTTGACTCGAGATATTCTGTAAAAGGTTTCAGAATTTAAAATTTAGTTGGTATTTGAATTCCTTGGATTTTTCTAAGAAAAATGAAGTTAACTATATCAAAACCCGAGAACTTATAAAGTTAAAAAGTCGAGCAATATAAAATGACACATGTAAATTATCTGTAATTGTTTGAGATACAGTGTGATGTCGTGTTGTTGATTGAAAAGTGATTGAATGTAATCAAGAATAAATCTCGTAATTATTTTAAATTGTTTGGGATAAGAAATTGAGAAATTCGATTAAGAATAAATAGAAAGTTCTCGATTTTCATAATTGAATAAGAGTTTGTTTGTTCGGTATATTTATAAATGTCAAGAATAGATGAGTGTGTTAGTACTTGGGTAGAATTTAAGAGTCGAGCGTTTAGTAAGACCGATCGAAAAGTTAGAGCCCGAGTCAAGTAGAAATCCGAATAACGAGTTAAGTAGTCGTTGTTTTCTGAAAATTAGAACTTGTCATTATAAAGTGACGAATGCGCTTATTATATATTATATGTGCGCTTTTCAAATTAATTGACTTGCTTAATTGTTTTACAGTTTTGGTATGCAATCATCTACTAATTGGTATGAGAATAAGTCCTGTGGACACACAGGATAAGGTCCTGTTTGATGCGGGACGATGCATGCATTTGTTTAAGGTAACTGTGAGCCTTGCTTCGGTTAGGCCGGTCATGGTGTTCAAGAAGGAGGCCTACTTCTTGACACCAAATAAGAGAAGTTGTAGATTGATTCATACTTAAGAAATATTACCGCGGTTTATTCAGAGAGAAGAAAGATGTTTATAAGGCTATCATAAGTTGTTTATTTTCAAATGATTATACTACTAACACTTGTGATGCAGCAAAAGAGGCAAGTTCAATTTATAGCTCTATCGAGCAAGTTTTCAATTATTTTGGCATGTGTTTACTGAGTACGAAGTACTCACGCCCTGCATGTTGTTTTCTAAAAGGTGTAGGTTAGCTTGGGTGATGATGGTGCAGTGTGCTTGGCAGCGTTCTTTGTTTTGAGTCAAGATTTGTTTAATCTTGGGTTATATGTCTTCATACATATAACTTTGGGACCTAATGTAATTCTCCGCTGCAACACCGATATTTATTCGTATTTTAAACTCTTTCAACTATGATGTTTAATCAATGAGTTTCGCGCTCGACGCTTTATTTGATTTCCTCTCGACTCTTACTTAATAAACCTATTACATTGAGCTTTTGAGTTGGGTAATTGAAAGCAAGTTGATCCATTGTTTTCGCTTTCAATAAATATTCCCTTATACCCGAACATGTTCCCTTGTTAAGGTATAGTTTATTCAGTTGTTACACCTTCACTGTCCAATGGATTTTAGTCATTCCTACACACTTGAATTCGGGCTGTGACATGTCCAGAACTTTCTTCATTTAGGCAGAGGAAGGTTCAACTTCTTTCTCCTTTTCTGCTTCGTCCACATCAACCACTGACTTCTTGGCCAACCTAGCTGACTTCTTAGGTGGCAACCTTGCTGTAGCGGGTTGATCTCTCTCATGCGCCTCCAAACGACGTCATCCATCTCCGACTCTTATAACCTTTTTCATCATGCCCAACCTATCCATGTTGAGCGCATGTGTTAGAGTGATCTCAAAATCCTTCACCTCATCCGGGAGTTCCAATCCCTCAATGTAGGCAGTAACAAAGTGCCCACATGAATAATTTTGCTCCGCTTTGCCCAAGACTGATCTCAAATGCTCCATCAAGAAGGCCCCAAAATTGAGCCTCTTCCTGGTCAACATGCATAATAGAATGAAGACCTCCTTGTTGGCCAAGAGTTCCCACTATCTCCCTTATCATACATATTGTAAGCAAGAATCGTGTGAGCAATGCAGAGGGTTAGTGTCTTCAAATCCAATACCTTGTTATCTCTAGATCTAAACTCGGTGCCAATGCTCACCTTGTTCCACATCCTAATCCATTCTTCCTTCGATGCATCCATTGGAGCTTTCCTAGCACCCTTCCTAAACTCCGGCCATTGTAACTCCACCATAGTTGTAAACCCCAAAATATGGTTCAAATGATTAAGTTGAGAAGCCATCGACTACCCATTAAGCACAAATTCAATGACAATAGGGTTTCCATCTTCCTCAACCACAAACTCCAAGGACCCAAAAACTTCTCTCACCAAATCCTCATAAATGTAACAGGGCAACTGTAGAAAATGCCCCTATCCATACCCATCAAAGAGTGCTCGAACCTCCATTGCAATGCGTAGAGAGTCTAGATCATCAAAATTGACTTCCCTAGGCACAAACACCTTCCTGTCTAACAAATCTTTAGCCTTCTTCTCTTTCCTCTTGCCTCGCAACTCGAATCCTCCTTCTTAATTTTTCGAGCAGTTGAGCAAGTAATCCTCTCACTGACTATCTGGACATCATCCTCTTCATCAGTCTCCACCACCGTTTGCTTCTTACCAAGAAGGTGTAAAAACCTTCTTTTCTTCATTCGAGGATTCACCACCAGGCAATGAAGCGGCGTTAGAACTAGACACCTTCGCCTTCTTCTTTGCCCCCAACTCCCAGATGGGAGTTTCTTCCTTTTGTCTCACCTATTCTCCAAATCTTTCTCCATTATTGCAAACAGTGCATCAAGAGTCGCCAGAGTTCTTATCATCCTCCTCTTCCGCAACTGCTACTTTTTTCGCTACTCTCATCACTTCATCCTTCTCCAAATTTCCTTCTTGCCCCTATTCAGGCTCTGAATTTGTTGGCACTATTTCAATAGGGGTCTTCTCCTTCGACGAAGAAGTTTCAGTCGCTGGTGCTATGCTGCCCGACATCATTATTCCAGAACTACAAACCAACATTGTCTCAGCAATGGCATCATAAATTTGCTTCTCCATCTCTGCCATCAAGGGGTACAAAATAACCCAAGAACTAGGATTTGCTGCACTAAGCAGTCGTGAAATCGGTGGCGACTCGTTGTCTAAGAGTTCGATTTGAGTTCCGTGAGGGATTTTGTATAACTTATTTTTAGGGCGAGTAGAAACCATTATGAGAGAATTTAGGGTTTAAAATTGGGGACAAAAAATTGTTAATGCCAAGTTTGAAGGTTGAGGAGGGGTAAAGGGTAGTTTGAGGAGGTAGACGTGGTAGAGTGGCTGACGGTTATAAGGCTAAGGGTAGGTTTTGAGTGCAGCTGTCACATCACACGTGGTGTGATAGTTACTGTCCCATGTACTTAATTTCCCAAGTCCATCGCTTAGCTCAGAGCGTCGTTCCTACCCTCTGACGCACACACTTTGCTTAAAGCAAAGTGTTTAATCCTCATCCTTCTATCACCCAACACCTGTATCCTACACAACACAGATAAACCACCATATGCAAAGAAAAAACACTCTTAACCTAGGATTAATTAAATCTACCTAAAATGAAATTAAAATATGCCTAAATTTGATGAATAAGCATTAAAATAAGGCTATTTTAATCCTTATCTTCTTTTTTTTGAAAGAAATAAAGCAACGCAAAAGCAATAAAAAGAAAAAACATACCAGGTTGCCTCCTGGTCAGCGCCCTAGTTATCATCGTGGGCACGACGCCTATCTTGCCCAACTTAGGGCTTCTTATTGTAGAGGAATTTCAGATATCCCTTCGGTTTTTCCACAGCCTGACCAAAATAAGCTTTCAACCTCTAGCCATTAACTTTGAAAATCTTCTTTGTATTGGGATTCATGGCCTTCACAACCCCATTAGGATACAAGGCCTGCACTTCAAATGGACCAACCCACTTAGTCGACAACTTCCCTAACATAAACTTAAACCAGGATTGGTATAACAGTACTTGTTGCCCAGGTTCAAGCTCCTTGACCTTGATCAGTGCATCATGTGTTTTTTCATCCTTTTCTTGTATAATGCCGAGCTATCACAAGAATTAAGTCGGATCTCCTCAAGCTCTTGTAATTGGAGCTTCCTGGCTTGGCCAGCCTAATTAACAGCCCTATTTTGGTGCTCTTTTCAGTGTCTGTAGAGGTCTAGATCGAGTCTCTTTTTTCTTTTATTTTGGGTCTTTTGTGTCTGGAAGGGCACACTGGTATGCAGGGGCAAAGCATTCCCTCAAATGAGCACAATGGAGCGGATAAAGGAAATAAAAGAGGATGGAATGCAGCAAGGCGTTAGAGGTCCCAAGGAGCTTGATGGTGATCACGACGAAGGACGACAAAGCCATGAAGACTCCATGCGCTGCAAGTCAAAACTTTGTTGGAAATGGAAAGAAAAAGCTATAACAGGACCACAACATCTTCAACGGTAACCTCCAACAGCAACAACAGCATCGACCAATGGGATAAGAGCAAGGACATGGGACTAAAAGTGATGGTTGACCTTCCAAAGGGATGTCGGTCTCCAAACTCGATTATGGGGCGGATTTGAAAGGCTTGGATGCAACTACCACTTAGAGAAGTCGCCATATATAAGACATCTCCTCTCCATCATATGAAGCATCGAAGAACACCTGTACACACTCAACTCTCTCTCTGCAATTTAGTTTTAGCACAAACAATACTACTCATTTCGTTTTCTATGAAGACCTTTGTGAGGAAAACAATTATTTTCTTTTCTTAATGTTAGTTATGCTTTCGTTTATCTTTTGTGTTGCTTGTTCTTTCATTTCCATGTCTAGCTAAGTTCTTTGTGCTTGGGTTGGTTGAGATAAGGTGAGGTGTGAGTGTTGTGTGTGAGAAAGGTGAGGCCGGAAGCTCGCCGGAAGCTCGCCGAAGAGCTGCTGGGTCCGTTCCCGACGCGTTGGAGGCAAAATCCCTCACAATATTGGGCAAAGGTTTAGGGGTTCCCCTCACCTCTGGTGGTGTTGTGGGTACTGGAGAGTGGTGTATGACGAAAGTCATGCTTCTAGCCATCTTGAGCCTTCTAGATCCAAAGGCTGCTGATGTAGAGGGCTTAATTGGTGACTTTTCTAGATGCGAGCTAATTCTGTAGACAGTAAGGTGGGCTCCTGAGGAAACTTGGAGGGCTCGATACTCAATGGAAGAGCTGGGGTCGAAATGCTCACGTGTGTGACATGGTGAGAGTAAAGGGGAGTGAGTGTCAAGACCCTATAAGCAAGAGACGTGCCCATGCATTGACTATTCAAGGGCTTGGGATCAAACCACACACACGCACACATCGAACCAAGTCAAGACCGACTCAAGCATTTTCTCTATATTTGATTTACTTCGTGTTTTATTTGAGCCTTTGCTTCTAGTTTATGTTGAGAGTGCTCCAAACCAAAACAAAAATCATGTCTAGTGACACCGAGGTCATCACAGCCTACCTCCATTGGGTTCGACCCTGAATACTTACCTTAGTGTTACCTATTAGTGGACATCGGGAATTATAAATCGTATTTTGACGCGTCCAGGTTCCAAACGACAAACTCGGCGCCGTCACTCATCCCAATCATAATTCATCTTCTGTGCTGCCCAATATCCTCTATGCTTCAACTCCACAAGCAAGTGACACATCTTGCCATAGACCATCTTACAAGGCAACATTCCAAATGGGGTTTTAAACGCAGTCCTATACGTCCATAATGTATCATTAAGACGCAATCTCCAATCCTTCCCAGTTGGGCTAACTATCTTCCTCAAAACAGCCTTAACAATGCGATTAGACAACTCCGCTTCACCATTTTCCTGAGGATGATAAGCATTCGAAACCCTATGATGAACACCATATCTGCTCATGAGTCCTTTAATAGCTACATTACAAAAGTGTGTTCCTTAATCACTAATAATTGCCTTAGGCACACCAAACCTACTGAAGATATTACCCTTGAGAAACTCCACCATAACCTTTGAGTCATTAGTTGGTGTTGCCTTGGCTTCTACCCATTTAGATACATAGTCCACTGCCAATAGTATATAGAGATTTTCTCTCGAATTAGGCAATAGCCCCATGAAATCTAACCCCCATCTCATGGCATCTCATTCCGCTTAGTGATATTGCCCTACATCTGGCATTGGGCACAACGCTTGCACCATTCGAAGCTATCTTTAAACACATTGGACCAATAAAATCAACACTCCAATATCTTCCTTGTAGTCCTCTTAGGTCCAAAATGTTCTCCACACACTTTAGAGTGACAATGTACAAGGATGCTAGCTTGCTCCTTCTCATCCACACATCTCCGATTAACTTGGCCATTCCACATCTTCCATAAATAAGGCTCATCTTAAATATAGTATGGACTCTACCTTCAACTTATTCTTCTGGTAAAAGCTGAGATTGCCCAGTAAATGTCTCAAAACAATGTAATTGCATAAGTCAACATACTAAAATTTATGTGTACCTTGGGCAAGGGCCAGATATTCATCCGAAAAAGTCTCATTGATCGGCTCATCTTCTTTTTGTTGGATTATACGGTTCAAATGATCAACCATTAAATTTTGAGCTCCAACCTTATCCTTAATTTCCATATCGAATTCATGGAGTAGTAGAATGCACCGTATTAGTCTGGGATTGGTCTCATTCTTGGCCATGAGGAACATCAGGGTGGAGTAGTCAGTGTAAACTACGGCCTTGCCCCCAAGCAGGTGTGATCGAAACTTTTCAAACGTAAAAACCACAACCAATAATTCCTTCTCCGTGGTTGAGTAGTTGCATTAGGCAGGGGAAGCATAGTATATGACATGATTCACCTTCTCACGCTTCTGCCCAAGGATAGCTCCCACGGCAGCCATTTGCATCACACATCACCTCGAAGGGCATCCCTTAATCCGGTGGTTGAATAATCGCTGCTAAAACCAAAATTTCCTTCAAAGTGTGGAACGCTTTCTTGCAGTCTTCATCAAAGTTCCATTCAACATCTCCTTGTAAAAGCATTGTCTTAGGTTGCACAATCTTAGCAAAGTCCATGACAAATCTTCTGTAAAAACCTGAGTGCCCTAGAAAGCCACGCAACTGCTTCACATTGCCTAGGTAAAGCAACTTCGCTAGTATATCAATCTTTGCCTTAACAACCTCAATTCGATGCTCAGATATGACGTGTCCAAGAACAATTCCTTCTTTGACCATGAAGTGACATTTTTCATAGTTTAACACCAAACTCTTATGAACACACCTCTTCAAAACCATCTCGAGATTGCTTAAGCACTTGTCGAAATCCGATCCATAGACAGTAAGGTCGTCCATGAAAACTTCAATGCATGTCTCGAGTAAGTCGGAAATGATACTCATCATGCATCTTAGGAATGTGCCAGGACCATTGCACAAATCGAAAGGCATTCTCCTATAAGCAAACATACTAAACGGACAAGTAAAGGTTGTCTTGCCTTGGTCCTCCTCTGCAACCCAAATCTGCATGTAGCCCGAGTCCCCATCTAGAAAACAGAAATACTTATTACCCGCCAACCTCTCTAACATCTCATCAATGAAAGGCAACGGAAAATAATCCTTCTTGGTCTTCTGATTCAGCTTCCTATAGTTGATGCATACTCGTCAACCTGTTTTTAACCTTGTAGCTACTAATTCCTTTTGCTCATTCTCTACCACTTGAATACCTGACTTCTTGGGCACTACATGAACTAAATTGACCCATCTACTATCCGACACAGGGTAAATGATTCCCAAATCCAATAGCTTCAATATTTCCTTCATCACTACCTACTTCATTGCTGGATTCAGTCTCCTTTGAAGGTCTCTGATGGGCAGAACATCCTCCTCAAGCAAGATGTAGTGCCTTCATACAGTAGGTTAACGCCCCTAATATTAGCCAAGATCCATCCAATAGCTAGCTTATACTCCATTAAGACTTCCTTGACGTGTTCCTCCTCCTAAATAGATAATTCCGCACTTATGATCACAAGTAGTGTTTTATCTTCTCCCATGTAAATGTATTTCAAGTGGCTAGGCAATGGCATCAATTCCAACTTAGGTGCCTTTTCCACCTATGGCACCAACCTATCTTCCCGCTTCAACATAGGTATCACCAATGGTTCCACTCATCGTATAAGTTCTGTATCTAACCTTAAATAATGCACTGCCTTAATTAACTCAATTGCCCCATCTTGGGCAATTACCTCAGTCAGACCAATTATCTATGGCCAATATTCATCCACCACTTGATCAATGAGATCAATACTCTGCACCAATTTCATGCAAATGGGTTGCTTCATGGTATTATATATATCAAACGACACCACTTCACCTCCAAACTCACAAGTTAGCTTTCATGTATCATAATTGATCCTTGTGCGAGCAGTCTTAAGGGATGGCCTGCCCAACAGCATTACTGTAGCCTTTTGTGTCATTCTTCCCATGTCCAAGATATAAAAGTTAGCTGGAAAAATGATGTCCCTTACCCTGACCAAGACGTCTTCTAAAATCCCTTCAGGCCATACAATTGATCTATCCTTCAATTGAATAGCCACCCTTGTGGGTTTGAGTGGCCCCATCCTCTGATCATCATACATCGATTTGGGCATCAAGTTAATCGACGTCCCAAGGTCAAGCATAGCCTTCTCAAACTTCATATTCTCAATTATACAAGGAATGTAGAACATCTCTGGATCAATGCACTTGGTCGGCATGGGAGTATGTTGCAACATTGTAGATACATTCTCACTGACATGAAACCTCATATCATCTGTGTACTTAACCTTCCTTGTACACAACTCCTTCAAAAACTTAGCACACTTGGGCATACACTGCAGCGCATTCAAGAGAAGTATTTTAACCTTCACTTTCTGGAACATGTTAGTCAATTCCATTATTTCTTGTTCTTCCTTATCCTTGGCAAATCTGCTCGGGTAAAGGCTTTTGGCTCATAAAGTTTTGACTTATTCATATCATCAGCATCTCTCATTTCCTTAGCTCGTATCTTTGCAGCATCGAGCTCAACCTTTCTTCTAATCTCAGCAGCCTCTCTTTCAACATGTGCTCTCTTCTCTACTAACACCTCTTGCCATAACTCCTCAATATCACCCGATCCCGTAGTTGCCTCTTAATACTTTTTTGGTTCAACTTCATCTTCCTTACCATCGTCAGTATCTTGCCCAGTAGACTTCTGTTGCCCAGGTATGGCTCCGCGAGGAACATAGATCAAGCATTCTAACTTAAAGCAATTTGGCCCCACTACACAATATAATAGCATTCACCTTGAGCCTTCTTAATCTCCACTTGAGGTGGGAGTTACGCTTTTTCTCCATTCAACATTTACTTGATTTGAGAGATTGACTCCACCAAGTGGCTCAAAGTTCCATTAATATATCTCATTCTACCACTTGTTTCCATACGAAAACTATCCAACTCCTGATACCCTTTCCTTTGTTTAGCTGCAAGTCTCTCCACTTCACTCCTCAAGGTATCCCTAGGTTGATCTCTATTACAAGGTGGAACATAGGGCTATTGCAGTTGTAGCCCTTGTTGTGGAGCATTGAGATAGTTATTGTTTCCATAACAGAAAGTATCATTGGGCTTCCACGGTCCATTGTTATAATTTCGACGCTGCCCATTATCCCCTAGTTGATACTATTGCCCAACAACATTCACTTCTTAATCTTCATACAACGATGGGCACTGGTCAGTAGGGTGTGTATTAGCAACACACAATTCACACTTCATAACTCGTTTCTTTTAAATTTGACCAGGATTATCAATGCTAGCAGCATTATTCTTGGTTTCATTCATCATTTCTTTCATCATGGATACAAAGATATCAAATTTAGGATTACTGATGGTCGGCTCCTGCGTCCTGGGCACAATAGTCTCATCATGGTTTCACTTCCTGTCTGCTATCTCACCAAATAGCTTAAATATTTCACTCGGAGGTTTATTAATAACATTGCCTCCAAAAGCTGCATCTATCCAATCCCGCTAAGACTGCCTTAGCCTGTTCATGAAAGCGTTAATTAGATCTTCTCACTCAAACCATGCTGAGGACATCTCACAATTAGCTTCTTGTACCTAGAGTGGTAGTCATATATGGACTCCCATTGCGCATTTTGATATTCTGCATGGTAGCTCTCCTGTTTAGGATCCCAAAAAAAGGGTAGTATTGCTAAAAAAACTTTTGATGCATCTATTGCTAAGATGTTACACTGCCCACTGGCAATTGGTACAACCATTCCCTTGCCCCATCTTTTAGTGAAAATGGGAACATCAAGAGATAAATGTACTCCCTTAGTGTAATCTGTGTAGCAGTAGAGTGCACTGTCCGCATTGCCATCTCAAAATCCAGTAAGTGTCATTGTGGGTCTTCCGCGGGCAAGTCACTAAACTTGGGCAAGATCTGTATGAGAGAATGCCTCAACTCCCAATTCTTAGTGATTGTGGGCGCCATGATGCTCATTGGGTTCAAATTGACATCTGTTGGAAACATGACTTCCTTCAAAGTCTTCTCTTGAAATTCATGCTATCTTGCTAAAGCCCTTCCTTGCCTTGTTGTCTGGGCTAGTCCCTGGTGCTCCATTGTCTACTCGGGCAAAATGCTCTACCCTGGGTAAAAGACACTGCATGAGGCTTTGGCGATAGACGCTGCGCTGCCCACTGCCGCTGCCAGAAGGCTTTAACTCAGTAGCTCGAAAGAGAAGCCAATCAGTCTAAGCAGCCAAGGCATTCGCTCTTCAACCCAATTAGCCTGCTCCTCTCTTCGTTGCTCTGCTAGACTTTGTTCACTGGATCAGGCCTTCGATGACTTGGAAATAGGAGGAGCGGCTGGGCTACAATAGTATCCTGGCTCAGAACAAAGGGCTACACCAGCTACGAAGGCGATCTCCTCTGGTACCTACTGGTACGTCAGGATCCAATTGGTCATGAACATCGTAAGGTGCTGCTCTTTGCAAATCCCGGCATACCCTCTTGGTAATTTGCAAGGGGGAAGAAAGATCTCCACTCATTTCATTTAGTGCCTGCGGTGAGGCGCGACCCACAAGCGACGAAGGGGGCTCCTGTCCTTGTTGTTGTTGCATCTCTTCCTCTTCAGATTGCTCACTATCTAAAGATTGTGGTGGTGACCTTTCCCCGTCACTCACCAGACTTTTCTCCGGTCGTGTTTGCTTTTCTGCTTCCCTCTTTAGTCTTTTCTGTTTCTTGATGTACTTCAACGGATTTGGATGATACTTTAATTCACCGTCGACCCAAACAGGATCAGAGCCAAACATGCATAGGGTCTTTCCCTCAAGAGACAGTTACAAAATCAGCCCTCCGGCAACGGTGCTAATTTTGTCGAGGCTGTCATTTGCACTCTCAAAATGAATTTATAGCCTATTCCCATAGCTATGTACATAGTGTATGAGTACAGATCGATCCACGATTGTTCCTATCTCTTGACTCATCCTCCACCTAGTAAGAAAAAGGATTTTGGTACGTTGGTCACTCGGGCTCTCTTGCGTAACACAAAAACTAAATTAATGCTGAAAAAAAATAGAGAACTTAATCAATAACAAAAACAACTTGATCTGGACAAAGACATTGTTAAGTGAGGACAATTGCTCGGTCATTGGAGCAAATATATTCATCACATGCATGCATCATTGGTTATAGGATTTGAATGCTGAGATCTCTTTTTACTCATCACGCTCTCAACAAACCCTTCCCTGACCTATCTTTACTTAGTTGGCGACGTACCGCCGACTCCCTACTCTGGGTAATACCTTTGTCGAAGTCATCATTTAGTTTCTTGCTTAACAAGCATTAATATCTAGAAAAGCCCAACAAGGAATCACCACGTCTTGCCCAGCAGGGTAGAAACCTTTCTCTAATGTTAATCGATCTGTACTAAGATATGTTATGGAAAATTCTCCCAACCTCTTAATTGATTAGTTATCTAATATGTCTTAAGTGATTAACGATCTATTATCCTCTTAATTGTATTACACTATATTAGAACAAGCTCATTAACATATCGGGAACACATGTATGAAATTATCAAGCACAACTCAGACCTCTCGAGCAATGAACTCACTTAACTGTCCTGCCCAGATTAAGTATAAAAACTTAGCTAGACATGAATGTAAATAAATCAACACAAATTGTAAAGGAACTCATAAAAAACTATATTAAAACTTACGAATTATTTATCAAAAAGGTAGCCGGCCAAAAGGGTCGATCAGAAATAGTTTAATGAAACCAAAAGCATAAAATAGATTGCCCGTATGACTTGTTCTTTCCTCACAACGCTCAAAATAATCAAGGGACTGAATTGCATAAAAAAATTGGACTCCTTGGCAACAGCTAGGCATCATATATATATAAACTTGTGCTAGAGTTTGGGCCCCGGTCCTTAGCATGGAAGGTTTCCATGAGCTACCTTGGGATGCAAGTAATTTCTTGGATAAGCACGACCCCAACATGGCATATCACATCGATCTACAAGAGATCTCTTCCGGATCCTAATACTAGTCGGATAAAGAAAGATATTTAAGTTGCGTCATCTTTTCCTTATCTTTCTAGACCTTCGAGAGAAATATGCCAGTTGCTCTATGCACGTCATCATCTTGACCAGCTCACCTTCTTCCCTGCTCTACTGTCCAAAAATGAAGCCTCCAGTCCTAGTTTTTGCCCAAAATGCACCTGCCAAGCAACAGATCACCAACTGCCCAAAATATGTCCTCATAGACACTAAAACAAGACAAAAAATATACAAAGACTCAATCTAAACTACCTAAAACAAACACAAAATGAACTTAAAATACAAGTTCATCATGCGCACACACTTAATCCATACTTGTCCTCAAGTGTGCACAAATGACTTGCCAAACACTCAAACACAGAAATAAAATCAAAAAACTCAAGACAAGATCAACACAGAAGTGTTAGTCAAAACAATAAAACAATTTTCAAGAAATCTGCAAGTGAAAGGAAAAGAGAATGCACAACTATCAAACTAGTCAAGATAGAATTGTGAGCATTAGAATATCCTTACCACACTCATCACTCTTGTGTTTAGATTTATTATTTACTCTTATTGACCATCTTGACTTCGGCTTCAATATAAGCTTGCATGCCTTTTAAATCTAAATCTCTTAGACTAAACCTTATAACTAATCATGAGGTCTTAATAGGTTGTAATTTGGCTTAAGACAACAGGTATGAAGTATTTAGATCTTGCTTAAGCATCAACCTCTAAGTAGGGGAACTTGTTTTTTCCTCTTTTTTTCTTATTTCTTTTATTTTTTTCTGTACACCCACTACTTTGACTCTTTCTCATTTATGGGCAACAAAACCCAACTATCAACACAAAACCTTTTCTTCCCCAGTATGTAGCCCCATCATCTCCTTCTTGCCCTTTTCTTTTTCTATTGACCGAGTACTCAAGACCAGGTAAGGCTAAGTTCTTCAAGGAAATTTTTAAGTGATTAAAAGAATTAATTCAGCTTAAAGGGGTTAATCAAAGGATAATGACAAACGGTAGGCAATTTATGCTCATTGGGCTAGTGAAAGAAACTGCCTAAATCATCTCAAGCTCTATGGTTAAAATCTAGAAATCATCAGTAAAGTACAAGCAAGTTCTAGTTATTCCTAATCAAGATGTCTTCATTCACACACAAGAAATGAAATCATGCATTGGCAAATACATTATTTAAGCTCAAATCCTCACAGGGTATTCTCACAACTCATTCCATCATACAAGTCATTTTCTAGCATGCATAATCTTGACACTGTTCAACAAGCAACATTTAAGCACAAAAATCCTCTTACTATCTTGCCCAACTACTTCATCATGCTGATCAACACAACAAAAATTACAAACTCATGGCGCAGATACCCCACGCACACACTTTGCTTATAGCAAGTCTATCGATAGAGACCTCTACCTCGGACTAAACCAACTTTATTTACAGACAAATGGCCTCCCTACGCACACACTTTACCTTAGGAAAAGTTGGGAACATAACGAGGTCAAGACACACAAACAAAATAGACTAAGTCATTCGATCACCTCACCACATATTTTGCGAAGCAAAATCTGGGTAAGGCATTCGGATAACTCCACATACTCTAAAACAAAAGAAAACACAAAAACGACTCAAACAAAAAACTAAAAACCTAAACTAAAACTACTTAGGAGGACAAAATTAGACAGAGGGATCAGAGACTGGCCCAAGTTTAAGGTGTTAGGCAGATGACCAACTGTCCATCACAACCTATCCAGAATTTCTTTGAGAAACAGGCAGGCAGCCTGATGACCAACAGCTCCTTGAGAAACTCCTTGGTCTTACCCAACCTATCCAGAATTTCCTTCATTTGGTCAGAGGAAGACTCAACTTCTTTCTCCTCTTCTTCTTCTTCCCAATCAACCACAGACTTCTTAGCCAACCTGGCTGACTTCTTCAGTGGAAACCTTGTTGTTGGGGGTTGATCTCTCTCATGCGCCTCCAAAAGACGACATCCATCTCCGACTCTTATAACCTCCTTCATCCTGCTCAACCTCTCCATATTGAGCACATCTGCTGGAGTGATCTCAAAATCCCCCACCTCATCCTGGAGTTCCAATCCTTCAATGTAGGCAATTACAAAGTGCCTACATGAATACTTTTACCCCGCTTGCCCATGACAGATCTCAAGTGCTCCATCAAGAAAGCCCCAAAGCTTAGTCTCTTCCTGGTCAACATGCAGATAGAATGATGACCTCCTTGTTAGCCAAAGAGTTACCACTATCTTCCTTGCCATACATATTGTAAGCAAGAATCTTATGAGCAATGCGGTGGGCTGGTGTCTTCAAATCCGATGCCTTGTTATCTCCAGAAGCAGCATATTGTTATCGCCACGAAGTGTTTGAAAACTTTTTCGAATTGTTGTATAATATAAGTCTTAATGGTGCTCACAGATGACTTTCTCATATTGGACCAGAGAGGTGGTTTAGGTCGAAGTGCAGGGTTTGACGCTAAGGATTACTGACTTTCAATGTTGTTCAATCCATGAACAATTGGTTATGGTGGGGTAGGCGTTTACCACTTTGCTCATTACTTGAAATATTTGTCGCAATTGTGCAGAAATAGTTTGACTGGTGGGACGATCACTACATTCAACAAGCTTTCTCTATCAGTGCAAATGTCACGCCCCGACTCTCGAGGTGCGACTTACGAACAACAACAAACCTAAACAACTAACAACTGACTCAATTAAAGGGAACATGCTCGGGGAAAACAAAGATGGAATATAAGGCAATCGAATTTGGTTTTCAAAAGTATAATGAAATAATAACCGAGCATCTTAACTTCACTTTTAACAGGAATTCAAACAAGTAATTCATGCTGATGGGAAAGGAATTCCAACAAAAAGAGAAATCATACGAATATATACATCAAGATAAGGGATCATGTTCAACAACAATTCAAGTTACGAGCCCATCGCTCGGAATTACAAGTTAAAGAGTTACGAATTCAACAAGTATTCAAAGTCTTTGAGCACAACGCTCGGAATCAAAAACATGAATATTAAAGTATTATCATCAACAGACATTAGTTCAAAAGGATTGCAGCGGAAACTTGCATCAATACCCAACACTTGCACGTATGAAGACGTACAAATGCCAGTCTGAAATTCAACTAAACTCAACCAACAAAACCAAACCACACCACCAAGTATCCACGCCATCGCCATCCAGTCAACCTGCATGTTTAGAAACACACGCAGGGCTGAGTACTTCGTACTCAGTGAACACAAGCCAAAACATTTGAATAAAGATGCTTCTTAAAGCTATAATAATTGAACTTGCCTTGCCAAACATCACAAGTATATAAGCAGTTTTAAAAACAGTTTACTTGTGCATGTCAAAACGTTTTCTTTAAAACAGACTGCGCAGTCAAATAACATATAATATAACAATATGTATCATCTATCACAAATAATCTCACTGTGCCGAGAAGTAGGCCTCCTTCTCAAACACTGTGACCGGCCTAACCGAAGCAAGGCTCACAGTCACCTCAACATATACCACACGTGGGTTCCTGCTTTTCACAGGATAATACATCTCATATAAATAGATGATAACACATACCAACTTCAATAAAAATGGCAAGTCAATCGCATTTGAAAAACATATTATAATATTCAATAGCATAACTAATTTTCATCGGTAGTTTTGGTTCAGAAAAGCCCACCTGACTTCCGAAGAACTAGCTAGGTGGTCTAGGGCTATTTGTCCTCGCTTAACGATCCGTCCGGCTCGATCCTTCACAGTTCGACATCGATAGGAAGATAAGATATATGAAAGACGGACACAAAGGCGTTGGACTTTAACTGACGGACTTCTATTTGAGTCGTCTCTCTCTTCGCTCTAACTTTTCTAAAAGATCTCATGTTCTCGTCCTTAAATTATTAACTCTATTCGAATTGGTTAACTTTTCTAAAAGATATCGTACAGTTTTCTCGTTTTAATTAATAACTTCATTGTTAATATTCTATTACTCGAGCTTTCTTTCAAAGGCTTTAATCAAATCTTGGTTTACAAATCATAACTCAATCATTCAATTATTTTTCACAACATAACTAACATCATGCATTTAAACACTTATTCAATCATATAATGAATTCAAATAAATCAAACATACTTCAAGACACATTAACATTCATTCAATTTAGGTCTTAAATTCTAACTTGATTATGCATTTCTTTTTATGAAGGCTTAAACTATTAATTCTATATTTCTTATTTATAGACAACGCTTTGTTCTACATCCGCTATCTTATAAGGTATTTCATAACCTTTATTCTATTAACAAAAATTTCTCTTTAATTATTATTATTATTAACTCTTATAAAATTTGGATTTCTTATTCATCTTTAATTCGATTCTCATTTCTTATCTCGACTATTGTTCCTCTAATTATAATCTCGGTTTATCTTTTTATTCGCTTGGTTAGAAACAACGTATTCAATTAATTATTTAATTAATCTTCTTTCCATATAATTCTCGACATCTTATTTTATTCTCATTTTCTCGATCAACTTATACGAGTATCTATCTTAACTCGTCTAGTATCTTTTCTTTACTCAATTTAACTTCCTTTTTATTTCTTATTGATTAATTCTTCTTAAACTTGGTTTTCTCTATTTTTGCTTATTTCTTTAATAATTTCTTCTTTATTTGTCTTTAACTTAGGCCATTTCTTACTAAATAATTTATTTATCTCTTGATACACATTTTTATGAATTAGCTTACTTTATTAGTTACATTATAAAAGATCTTTTTGTTGTAGTTTTAGTAAAATTTCAAGTCTTTAAATTTTAATACAAGACATTTAATTAATATATCTTTTCATACATCTTTCTTTTTTTTTATTCAATTAAAAGCTTTTCAATTTTGAATATCTTTTTGTCAAAACTTCTATCTTCATTCCATATTCAAATTAATATTAATACATACTTAACATCCAATCTTTTTTTATTATTTCTACAATTAATTTCTTTCAAAACTTCAACATGCAAACTTATTTTCTTAACTTAAACACATGTATAATTATACCAACATCACTTACAATCATTCCATTGATCAAAACAACACTCAATCCATCAATAAAATCATCAAAATAAATTCTCTATTTTCTTCAAAATTCTCGGCACACACATGCATATTTTGTGCAATTTATTTCTCAATTTTTCATGCATATAATTTTATTCTCAACATGATAAAAATAACAAATCAAGCATCATAATAATAATAACTCAAAGAATTCATATTTTTCCTATTTTTACTAAAATTTTCGGTATTTATCCAATTTTTAGTGTTTTAAATTCTTTCTCTTCTCTTAATTCACCGATTAATATCTAATGCTCAATTCTCCTAACGAATTCTTCTCACTCGATTAGCACATGCATATCCTAAGTTTGCCTAAACATAAATTAAATAACATGCATGCATAGATCTTTCTTTTAGGACTTATAGACATACATATTTACAACTAATCAAATGAATTTCATACTTAATTAAATGGGAATCCTTCTCTTGGCTCTTGGAATTGAAATGGATGGAAATGGTAGCTTCAAAGCTTGAACTTGAAAAGAAGAAGGAAATCTTCTTGAATCCTCAAAGAAAAAGAAATAACATGGGATTAATCATCCATAGGGTTTAAGAATTAAAATAAAGAAAAGTGTTAGATGATTCTTGAATTTAACTTCAAGAACTTGGAAGATTCTTACCTTTCTTTGAAAATATGGATGAAATGGATGGAGATTGATAACTTCTACTTCATTTTCATGGATGGAGAGTTTGAATCCATGGTTGCATGTGAAGAAAAATCAAGGTATGAGGGAGAGAGGGAGATTGCCGAGAGAGAGAGAGCTTGGGAGAGTTTGAGAGATTGTTTTCTTTCTTGCTTGGGAGAGAGAGAGAGATCGAAATGAGAGAGAGAGGTGGAGTGAATGTATTTAGTCTCCCTTCTTGTCTTAGGTGAGTGAAATTGAAATCCAACATAGGGAATAAAGTGCACTTGTTGGAAGTTGTAGTAAGACATGACTTGATAGGTGATGTGATATTAACTTGCATGCAAACTTTAGGTAATACCATGCATAAGACATAATCATGATGTTTAAGTCTTGGAAATTGAAGGATGATGGGAGAGGAGGTGTGAGGTGGAGTGAGAGGGAGAGAGGTGGATGACACGTGTCGTCGTCGTGTCGTTACGGGTATTAATTATCCGATCGTAAAGGTTTTCTGGATAAAACGATTCGTATTAATTCCGTTTTGTTTTCTTAACGGGTCTAACCTCTTCTCGTTTCACTTTTGACACTAACTCATCCCAATCCTATTTCACGTTTCAAATTAAAAGATTAAAGGTTTCGATCTTTTTAGTCCTTTAAATCTTGAAAGAATTTAATCGGCTTATTAATCCGTTTATTAATCCTTTTAAAGACTAATGCCTCATTTCTCTTCTCAATTCTCGGATAAGTTCTTACCCTATCTCAGTGATCTTAAAAGAAATTCTAGGTTCGAAGGTTCTAATCCAATTCTATTCTAGTCTCATCGGCGTAAACATATTTCTCGGCGATTAACGTTATGTTATCTCAATCGAACAAACTTCTCAGGATTTTTCCGGAATTTAATCTCATATTCATTTTCATATAAACAACTCAACAAGCATATCATATCATCATCATCTCAGGTAAATAGAACAGATAAATTCACACAAGATTCACCAGACAATTTAAACGTTTTATTCAAATCTCTTTGATTAGAAAAGAAAAATTTTACTCCTAAATTCTCATCTTTGAACTTACTCGGTTAATTAGACGCTCTCTAAAGGTATAAGAACTCGGGGTATCACATCCTCACCCTCTAAAAAAAAAATTTCGTCCCGAAATTTACTGACCTTAAGAAAATAACTCGGGATACTTTGCTTTCATCTTTTCTTCGAGTTCCCAAGTGGCTTCTTCAAGATCATGATGACACCATTTGACTTTCACTAAGGGAATCGATTTCGTTCTAAGCTGCTGGACTTTATAGTCTAAAATCTCTTCGGGTTTCTCTTCGTATCTTAGATCGGGCTTCATCTCAACATCTTCTCGACGTATTACATGCTTCGGGTCAAAGACATATTTTCTCAACTGCGATACGTGAAACACGTTATGCAAACTTCCGAAACTAGGCGGTAACGCTAAACGATATGATACGGATCCAATCCTCTCGAGGATCTCGTATGGTCCTATAAAATGAGGTTTAAGCTTTCCTTTAACTTCAAAACGATAAACTCCTTTCGAGGGGGATACTTTCAAAAACACTTTATCTCCTTCTTCAAATTCCAACTTGGATCTTCGATTATCGGCATACGACTTTTGTCGACTCTGAGCTTCTTTAATCTTTTCACGGATTTGACGTACAGATTCTATCATTTCTTCAATCGCTTCTTGCCCTAACACTTTCCTTTCACCGACTTCATTCCAATACAACGGCGATCTACACTTCTTTCCATAAAGAGCTTCATACGGGGCCATTCCTATCGTATTCTGATAGCTATTGTTGTATGCGAACTCAACAAGAGGTAAAACTTTTTCCCACTCGACTCCTTTATCTAACAAGACGGCTCTTAACATATCTTCAAGAATTTGGATCGTTCGCTCGGATTGACCATCGGTTTGAGGGTGGTAAGCAGTGCTGAACTGCAATTGGGTTCCCAACTCTTTGTGGAAACTTTCCCAAAAACGGGCGGTGAATTTCGAATCTCTATCGGAGGTAATCGTCTTCGGAACTCCGTGCAACTTCACAATTTCTTTGATGTAGATCTCGGCTAACTTGGCTGATCCATAGGTATGTGGAATAGGTATGAAATGAGCAGACTTCGTCAACCTATCCACGATTACCCATACTACTGTATTTCCTCTTCTTGATCTTGGCAATCCTGTCACAAAATCCATTGTGATTCCATCCCACTTCCACTCTGGGACTGGTAACGGCTGTAGAGGTCCATACGGTCTTTGATGTAAGGACTTCACTTGCTGGCAAACTAAACATCTTTCAACAAACAATGCCACATCCGTCTTTATTCCATTCCACCAAAACTGGTTCTTTAGGTCTTGGTACATCTTCGTGCTGCCGGGATGAGCTGTATACGGGGTTTCATGAGCTTCACTCATTATTTCGTTCTTCAACTCGTCATCGTTAGGTACGCAAATTCTTCCTTGATACAACAACGCATTATCGCTTGACTCTGCAAAATCTTTAACTTCTCCACTTCTCACCTTCCTTCGTAGCTTTTCTAATTCTTCGTCTCTTCTTTGGCCTTCTACGATACGGGTTCTTAAGTCAGGCATCACTACTAAGGTAGCAATTGCTTGATCTACTGTCGCTGGCGGTACGATTACTTCAATCTTCATCTTTGCAAACTCTTCAATCAGATCGACTTCATCGGTTAAAAGAAATCCTAACTCGATCCTATCCGAATTCTCCTTTCTTCTCCTTCTACTTAACGCGTCGGCTACTACGTTCGCTTTACCGGGATGGTAAGATATCTTGCAATCGTAGTCTTTTACTAGCTCAAGCCATCTCCTTTGTCTCATGTTTAACTCCTTCTGCTCGAAGAAGTACTTCAGGCTCTTGTGATCTGAGAACATTTCACACTTCGCTCCATAAAGGTAATGTCGCCATATCTTCAAAGCATGAACGACGGCTGCTAATTCCAGGTCATGGGTTGGATACTTCTCCTCATGAGGTTTGAGTTGCCTGGAAGCACATGCAATCACTTTTCCATTTTGCATTAGCACACATCCTAGTCCTTGAGCAGATGCATCAGTATAAATAACATAATCTTTATCTGGCTCGGGTAGGGCTAGAACTGGGGCTGTCATCAATCTCGTCTTGAGTTCTTGAAAACTTTTCTCACACTCTTCCGTCCATGTGAACTTCGTTTCTTTCTTCAATAGGCTCGTCATCGGCTTCGCGATCTTAGAAAATCCTTCAATGAATCTCCGGTAGTATCCTGCCAAACCAAGGAAACTACGGATTTCATGTACTGACATCGGGGACTTCCAATCTTGCACAGCTTTCACCTTCTCCATATCCACTTGGATGCCTTCGGACGAAACTACGTGTCCTAAGAAATTTACTGCCTTCAACCAAAATTCGCACTTACTGAATTTGGCATACAACTTTTCCGTTCTAAGCGTTTCTAACACGATTCTTAGATGTTCTTCATGCTTAGCTTCACTTCTTGAGTATACCAAAATGTCATCTATAAAGACAATCACGAATTTGTCCAAATATTCGTGAAAAACTCTATTCATCATATCCATGAACACTGCCGAGGCATTTGTTAATCCAAATGGCATTACTATGAATTTGTAATGTCCATATCTCGTTCTAAAAGCAGTCTTTGGAATATCTTTTTGCTTGATCTTCAGTTGGTGGTATCCAGACCTTAAGTCAATCTTGGAGAAAACACCGGCTCCTTTTAGCTGGTCAAACAAATCATCTATCCTTGGCAAAGGATATTTATTCTTCAACGTAATCTTGTTTAACTCTCGGTAGTCTATGCACATCCTCAAACTACCGTCCTTCTTCTTAACGAACAAAATCGGAGCACCCCAAGGCGATACACTCGGTCGAATATAGCCTAAGTCCAACAATTCTTGCAGTTGGATATTCAACTCTTGAAGTTCCTTTGGGGCCATTCAATATGGTGCCTTGGATATCGGGGCTGATCCTGGTTCTAAATCGATTGAAAACTCTAACTGATGATCAGGGGGTAAGCCTGGTAACAACTCTGGAAACACATCCTTGAATTCTCTTACGACTGGAACATCATTGATACTTAACTCGTGATTCTCGTCCTTATTCAGATAGACTAGGTACGCTTGGATTCCTTTCTTCCGCATCAATCTCTGCGCTTTCATGGCTGAAATTATCGGCACGCTCTTCTTCACTCTCTTTTCCATTCCAAAATCTATGGTTGACTCTTCTCCAGGGGGTTTAAACAATATCTGCCTCAAATCGCATCGAATCGTCGCAAAATTCTCGGTTAGCCAATCCATTCCTAGGATTATATCGACGTCACGCATCTGGATCACATTCAGGGATTTCGCTACTAACTTACGGTTTCCGACTTCAAATTCTAGATTCGAGCAAACACGCGATACTAACGCAGACTTTCCTAAAGGGGTTGTGACACTAAGCATCTGATTCGATTCTTCTACTTCTAGTTCTAGGTTCTCTACGCAGATACTAGATATAAACGAATGCGAAGCTCCGGTATCGAACAAAACAATAATAGGTATGTTGTTAAGCTTTCCCATACCTGCCAGATTTCCTTTCTCCTTCTCCTGCGGTTTCTGTTCAATCGCGTACGTTCTTTGGAAAAGCGGCGGTTCTTGCTGAGGAGGTTGCTGCCTTGGCTGCGGTGGCTTACGTTGATGTGGAACGAACTTCTGCAGAGGAGCTGCCTCGATAGCTTTCATCTGCGACGGTTGGAACTGGTTTGGTCTTCCGCTTCTAAACCCTTGTTGCTTACTCGGGCACTGGTTCGAGAAATGACCAGGCTGACCACAAGTGTAGCAAACGTTGCTTCCACTCTTACAAACACCTTGATGCATCTTTCCGCATTTTGCACAGGGAGGGAATCCTAAAGGTCCGATGGGTAGGTTGCCTCGGTTCATTTGCGGTGCCTTTCCCTTCTGTGGCTGCGGTTGGCTCTTTCCTTGCCACTGCTTCTTGGTTGGTTGGTTTCCACCATTCCACTTCCCTTTCCTCTTTCCGTATTGGCCGAACTGGGGTTGTTGAGCAGACGTGGTCGTGATCATCTGGCTTTGGGGTTGGGGATTCGCTGGGGGTTGCGATCCTTTTTCCGGTTGCATTGCCAACTCCATATCTAAAGCTCGGTTTAAAGCTTCAGCGTACGTCAAACCACTTTGGCTGGCGAGAACCACTCGAATATCTTGCCTAAGTCCTGCTCTAAACAACTCGCACATCTTCTCATCGGTATCGACCATATCGGGCGCAAATCGGGCTAACTCGCAAAATTCTCGGTCGTACTCGGCTACAGATCTTTTTCCTTGCTTCAGATTGGTAAACTCGTTGGATTTCTGATTAAGGTAACTTCTTGGCACAAACTTTTCGTACAACGCTTCCTTAAACTGATCCCATGACAACTCTTCGCGTTCTTCGGGAGAATACATCCTCTGCTTTGCTTCCCACCAATAATC
Organism: Schizonepeta tenuifolia; assembly: GCA_029490685.1. NCBI lineage: Eukaryota > Viridiplantae > Streptophyta > Magnoliopsida > Lamiales > Lamiaceae > Schizonepeta > Schizonepeta tenuifolia. Next base: position 21,617,825 of record CM055956.1, on the reverse strand, counting down.
GGTTGTCCCTTTCAACTGGTACGCCATGCATTCCAAACGCTCGCGATCGGAACAACGGAGGAAACGAAAAATTCGCTCTAAAGAACGAATCCAGTCTTCGGCATCAGCCGGACTGCCTTTACCGTCGAACGTCGGGGGATTTTGTTGGAGAAACAGCTCTTCGACTCGTCTTTCGTTTTGAGGGGGCGGAGTAGGGTTACGCTGCCCTTCTGCATTGTCTTCGGGAATCCTGACGTTTCTACGTCTTGGCGGCAGTCTAAAGATTAAAACAAGGGAAAAACTTTAACCACACTAGATCTTTAGATTACAGGGAACCTTTCTCGATTCTGAACACATTTCTCTTTTGGGAGGAACACGATTCTCGATCGGTACTTAGATAATTAATAACAATTTAAAACTTTCTCAATTAATTCATTACATCAATTTCTCATAAATACATGCATCTCATTCAGTTTCTAGTAATTATCACATACTCATATCATCATATATTCATATCATCATCATAATCACAAAGCAAATATCATCATCATAGGTTCTTGAAACAATCAATCATAATCACAGAGTAACTATCATCACTTTATATTCAAATATTCAATTTGATTTAATAATTCAGAAATTTCAACTTCAATTCAAAGAACTTAATATTTCAATCTTTCAAACGCTTAACAGCGGCCTTCTCGAGGACTTATAACACTTAGGGAATTTACTTTGGAAAATTTTCCTTTTTTTCTAGTCAAATTATGGTAGTCTTCATCACAGGTTACAACACAACTAAAAGAAAAATAAAAGAGTTCAACTCTCAACACACTCGAATAACGATTGAAATCAACAACTTTCTTGGAACACTCCTACACACAGGAGTCATCTTCACTTGGTCCGTTATCATCATATTGTTCCGCTTCGGAATCCACTCCGTAGTACTCTATAATCTCCTCATCTTCTTCCGGGTCCTCTTCCTCCTCCTCTTCTTCCTCTTCACGCATTTGTCCTTCAAACCGCTCATCATCTTCCTCGACATTATCATCCTCTATGGCGAAACACTCGCGCTCAGCTTCTCTCAAGGCTTCTTCGCAATCTTCCAGGGTATAATTCATCGCAGCTAGCTCAGATTCGACCCAAGGCGGGGTATTAGGATTCTCTTCTTGATGACGGTGGAGAGCTGCATCGGTGGAGACGCCAATCTGGAAGTCATGTTCGTCTTCTAGCCTTGACGGAGAGATAGGTGTAAAAGAGGTAGGAAAAACATTGTTAGGTAGAGTCTGAAGGTATCCGGTTCCTACAGTCGCTGCATCAACTGGCTCGCTTCCATTCTCTTTGTCGTCGCTTGAGCGGGTTTGACTAGAGGATTCTGCTCTAGGATGGCTTACAAAGGTTGCTTGCGGATGATTCAAATAAGCAGCTATTTGGTCCTCATTTGAAGAAGAATTTTCATTACATCCACTCGGCTGCAATGTTGATTAGTCAGAAAACAAAGGAATCAAGAAAATTAAGTTAAAAGCACACTACTTACAAATGGATAATCTGCGAGGGGGTTCTGAGGTTGAAGATTAGTTCGTGGCGGCGAATTGATGTGGAGAGAAACAGTTCCACTTGGAGGAATTGGTGAGGGATTACGAACAAAGTCATTCAATAAGCTTGGAGTATCATCTTCATAAGGTTCGGGCGGAGGAGCACCATAAGACATAAAACGAGCTGAAATCGCGGAGATAAAAGCATTTACGTCGCCGTATAGGGTTCGGTTGAAATAACGGTAGCCTAGAAATCGAGGGACAAGAGATGCTGCCCAGTCCTTCCATTCTTGTGGTAAAGCTTGAATCAGGTGCGTCATGCTTTCTAATGGTCCTACGTCCATATATTGAACCTTTCCCCAAATCGTATGGTATCGTGCTAAGAATTCTGCTAAAGATTCATTGTTTTCCATTCTCGCGTACAAATACTCTTGCATCCAATCAACGTTGTCCATCCTATACGAATTTTAAACGCATAAGCACACTTAACAAATTATCGAACATATTACGAATTCTACTACATACTCATTTCTGCGTTCCAAAGAGGGATTTTTGGGCAATTCCAAATCACGTAACCAATCGCACACACACCTTATTCTTTCCGATCTTTTCACACGCACTCGCAAAGGGGAAGACATTCTAAAGCAATCTAGTTATTAATCAATTCAGCAAATTCATCTCAAAACATTGTAGCTCAATAAATAACTTTACAGAAATTCTCAACATTTTAATAACTCAAACATCATTTTAACTTGAAACAGAAAACTTTTAGAAAAAGACATACCTGGTTGCCGGATGAGATGGAGGATAACTTGGTGTGGTTTACTGACTCAAATAAGTCTAGGAATTAAATCTAGACTCGACTCATCAAAGAATAACAGACTTTAGAACAAATAAGAGCCTTGCTCTGATACCAACCTGTCACGCCCCGACTCTCGAGGTGCGACTTACGAACAACAACAAACCTAAACAACTAACAACTGACTCAATTAAAGGGAACATGCTCGGGGAAAACAAAGATGGAATATAAGGCAATCGAATTTGGTTTTCAAAAGCATAATGAAATAATAACCGAGCATCTTAACTTCACTTTTAACAGGAATTCAAACAAGTAATTCATGCTGATGGGAAAGGAATTCCAACAAAAAGAGAAATCATACGAATATATACATCAAGATAAGGGATCATGTTCAACAACAATTCAAGTTACGAGCCCATCGCTCGGAATTACAAGTTAAAGAGTTACGAATTCAACAAGTATTCAAAGTCTTTGAGCACAACGCTCGGAATAAAAAACATGAATATTAAAGTATTATCATCAACAGACATTAGTTCAAAAGGATTGCAGCGGAAACTTGCATCAATACCCAACACTTGCACGTGTGAAGACGTACAAATGCCAGTCTGAAATTCAACTAAACTCAACCAACAAAACCAAACCACACCACCAAGTATCCACGCCATCGCCATCCAGTCAACCTGCATGTTTAGAAACACACGCAGGGCTGAGTACTTCGTACTCAGTGAACACAAGCCAAAACATTTGAATAAAGATGCTTCTTAAAGCTATAATAATTGAACTTGCCTTGCCAAACATCACAAGTATATAAGCAGTTTTAAAAACAGTTTACTTGTGCATGTCAAAACGTTTTCTTTAAAACAGACTGCGCAGTCAAATAACATATAATATAACAATATGTATCATCTATCACAAATAATCTCACTGTGCCGAGAAGTAGGCCTCCTTCTCAAACACTGTGACCGGCCTAACCGAAGCAAGGCTCACAGTCACCTCAACATATACCACACGTGGGTTCCTGCTTTTCACAGGATAATACATCTCATATAAATAGATGATAACACATACCAACTTCAATAAAAATGGCAAGTCAATCACATTTGAAAAACATATTATAATATTCAATAGCATAACTAATTTTCATCGGTAGTTTTGGTTCAGAAAAGCCCACCTGACTTCCGAAGAACTAGCTAGGTGGTCTAGGGCTATTTGTCCTCGCTTAACGATCCGTCCGGCTCGATCCTTCACAGTTCGACATCGATAGGAAGATAAGATATATGAAAGATGGACACAAAGGCGTTGGACTTTAACTGACGGACTTCTATTTGAGTCGTCTCTCTCTTCGCTCTAACTTTTCTAAAAGATCTCATGTTCTCGTCCTTAAATTATTAACTCTATTCGAATTGGTTAACTTTTCTAAAAGATATCGTACAGTTTTCTCGTTTTAATTAATAACTTCATTGTTAATATTCTATTACTCGAGCTTTCTTTCAAAGGCTTTAATCAAATCTTGGTTTACAAATCATAACTCAATCATTCAATTATTTTTCACAACATAACTAACATCATGCATTTAAACACTTATTCAATCATATAATGAATTCAAATAAATCAAACATACTTCAAGACACATTAACATTCATTCAATTTAGGTCTTAAATTCTAACTTGATTATGCATTTCTTTTTATGAAGGCTTAAACTATTAATTCTATCTTTCTTATTTATAGACAATGCTTTGTTCTACTTCCGCTATCTTATAAGGTATTTCATAACCTTTATTCTATTAACAAAAATTTCTCTTTAATTATTATTATTAACTCTTATAAAATTTGGATTTCTTATTCATCTTTAATTCGATTCTCATTTCTTATCTCGACTATTGTTCCTCTAATTATTATCTCGGTTTATCTTTTTATTCGCTTGGTTAGAAACAACATATTCAATTAATTATTTAATTAATCTTCTTTCCATTTAATTCTCGACATCTTATTTTATTCTCATTTCCTCGATCAACTTATACGAGTATCTATCTTAACTCGTCTAGTATCTTTTCTTTACTCAATTTAACTTCCTTTTTATTTCTTATTGATTAATTCTTCTTAAACTTGGTTTTCTCTATTTTTGCTTATTTCTTTAATAATTTCTTCTTTATTTGTCTTTAACTTAGGCCATTTCTTACTAAATAATTTATTTATCTCTTGATACACATTTTTATGAATTAGCTTACTTTATTAGTTACATTATAAAAGATCTTTTTGCTGTAGTTTTAGTAAAATTTCAAGTCTTTAAATTTTAATACAAGACATTTAATTAATATATCTTTTCATACATCTTTCATTTTTTTATTCAATTAAAAGCTTTTCAATTTTGAATCTCTTTTTGTCAAAACTTCTATCTTCATTCCATATTCAAATTAATATTAATACATACTTAACATCCAATCTTTTTTTATTATTTCTACAATCAATTTCTTTCAAAACTTCAACATGCAAACTTATTTTCTTAACTTAAACACATGTATAATTATACCAACATCACTTACAATCATTCCATTGATCAAAACAACACTCAATCCATCAATAAAATCATCAAAATAAATTCTCTATTTTCTTCAAAATTCTCGGCACACACATGCATATTTTGTGCAATTTATTTCTCAATTTTTCATGCATATAATTTTATTCTCAACATGATAAAAATAACAAATCAAGCATCATAATAAGAATAACTCAAAGAATTCATATTTTTCCTATTTTTACTAAAATTTTCGGTATTTATCCAATTTTTAGGGTTTTAAATTCTTTCTCTTCTCTTAATTCACCGATTAATATCTAATGCTCGATTCTCCTAACGAATTCTTCTCACTCGATTAGCACATGCATATCCTAAGTTTGCCTAAACATAAATTAAATAACATGCATGCATAGATCTTTCTTTTAGGACTTATAGACATACATATTTACAACTAATCAAATGAATTTCATACTAATTAAATGGGAATCCTTCTCTTGGCTCTTGGAATTGAAATGGATGGAAATGGTAGCTTCAAATCTTGAACTTGAAAAGAAGAAGGAAATCTTCTTGAATCCTCAAAGAAAAAGAAATAACATGGGATTAATCATCCATAGGGTTTAAGAATTAAAATAAAGAAAAGTGTTGGATGATTCTTGAATTTAACTTCAAGAACTTGGAAGATTCTTACCTTTCTTTGAAAATATGGATGAAATGGATGGAGATTGATAACTTCTACTTCATTTTCATGGATGGAGAGTTTGAATCCATGGTTGCATGTGAAGAAAAATCAAGGTATGAGGGATAGAGGGAGATTGCCGAGAGAGAGAGAGCTTGGGAGAGTTTGAGAGATTGTTTTCTTTCTTGCTTGGGAGAGAGAGAGAGATCGAAATGAGAGAGAGAGGTGGAGTGAATGTATTTAGTCTCCCTTCTTGTCTTAGGTGAGTGAAATTGAAATCCAACATAGGGAATAAAGTGCACTTGTTGGAAGTTGTAGTAAGACATGACTTGATAGGTGATGTGATATTAACTTGCATGCAAACTTTAGGTAATACCATGCATAAGACATAATCATGATGTTTTAGTCTTGGAAATTGAAGGATGATGGGAGAGGAGGTGTGAGGTGGCGTGAGAGGGAGAGAGGTGGATGACACGTGTCGTCGTCGTGTCATTACGGGTATTAATTATCCGGTCGTAAAGTTTTTCCGGATAAAACGATTCGTATTAATTCCGTTTTGTTTTCTTAACGAGTCTAACCTCTTCTCGTTTCACTTTTGACACTAACTCATCCCAATCTTATTTCACGTTTCAAATTAAAAGATTAAAGGTTTCGATCTTTTTAGTCCTTTAAATCTTGAAAGAATTTAATCGGCTTATTAATCCGTTTATTAATCCTTTTAAAGACTAATGCCTCATTTCTCTTCTCAATTCTCGGATAAGTTCTTACCCTATCTCAGTGATCTTAAAAGAAATTATAGGTTCGAAGGTTCTAATCCAATTCTATTCTAGTCTTGTCGGCGTAAACATATTTCTCGGCGATTAACGTTATGTTATCTCAATCGAACAAACTTCTCGGGATTTTTCCAGAATTTAATCTCATACTCATTTTCATATAAACAACTCAACAAGCATATCATATCATCATCATCTCAGGTAAATAGAACAGATAAATTCACACAAGATTCACCAGACAATTTAAACGTTTTATTCAAATCTCTTTGATTAGAAAAGAAAAATTTTACTCCTAAATTCTCATCTTTGAACTTACTCGGTTAATTAGACGCTCTCTAAAGGTATAAGAACTCGGGGTATCACAGCAAACGAGCCTCACTCTTACTGTTCGAGTTGGCACCGAAAATGTTTATAAAGTAGATGAATATAATCAATAATATTAAGTCGGTCTCCAAAATTGAATGTGTGTTTGTCGTGTCTTCGATAAGGATATGATTCAATGTAGGCATAAGCTAATCGTTGCCGCTATAAGGTAAAATTATATATTATTTGTTATAATTTCCTTAGCTCTATAAGCATTTTCTATGTATGTAACTCCATGTTTTTTGTTTTAACAGGCGAGCCGACATTAGTTTGAATGTGCACAATTTGGTACATAGATATTTCAAACAAGAGGGCCTAAGACAAACTTAAGCTAAGCATATCAATCCAATACCACACCCCGATGAGTGGAATGTGCCGCTAGAGATCAAATCAATTGTGGTCTACCCTTCAAAAGTTGTACGTCATGCCACACGTCCAAAGATGAGTCGTGCTCGGTCAACAGTTGTAGGCACGAGAGCACGACGTCCTCAAGTTTGCTGTAGGTGTGGTGGATCCGGGAACAATAAGAAAAAATGCACAACAGCTATCCCCTCTCCCCGGGTTGAGTCCATTTGAATATTCCTCTCCAAGGATGAGTCGTGATCACGTTGGCCACTCCTACCGTGATTACGATGAATTACTCGATAAAGTGAGACAAAATTTTTAACTCTGTATATCCACTATACAATTTTCCTTCTTTTTCCCTAATACCAAACATTAACCTTATATCTTCCCTCTCTGCCCCGCCGCTCCTTTTATTCACCACCGCCGCCGCGCTCTTCACCGCCGCTGCCGTCGTTCTTCGCCGATTCCAGGTTGGTATTTCTTCAACCCCAATGTAACGCAATTATAAAGAATTATAAAATTATCTTTGGAAGTGTTATGTTTTGAAGAATTGGTTTAAATTGAGTTTTCTTTTGTGGCAAATTCTTGAATTTGGTTGAAGATGTTGATGTTGATGTTCGATATATGTTTTCCACATATGGATGAATTGAGTATTCTTTTGTGGAAAGTTCTTGAATTTGGATAGAGATTTTGATGTTGATGTTCGATTGATATTTTTCGCATATGGATGAATTGAGTATTCTTTTGTGGCAAATTCTTGAATTTAGTTGGAAATGTTGATGTTGATGTTGATGTTCGATTCATATTTTCCGCATATGGATGGTTGTAGATGTCGATGAATCCCCCGGGTCCATACATATCTCTCTCATGACATAAATCCTTTTTCGATGTTATCCTATGCAAGTCACATATAGGGCCTCCATTTCATATGGTAAGAATTTGTACCACCGAACAATTGTAATGTGTTTTGTATGGTTTTTTAAATTTAATCAGTGCTCTGTATGCAATTGCATATACCGGCACATATGGTTTCTAAACTTCCTAGCGCGGATGTGCCAACAATTGTCAATCATATCAGAAATGCATGTCAGATGATCAATCTTGGTAAAAAAAAGAAACCGAGTTTGACTCTACGGGTGGAAAGAATTCATTTGCACTTTCGCACTTAAAGAAGATGATGTCGTGATCTTTGAGGTGATGGACTCAGCATCTGAAATTGTTAGACTTCGAGTTCTGATCATGAGGAACACTCTCTATCTACCGTCGAAACTAGAGGCCAAAAATAAAGCATCAGAGGATGATGCGACATCGAAAGCGGTGATAGATGTCTACTAGAGTGTTTTAGTTTAGATGGGTTTAACTTATGTTCAACTTTATTGGTAGTTGATGACCTCGATGAATGTAGCGACTTGTGGCATTAAATTAGACTAATTTGATGCTTCCTAATTACATAATTGTTCATGACAATTGATGTTTAATTCATGCTTATTTGTTCAAAAATGGATTTTTTTGACAAGTTCCTAGATGAGTCACAATCATAATGCCATCATGATTACGATTTTCTAGTCACGATTTGTTGGCCACGATTATGTTGGTCATGATGGATTTTCAAACGTGACCACGGTAGCTGCTCCCATCGTGATCACGACGTTTTGGTCATGATGATGTATTGTGGCCGTCGTGAGCTAATGAGAAATCTTTGATTTTGCCATAAACAATGATTAATTACTCTTGTTATGTTATATCATGTCTTAAACAACATTTGCTCATCATGGTTTGCGCTCTTCTATCGAAGAAACGCTAAATGAGTTTAAGCTTTTTTGTAACATTATCAAATGCAACAGTACAATGTATATGTAACATTTAACTATCTATTAATTATTGTGTCGCAAATATCTCCAACACTATAATTATGTGTTTAAATGTGTAATTTTTCGGTTGTTGATGTACTACAATGTTAAGTAAGACATACATAACACGTACAGAATTAATATAATCGTATAAAAGACCGTAATTAGGCAAAAAATTGATAATGTCATGACGAAATCACCACCGTGGTCAAGATAAGATCACCAACGTGATCATGGTGGCTGCTCCCACCGTGATTACGACGAGTTCACCACCGTGGTCACGATGAGATCACCAACGTGACCACGAGAAGTTCACCATTTGTGGATACGATGAGATCACCATCGTGACCACGAGGAGTTTACCACCGTGGTCACGATAACATCTCCCATCGTGGCCACGATGGTGCGCTCATCGTGATTATTGCTGAAACTACCATAAAAAACCTGCTCATACTCTTTCAATCATGTATTGGATAAATTAACAAACAATACCATAAAATAAGATCCAAATACAAGTCTCAAACACAATTCATAATGTGTAATACATATCTAGAGTCACTCAACCAATGCAAGCTAGTAAAATCCTAGTCGCTACGAGCCACCGATATCTTTGAATGTAACGGGCGTTGATCCTACCCCAATGTCTCGGCGAATTGCTAACCAAAAGTCCAAATACATGCAAGCAAAGGGGCCGCAACTGTGACTGTCTTTCTAGGCAAAATGGTCTTTGATCGGCATCTTCAAAAGCTTCAATTCACCATCTCGCTTCGTCATTGTTGAATTGTTTTTCCAATAGCTTGATAGAGCTAATAAATAAGGAACGAGACGAGCAATGGGCTTTAGCTTGTAATCAATATCTGAGACCCTATCACGATCATAATGGTGTGGCATTGAGTCGTACAACTCAACCGTCCAATCAACAATATTAATCCGAATTGTGGCCCAATGATTCCCAAAGACATTACACAGTGTAATAATCCATTTGAATATAAAAATATAATAATTTAAATCAATAAAGCAACATGGAATAGAATTTTTCGACTCTAGCCCTTTCACCATTTGATCTAATCCCATTGGTACTTTTCAATTCTTATACGAGGGCTTTCCCTTTACGTGTCTGAATGTTGGATCATCCGGATGGAGGAGTTGCAACTCGACGTGCAAAACTTGCTATCAAATTTACAACATACAATGATTAATTTAATTTTTCAATATTTATAATGAAAATATAGAATATATATTAAAACTTACAAGTAATTGAGTGCTGACGATGATCATGTTAGTTGTCCCAATAGTTGGCTTAGTCCTCACATGCCGTCGGATCCTTGTGCGAACAGAAAACACATGATTGTCTTGTCACAGCCCGACTTCTAGAGTATTGAAACGACTAGAATACAAGGGGCAGTGAGGTGGAACAACTAACTTTAACTCAAGAAACATGCTTGATGAATAAGAATTTAATTCAGCGATGGATTCATAATTACAATAAGGTGGGTTTTTAATCAATTATTCTCAAATGAAGGAATACCCAAGCAAAGTTTAATATCGAATCCATCAAAGGAATTAGGTGTGGTGATTAACAAGTATTGCATTCAGAAGTGGGCCATCTTTTAGTTTTGATAATCCAATGGTGGTTAAGGAAATAGGAGAAATCATTAGAAGATTTTATCAACGTTTTCAAATGGAATTCAGAAAGGATTTAAGGTTTGTCCAAGCATACGCACTCGTTTTGTCAAGGATTCGAGCATGCAATCTATCATATCAAATTAATGGTGTTGCAGGGGAATTTTAACAAATGACATCGAATCCCAAGGCTATATGTATGAAGACATATAACCTCAAGCTTAAACTTCAAATTAGGATTATATTAACAAAAGAGTGGCCCAAGCACACCGCATCCTCCTCATCCGAGCTAACCTGCACGTTTTAGAAATAACATGCAGGGCGTGAGTACAACATACTCAGTGGACACATGCCAAAAATAATTTGATAACTTGCTCGATAGAGCTATATGCTTGAACTTGCCTCTTCTACTGCAAGCTCAAAAACATTTTATTCTTTTTCGGAAATCGTTTGTCGGCATTTACCTCTCTGTGGTGACAAGAAGTAGGCCTCCTTCTTAGACAACGTGACCGGACCAATCAAAGAAGAGCTCACAAACTTTTCATAACCAACCCAACCTAAGCAAGGCTCACAGTTATTCATTGACCGGCTAAGCTGTAACAAGGCTTACGGCCACCTAATCTAATGCATGCATTGTCCCGTCTTGTGCAGGACCTTATCATGTGCGTCCACAAGACTCATTCACACCATAACAAGTAGATAACTGCATACCAAAAAAAATCAAAAACTCAGGCAAGTCAATCAATTTATTAAAAAGCGCACATAATAAATAATAAGCGCATTCATCATTCAGTTTTAGTTTAGAAAGCCCATCTGGAAAGTGGCACTGCTCGATTATTCTTTTTCCTCTCGCTGTCCTACTTTTTCACTCCACTCATGCCTTCAAAATAATGTTATATGAGGACGAGTTTTACTTTTTCGGAAAACTACGAATATCTAATTCATCTAACGAACTTCTACATGACTCGAGTTTCTAAATTCTTAAGTTCGATTTTTTGAACGCTCGATTCTTAATCTCTACCCAAGTACTATACTAACAGACTTTTCGGCATAAATACTCGCCACTAATCAAGCATTCAAACATTTATTCAAATATTAAATATTAAGAATTTATTATTCTTTTAACTTTTAATTTCTCGCTTTTCTTAATTCAAATAATTTGAAATAATTATGAGATTTATTCGCGTTCACACAAATCACACTTCAGTTATAACTACATCATTTCACAGTCATTTCAAGCAGTCATAGACAATTATTCTGGACATATAATACTATTAGTTTTTCAACTTAAAATAATTATTTCTTAGTTTTCAATTTACTTAACTTTATTTTTCTTACAAAAATTCAAGGAATTCAAATTTAAATTCCGTTTCTACTTCTGATTTCTTGAATAAATTTTCTTGAGTTACTTTTTGACACATTTTTCGAGAAATGTTTTAATTTGACAGTCTTCCCCCACGAATTTTGTGACAGTCTTCCCCCACGAATTCAGTTTTAATTATTGTGAGTTTCTTTTCGTTCTTAAATTATGTCTATGATTTATTGTTTCTTAGAATTAGGGTTTATAATTCTGTCTAGTTTAATTTGTCTTTAATTCACTTAGAAATAGACAACAAGCCCAATCAATCTAAACTACTTTCTTTTTATTTTCTGTTTCTTTTTGCAATACGAACGTTGCCCTGTTAAGTCTTTCTCGAGAGATACGATGTTCGGGTTCAACTTAATCAATTTATATGACCACATTAATTTGCGTGCAACATAGGATTATTTTAGTTGAACAATGCCATAGCTTCATGCTCAGGATCCTCAACGTAGATCAATTGTCCTTCCGTCGCTCTACTCTTGGGCATAAGCTGAACTCAAAACTTGAAGATTGACTATCTTGGAACCAATTCCCCAGCAACAGCGCCAATTTGACGAAGCTGTCGTTTGCTCTTCGCACAAATAAAATTTATAACTCCAATGCTCACAGTAGGCAGTAGCCAGCGGTAAGTAGGGTCGTATCCAGGGAATTGGTGAAGTCTCTTTTCCACGTAACCGGTGTCATTAAAAAGGGTGTTGATCTACTCTCACTTGTCTTGGTCAACAAGCACTGAAATCTATACTGAAACTAAACAACAAATTGATCAATAATAAAAAAAAAAGACTTGGACTGGATTTTGAATAAGTGATAATCAATACTTCTTACTCGATCATGGGCTCAATGATTTTCAACCGCAAAGTTTTACTACTTAGTTTAAAGAATAAATTAATTCACGCCGTTTTGGTCACGAAGTCACAACTATGAATACTTTACTCTTATATCTATCCCTTTAAATTCGAGTATGCCAGAGACACTTTAGACAAAACTCCTCTCTTGATCAATACACTTACGAAGACCCTTCAGCAGGTGTATTGCCCAAAAAGCATTAATTTCTATTAGACCCAAATCAGCCAAGAGATGTCCAAGACATCGACTGCTCTCCAATACTTATTATCTATTCGAGCACAAGAGACACTCTTGTGTTGACCTTGACTCTATTGGTGATCTAGATTCCTTAACTTATTGGTGATCAATCAATTAGTTATCTTGCCAAAATCTAATATTAAGACCTAAGTATTTCGGGAATAAAAGAACACGATTTAATTAACACACTTTGGCCTCACGAATACTTGAAGTATCAATTATCACTTCATCTCATCTATCCCAAGTTTAAGGATTTAGCTAAACATAATAAGCATAAACACAATAATATAAATTAAAGCAAACATAATTAAAAACTGAATAAAAACTATATTACCTAAATCAAAACAGTACGTGTCTTGGCCCGAATGCCAACAGAAAACTGAAAGTAGTAAATAAACAGAAGTTAAAACTTTACCCATAGGACTTGTTTTTCTTCCTCACCAAACTCTCAAGACTGAAATTAAAGAACTAAACTAAGCTCGACCACTTATTGCAGAGTACATGCAGCCATATTTATAGGCATCGGGATTAGGTTAAGTCGATCCCTTCATGGGCTGGACTCCTTCCCTCTTTGGCCTTGTTTCCTTCTTTAACTCAATAGCGGTGCACTAGAGTTCCTTCCTTGTTGAGTCCAACTTTGATTGGTCTCTTCTCGATAAGGATGGAAGTTTCCTTCCTTATCTTCTTCCTTGGCGCCCAAGTCTAATCCGCCGTCCTCTACTTTATTCGTCTGCTATGGTCACATTAGCTTCAGTCTTGCCCTTAACACGCATTGCTCCGGGTACTCTGCTGCTTTGTCCATAAGATTATGGGGAGGTACTCCTTCACCTGTAGGTTTGCTCAAGATATATTCCTTCATGCCCAGCTACAGACTTCAACCCTATGCCAATATTGCATCGTATCGTTGCCCAACGCCAGAAAAGCAGTTTTCCACCAGATTATGCCCATAAATGCACCTGTTCTACCGTGCACCCACTTCTTCTTGCTTGTGTCCTCCCAGACACTTAAAGACTCGAAAAAGACACAAAAGACACAACAAAAAGACACTAAAAATAGACACCAAAATGAGTTCATCACTGTCCTACTTTTTCACTCCACTCGTGCCTTCGAAATAATATTATATGAGGACGAGTTTTACTACTTTTCGGAAAATAACGAATATCTAATTCGTCTAACGGACTTCTACATGATTCGGGTTTCTAAATTCTTAAGTTCGATTTTTCGAACGCTCGATTCTTAATCTCTATCAAAGTACTATACCAACAGACTTTTGGCATAAATACTCCCCACTAATCAAGCATTCAAACATTTATTCAAATATTAAATATTAAGAATTTATTATTCCTTTAACTTTGAATCTCTCGCTTTTCTTAATTCAAATAATTTCACATAATTATGAGACATATTCGCGTTCACACAAATCACACTTCAGTCATAACTACATCATTTCACAGTCATTTCAAGCAGTCATGGACAATTATTCTGGACATATAATACTGTTCATTTTTCAACTTAAAATAATTATTTCTTATTTTTTAATTTACTTAACTTTATTTTTCTTATAAAAATTCAAGGAATTTAAATTTAAATTCCGTTTCTACTTCTCATTTCTTGAATAAATTTTCTTGAGTTACTTTTTGACACATTTTTCGAGAAATGCTTTAATTTGATCGGAAAATTCTTACTTTCTTATATTTCACTCAAATTAATTTCTATTGAACGAATTTTCGTTCAATTTTGATTTTCAACTTTTGAATCAAGAAAAATCGTTTTATCTCTTCTTTTAATTTTCGGCATTCATCATAACTTATTAGAAAGAACTCATTTTTTCTCGATTCGAGTTCTATCACTTATTATTTATTTATTTAAGCTCTTATAATTCTCTAATTTATTTATTTACATTTAAATTTTTATAAGTATACTTTTAATTAGAAATTAGTTGACCTTTTTTTGTAACTTCTTCATATGTTATCCAAATTCAATGATTCAAGTGGCTATTATACTTGTTTTTATCTCAATTTCATGTTAATAACATCAATTACATCTTTTATCCATTAAGTTCTTTCTATTTTCTCTTTAAATTTTCTGCATTACTCTATTTCTTTTATTCTTGTTCTTTTTCAATAATTTCAAGTTCCATCATGCTTAGAATTACTCTAATTGATCATTTCTTTCATCAATTTCATCTTCTAACTTTATATGACAAAAGTCATAATTTATTTCACTATTTCATTGACCAAATTTGGGGTTTTCTTCATACAATCTTATTTCTTTTATTTTAAAGCTTTATTATACTTCACATAATTCTATTTTCATATTTCTTAGTTCAATTTATCTCATTAAACTCAAAATTACTATAGTTCTTCTTTTTAGTCTTAAAGCTTTCGAATTATTTGGGGTTTTACCCTTTGATGTTCAAACTCTTGATTATAATACATATTTCTACACTAAATAATTTGAATTTCATTATTTCTTATCTAATTCATCAATTTATGCATAAGGATTTAATGAGCACAATTTCTTTTATATATTATGGTTCAACTTTTTCTTATATTATACCCAAGATTTTATTTCTTCAATTCCTCTTAAACTTAAGCTTATTTCATCTTTAATTTTATTTCTATAGTATCAATTCTTCCATATAACTATAGGAATTAAAATTCCCAATTTATATAAATATCTTAATTAGAATTTTATTAGAAAAATTAAAAAGAAAACTTACAACAAAAGAAGCAAAACGTTCAAAATACAGAAAAAAGCCTAAACATATCTAGTGAAAGAATGACAAAAAGTGTCCGCAAAAATTTCATCCGTAATATGTTCATGCAGAAAAGGCCACCTACCAATCTCCATTCCCGAGCTTGCCATGCAGTCTGCAACTGAATTTCCCTCGCGGTAAATATGTGATGCTCTAAAATTTAGGTGGCCAAGGATGTCCAAAACACTACACCATCTGTTTAGACAATGCCAAGGAACCTTAGCCGATCTAGCCAGCAGCAAATGAACCACATAAGTAGAATCTGACTCCAACCATAAATCTGTCCATCCATTTGCATTAGCAATTTCAATCACAGTAATGGCCGCTAACAGTTCAGCTTCAAAAACAAACCCGAAGCCCTCCTCCACGTGAAAACAACCACGAAACAACCCTCTGCAATTTCGAAAGACTCCCCCCACATAATCTTTCCGGAGCATCAACCACCGAGCCATCCGTGTTCACCTTCGTCCATCCCGGCAAAGGTGGAACCCATAATAACGAAACCTCTCGTAAACTTTGAGGTGGATAATAAGTAATCCCAAGAGAGGAAGTCGTCGATTGAGAAATACCTCCCTTAGCAAGCTTCGGAAAAGAGATAACAACTTCTTTAACTAAAGATCGAAGGAAGCTAATAACTCTATATTGGTTGAGCTGCAAACCCTCAAAGACACAGGAATTCCTCATCAACCAAATAGCCCAAATAGCCAAAACAACCACAAATCTCCATAGATCTCTTTCATTACTACTACCCGGTATCAACATAGCCTCCGAAATAAATCCTCGAAAGTCCGAAATACCAGAAAACTGTAATTGAAAAAATTGGAAAACAAAGTCCCATGCCTCCCTTGCCACCTCACAGTGCCAAAAAATGTGGTCAATGCTCTCAGTGTCCCTCCAGCACAACTGACACACCAAGGGTCCTTGAACTCCAATAGAAGTGAAAGAGTCAGTCGTTGGCAACCTCCTATGCAAAGCCCTCCAACAAAGAATTAAGCGTTGCTCAGGAATAAACGACGCCCAAATCCATTTTGCCCAAGAAGGGGCCGGAAATCTGTTCCGAAGATGAATAGCAGCTAACTGAGAATTAAGATCTCCAAAGGGCGACTTCGTCCACACCCGCATATCCTTTGTTCATGAAAAACACTTTCAAGATATCATCCACCACATCAGGACATGCACTTACAAATCTTTGAGTAAAGTGCCAAAGTCCATCAAAATAATAATCTGAAACAGGCTGCTGCATACAATGGTATAGATTATTTGGAACCCCATCCTTTCGGGAATATGATAGCCCAACAAGTTGTCAAACCACAAGGAAGTGTCTCTTCCATTTGCCAATACAAATGTCGAATTTTTTTTATATCTGGGATCATACGGGCAATACCTCGCCATACTGAAGATGCTGACCATGTAGTTTTAGGCGTAGAAAACTCCCGAAGATATTTCTCTCGCATCAAATGACTAGCTAAAGTATCCTTCATCAGAACGTTCCAAGCAAGCTGCAAAATAAGGCTATCATTAATACTCCGAAACGTTCTAACTCCAATGTCTCTCTCCTCTTTCATAGCACAAACCCTTCGCCAATTACTGGAACTAGAAGGCTTCAAGTTAATATCACGCTTCCAAATGAAATTACGGCTGCACCGATCGAGATAGTTTAACAGATGGCGAGGCCACCTATATACCGACATTGAGTGGATTGCTGAGCTTTGCACCAATGACTTGACGAGACAAATCCGACCAGCCCTGGACAACTGCTTACCGTGACCTCTATTAAATTTCAGCACAATTTTATCTTTGACCTTTGACAAGTCACTCAACTTTGGCACCCCAACAAAAAGCGGTACTCCCAGATAAGTAATAGACAAAGAACCTTGTCGTAACTTCCAGAAAGACCTCATTTGCCTCTTCAATAAAGATTCAACTTTAGAACCAAAATAAACTGAGGATTTAGAAACACTACAAACCTATCCAGACACCTCCGGATACTGATCGAGCATCCTTTTAATGCTCTTGTAATTTTTCATAGTAGCCTTACAAAACAACATAACATCATCTACATACAAGAGATGTGTCTGAAAGCTCATACTCATAGAGTGCTTCATAGGCCTCAATCCATATTGACTAACTTTTGATAATATAAGACAACTAAGAGCATCCCCAGCCAGTCCAAACAAAAGAGGTGAAAGTGGATCCCCCTGCCTAACTCCACGTGAGCATGAAAAGTAGCCCTCATGCTTTCCATTCACAAGAATAGAAAGCCTTGCCGAACCAAATATAATTTGAATCCAGTTTCAAAAAATTAGAGGAAAACCAAAAGCAACAAGCACTCTATCCACAAAAGTCCAGCTCAAGGTGTCAAAAGCCTTTGTGATGTCAACTTTAATAGCCAAATTCTTACCCTTGGCAGCCTTTTCCATCCTATTGACTCCTTCCGATGCAATTAAGATATAATCTTGTATATTGCGCCCCGGGATGAATCCGTATTGATTTTCTAAAATAATGGACATGGCTATGACCCCAAGTTATGAAGCAATAACCTTCATAACGACCTTGAAAAGGAAGTTTGATAACACAATAGACCTTTAGTCTATTACTCGCTCCACTGAGTCATTCTTTGGAATCAAGACCACAAAGCTACAATTCAGCCCTTGCGGTAGGTAGGACCTCAGAAAGAACTGTTGAACCGCTCTTATCAGATCTATCTTGACAATGCTCCATGCTTGCTGAAAAAATACTCCCATAAAACCATCTGGACCCGAGAACTAGCCTTATCCATCTCAAAAACTGCGACCCTTATCTCTTTCGCATCCGGAATCCTAATTAGATTCCTAAAATCCACATCTTCTCTTCTAGGAATAACTTGATCAATCCACTCCCATCGCAATGCATTAACATGCCCCTCACGCGAGAAGAGCTCACGATAGTATTCTACAATATGACTTGCTATCAAGTTCATGTCCGTAATAAGCTCATCCCCCACACGAACATAGGAAATAAAAGATTGACGGTACCTCTGTTTCAGCAGCCTGTGAAAAAATGCAGTATTGCAATCTCCATCACTAAGCTATGAAGCCCTACTCTTACTTCTCAACAATTCATTCTTATGATCAAGAAAAACACTCAGCTCTATTTGAATTGGTACCTCCTCATCCATCCTATCCTCCGTATTTCCCTGTTCCGAAATTAATGTCTGAATACCCTGGAGATCCCTTTGCCTTCGCTCAATGTCTCTATCAACCGAACCAAAGACCTCCCAGTTCCAAGTTTTGAGCTTATTCCTCAACCTTTTCAACTTTTGCATTATCACATAGAATGGACATCGGCCATGCACAACCTGCTCCTCCCAATTCTCCTCGACAGCCTTAGAAAAGTCTGGATGAGAAGTCTACATCGAAAGAAATTTAAAGAACCTGTGCCGAGAGCCTTCGTTCTTTACCATGGAAAGCACAAGAGGACCATGATCCGAATAGACACGTGGCAAGTGAATAATAGAAATATCAGCCCACAAATCCAAAAAATGCTCCGAAACAAGCACCCGGTCCAGTAGGGACTGAAGCGGCACTTGACGACGACTAACCCATGTGAAGCGAGGACCCGTGAAGGAAACTTGTTGCAGCTCATTATCATCAATAAAATTAGCAAAATCTCTGCATGCAACCGAAATAGGAAGAGAGCTACTTCTCCTCTCATGGGCTCCTAGAACCGCATTAAAGTCCCCCAAGAAAACTACAACATTCGACGAAATAGAGGCGAGATCCGACCATAACCTACGCCGCTGAATATAATCACAATGTCCATGAACGACAGCACATGTAAAAGAGAACCCTCCAAAAGTTACTGAAAAAGCAATAAACTGATATGATATCATAAGTGTCTGTGCCTGCACGTCCTCATCCAATAAAACCCATATGTTGGCCGATCGACCGTCTCTATTGTTCTGTGCCAGGAAATGAAGACCTAAACCTCACCAAAACCGCAAGTTAATACTTGAAAATAATCTTCTAGGCTCAATAATTCCAAGAATTTTTGGTTTGAACCGATTACAGTGCTCCCGCAACATATTTCTTGTTTCATTCGAGAGCCCATTCACATTCCATACAATAGCATTCATTGTGAAGAAGAAGAAGACTTCTTCTGCTGATTCCCAGCAGCTTTCCCCATACTATCCACCGCGATATTCATAATTTGAAGCAAAGATGTATCCGGAGGCTGAACTACATAATTTTCTGCCCCTTTTCGCTTCATATTTTTATCCTTTGAACTCAGAATGGTGGCTGGTGTAGAAGATCCTCTACGTAAATTATAGGCATATTGCACCGCTAGCTCCTTTTCTCCTCTCCGAGATCGAGGCGGCTTCTCCTTTCCTTGCAATTTGCTCATTGTTTCATTATTGCTGAGGAAGAGGTAAGAGAATCTCCCCGCCGATGCTGAAAAAGCATCCTTGCTAGCTTTCACTTCTTTGTCCACCTCATTCTTCCCAATATCAGATTCATCAAGTCCATCTACACTATCAACACCATCCTCTGAATGCCCAGAATTCCGAAGAACCTGATAGATTCATCAACTTCCTGAGCCTCATCTCTTTGTTCCATTTCAATCTCCTCCTCGTGCTCAGAAGCAAGAAGATCAAATCTGTTCGAAGATACGACATTCTCCAAACCACTTTGCTTCTTAGTAGGAGAGCATACATCCTCCTGTAGTCCAAAATCCCGGGCCTCACCAGATTCACCATCTCCGGTATTATCATCAAAATCTTTCCCATCATCTGGAGGCGGCAGATCTTTTTTACCTACCTGGACCCATTTCGAAACCACTTTGGGCGCCTTAGGCTCCTTCTCCTTCAATTTCCAGCACCTTTCCACCGAATGTCCCACAATATAACAGTGATCACAAAAGAGTGGAAGATTTTCATACTCAAACTCCACTTTAAAACACTTCACCCCACGATCGATCAATAACTCATGCACCCTATCCTTGCTCATGTCCAGCTCCACCAACACATGAACATATAACCCCATATTTTCTTTCAGAGACAATGCATCTATCTCCACCGACTGCCCAACAACTCGAGCTACCGTCGAAATATACTCCGGTTCCCATAATTGGTAAGAAAACTTTTTAATCCGAACCCAGACTTGAGCCATATATTGTTGTACCGTATAAGGGTCAAAATTTTCTACCCATTTTCTTACAGAGAACGATCCATACGTAAGAGAGAAGGATGAAGGGCACCGAATAGAATCAAAATCTGCCTTAGAAGAAAAACGGACTGCAAAATAACCCCTTCCCAACATCACGAGCTTCCAGCTTGACGTAAACTTCCATATTTGTTGCAAATCATGTTGTATGTTCAAAGTAGGACGAAGCTTTTGTCCATTTTTCAATAATATATGACCCAACAAAACCGAACTTTCAAACAGTTTCTCATGTTGCTCAAAGACCACCTATGGAAACAAGAGAGATAGAATATCTCCTTTCTTGATGGGTTGGAACATATTATAGCTATGCGTCGGAATATTATTCACATGTTGCTTCAGAGCTGCCGCAAAAGTAACCGTTGAATCAGACTGCTAAATCGGAATAGAAGCCGGAATAGTTGTAGTATTGTTTTTCCATGCAGTAGCCCCCAAGCCTAGGCCAACCGTAGCAGGTTGTTGCATTTTTCCATGTTTAGGACGCTTTCCAGCTTGCATGGACGTAATATTAAGAGGTGGAAAGTCCTCCACCGCCGGAGCCTTGCCGGAATTTCGTAGGAGATTCATGGCTGCCGGAGTATACTGTTGCGTGGATGTTGCAGCAGCTGCAACCTGCTGTAAAGGAGAGGTAACAACGGTTTCCGGAAAAACAGACACAGCGGCGACTGGAAAAGAAGCCGCCGGAGACGGCAAGCTTTCAAACGGGACTGCCGGAGAAAGAAACTGCATAGACGTTGCAGTAACAGCAACCTGCTGTAAAGATGCTGGAGAAGAAGCAACAACAGATGCCGGAGTAGCAGAAGAAACGGCGCCCGGAATCGCGTCAGCCGAAGAGTGGGCAGGCAACGCGACCTCTGAAAGCGCGGAAGGTGCCTCCATCAATTCTTCAACCTCGAGCCAGGTAGTAGCAGACAAAAGCTCGGTGAAAACTTGATGAAATCCAAAGAATCAAAAACCTAGGTTGACCGAAATCTTCCCAGGAACTCAGATTTGTGAATGCCGTTGAGAAATTCCTTGCGTAACGGCCAGAAAATTCAACCCAATTTCCGTTGAATTGAAACCCTAGAAAACCAATCTCTCTCAATACTCCATGTAATCAAACAATTCGAAAGGCTAACTTGAACGAAATTCACCCAGGAAGAAGGCTATGTGGTCGCCGTTCGCCAATTTCCGGCGGCGGCGCCGAAATTTCCGAACGAGAAAATGACGACGAAAAAACCCCTAAAACTTGAAACTACCTCAAAACTCAATGAAATTAAACGATTCAAAAGGCTAGAATGAATGATTTCTCCCAAGAAAAAGAATATCAGATCAATTTCGGAGAAAAAACGAGTGAAAATTGTGTAAAGAATCGAAAGAGGAAACAAGCGTAAATAGTATTGCATGATAAAAATCGCCCCATATTTTCCTTTCTGTCAAGTATTTTTGTTACTTCACAAATAGAATTATATAAATGCTGAAAATTATTAAATATGATTATATAAACTCATTTCTTTCTTTCTTTGGTGATATTTTTATTCATAGTTTTTCCTTAATTTCATTGTCAAGCCATCAATTCATCAAATTAACCATAAGACCAATAAATCCTAATTTATTCTTAAGATTTTCAGTCACCACATATTATAGCTCAAATAAATTTATACTTCCAAACATATAGATTCATGCTTATTCATACTTGAATTAATATATTTCATCATCAATATAATCATAGAACTCATATATCAAAAATTGAAAGTTACTATTCCACATCTTCTCCAAAATTCCATTTCATGTTTTAGTGATTATTTCTTAATTTTTTTTCATTCCATCATGCTTATAAACCATCCTATATCTCATTTCAAGCATCAAATTCAAGAAATAACTCAAAGCACTCAAAAACCCTATTTAGGCATCGAATAAATCATGATCACCATATATATATATATATATATATATATATATATATATATATATATATTTATTTTCTTCATTTAATCATTCTAATAGTCTTAGAAATAGTTCTAGAACTCATTCTAATCATCAAAATCAAGAAAAAAAAATCGAAGCATGAAAAATCCTAATTTTTATTCTAAAAATTCGAAGCTTTCATGGTTTGAAGGGTTCATGGATTTCTTGCTTGTTTTTCTAGCATGAAAGGCATGCATAGTCAAGGAATTAATCTTAAGGATATAAGGCTGAAGTCCTCTTCACACAACCCTAGTTCTGATCGATCAAGAGAAGATGAAAAAGAATAGGAGTTCTTGATCTTACTTTAGATTTTGAAAAGACAAGGGTTAGAACTTGGTTCCTTGATACTCCTTGATCCTTCTTGAGCTTGAATCAAAGAAAAACATGGAGGTTATGAACAAGATGATATACGGCTGCCATGGAAGAAGAAGGAGGAGAAATATTGCTCTTACTTGAAGATATGAAGGAATAGAGATGAAAACTTAATTCCTTGTGATTCCTAACTTCTTCCTTGAGCTTGATTAAAGAGAAATGGGAGCTTTGGAGCTATGGCGGGGCTGCTGCCATGGAGATGGAGGAGAGAGAGTTTGAGAGTTGAGAGAAAATGTGGAGAAAGAGAGATGTTGTGCGTGTGATTTAGAGAGAGATCGGAGAGTGAAATTCACTCACTTAGGTTGAGAGTGGGGGAGTTTAGGGAGACTGTAATTCACCTAAGGGATGAGAGTGGGATTGGAGAGGGGAGTATTATGGATGAGGATGAATTACTTGGCAACAAACTAATTCCAAGTGGGTTGAAAATCCAGGAAGAGAAGATTTTATCGGTATAATATATCTTTCTTAAAATATTATACTTTAACCTCTCTTTTCGGCACTTTCTAGACCTCATATTTCACTCTAGTTCACCACATTACTCACAAAATAATTTATAGATTCTAAAATGCCCAACTTTCGTATATAAATTCAAAATAACGAAAAAAGTCGGAAATTGCTACTATACACATTTGTCTCCTATTTAAATACAATTAAAAACTTGATTTGTAGATTTCGGATTTCTCTCTAATTTTCATCATTAGTTTTAGAATAATTTTTGGATTCGGAAACACCTAAGTTTCATAGGTAAATTCCGAATAACGAAAAAGTCGTAAAAAGTTACTATTCACTCAAATAGGTTCTTTGAAAATAATTCAAACTCGACTAAAATGATCTCAGAAAATGCTAAAATTTGTATCATTGGTCTTAAAATAAATTCTCGATTCCAAGGACACTAATTAGACTGAATTCGGAGTTCGTCGACCGAGGGTTGACTTTTTGATCAAAGTTACTATTTATTGGAAAGTCAACTGTCACGAAATTTTTTGAAATTCGAACTCATGCTAAATCTCACATTCTTAAACTCTATAACTTTTCACATCTTCGTTTTGAGTTGCCGAAACGAGATAAATTATGATTTCGCCCTTCAAGGACATTTTGATAATTTTAGAGAGCATTTAAGAAGCACTTAAGCACACATAATTACATTTAGGACGATTAATTACGCTTAGGAAAATTGAATTATTACATGTCTAATGTCACATCCTAGTTCCATAAATCGAGACGTGACAGAGGGGGATAAAGAAGCGGGAAAGAAAGGGGCTTATTTTTTTTGCACATATAACAATTTGTTCATATATTTCACATATATATAATAAGAACATTATATATATGTGAAGTGAGGCGATAAAACCGCACTACACCCATTAAAATAAAATATGAGGTAAACCTGTATCTAGCAAATCAAAAGGAGTCGACCATCCACTTCACCAAATGATGTCATCATGAGGGAGTGGAAATTCGAGCGTCCAAGAAAAGTTGATCACAAGGCACTCTCCATAAAAATAATAAATAACACAAGAGAGACATATTAAGAGTTGCACATTTAAAATAGCATAGCGGAAGCAAACAATAGCTACAATAACAACCCCTGCCTCATTCTCACGTCCTATCACCTGCCTCCCAACCTGAAAACATTTTGAAAGATTTTGGGCGTGAGTAGTAGTGCACTCAGTGGGTAGGATTTTATAAATAATTATAAAAACCAAAATAGTTAGTATATTCAAATTTTACTCGTAATCTTAGAAGGTTTCAAAACATAAAGTCACTTTTAAGATACGTCAAACTTTTTTCATTTGCGCGCGAGCAGTGTCGTTCTAGTGTTATTCCTATCATATCGTGGTACGGTTACATTTTCCGTTTCAACCATAATACAAGATCCCGGTCTTAACCCATCGGATCCAAAACATATTTCCTTGCTACAAAACAATGGTGATCAATCTGCCGAATTTCTAACCACATATACACAGCCCATTGTTAATGTGTTAGACCAACAAAAGACCCCGTTCGGTATAATAATAACCTTAAACATATAGAGCACGAGTACCATGCATAATTAATTTTCTTTTACCTGAAATATCAGAGTTTATTAACTCAAAATAGTTATATAATAAAACCTACCTAATAAATCAGAAACGCATTGGAGAACTTTCATTTGCGTCTGGACTTTTGATATTCTTGCAGAAACACCATATTTCTAATTCTAATTATACAGGACAACGAAAAATCTCCCCCTTTCTTTTTCTCTAGTTTTCGTTTGTTTCTTTAGTTTGAAGAATGAAATAGCTACTACTTCTATTTACGAGTATCTATAGAAGAATTTGACTAGATAGGCTAGTATATAGGTAGCATATAGGTTTAAATAGTCATTAGTCTAATTATACCAAAAGAAGACACGTATCATGAATAAAAATATAAATAAAATAAATAAGACAAGTTACCAATATTACTTCATTTAGTTAACAATCAATAATAAAATAATATACTAATTACTCTATTAGTAATATAATATTTGTTACACTAACTAAATCAAAATATATGTATAATATAATTTACGTGTTAAATATATATATATATATATAGTATGGATTTGGTGAGAACCACTCCTTATATGAGAAATAGGAATCTGATTAACATAATCAAACGGTTAGGATAAAACCCTCACTAATTAATAATAACAAAATTTAACCCGTTTTTCATGAGATTTAATGAGGTTAGGGGTAGAATAGTCAAAACCCATCAAAACCCATCCCAATCGAACTCTGTCTTCCAAAACCTAATTCCCTCTTCAACAAAAACACCTTCTTCGATATTTCTCTTAGAATCTCGATTTTATTCAGATGATTACTTTATGTTCTTTGTGTCAATTTTAGTTCAGATTGTTCCTACGATACTTTTCTTGTTCTACACTTTCTGATCTCGAAAATAGAAGCCACTTTGTTGTTTGAATTGTAGAAGTTATTTGCTTAGATTTTGTGGGAAAATTATCCAAATCGAGAGCGGGATCGAGGAATTATGAATTTTTAATGCTGAATGTGTGTATCTGATGCATTATTTCAACATTCTCTATTCTGATTTTGTATATTGAATCGTGAGTTTTTATACCCACATGTATGTTTCTAAGTTTTGGTGAAATATTAGTATTTTTTTTTTCTGCACTTTGAAGTAAAATAATGGAGTTGTGGTCCTACATGTTGTAGTTTTCCAGATAATTAAATTTTGTCACATATTCAATCAAGTAGCTATGGTTGACAAAGATAGGATGCTTTTGGCATTATTTATAGTGTGGATAATGTAGAATAATGTAGAGCTGGGGTCCTTCATATTTTCAAAATATGACTGTTGTAATAATGATAATTAATCTTTTTGGTAGATATCTTTTCCATAGGAATTTCAGTATTGTCAAAATTTTATTAATATTCTGCTACTGATTAATTTATGCAGTACATATGATGGGTTTGTGCATTAACAACCTTCCCTATTATTTTATTAACAAAAAGAACAAAAAAGAGGCACGACAAAGGTGTTCCCAATGAAAAAGACAGAGAACGCATAAAGAGTACGTATTTTACTTGGATTTTAGTAATTTTTTTGAAATTTCAAATTTGTGGAACATACATAGTGCAATATGTTATAATATTTGTCTTATACTAAATATACGGGTTGCTGGTTGAACTTTTACTTATATTTAAAGGTTAATGTATTTTATCTGTTGTTGGAAAAATTAAAAAGGTTTCAAAAGATGCCTAAAACCTAACTGACCCTGATCGAGTAGATGATTGCCTTTAGTCTGTTTAGCTAAAGTTCACTGTTTGAGCGTAAGGGATTTTATCTTTACAAGAGTCAAGTAGAAGAAGTCAGCCGGACTAGAGAAGGAAGTTCGTGAAGAACTGCTGAGGGATCACACTCACTTGAGACTCTAGCACAGTTGGGACATCAACCCAAATTGAAGCACAGACTCAATTGGATAGCAGCTCAGTTGACTCACAACTCAACCACGCAACTGAAGGCGTACAGTTGGTGTGAAAAGAAGTTGTGACGACGGAGGAGCTGTAGTCCAGTTCGTAAATCTACTCGGGGCCGACAATAGCAACGTGCAAAAAGCATGGTCATAGGCACTGTTTCTGAAAAGTTACCAGTAAAGCACGTAGAGCGCCATACTTTTGGCGGAGGTCAAACGGCTTTTTCCTACAACTGTCTTTGACTTTTTCTCTATAAATAGAGGTCTCCACAACAAGGCTAAAATGAGGATTTTTGATACAAGTAGAGGAAAAGCACTCCATAGTGCTGAAAGACAACACAAAGAGTGAAGCGCCGCAAACAGCTTTTCACTTCTCTTTCTCTAACCAAGTTGATTGGCGAAGAAGGAGTACAGTGATTTCTCTCCTCTTTTCCTAGCCTCTCTGAAGGTTTCCTTTCTAATTGAGGCTAGCGACCAAGTGCTTGCTTGTTTTGTATCTCCTCAGGACTTTGTCTCAACGAGATTGAGTTCTTAGCCTTGGGTTGAAGTCTCCACTCCCCTAATGTGTAGCACGCTTCTTTGTTGAATTCTCCCCCCCAAAATCCAAACCCAGGTTGCTTTGAACCCGTAATCTAAGCAGTGGTCCCTTGGAACCAGTAATCCAATACCAGGTCGCTTGGAACTCGTAATCCAAGCAATGGTCCATTGGAACCAGTAATCCAATACCAGGCTGAACACTTGCCCGGAAAAGTGTTAAGGGGTCTTGTTCAAACCCGGAATCGAATTGGTTAGGTTTGTTTGGAACCCGGAATCGAAGTGAGCTTTTGGTGAAGCACGCATAAGCTTACCTAGTGGATTTAGTGGATTGCTTCCCCAAAAAAGAAGTCGTGTACCTAGGAGGTCGATCTCCAAACCATGTTGAAATATTGTGTACTTTATTTTCTGTATCTTTCATTCAGTATTTTAATTTCTATACCTAACCTGCTAACATTACATATGCTCTACACTAACTTGGGAGTTTAACCCTCTCCTTTCACTAAGGCTTTAGTTTATGTAACGAGTTTATCTCTCACCATCTTCCGCATTGCATAACTGTTTAAAACCTTAGTTGGTGCAAGCTGATCTTTATGCATAGGAGTCATCTGAGCTATCGACTGTGTGATTGGCTCCAATTGGTCAACTCAGTTGTAGAGCTACTTCAACTATCTCTTCCAGTTGTGAGTAAACTCACCTGAGCAGTATATCTCAGTGAAAAGAAGTTAATCAAAACAAAAATTGCTACTGGTGTATTCCCCCTTCCCTCATACACCAATTACTCGTTAACAGGACAATCAAGTGGTATCAGAGCAGTGATTCAAAAGGCTGTTGTTTCTGATTCACAAGGTGTGAGTCGAGTATTTCTGTCAGTAGTTAATTGAACAATTCTTTATCTTTTCTGAAATTGTTAGAGCATTCTACTGCATATCTTTTTGTTTGTCTCTTTTGGTGTGCAGGAAAGATGAACCCGACAATGTTAGGGAGCTTGCTGGAGTTCTTCGTGGATGATTATCCTACATGGAGATGTCGCCTTAAAATGGCTCTGACTGCCACACATCACAGGATGTGGGAAACCATTGAAAATGGTCCTATTCCTGTGAATCAGTCAGTGCTAGTGACTCTCATCGCTCCAGGGGAATGAGAGATGATGAAGGAGGAACCTAAAAGCGTCCACCAGTACACCAAGGAAGAAAGAGACATCGCATAGCTAGATGACATCGCCAAGAGCGTCATCTCTTCCACAGTCGGCAAAACCTACTTGTTGAAGATTATTAATTGCCTTACGGCAAAAGATATGTGGAAGTCCTTAGCTGCACTCTATGAGGGCTCTGAAGAGATTAAGGAGAACAAGTTCACCTTAGCTTGTCAGAAGTTCGAGAACTTCTCTCAGCTTTCTGGAGAATCCATCGACAAGATGGAGCTAAGATTCACAGAGGTCCTAATGGACATTGAGAGTATTCGGAAAGAAAAATACTCTCAACGAGAGATGAACCTCAAGCTTCTCTCCGTGCTAGGCAAAGACTGGACAATCTATAAAGTTGTCGACCAAGAAAATAAGTATGATATCCTCCTATTGAAGCCTTGCAAACTTCAGGAAGTAGAACAGACCGATAAAAGCTCAGCTGCCAAGACCATGGTGCTTCGTGCTGAATCGGGTTGGTCCAAGTTTCCCCGACCCTCATGGTCCAATGTCACCTCATCTAGGGATCGATTGATCAGGTTAGAACTCGAAAAGAGGGTCGAAGAGTTGACTAATAAACTCGAGAAGATGAACTATAAAATGGACGAGCAAAGAAGGATTAGCCGAAGCAGGCGGTGCTCAACTGATTCATCCTCAAAGATTTAAAGTAAAGGGTGCTTTGAATGTGGAAAGCTAGGACACTTCAGTGCCAGCTGTCCTGACCTCTCCATGAAGAAGATGGAAGCCCTTCGAAGAAAAGCCAAGGAGAAATCCAAGGCTATGATCGTTGAGAAACACGTCGAGGATACCGATATGTTCTCAAAGTCAGAAGAAGAAGAAACTGACTCATAATCCAGTCCAGCTAGAACAGAGCAGTGCTTCATGGCCGTGCCTGAAGAGTCAACTGAAGAAGACCTGGATGA
Organism: Schizonepeta tenuifolia; assembly: GCA_029490685.1. Classification (NCBI taxonomy): domain Eukaryota; kingdom Viridiplantae; phylum Streptophyta; class Magnoliopsida; order Lamiales; family Lamiaceae; genus Schizonepeta; species Schizonepeta tenuifolia. Next base: position 21,588,054 of record CM055956.1, on the reverse strand, counting down.
ACTGAGGAAGAGAAGAGACGCCAAATCCGTCTAGGTGTTGGACATCAGATGCTCCAAACACATGACACCCCAAAGGAATCTTCTCAAAGACATCAGGCTTCGAGAAGGATGTATAGTAACCTTTGGTGATAACTCTCAAGGTAAAACCAAAAGATCCGGTACATTCAAAACTCAGCTTGTGTCCATAAGAAATGTGTCATTGGTAGACGGATTGAAGCATAACTTGCTCTCTGTTGGCCAACTGTGCGATAATGGTTTTTCTATGAAGTTTAATACATAGGGGTTCAGGGTGAAAGACATCAAGACATAGAAAGTTCTTCTATTTGGTAGACGATTTTCATTAGGTGGAGTCTATTACACTAACTTGTCGAGTAGTTCGCCAGAAACATGCCTTGTAGCCAAGAGCAGCTCTGAAAATAGCTGGCTATGGCACAAAAGACTCAACCACCTCAACTTCAAAACCATGTGCGCACTAGCTCACTAACAGCATGCAGTTGGAATACTAGACTTGAAATTCAGTCCAACGCACCACTGCAGTACCTGTCAGCTCAGAAAGTTGGCTAGAGCATCAGTCCATCTCAAAGTGTCACCATCAACGGATTGAGTTCTGCAACTGATCCATATAGATTTGTTCGGTCCGGTCACCCCAGAGAGCCTTAATGGAAATAAATACACTCCTGTAGTTACTGATGACTACTCGAGGTACACATGGGTGATCTTCATGGCACACAAGAATGAGACGAGAAAAGAGTTGTTGACTCAACCCAAAACACTTATGAATTGACTCGTAATCGCATGAGGTCACTCTAGTGTGATAAGCTAACCCAAGTCGTATCTCAAGGAAGGCTAAGTAGGGCGACTAATCATGCTTTGCACAAAAAGCAATAAATCCTAAACACTCTAAAAAATAAGTTGGGTCTGACATTCTCACTCTTTATTATCTAGACTAAATTTAATTACTAAATTACCAACATTATAACATAGACAAGATCAAATAAATAGAACTATCAACTTATAAACCCTAGCACTGGAAATTCTTGACTAACAACTGTAAATAAATTAACAAGCACTAATACTAACATCAAAATGAACGCCAATAATAAATCATATCAATATTGTAAAATCAAACTAAGCACAAATAATAAACATCTAGATCGAATCAAATAAAGAAAAATGAATATTTGAAGAATTAAATGGCAACAACTAAATAATATTGAAAGGCAGAAGATCCTTACAAACTCCGAAAGCAAAGTTAGTTTGGAAGCAAAGGTAGCCGGCAAAAATGAAAGAAAAGAATTTCCAAAATAAAACCCCAGAAAAAGACATCGCCGTCTGTGTCTGTGAAAACGAAGATAACCTAAAAAAAATTACAACTTTCTAATCTAAACAACTAATGAGCGACGACTCAGAGTTAAGCGAGAGCGGATAAAATCTACGCAGAACTTGATTAAACAAAAGAACTTGAGCAACGACTTATGATTGTGTGGTTGTAATTGAGCCGTCGCGTATGATTGAGCAGTGGCTTATGATTACACGTGATTGAGCCGCGGCTTACATTTTTCTTCCACTTATTTCTTCTCATTGTCTTGTTTCAACGTTCTCCTATTCTTTTCAATCACCTGCAAAACTAATTCAAAAATCATCAAATATGCTCACAAATTAAGCACAAAAATATCCTCAACGATCACTCAAGTAAGAACAGTTATGCACAAAACAGTTGCCTAAACTAATGCCTAGACTTGCAATTCAACAAGGAAAATCTATCATTACCATCAGATCTGATCGCGGAACTGAGTTCCTCAATGAGTCTATCATTGAGTATTTTGAGAAAAAAGGCATAACTCACCAGACCTCAGCTGCAAGGACTCCACTGCAGAATGGAGTAGCTGAAAGGAGAAATCGAACGCTGAAGGATACAGCAACTTGCATGCTCACTAGCTCAGCTATGCCAAAATAATTGGGCAGAAACGGTCAACACACCGTGCTACAAGCAAAACTGATCCCTCCTCACGAAACGGCAAGGGAAGAATCCATACGATTGGTGGAGGAACAGAAAGCCAAACATTTCCTACTTCCGTGTGTTCAGTACTAAGTGTTATATCCACAATAATGGAAAGGCTCAATTGAAAACCTTCGAGCTAAAAGTTGTTCAAGGCATATTCTTAGGATATGCTGCGAAGTCTAAAGCTTACAGAGTTTTCAACAGCAGCTCCAAAATTGTTGAAATAACACCTCATGTGGTGTTTGATGAATCTGCTTTTGAGTGCAGGGAACAGGCAAACTGGCAGATAGCTGAAGGAAGTGCACCGGCCCAGCCAGCTGAGACAAGATCTCAAGCACAAAGATTGAAGAATCTTGAAAAGTGACATGCACCCATTGTATGGTACGATCAAAATAGTTGTGTATGGCCCAGACGGATAGTACACGCTCCTATGCCCAAAATCGGACTTGATAGTCCTAGCGGTAAGCTAGGGTCGATCGCACGGAGAGTGAGGAACTTCTTTACTCTTCAGGTGCACAAGTTTGGTTGTCACGATCCAACCCTATTTATCTGCACAAATTAACTTGAAACAATCAAATATAAGAATGGTAAGATTTGAGGTAGGTTATGATTATCGTTGATATGTGTATTCAGTCATGGGCATACTGAAGATCCATCCATGTTTTGCATAAACTCAAGGGCCTTGAGTCAAGGCGTGGCCCAAAGACATTGGGGCATTTCAAGAGTTTATTCTCCACACTTGGGATGGTTGGATCCCTTGTGGTCACTTGGTCCGAGCGTCACGCTTCACCCCGATCACAAGGTCATGCTTCACTTCTCCTTAGATAGTAGTCATACCCGATCCCTCCAGGTATGACCCTCACCAATCTTGTCTTCCAAGCTTCTCGGCTCCACACCTACAAAGTAGACATAACTCATGGGATATCCATTTCCAGTAACACGTCCAACCGGTCATTGATATATCTACGATGCTTGAGGTGAGTCCCTTGGTCAATAACCATGACTTGATGCCTCGTCACAGTTGATGGATAGCTATTAGAGAAGCCCAAGACCGAGGAAGGACGCAGTATCCCCTTGCCCGTTCCTTTGGTTGGCATGATACAGCTGTTACCGAACGGAGATCACCTGCTAGGTCAGAACTGCCCATGAATTCTTCTCAGATCTCTCCGGAACCACTGGATCCAACCGAACGCACAAATGCCTCACGAATATTTCACATATCAACAATTAACCATTTCTCCCACCCAAATCTCACCAGGGGAACTACTCACACATATTGAAATGCATAATAATGAAGATAATTAAACACATAAATAACATAAAATACAAAATACTTGAATTAAGATAATACCTAAGGAAAAACTGCCTTGGATTTGTTTATGACAGGAATTGAAATGAAAAACGAGTAAATTATTTTGTGTGAAAACGTAAATGAAGTGAAAATAAGTTGTATCTTGGGCTGAATACTGTCAAATGCTAGGGGTAACCAACGTTGTGCTAGCCACACTTGCTGCACTTTTATAGTTGCTAGCCACACTTGCTGCACTTTTATAGTTGCTAGCCACACTTGCTGGACTTTTATAGTTGAGGTTGTGCTAGCCATATCGGCATGATTGATTGCTTTCCATGTTCAGATTGATCTTGATGGATGCTTGGTTGATCGGGTTGTTGATTGGCCATCAACTGGTGATTGATTGGAGTGATTTGATTGCCTTCCACATCCTTCTGCTACTGGGACTCGACATAATCGCTGCAAATCTCCTTCACGTGTCTATCTATATTTAGCTTCGGCGGCTGACTGGTGATGACGGTTGTGGTCATACTGGTTGCATGCTTTGGTTGGCCTCACACCAGGGTACTTTTCTTCTCATGGGGGAATCGGTTTCATGCGTGAGCTAGAATTGCTCCAGTAATGCCCATTCTGACCATCTTTCCTTCTTTTGCCCTGGACTGAGCTTCCTTCCTTCGAACTGCTGCTTTCTTCCCTATTCAGACATTACAAACACAAAAAGATAGGAAAAATAGGGCCAAATGGCCCAAAAGTTGAAGATGCATCACACTGATAAACATGGGTTTTCTCATCTTTATAAGCTTAATTGATGTCAATGTGTATTGGGAAATCATGTTTGGAATGAGTTTTGTGCTTAAGTATCATTAATTTGTGAAATATGATGCTCGTTCGTGCTTTGTTTAATTTTGCAGAAAATTAGAGTCAAAATAATGCAAATTGAGCATGATAGAATGAAAGTACAGCGCGATAAGAGTTCGTAGGCAAAAACGGATTCAAAATCGAAGTTGTAACAAGGGAGAATGAGCCGATTGAAAATTATTGCGCGCAGATGCAGTGGCATGCGGCCTTATGTCAACCGCATGAGAAGAGCACAACTCACATGAGTTTTGTGCTTAAGTATCACTAATTTGTAAAATATGATGCTCGTTCATGCTTTGTTTAATTTTGCAGAAAATTGGAGTCAAAATAATGCAAATTGAGCATGATAGAATGAAAGTACAGCTCGATAGGAGTTCGTGGGCGAAAAAAGATTCAAAATTGAAGTTGAAACGAGGTTGAACGAGCCATTTGAAAATTGTTGCGCACAGATGCAGTGGCATGCAGTCGTATGTCAGCCGCATGAGAAGAGCACAAATCGCCGAAATGTCATGCGCCCTACCATGTAGCCGCATGGTAAGGCGGGTTTTACGCGTTTTAAGTATTTTCGGGCCTTAATTCGTTTCTCAACTTGGTTTTGTACCCCCATTCGAGTTATTATCTATTCCCTACTATAAATAGGCTCCTTAGGGCTTAGAAGCAACAACTTTTTACAAACTTTTACATACATCATAACTTTTGCACCTCTTGGAGATTTGGAGCTTTTGGAGAAGACAAGAGATTCAATTCTTAGAACTTCACTACTGTTTTTCTGTTTTTATATTTAGATTTGAATTCTTGTGTTGTTTTGATGGTTAGAAAGTTGATGGATATTTGTTCTTGAACTACTCTTTTAATTGATTAATCATGACCTTTTCTCCTTTTCATTATTCTTGTGCTTTTTCATGCTTGATTGTTTGATCACCAATTTTGCATTCTAGTTGTGCTAATTTGATATCGAAAAAAGATAATTAATACTTGAACTGAGAATAGGGAACACCCTCTTCAATAAAGTCGAAAGATCTTGAGACTAGGGTGAAGATAAAGAATCTTAGGAACAATTAGGAGTTATAAGTTAGTAATTGATTGGACACAATAGTTTCTAGCTTATAATCTACGGTTTATTTGCCGCGATAGCGGGCTTAAACTAATTTTATGATTGTCTTAGGGAGAATCGAGTCCTTTAAATGATTAATTGATTAAAATGAGTTTGAGATTGAATATCCATTGAAATCGAAGCTATAAGATAATATCTCCTTTATTTGATTCCAAATTTGCTCTTTGTTTTGCTTTAGTTAATTTTTCATTTACTCTGTTATAATTAGTTAAACCAAAATCCTTAATCAAGAGTCTAAATAGTGAATGTCAATTGAAAATAGTACTTGTGAATTTTAAGTTCAATCTCTGTGGATTCGACCTTGTTTATTACAATTTAACTGCGCACTTGCAGTGTTAATAAAATAGTGAACAAGTTTTTGGCGCCGTTGCCGGGAATTGATATTAAGATTTGTGATATTGTGATTAAATTGATTGAGACTAGTTTAGACATTTATTTTCTGTTTGTTTATTTTAAGTTTAATTTTCGTTTTCTCTTTGTTTTGTTGTAGGTAGTTTATGCTCACGTATGCTAGTGAAGAAGAACTAATACCGCTTGATCCTGAAATTAAAGCTACTGCTCGGTGTAATAATGCTTAGAAGAAGAAAAAGAAGAACATAGCTACAGCTGAAGAAGTAGCAACTCTCAGGAGGACTATTGATGAGCTTATGGCAAGAGAAGAGGAGCGAACGTGTCATCCGATGCCTATTCAACAGACCTTTCAGCCTATTCTGAATGCAAGAGTCATACTCGGACCAGGACTCAATGCTATTAATTTCGAGTTGAAGACGGTTTTGATTCAGATGGTTCAAACGAACCAATATGGAGGGCATGTGACGGGGGATCCCAATGATCATCTGGATCAATTTCTGGAGATGTGCAGTACTACTAAGATCAATCAAGTCCCTGAAGATGCTGTAAGAATTCATCTCTTTTCTTTCTCATTGAAGGACAAGGCGAAGATATGGTATCAATCTTTGGAGCTCGGGGCTGATACAACTTGGAATGACATTGCTCAGATATTTTTGTTGAAGTTCTACCCTCCGGGCCTTATTCTAAAACTGACGATGGAGATAGTGCAGTTCCGTGAGTTTGATGGTGAGACTTTCTACGAGTGTTGGGAAAGATTCAAAGAGAAACTCCGTAAATGAACCCACCCACGGATTCGATGCTGAGAACCGCATTCTCATGTTCTATAATGCTTGCTTGGTATATACGAGGCAAAGAATGGATTTTGTTTCCAATGGAGCTATTCTGGCAAGAGAAAGTGACGAGGCTCTGGAAATTATTGAGAGATTGGCTGCAAACAGTTATCAGTCGCCAACGGAGAGGCTTCAGTTTCGGAAGGTACCAGCAACACAAGGAGCCGATCCCATGGAAATCTTGACTAATCATGTTGTCAATCTCACCAACAAGATCGAGTCTTTGAGCTTGAGGCAACCAGAGCAACAAATTGTGGGGCAAGTGCGGATGAAAAAGGCTAATTGGGTGAACAATATGAATGAAGAAAATTTTCGAGGAAATTAAGGCCAATATTATCATCCCAATCGGCATCCGAATCTTTCTTATGGAAATCCGAACAATGCACTGCAGCCTCCACCCGGATTTTCCGTTACTAATGGAGTCATTAATGAGTCGAAGAAGGAGAGTACCGATGATTTGCTCAGAAAATACATAGCCATTAATGATGCTAAGTTCGGGAAGATGGAGTCCTCGATTGGAGCTTTAGAGATGCATATGAAGATGATGGAAACCCTGTCCCAGCTACCTTAATAAGAGGCCAACCACAAAAAGTGCAATTCCCGAGTAACACGGTTGTCAATCCGAAAGAGCATTGCAAGGCCATTTGTAATACCCCGAGCTTTCATAAGTCCTTAAGTGCGTTCTAAATGAGTTAATATGCTTAAATTATCAAGTTTTGAGTGATAAAATTTTTCTAAGGAAAAAGAAAATTTGTGAAAAGACTAAAATGCCCCTATGTGCCTTAACGTGAACTTATGTGTTTTAAATTACTCGAGTTGAGAATGTGATGCATGGATTAAGATTATTTAAATGAGTTTGAGCATGAGTATGAATTTCAGAGAATTCCGAGAATTTTTAATTTTGAGTGAATAGTAATGATAACCGAGAAAACGAATTTTCACTTTTTGATGATTGGTTGATGGATTAGTGTTCTATGTGATGTTAGATGACTACATGAATTAAATTAGAATTTACTAAAAATAAAAATCAAAATGTAAGAGATGAAGAATGAATGATTTGAATGAGTATATGTTATGATATGCATGAATTGTTAATGGAAATGAGATGTAGTATGTATGTAGATGAATATATAATTTATTGAGATTTTTCTAAAAATAAAACGAAAAACGTAAGAGATGGAAACTCGTCGATAAGATGAAACTCGTTAATGATATGAGTATATGGTTTGCATATTAGTGTTTCTTGATAGATAATGATCAATGTTGTAGAATTTGAACAAAATCGGAGAACGTCGGATTTTTGTTAAGAGACGAGCAATCGACGATAAGTCGAGAATAGATAATGATTTAGGTTTGTGATTCGAACCTATGATAATCTTGTTTGTTAATGATCGTAACCATAAAATTTGAACGAATTCTAAGAAGGTTCGAATTTTGATAAGAGACGGAGAATCGAGATTAAAAGCCGATAGAAAAGTCGAATAAGGAAAACCATTTTGATAATAATGATTGTTATTGATAAACGAACAATAGTGTAGTTAACGATATTTCCATCCGAGATACTAGATGTTATGAGTTATAGTTAATAAACGAGAAGTTGTTAAATGAAATAGAATTTGAAATTTGATTTGGTTTAGTAATTGGTTAGTTGAAAATGACGAGGATATGCTCGTCGTTCGTTTAATTAAAAGACGTTGATGGTCCCGATACGAGTTCTAGTGTATGGGGGGGGGGGGGGGGGGGGAATACACCAGTTAAGAATTTTTAAAACAACTCTCGAAAATATCTCAACCGAGTAAAAACACTCAGCTGGATTCACAACTGAGTTGGAAAACTCAGTTGGAAGAGTGGTGCTGCGGAATGTGGTGGAAACTTAACTCGTAAAATAACTCACGCTCAGATGCAAGGTTGGTCAATAACCAAAACAGTTGAGAATGTAAATATGCAGTTTGAGTGCTGGTTAGTTGGTCAGTTGAATATGCAATAAATAACTGAATTGAAAACACAAACACACAAAGATTTACGTGGTTCGGAGAGAACTCCTACGTCCATGGGGAGCTGTGAGTCTACACAACTCAGTCCAAGTTCTTCTGGACAAAAACCACAAAGCTTACACGGGCTTTGCAACCGTTAAGATAAGTTTACGGGTACTTATCAACTTTACAGATAAGTTTACAGGTACTTATCAACCTATCTACTCAATTCTGGGAAGAGTAGGGTCCTAACAACCTTTTTAGGGGTGTGTGTGAGGGTGGGTTTTTTTTCAACTACTAGTTCGAACAAGAAATTGAGCTAGGATCTAACACTCTATGAACTCTCAGCTAGTGATGTTCTCAAGGTTGGATCGAAAAACACCAAGACAGAATCTAACACTCTAGGAACTCTCAGCTAGTGATGTTCTTAGACATTGATTGCAGTTTTGCTCGTTTGCGATATGAACTCTCAACTGGTGATGTTCGCTCGTCTAACTCTTTGCTCTCGCACTTCTCTGTCTTCTGAGTCTTGGTGAATGAATGAATGCCTCTATTTTATAGGCGGAGAGAATCAACTAGCCGTTGGATGAGTCGTTGATCTCTGTTCTTATGAAAGCGATGGCTTGTCTCTCATCTCTGCAGACTTTCTTGATTTGGCAACTGTGTGCTTCTGCTTTCCATCTGAGACAGCCTTGTGTTGGGCCAAATGAGGTAATGACAGAGAGTCAAACCTTCAATTGTCTTTCTTACAATTGATGTTCTATCCGAGTGAAGCCATTTGCCATCTTCAGCTGGAGACTTGTAAAGATAAAATCTTAACATTGCTCAAACAGCGAGTCTAACTACTAACATTAGGATCTGGCAACATCTACTCGGTTAGGGTCAGTTGGTTTTGGAATCAATCAAAACTTTAATAAAATTCCTAACAATTTCCCCCTTTTTGAAGATGCCAAAACCCTTACAAAACCCTTACAAATCAAACTGATCTAAATCCTACTGACCTATCTAAAATCTCAGCTGAAATTCTAGACAGTCTATAAGATTAAAACATCATAGGGTTAGCACAGTTATAACATGGTATTGAAATAACTTTGCGATTCAGAGCTTGGACAACTAGAGATTGTACGTCAAGTTGAATCGGATAATTGATGAAAGTTTTCATTACAACTGATGGTTACAACAAAGTGCACAGAAAGTCAAAAGTACATCAGTTGCTCAAAAACTTTAACTTGGCTAAAACTGTAGCCCATATTTGCTGAACATCCTGACAAAAATTTCTCTTTTTGCCTCTGACTCCTTCGAAATGTCAACTCCGTGCTCTCGACAAACTTGTCTTGCCTCAGCTGCTATTTTCTGTCGGTTGGAGTTTCTCAAGTATGGGAGGAATGGAGGAAGGTAGGTAACTTTCTGAGGGACGGGGACGGTGTTCATATCCAGTTTTGCATCTATCATTGCTCGCCTGAACTGGCTGAACATGCCCGGATCCCCAGAGTGTAACTCGGTCAGTGCTTCATTGAAAGCTTTCCTCGGATCCTCAGTTGTGAAGACTTTTCTGTAGTAGAAATCCTTCACAAACTCCTGTTTGAATGATTCCCAGTCTTCATTCCACTCGGCTGGCATCCACTTGTCCACATGCCTGAATCGACTTTGAAGCTTAACCTTCCCCGGCAGTCGCTGTTGCTTCAACCTTGCCTCAGCATTCACTTGATGTTTTTCTATTCGGCGTCGGCTGCGGGAGGCAATGTTTCTATCCAGGTTCTTGGTGACTTTGTCAAGCTCCTCCTCGAACTGGTTGACTCTTTTAGCTTGGCTGGCAGCGAATTTCTTTATCCAGTCGGGATTCATGTAGTCTTTCTCAGCAACATCCATAGCCTTAGCAGCAGCAATACACTCTTCGGTTGTGATACCGTCGAGTTCAGCGTCGAGCTCGGCTGCAATCTCGGCTATGGAGTTGTAAGAAACTCCATACTCCTCTGCTCGCTCCATGTCCTTTGTCATTTTAGCTCCGCCGACGTCGGTTGGCTTAGGAGTGGACTTCTTCTTCTGGGCTGTCTTCTTTGTCAGCTAGGTCTTCTTCAGGTGAGATTTTTCAGCTGGAATCTCTTCCTCAGCCTGGGTCTCATCTTCCCCCTGCATCTCAACTTCCCCAGTCTCAACTTCCCCCTTTTTGGCATCAGCAACAAGGCTTGCAACTGAGCCATCCAGAGAGGTGAGTTGCTGTTCAGCTTGTTGGATGCGGTTGAAGAGCTCATCGACTGCGCACTCTAATTCAACCTCTTTCGCCAGTTCAGAGTCAAGGCACTCTTGCTCGGCTCTCTTCAGTGCAGCGAAGTTTTCATTGGCTTCGGTCTGGAAAGCAACGAACTCAGCGCATCTTGACTCGAATCGAGACTCCCATTCTTGGTCTTGAGTCTGTTGAGATTTGGCAAGGTTGGAATCAGATAAGGATTTGAACACGTTCAGATCGGATTTGATTCCAAGAACGGTTGTTCTTAGTGCATTGATGTCTTGGCTGGTGGATGTTGAGAATTCGTCCAGCTTTATCTTCAGTGAAACATTCTCCTCTTGCAGCTTCTTGTGCTTTTTTTCTTGTGCTTCCAACATCCTCAGCTGATCTTCTTTGTTGTGCTGGAGGTTGGCAACCATCTCCTTTCTGAGCTGATTAACCCTCTCAGCGATCAGCTCGCATATATCTTCAGTAGAGGGAGCTGGCTGATCAGCTGGAGCGGGTTGGTCAGATGTAGTCGGCTGTTCAACAGTGACCATGGCTTGGCGGTTGGCCATGTACTGTTGAAGCTCCTCTTCTTCTTTCTTGGCTGATGCGGCGGATGCGTCCAGGTTATCAATGAACTCAGCCGACTTGACAAGCATGTTGTCAAGGAAGTTGATGCAATCTTGTTCAGCCTTTTCCCTCGTGTCTCTGCCTTCCGCCTTGCTGATGTCCAGACGACGCGTCAGCAGCGCAATTTTATTGTTGTATGCAACCTCCAGGTTGGTGTAATTGAAGTAATCTCTGATGCGCGATTCATCTGCCTTCAGCTGGTTCCAGCTGTGTACCCTTATGGTATCTTCCTTCACATACCAGTGACTGAAGATGAGGTTCAACTGATACAGCAGCTCGATTCCAAGCATGGCAAAGATCGGCATGTCGCGCGCTTCATGGAACATCCCGATCAGCTTCTGGAAGAAGTAGGCCACCTTGCCTTCATGCTCCAATGCGATGGCTTGACGATCAGCTTCGTCATCGATGGGGGAGGGAGATAGATTCTCGTAAGAAATCGGTTAAAGTGTTTTCTCAACGTTGGCCAAAGAAGTTGTCTCAACGTTGGCATCGAGCTGGGAGCTCGGAATTTCTGGCTGTGTGGGGATGATTGTATCAAGAGGTTTCTCAACATTGGCCGAAGGGATGCTCTCAATGTTGGCATCGAGCAAGGAGCTCGGAATATTTGGCTGTGAGTCAGTTGGGATAACCTGTTCGGGCTGTACGGCATCAGCTCCTGCCGTGGGGAGGTTGGAATATCTTCGATTTCCTCAGATGAGGAAGATGCATCCGAGGAGAGATCCGTTTCCATCCCTTCAATCATGTCTTTGTGAGGAACAACCTCGAAGGCAGCCGCGTCAACTGAGTGACTTGACTCAGATGGCTCCTTCTCAGCAGGTGTTTCCTCAGTGGGTGTCTCCTCAGCTGGAGTCTCCTCAGCTGGCAACTCCTCAGCTGGCTCGGTAACTGACTTCTTGATCCGAACCCTCAGCTTCTTCTTAGCTGGTTCTTCCTCCTTCTCCTTCTTCGACTCAGCTCTGTGTCGGCGTCCAGCTGTGGATTTTGATGGGCGGGTGGTAACTGAAGGCGGCTCCTCAGTTGTATCTTTTATAGCTTCCCTCTTGTCCTTGGGAGTGTAAACGCTCTTAATCACATCCTGAGCCTTCTTGGCTGTTGGGAACAGCATCAGCCTCTTCACAGGAGTCTCCTCACAGTCGTCCCAGACCATGTTCTGATCCTTTGTCGTGAAAAGGATCAGAGCAAAAATTTTACAACAGAAGTTGAGAGTTCCCTTTACACTCAACAACTTCTCTCCAGACTCGGTTGTGGATTCGGAGATCTTCTGCTTCTCCAGAGTCAACTGGTGTTCGAAATATTGGGACCAGTTGATGTCATGTTTGTGTTTGTGCTCCAAAGCAATCAGCTGCTTGAGCTTCGGTCGGCTGATGTCTCCAAAGGCCCCGCTGTAGCCGAAGACAACTTCGGACACAACATCGAACAGAAGTCGATGTTCCAGCTTCAACTTTGTTCGCTGCATATTGCTCCTTAATTTTTCTGGAGTGATGAGAGCACTCTCTAGAAATTCATCGACTTCCGCATCGGTGATGTTGTCGATGGTGTCTGTGGCGAAATGATTTGGTGGAATGATTTGGCGTAGAATGTCAGAAACTTGAATGGGGACGGTGACACGGCAAATCGGTCTGGCTGGAACATCCCGTTGTCGACAAGAAACTTCTGTGACGAGGCCATCTCGGCTGTCGATGGGTGATCGCAAGTTCAGGTAGAACTCCCCGACCTGTCGCCTGAGAAGGTGGGACGGGAAAAGCGTCGCCCAGTCCAGGAGGCCGTTCTCCCTGAGAATTTCGGCGAGGGGAGACAATACTGGCGATTCCAGTTCATCCTCTCATAGAATCTGCTCGAAGTGGATCTTGGAGAGCAGCATATCAAATGATTCGTCGTATGAAGTAGAGGCTAGGGAAGGTCTAAACGATGCCATTTTCTTTCCTTTTGGTGCCATTTAATATTTCTGTGAAGATATATATAGAGAGAAAAACTTGCAGAAAATGGTGAGACAAATCGGAGACGATAGTGAATAGTTACTGCAGATAAACACAAATGTAGAAGGTAAGAGATCACTTCCTAATTTTCCGTCTTTTATAGGTTAGTGGCTCGGTTGAAATCGATGGCTACGGTTGAATAGCGCGAATCCATCAACGGCTGAGATCTCGCGTCTGTTGACTAGCTTTGACTTGACGTCACAATCCGAGTTCCAACCAGTGCGTGAGAAGGTGAACTGTTTTTCATGTCAGCCCAGTCGCACTATAAAGTAGGCTATTGATGTTCAGCCACACTTTATATTAAATGCGCTATGATGGCTATATTAGTCTAACTGACATGCTCAGGAATGTTTGAATTTATTTCAAACATTCTCATTTAAGACACAAACACCTTCAGCCATAAATGTTACCTGCCAGCTGATGTCGGAATCAGCTGTGTAATACCTGTCAGCTGATGTTGGAATCAGCTGTGTTCCAATGTTGCGGCATACCATCAGCTTACTCGAGTTCATCTGTTTAGCTGACGTCTGATCCAATGTTGCGGCATACCATCAGCTGACTCGAGTTTGTCTATTCAACTGACGTCTGATGTCTTCGGTTGGCGATCCGCATCTGAGATTCCCCCTTCATCTGAGCTTCCCCCTCAGATGGATATCTATCTCTTCACCTCAGCTGGTTCTTCATCTGATGGATCCAACAATCCAAGGAGATCACATAACATCTTGAACCGCACTTCGGTTAGAGGTTTGGTGAAGATATCAGCTCTCTGAATCTCAGTTGGAATTTTCTCCTTGGGTACGTCCTTCTTCTCAATATGATCTCGGATAAAATAATGTCGGATGTCGATGTGCTTCGTCCGAGAATGGTGAACAGGATTCAAAGAGATAGCAATGGCACTAGAGCTATCACAATGAATGGGAACCTGTCTAGTTGCAACTTCATAATCTCTCAGCTGTTGCTTGAGCCACAACACTTGCATGCAACAGCTACCGGCAGCCATGTACTCTGACTCGGTTGTAGAAGTGGCAACACATGCTTATTTCTTGGAGAACCATGAAACTAGCTTGCTTTCCATGAACTGACAGTGTCCAGATGTGGACCTCCTATCCAACCGATCTCCGACTAGATCCGCATCTGAGTATCCGGACAGTTGAATATTGTCGTCGGTTGGATACCACAACCCAACATTAACTGTACCCTTCAGATACTTGATGATGTTCTTTGCTGCCAACATGTGTGCTTCCCTCGGTTGAACTTGGAATCGAGCACACACTCTAACCGCGTAAGATATGTCTGGCCGACTGGCGGTTAGATATAGCAAAGAACCGATAATTCCTCTATACTTACTGGTATCTACGGGTTTTCCCTCAGTTCCGGGTTCAATCTTCCAGTTAGTATTCATCGGGATCCTTGTGGTTTTACTTGACTGCAAACCGAACTTTGTGATGAGCTCCTTTGTATATTTGGGCTGATTGATAAAAATCCCTTTTGATGACTGCTTCACCTGTAGACCTAGAAAATAATTCATCTCGCCCATCATTGACATCTCGAATTTCTCCTTCATGAGAGTTGAGAATTTCTTGCACAGCTCCTCCGACTTGGACCCGAATATGATTTCGTCAACATAGATTTGCACAACAAGTATATCTTCTCCAACTTTGATGGTGAACAGTGTTTTGTCAACTGACCCTCGTTTGAACCCTGAGTTCAGAAGAAAACTACAAAGAGTGTCGTACCAAGCCCTGGGTCCTTGCTTCAAGCCATAGATAGCTTTCTTCAACTTATACACTCTTCCATCTCCAGTCTCAAAACCGGGAGGCTGTTCAACATATACATCTTCCTTGATATCACCGTTGAGGAAGGCACACTTCACATCCATCTGATAGACCTTGAATTTGTGAAATACGGCATAGGCTAGAAAGATTCGGATGGCTTCCAACCTTGCAACCGGCGCGAAGGAGTCCTCGAAATTGATTCCTTCTTGTTGGAAATATCCCTGAGCTACCAACCTTGCCTTATTCCTCACGATGAATCCAATGGCGTCTCTCTTGTTCTTGAAAATCTATTTTAATCCAATGACTTTGACACCATTTGGTCTTTCTACCAACTCCCATACACAGTTGCGTAGAAATTCATTCAGCTCTTCTTGCATGGCTGTTGTCCAGTGAACACAGTTGAGAGCTTCCACAACATTTTTCGGTTCTGGCATATCAGCTACGAAACATGAAATCATGGCAACATCTCCTGCCTATTCGAACTCCTCAAGAACTGCCAACTCCTCAGCATATTGGGCGTAAGTGTTGGAATCTTTCTCAGTTGACTCTGGATTTGCAACTTTGCTCCTTGTTCGCACACCTTCGGTTGGATCTCTGATGATGTTGTCCTTGGTATGATCTTCATACCATCTCTTGTTGCGTCTTCCTTCTTCTTCCAACCGTGGCTGTTCTGAGATTTCAACTGATGAGGAATCCTGAGTCGTGGGAGATGCTGGGATCTTCAGAACTGGTGATTGATCAGCTGTTGAGTCTGGATCCTCAACATTGACAATATTTTGAACTGAGCTTGGTTGGGCTTCGGGTGCCGATGCAGTTGGAGTGACATCAGCTGGAGTTCCCCCTTGAGATGAGCTGGGGTCATCACATTCATCTTCAGAGGAACAAGGATCATCATCCTCAGTTGCCCATACCAATGGTTCAACTAGATTCTTCTGCCTTAGAATCTGCGATCTGGTGAGAACAGGTGGAACATGTTGATTAGCTTGTTGTCCTTTAGCCTATTCCCTGCACTCAAAAGTAGATTCATCAAAACTAACATGAGGTGTTATCTCCACAACACGAGAGCTATTGTTGAATACTCTATAAGCCTTGATCCGAGTGGCATATCCGAGAAATATGCCCTTCGAAGCCTTGGCGTCAAAAGTTTTCAACTGAGTCTTCCCATTGTTGTGAATATAACACTTAGAACCAAAAACGCAAAAATATGAAATATCAGGCTTCCTGCGTCTCCATAGCTCATATGGAGTCTTTCCCAACCGCTTGGTTAGAAGAGACCGGTTCTGGGTGTAGCAGGCTGTGTTGATTGCCTCAGCCCAAAATCTCTTTGGCAGAGCTGAGCTTGTCAACATGGATGTAGCCGCATCCTTCAGCGTTCGGTTCCTTCGCCCGGCTACTCCATTCTGTTGTGGAGTGCGCGCAGCCGATGTTTGATGAGTAATTCCGTGCTTCTTGCAGTACTCGATGATAGTTTCATTTAGAAACTCGGTTCCACGGTCTGATCGGATGGAAATAATTTTCATCTCTTGTTGGTTCGATATCCGATCCATTAGTTTGGGTAGCTCATCTCGGGTTTCACTCTTGTGACGCATGACAATGGTCCACGTATACCTAGAGAAATCGTCAGTAACAACAAGGGTATACTCGTTACCATTCATGCTTTTTGGTGTAACTGACCCGAAGAGATCCATATGGATCAGCTGCAATACTCGGTCGGTTGTGGGAGTTGTTTTCAACCGAAAGGGGGATCTAGCGAGCTTTCCCAACTGACATGCACTGCAGATATGTGTTGTTGAAAACACTCGGTTTGGAATGCCCTTTGCATGTTCCTGTCTTGCAAGTCGGTTCATAGTCTTGAAATTCAGATGGTTGAGCCTTTTGTGCCACAACCAGCTCACATCTGAACTGCTATTTGATAACAGACAGGTGTTAGGAAGACTATTATTCCAGTCAGCATAGTAGACATTCCCGATTGGGGATCGATTTCCCAACAATATGACCTGCTTTGTTCCGACATTTTTAACCCTGCATACCTGTGCATCAAACTTGACAGAGAAACCATTATCACAGAATTGGCTGATGGAGAGCAAATTATGCTTCAATCCATCAACATATGAAACATTTGAAATCGACACGTGATTGATTTCAAGGGTACCGTAGCTTTGGTGTGACCTTTTGAGTTGTCACCAAAGGTAACCGATGGTCCTTCTTTCTCCACGAAACTCCTAAGCAAATCCTTCAGATTTGTCATGTATTTCGAGCATCCACTATCCATCACCTACATGGTTTGTGATGCTTTATTCTTCCTCAGCTGTTTCTCCTGTTCCTGCACAGAGAAACTCGCTTAGGTCCCCAATTTTAGTTGGGTCCTGGAGGGTTAGAACCAGTTCCCCCTTGAACTGTGAGTCATTTTTCCCTGTATACTCGGATAGATTTATCATTCCAGATCACTTTTCCTTCTCCATCAACTATAACAACACCTCGGTTATCCTTAGGCTTGTTGTTACCGTTGATGTTCTGTTTCTTGGGATGAGATATATTTCTCCCATTGTGAGCTTTAGGAGGAGAGGCTTTCCCCCTGTTTTGATGGCGCTTTTTATCCTGTTGGTTTTGTCGATGAGGTCGGACGCCATGTTGGAATCTTTGTGGATGATTCTGATTCCATCTTCCTGACTGTTGGCGACAGCTGTTCATGCTCGGATGTTGATTCAAGTTGTGGCATGAATATTCGTAGATGTTCGAACTGTTTCCTCATCGGTTGACTCGGTTGGAACCTCTGGTTGATCTGTGGATGGAACCGATGTTGATTATGATGGCTGAATCCCTGTCGGTTCTGTTGATTCCATCCTTTCTGAGGTTGGCTCTAAGGTCGGTTCAGAGGTCAGTTCTGAGGTCGGTTCTGAGGTCGGTTCTGATTGTATCTCCGACGCCTTTGGTTCCTCTTCCGAGTCTTGGGACATTCTCCCTCGGTTGATGTTCCAACCGATGGATTCTTCGGTTCTACAACAACAACTCCTTTTCCTTTCTCAGTTGTAGTTCTCTTAGTCGGTTGTGCTTGCTGAGAAGTGGAGGTTAGATTGATTTGGAGAGTTTCAGACTCAACCGAATCTGGTTTGACAACCGTGACATCCACAGCCTTGACAAAGGTTGCGGGTGGAATTCCAGAGTCCTTGACCATGTCGTAACGGAGTCCAGACACGTCATCTATTTGTCTTTGATAACTGATGAGATTCTTGATGATTTTGGATGATTGACATAGCTTTATCAGGTTGTCCTTTTCAGTTTGTAGATCCTTAAGAAGAACAGCTATATGCTCAGTTTGTGCGTCTGACTTCTTCATCAGCTGGTCGATCTGGACCTCTTTCTTGTTCAACTGATCTTGCTGTTTCTTGATCTGCTCCTTCAACTCCTCATCGGTTGGAGCATTAGTTCGGTTGGCCACATTCAGTTGACTTTTGAGATCATCAATCTCTTCAGTTTGATTTTTAATCAGATCGTCCTTTTCAGTTAAGGATTCTTCAAGTCTGGTGAACTGTTCTTGAAGACTCTTAAACTCAACAGATTGCTGATGCAGTTCCTCACTGAGTTCTTGAAATTCACCCCAGGAGGGTTCCAACTCTTCCTCTACTGTTTCCTGTATGTTAGAAATATTGGAAGAATTTAAATTAGCAGGACTAGAATGTACCTCAGTGTCATCCTGGTCGATTCCAAGTGCCATGAGGCATTGATCCTGACCGATAGCGTTGTTGGTGGAAGTCAGCTCATCCTCATCTTTAGTGTCGGTGAAGATGTTCATGTCATCAGCTGCTTCTTCTGCAACCATGGCCTTGTTCTTTCCACTTTGCTTGGCTCTCAACGCTTCTCTTTCTTTCTTTGAAAGGTCTGGACAATCAGCTTTGAAATGTCCTTCTTTGCCGCATTCAAAGCAACCGTTGTTCACAGGCTTTGAGTTATCTCGAGTTCGGTTAGATTTGTAGAACCTCTTGTATTTTCTGAACCAAGTATCCATCTCAGCTAGCTTCTTTGACATGGCGGCAATGCTCCGTTGCAGCTCTTCTCTGCTTGGCTCCTTCGTAGCTGTGTCCGCAGATCTTGTTGGCCTTCATGTTCGTGGCTTGGAGTAGTCAGCTCGAAGTGCTACTTTCTTTGTGGCTGAACCAACATCCTCATGTCGACTCGTCTGAACCAAGGACTGAGTTGACTTCGTCGGTTCACCTTGTACTCATTTCCTTTTAGGATTGAGAACAGCCTTTCTGTTCCCATCTCTCCAAGATCAGCTCGGCTCTCATGGATATTGGTGAAGGTGTCCCACTCAGCCGGTAGAGCTTGTAATACTTTGAGGTTGATCTCTCTCAAAGTGTATTTTCCTCGTCGGATGGACTGAATTCTTCGGATGATGTCCATGAACCGAAGCTCTAACTGATCAATGGTTTCATCAGCTCTCATACAGAAGTTGTCAAAGTCTTGACAAGCATGGGAGAATTTGTTCTCCTTGGTTTCGTCACTCCCTTCGCTAAGAGATGCCAAAATATCCCACATCTCCTTAGCGGTGTCGCACTCTTCTATCCAAGGAAGGTAGTCTTGTCTAACTGTGGACATGATAGTGCTCTGAGCCCAGATATCCAGCTGGCTCACTTTAGCTTCCTCTGGAGTGAAGTCTTCTGGCTTTTTCTCAACCAACACCTTAGTTGCATCCCCATCATTGGGATTTGTAAGAGTGCAAGTGACTTTTTCTCTGATGATGATCGGTCCAGATGTAAGTACTTGTTGCATTCGATGATGCTTTGACAGTAGGATCTTCTTCATCCGAGTTCTCCAGGATGTATAGTTCACAACCGAGAACATGACAACGATCTTGTCTTTGACATCCATCTGCACACACAAACAAAAGACAGATGCAAGCAGATATGCACTAGCGTGAAAAAGATATCTGTTCAGTTGACCACTGAAGAAAAATACCTCGATTCACACCTCGTGAAACAGAGTCAGCAGTCTTTTGAACCACTGCTCTGATACCACTTGATGGTCCCGATACGAGTTCTGGTGTATGGGAGGGGGAATACACCAGTTAAGAATTTTTAAAACAACTCTCGAAAATATCTCAACCGAGTAAAAACACTCAGCTGGATTCACAACTGAGTTAGAAAACTCAGCTGGAAGAGTGGTGCTGTGCGGAATGTGGTGGAAACTTAACTCGTAAAATAACTCACGCTCAGATGCAAGGTTGGTCAATAACCAAAACAGTTGAGAATGTAAATATGCAGTTTGAGTGCTGGTTAGTTGGTCAGTTGAATATGCAATAAATAACTGAATTGAAAACACAAACACACAAAGATTTACGTGGTTCGGAGAGAACTCCTACGTCCACGGGGAGTTGTGAGTCCACACAACTCAGTCCAAGTTCTTCTTGACAAAAACCACAAAGCTTACGCGGGCTTTGCAACCGTTAAGATAAGTTTACGGGTACTTATCAACCTTACAATTAAGTTTACGGGTACTTATCAACCTATCTACTCAATTCTGGGAAGAGTAGGGTCCTAACAACCTTTTTAGGGGTGTGTGTGAGGGTGGGTTTTCCAACTACTAGCTCGAACAAGAAAGTGAGCTAGGATCTAACACTCTATGAACTCTCAGCTAGTGATGTTCTCAAGGTTGGATCAAAAAACACCAAGACAGAATCTAACACTCTAGGAACTCTCAGCTAGTGATGTTATTAGAGATTGATTGCAGTTTTGCTTGTTTGAGATATGAACTCTCAATTGGTGATGTTCGCTCGTCTAACTCTTTGCTCTCGCACTTCTCTGTCTTCTGAGTCTTGGTGAATGAATGAATGCCTCTATTTATAGGCGGAGAGAATCAACTAGCCGTTGGATGAGCCGTTGATCTCTGTTCTTGTGAAAGCGATGGCTTGTCTCTCATCTCTGCAGACTTTCTTGATTTGGCAACTGTGTGCTTCTGCTTTGCATTTGAGACAGCCTTGTGTTGGGCCAAATGAGGTAATGACAGAGAGTCAAACCTTCACGTGACTTCCTTATTTGAAATTCAAATTTCAACCTTTGACTCTCAACCTTGGTTAGTCGATTGAGAAGTTTTGATCTTCATCTGTTTGGTCTTCAACTGATGTTCCATCTGATTGCTATCTTCATCTGACCTTCTGTCGGAAATAGAACAGTTGAACTCTCAGCTGTGTTGAACTTCATGTTATCGATCTTATCAGTTCGAGTCCTTCAACTGATGTTCTGTATCTTGAACGCTCAGTTATCTTTCTTGTGTTTTGAATCTTGAACGGTTGGCTTGAACGCTCAGATGACTTTCTTGTGTTCTGAATCTTGAACGGTTGGCTCGAACGCTCAGCTGACTTTCTTCCATCTGATGTTCTCTTATATCTTCTCCTTTGAATGCTCAGTTGTCATTCTTACAACAGATGTTCTGAAACTTGAACGCTCAGTTGTCTTTCTTACAACTAATGTTCTATCCGAGTGAAGCCATGTTGCCGTCTTCAGCTGGAGACCTGTAAAGATAAAATCTCAACATTGCTCAAACAGCGAGCCTAACTACTAACATTAGGATCTGGCAACATCTACTCGGTTGGGGTCAGTTGGTTTTGGAATCAATCAAAACTTTAATAAATTTCCCAACAGACGTGAATGTGTACCCGATTAAGGGTCATGCATGTAGACTGAATTGAGATGAAAGTTTCGTAAGAATAAAAGTGGAATAGCATTAATTGAACCTAGGGAATCGTGCGTCGAGTTTTGTCGAGCATTAGGGTTTCGCGCGGACTGTTTTGCGACATTTCACGGAAACTGTCATAACTTTTAGCTCGCTTAACGAATCAAGATCTGTAAATTGGAGAGTAAACTAGACATATGTGGCTTTGTTTTGGTATAAATTTCATCCCCTGTTTTAAAATTCTCTGTTCTTTGCGAACTCCAGAACTACTGTATTGTGCAGAAAGTTTCCAAAACTTAATTTCTTAAGTTGAATCCTTTTCAACTTCGTTCCTTGTGAACTTCTAAGTCGTCATAAGTTATCGACATCCAATTATCTACTGACTTAGGTGTCGAGTAATGAGCCGAGTCAGTTTATAAACGAGAATTGATCGAGTCTCGTTTATTAATTAATCAAAAGAAAGTAGTAAAGTGCAAAGGCCTAAAAGATTAAAACCAATTTCGATTTCTTGTTTCTTTTATCGGTGCGATCAAGTTATTTAAGTTTATTTATTTACGATAAAAGGGGGAAGTCAGCACCGAGGATAGGACGAAAGACCAGAGACGGAAGCTCGTATTATAATTCTGTAATCAGTAAGGTGGACTTTTCTATATACGAAATAAAATGAGCGATGCTCGAAAATCTTTATTTACAGCTTTGATAATTGTGTTTCAAAGTGATAATCAGAGCATGAAATATTTGTTTTATGTGAGTTCTCTTGTACCCTTCTGAGTTAGCCGACCTGCTATCTAGAATTATTAGTTAGCCGACATGCTAACTAAAACAATCGGAGTTTGAGTTAGCCGACCTGCTATCCAAAGTTAGTGTACACAGTAGCCGTTGTGTGTGGAATCCTGTTGAGGGGTGGCCAGCCACGGTGATAATTATTGGGCAAGATTGAACATAACATCAGTCAGAAAATGCTCGCGCGAGTGATTTATGAGAAAAGAAAATGTTTAGTGGACACGGGTATTTTATTAAAAAAACCCGATGTGCTACAGAAATGAGATGCCTGATTTATCTATACTTATGATATATTTTCGACAATGTGCTCACTAAGTGCTTTTGTACTTAGCCCTCCATATGTTTTATAAAATGTGCAGGTTGAGTGATGGGAGCGGCGGTGGTTGATGTTGAGTTAAGAAGTCGTAATTAGAATAAAGAACTTGTATCAAGCTTTACGCTTTCCGCTACCAATCTTTTTGAGATAATGTATCTATCTTTTGGATCTAAGCCCGTACAATGAACTCAGTTCCTTTTTGAACAACTTGTCGAGTGATCCTTCGAGACCAACTCTTTCTTTTAAATAAAGTCTTGTTCATAGAAGTTATTCTGTTAATAATGTCTGTTTGTTCGTTCATTCTGATTCATCCCCCTTCTTTCCCGCTTCTTTAATCCAACCCCTAGTCGAGCCCCAGCTTTTTCCGTCCCTCGGGATTTGGGGATGTGACAAAAATCCTCTCATCTCTCTCCCTCTTTGCCGATTACACACACACACAACACAAAGTTGGAAATCCTCCATTAAAGCTTCAAGTTTCAAGCTTCAAGCCTTCAAGATCAAGAGATTTCCATCATCATCTACCTAGTTCCTTCATACTCTAAAGAGAAAGGTAATAATCATTCAAATTCTTGAGCTTGAAATCAAAACAATCATCTATCTATTTTTTTCTATAATTTTCGGCAAACATGCCATAGTGTGGATGATTAATTTTTGTTTCATTTTTCTTGAGGATTAAGGTGGATTCTACCATGGAAATTTCAAGCCAAGAGTTTGAGCCCTAATCTTGTTCATCTTTGATCCAAGAGATTCAAGAGAGAAGCTTCGATTTAATTATTTTGAAGTGGGTTTATTTATTTGATTTCTTGTATATATGTAATCTCCCTAATCTCTAAAGAAAAACATACATGCATGATTTAATTTATGCTTAGGCAAAAACTAGGATTTTTATATAAGATTCGATGTGAGATTCGAGTGAAGAAATCGATAGGAAATCAAGCCTAGGAATTAATCCTTGATTGAAAGAAGAAAGAAAAATAATCTCCTAATAATTTTATAAAAACCGAAAATTAGGAGAAAAATAAGGAAATTTGATTTTCTTGAGTATTTGATAATTTGATGTTTGATATGTGTTTATGAGTATATTTTGATTGAGATTTATGCATGAGAAATTTGAGAAAATACATGTCTAAAAATATATGTATGTGCCGTGATTTTTGTGCATGTGAAGGAGTGTTTGATTTGATTATTTTATTGATGATTTGATGATATAATGAGCATGAGATGATTATGAGTATATGATGATTTAATCTCCTATGATGTTGTTATGAAGAAAATCGAAATATATATATGCATGTTTAGAAGAAAAATAATTGTTATGATATTTTGATGTTTATGATGTTGTGATGATTTTTGATGAACTGATGATATTTAAGAGCATGTTATGTGAAAATGTTGAATAATAGATGTTAGTAGGATTTATGAGATAACAAGAATGAAATTTTAAGCATAAAAAGAGGTAGAAATCGAAGAAAATGAGAAAGGATACCTAGTGTGTGTTCTAGGTGTTCTTGGTGAAAAGATATGAATTTTTGAAGATTTGAATGACTGCCTAGTGTGTGTTCTAGGTGTTCTCGGTGTTTTATTTGAAGATTTAAAGATCATTAAAATTAATTCTAAAATAAATTAATTATTAAAATAATAAAATATTCAAGATATTTGTTGGAATAAAATTAAAGAGAAAATAAAAGAGAAATATCAATTAATGTAAGAAATGAGTCATAAATTAGAAATTAATAAAGGAAAATAATTTCTTTATTAAAAATTAAAGATTAAGAGAAAAAGTTAATTGAGTTAAATAAATCGAGACTAGAGAAATTGATAATCGAGAAATAAATAACGAAGAATTAGAAGTCGTAATAAATGAGAAATAGAAGACGAGATAGAATTAAAGAAATAGAGTTATAAAACGAATATGAAATTTGAGACGAGAAATTGAGAATTAAGTCGTTTGAATAAACGAGAAATAATGAGGATAATATATAATAATAAAGAAGTTTGAAGTTTAAAAATAAGTTAGAGCAAAATAACCAAAATAAGAAATAATAGAATATGAGAATAATAAGTTGAGTCAAGCTTAGAAAATAAATAAAGAGGTAAGTCGAGTAAGAGAAACTATGAGATTAAGAGTCGAATAAGAATTTATTTGAGCGAATTAAAGTAATTAATTGAGAAAGGTTCTAAAAAGAGAATAAGATTTAATAAGAGTTATTTTGAGAATCGAGTTTATAAATGATAATTGTTTGAGTAATTGTTTATATTATAACAAGTGATGATTATTTCGTGATAATCGAGTTTGGTTTTCAAATCGTTTAATTAAAAAGGAGTCGAGGAGATTGTCGAGTTTTGAATGTTAAATAAAGAAATAAAAGTTATCGAATAATAGTTTAAGAATCGAGTTTTGAGTTGGAGATAAGAGTCGAGCCATAAATAGAAAATGAATTTTTATTTCAATAAGTGTTTAATTGAAAGAAAAAGAGAAATAATAATAGAAGCTTAAGTTATAGTACGTATGAGAATACGAATAAGTAATTGAGAAAAGACGTCGTCTTTGGAAATAAGCGTCGTATATTGAGTTAAGAGATAATAAATGAATATTTGAGTTTAATCTAAGAAAACTGTTATTATTTGAATTAATGTCTTTACCAAAATTAGAGTCGAGTAATAACGAGAAATTGTTAATGTGTCTTGAAGTGGAATTGAGTTTGAGATAATAAGTTTATTTAGATTCCAACTTGAGTTATAATGATTGATTGAAATTCTATGTTGAATTAAATTCGTTTGAGTAGACTTATGTGATTAAACATGTTAAATATGCTTAACTGAATCTACATGCTTGAGTAAAACATCTATGCTTTGATATTAATAGAATGATCGTTCAAATTGTAGAGAATGCGTGCTCATAATGTGAATAATGTCCGTATAATCAAGTATTTAATTGAGAATGTGAGTAAGGATTCAAGTATTAAAGTTTAGTCAATTAACGTTTCTTTAATTAATGAGAAATGCCAAGCATTAGTGAGTAGCGAACATGATTTAGAAACAAGAGTATGAGATGCAGTAATTAGTAACCGAGTAGAATAAGAACTCAGGACGAGAAAGTCGAGAATCAAGATTGTCTTAGAAAAGATAAAAATAGAAAGAGACGAGTCAAGTAGAAGTCCTTCAGTTGAAATAAACTTCTATTTTACGTCTTAAGCTTCGTGTCTTACTTCTTTTATCGATGTCAAAATATAAAGGACCGAGCGTGACGGAGAAGTAGCGAGGACGAAGAAAGAGTAAGCCACCTAGCTAATCGACGAAAGTAAGGTGGGCTTTTCTAAAACCAAAACTATCGACGAATGCTATTATGATAACTGAGTATTATTATGTGAGTTTTTAAAGTTCAAATTGACTTGCCGTTTTTACTTGAGTTTTTTGTATGTGTTATCATCTGCTTGTTGAGATATTATTGTCCTGTGAAAGGCAGGAAAACCCACGTGTGGAATATGAATTGTTGAGGTGACTGTGAGCCTTGCTTAGGTTGGGCCGGTCACAGTGTTCGAGAAGGAGGGCTACTTCTCGGCACAGTGAGAGTGAAATGTGGTAGATGATACATATTGCTTGAGTATATATATTGTTTGACTGCACAGTCTAAATGAAAAGAAAATGTTTTTGCATTCACAAGTAAAGTTGCTTTCACTGCATTAAAACTTGTGATGCTACGGCAAGGCAAGTTCAATTGATGTAGCTCTAAGAGCAAAGTTTCAAAAGTTTTTGGCATGTGTTCACTGAGTACGAAGTACTCAGCCCTGCATGTATTTCTAAACGTGCAGGTTAGCGGGATGCGGATGGAGAGGACAGCTTGGTGGTGTGGTGTGGATATATATATATTTTGTTGATCGAGTCGAAAGTTAGACTGGAAATTGCATGTCTTCATACATGTAGTTGTTGGGATTGATTCGAGAATTCTGCTGCAATGCAATGCTTTTGTTTATTGAAGTCTTTTGGATATTATACTCTGATACATGTTCTAATTTCGAGCGATGTGCTCGATACTAATTTCTATTTTTGATGGATCTCGTTCTCGTTGACTTGAAATACTTGTTCCTATTCGAACTTGATATGTAAATTATTCGTGCTCGTTGGCTGATTCGATATATCTTTGAAAGCATATCTTGAATGTTACCGCTTTCCGTTGATATTCCCTTGTTTCCCGAGCATGTTTCCCTTATTTGAGTTGAGAGATGGAAGGTTAGTAGTGTTAGTGTTCGTATCGTCGCATCTCGGGAGTCGGGGTGTGACACCATTAGTTTGAGAAGTGGTACTTCTTACAAAGGACCGAAGATGCCTAATGATGACCCAAAACCAAATGTGGAATAAGAGGATAAAAGGGTGTTGAGGAGGAAGTGCAAGAAATTCCGAGAAGCAAAGCAGTGGACGAACCGGCTTGCCACTCTAAGCCAGTATCGATACCATCATATCAATCTACACAAAGGGTGATTCCGTTTCCTCAAAGGCACCAAAAGAAGAAGAATGATGCACAGTTTTCTAGGCTCTTGGATATTTTTCGGAAAGTGCATATTAATATTCCATTGGTGGAGGCTCTTCAAAACATGCCAAGATATGCTAAGTTCCTCAAAGATGGGATTTCTCGAAAAAAAAGGTTGGGGGCTTATGATACGGTGAAGCTCAATGAAGAGTGCAGCGCCATTTTGCAAAGAATGCTTCCGGCGAAGATCAAGGATCCAGGGAGTTTTACTTTATCTTGCATTATTAGGGAAAACCCATTCGAGAGGGCTCTTTGTGATCTTGGAGCGAGCGTTAACTTGATGCCTCTCTCTATCTTCAGGAAGTTGGAAATTGGGGAGATTCGGCCTACTACTATAGCTCTCCAAATGGCGGATCGATCTGTGGCTTATCCTAGAGGCATAGTGGAAAATGTTCTTGTGAAGGTTAACGAGTTTATATTTCCCGCTAATTTTGTTAAGCTCGATATGGAGGAAGACAAGGATATGCCCCTCATTCTTGGCTGACCATTCTTGGCAACGGGGCGAGCTCTTATTGATGTTGCTAATGGGGAGCTCACATTGAGAGTTAATGATGAGAGTCATACTTTCTCAATTTATAATGCTTTGAAGTTTTGCAGAGAGCTTGATACTCAACCAATGGAAGAATGCAAGGTTATTGATGTAGTTGACTCTTGTGTTCAGTCGACTATTTGGAGAGCATCACTTGATCCATTAGAGGCTTGTCTTTCATACTCTCTTTTCTCTTCTTGTTTTGATCCTTTGTCTACTAATGATGCTTTTGACCTTGAGTTGTTTGAGTGTATTTTAGATGTTATGAAGGAGTTCAAAAAGGAAGGAGGAAGATTCTTGCCCTTAAGAAGAGAAGATGATCCCAAGCCACAGAAGGAGAGACCGCCCATGCTCGAATTAAACCCATTACCCGAGGATTTTAGATACGCATTTTTGAGCGAAAATGAGACTTGTCCGGTAATTGTATTGCCTTATCTTTCTTGCTCTGGTCTTGATAGTTTGTTCCGTATTTTTAGAAAACATAAGTGTGCTATTAGTTGGTTGATTTCTAATTTGAAGAGAGATTAATATATCTTTATGTGTGTTGTATCACAATCAACTTCCTCTTCTATTTTCAAACTTATTTGACTTTATTTTATATCGTTGAATAAGTTTGGGGGGTGGAGAACGGGGTTGATTGTTTCTTTTAATTGCTTTTTAGGTAAATTTTTATTTTATTTTAATTTAGTAGTAGTTTTAGTTTTGTTTTTAAATTGAAGTCTTAGAAGTTGGAGTTGGTTTTTTTGTGAAATAGGCATGTTTTTTGGTTGATTATGTGACTTGGCTTATGATGAAAGTGTTGGATTTGGAATTGATTGGTTGTGATTGTGTGATGAGTTGTTAAGTAGTTATTGATAGTTTTAGATGTTTGGCCTCAATTACTTGAATCATGTTAAACCCGTGTGAGAATTTGAGCTTTTACTGTTGCATATTTTCAAGGTTTATTCTTTCTTGTGTGTGAATTGGCCAAGCATGTTTGCAAGTCTCTAGAACTTGCGTTGGTTTCTAATTTGAGGTTGCATAGTGTGCTTATGGATAAAGAAATGATCTAAGGCCATCTTTCTTAGCCCAACTTTACCTTTTGTTTTATCCAAAATTGAAATAATCCTAGTTTGCCCAATTTGAGCTTTTAACCCTTTTCTTTCTTAAACTGTTGGTAATTGGTGTAAATTGAGATGATTTAATTAAGCGGAGGTTGAGAAGATGAGGATTTTGCTAGTTTGTTATGAATATTTGTTACCCATATAAGCTCGAAAAAAAAATGGAAAAAGAATGGAACAAGAAAAAAAGAAAAAAAAAAAAGAGAAAAAGTAGTGAAAAATTGTCACACCCCGACTCCCGAGATGCGACTAACGACACTAACACTACTAACCATCCATCGACTCAGCTCAAATAAGGAATTCATGCTCGGGGAAAACAACGGAATATTGACTGAAAGCGACAACAAGTAAAAACATGCTTCCAAGTCACAACTAAACATCAAACGAGCATGGATAATTTACATATCAGAACCACAACAGAATAAGTATCTCAAGTTTATATGAAACGATGTTCAACGAAAAGCTGTAAATTGTATCGAGCACATCGCTCTTAGAATCAACAGAATACCAAATTATAATTCAAAACATATCAAAAGACATTGTTTTGCATAGCAGCGGAAACTTCGGCTCAAATCCCAACAACTACATGTATGACGACATGTAATTGCCAGCCAACTTTCGACTCAACCAAAAGAAACACACCACCAAGCTGTCCACGCCATCCGCATCCCGCTAACCTTCACGTTTAGAAATACATGCAGCGCTGAGCACTACGTACTCAGTGAACACATTGCCAAGAACATTCTCGAAAGTTTGCTCTTAGAGCTATATGATTGAAAACTTGTCTTTCTTGCTGTATCACAAGGGTTAGATATAGAGACAATTTCTTTAAAAAAAAAAAATTTCACTTGTGATAGCCTCAAAAACATTTTCATACTTTTCTGAAATCGGCTGCAGCCCTTTTTATACTTAGGTATGAATCAATCTACCATTCATCTTTTTGTGGTGTCGAGAAGTAGGCCTCCTCCTCGAACATTGTGACTGGCCCAACCGAAGCAAGGCTCACAGTCACCTTAACTAATGCATGCATTGTCCCGTATCTTATAGGACCTTTATCCCGTGCGTCCACATGACCTTTATCCTATGCTTTCATAGGACTTTTAATAACTTTAACACGGAGATGATTGCATACCAAAACATTTAGAACATTTAGGCAAGTCAATCAATTTAAAAAGCGCACGTAATACATAAAT
This sequence comes from Schizonepeta tenuifolia, assembly GCA_029490685.1. NCBI lineage: Eukaryota > Viridiplantae > Streptophyta > Magnoliopsida > Lamiales > Lamiaceae > Schizonepeta > Schizonepeta tenuifolia. The sequence continues at coordinate 21,557,924 of CM055956.1, read as the reverse complement.
AGTAAGCGCATTCATCATTTGGTTTTGGTTCAGAAAGCCCACTTGACTTCCGAAGACTAGCTAAGCAGCTTACTCTTTTAACTATCCTTGCTACTTTTCCGTCCTGCTCGGTCCTACACAATTTGACATTGAATAAAGAATAAGACTCGACGCGATAAGACGTAAAGTAGATGTATGTCTCGACTGAAGGACTTCTACTTGACTCGGGTCTCTCTATTCTTATTTTATCTTTTCTAAGTCGATCTCTTTTCTCGGCTTTCTCGTTCTCGATTTTCAACTCTACTCGGTTACTAAATATTTCATCTCGTATTCTCGTTCTAAATCATTAATGCTAATCGTTAATGCTAAGATATTTCTCACTAATTAAGGAAATATCATTTATCTCAATTTCATTTCTCGGATTCTTACTCGCATACTCGATTCAACTAACGTCACATCGAATCAATCACGTTGCATAAAGTAGCATTCTCAACAATTTGAACATCTCATTTCATCATGATCGAAACATAAACATTTCACTCAAGCATATAGATTCAATCAAACATTATAACTCAATTTGGAATTTAAACAAACATATTATCTCAAACTCGATTCACATTTCAAGTCAAATTAACAAGTACTCGACAATACTCGACTCTAGTTTTGGAAAAGACGTTAACATCGATCTCATAAAATGTATTTTCATCTTTCGAAATAAAATTCAACTAATAAGAATTCTTTTGAATTAAAAACTCAAATAATCATTTAATAATTCTCGACTCAATATACAACATTATTTCCAAAAATACGTTGTCTTTGCTCAACTACGTATACGTACTCGCATACGTACAATTATTTTATTAACTTATTTTATCATTCTCAATTAAACTCTTATTTTAATTTAATCTTGACTTTTAACTTCAACTCAAGACTCGGTTTTTAACTTATCAATCAAGACTCGATAACTTCCTCGACTTATTTCAAATTAATACGGTTTGAAAAACAAACTCGATTAACTACTCAAGCATCATTAATTAATCAACACTCGGCTTATTAAAAATAAACGAGCACTTAAACACTCATCAATTACTAACTCGATTCTCAAGTCAAACAACTCTTATTAAATTTTCTTCTTGTTTCTCAACCTTTCTTATTTAATTTAATAATTAAACATTAAAACTATTTTAATTCGATTTTAATATTTTGGAAAACAATTCTCGCTCGACTCTATACTCATAAACTCCTCTTACTCGACTTAACTCTTCGCAAATTATTATTTGCTCAACTAGACTCGACTTAACTCGTTTTTCTCATACCTTATTATTTCTTAATTTATTAAGAAATTATCTCATTAATTATTTTATTTTTATTTCCAAAACTCCTCGACTAATTTTCAACGAGTAACGAACTCGACTCGATTAAACTTCTCACTCAAATTCTTATGCTCGACTTTTCTATTATTTTCTCTTATAAATAATTTATTATCATTTTTTCTTCATTCTTTCACGTTCAACCGAACGATTTAACCTCGACTACTCGTCTCAAATTTACACTCGACTCTTGACTCTATTATCTTTAACTCTAACTCGTCTTTTATTTTTCAATTAATACTTCTTTTAGTCTTTAATAATTATTTTACTCAATTTTCTTCTTTTAACTTTATTTAATTAATAAAGAACTATTTTTCTTTATTTTCTCAACTTATGACCTCATCACTCATTTAATAATTTTTTTTCTCTTTTTTATTTTCTATTTACTTTTATTCTCAAAAACTTTTTAATATTTTATTAATTAAATAACTAATTTATTTTATTTTAAGATTAATTTTATTAATCTTCAAATCTTCTTATTAAATATTCTCTCCTATCTTCCCCTTTCTTCGATTTTTGCATATTTTCATGTTTAAAACTTGATTTTCTTCATCTCAATAATTCCTATGGAACATCTAACACTCAAAATTACACACAAACATGCTCAAATCCTCATGACATCAAAAATCATCATAAATCATCAAAATACTTTTCTTCCATAAACTTGCATATATGTCGATTTTCTCATTATATCAACATAAGGAATTAAATCATCATAATCTCATATTTATCTCATGCTCATAACATCCATAAAACATCAAGAAATAAATCAAATAAAATTTCTCTTCTTGCCCATAAAAATAAGGCATGGATTTTCTCAATTTTTCATGCATAAATAATTATGCAAATCATACTCATAAACACATATAGATCATCAAATCATCAATTAAAACATGAAAATCGATTTTTCTCCTCTTCTTCCCTATTTTCGGTTTTAATCAAATTTTTAGGTGATTTATTTTTCTTTTATCTCTTTCAATCCATAGATTAATCACTAGGCTTGACTTCCTATCGATTTCCTCACTCGAATCTCACATCGAATCCCGAGTTTGCCTATGCATAAATTAAACCATGCATGCATTTTTTTCTTTAGGGATTAAGAGATTACAAATATACAAGTAATCAAATGATTTAAACCTACTTTTAAGAAATAAATCCAAGCTCTCCTCTTGATGAAGATGGACCGAAAATGGTAGGTTTGGAGGCTTAAGCTCTAGCTTTGATTTCCCATGATGGATCTCATCTTGAATCCTCAAGAAAAATTAAGACAATAATTAATCATCTCTCAAGGGCATATGTGCCAAAAATTTCAAGAAATTTGAGATGATTTGGATTGAATATTGAACTCAAGATTTAATGGATTAATTACCTCTTCAACTAGGATATAGAAGATTGAAAAGGTTAATGATCTCTTGAACTTCTTGGAAGCTTGAAGCTTGATGATGGAGCTTCAATGGAGGATTTTCTCACTATGTGTGTATGTGTGTGTGTCACGGCTAGAGAGGGGAAGATAGGAGAGAATATTTCTCTTGCTTCTTTGATCATTCACGTAAGAGAGAGAGATTGGGATAGATGAATGAATGATGAAATGATAGGTTAAAGGAATTTAGTTTAGTAAGTAAGGAATATCATCATTATGATTCCTTATAGGTTTTGAATTTAGGGGGGTCTAGGGAGAGATTTAGGAAGAGAGAGAGAGGCATGTCGGTTGGGAGGGAGAGATAAGAGAGATTTTTGACAGATATAATTTTACCCGGTTGAAAAAGTTTTCCAGATGAAAATATCCGTGTTATTTCATTTATACTGAAAACGGCTCTAATCTTTCCTCGTCTCGTTTCCGACATCGAAAACATCTCGACCCTATCTCATGTCTCATGAAATAAATCAAGGATTTCGAATATCAATTTTTTAGATAAAAATTCCAAGTAACGAAGAAAACCTAAAAATCAATCGGTTAATTAATACGTTAAGAACTAAACTCTTAGAATTCTCTCATGTGATCTCGGATAAGCTTCTAACATATCTCCGGGGTCTTAGAATTAAATCTAGATTCAAAAAACAGTAATTAGGTTAAATTCTGAGTTCGTCGATGAATAGTGTTTTCTCGGTTCTCGTTACTATTCACTGAAAAGTAAAAATTCTCAAAATTCTCCAAAAGTCATACTCATGCTCAAAATCAGTTGGAGGTGGTATGACCATCCTCCTTTGACTGATGGTTCATTTGATAGAGGCAGCGGCACGGCAGCACTTTTCTTTCCTTGGGCAGTGGTGGATTTTTTTTTTCAATGCGGGTGCAGTAGAAGTGCCCTTCGCAACAGTTTGCTTCTTTTCCTTCTTTTTAGGTGGCTATTCCTCAACTTCTTCCACCTGGTCAGAACCCTTAATCTCTTCAATGTCCCCTTCACCGGTGACTTGCTTTTCTGGCGAAGGCGATTTCTCATGCTCGTTCTCCTCAATAGTCAAGGGAGGCGTAGTTTCCTCCACGATTTGTGAGGGAGTCTCTTCCGACACAGAGTTTGCGCGTCTTTCTCTTTCCTCATTGTAATACCCTAATCTTTTATAAGTCTTTAAGTTCGTCCTAAATGAGTTTATGTGCCTTAATTATGTGCCCTTGTGTGATAAAAGTTTTCGAGAAAAGAAATTTTCTCGTGAAATTACTAAAATTCCCTTGAATGACTTTACGTGAGTTTTATCGTTTCGGTTATCCGAATTGATTGTGTGATGAATTGATTGAGCATGATTATATGAGTTTGAGTTTTAGTGTGAATTTCCGAAAATTCTGAGAAGTTTCATTTTTTGGATGAATAGTAACTTTTCTCGAGTTTTTGCTATTTATCGAACCTTTCCGAATTTCATCTAATTAGTATCTTTTGATTTTAAAAATGATTCAAGAAACTTTTAGATAGATTTGAGAGTCATCAGAAATTTTCCAAGGGAAAAATTTAGTAAAGGTTGGGAAAACCCTAATATGAATGAATTCCGACTTTTTCTTCGTTTCTCGGAATTTTAATTTGAAAACTTGATTTATGGATTCCTTGTTTATTTGGTGAAGGTGAAGACGAAGTAGAGAGATTTTCGATGTCAAAAAAGAGTCGTGGTGAGTTTCAAATCGTTTGAGAGTTTAATGAGAAATTAGGGTTAAATTACACCGGATAACTTTTTCTTCCGACAAAATTTATATCGCGTTTTAGATCACTAGGTGCAACTAATCCAATTAAAACCCTATCCTACTCTCATTTCACTCACTCTCTCACAGGCTCTCTCTCTTAATCATCTCTCTCTCTCTCTCCACTCTCTCTCCTCTCTCTCCACCGACCTCTCTCTCTTCTCTCTCCCTCTCGGAAAAGATACACACACACAAACCAATCCACCATTGTTGAGTATCCTTCAAGCTCCAAGAATGGCGATAACCTTGCTCCAGATCATCCATCGACTAATCTATTAAGGTATTTGAGATCCTCTCATCGTGATGATCGATTTAAGACTAGGATTCATCCCTTTCTTTTCTTGTTTAAAATCGGCAGCTTGTGCCTAAAATATGGAGCTCTATTTTTGCTTGTTTCGAACGTAGAGTTGCATGGATTGAAGTCCTTTGATCGATCAAGCCTTCGAGTTTAAGTAAGTTCTTTTGGTTCTTGTTTGATTTTAGTGGTGAGAACTCAAGGAAATCCCTATTTTCCTCCCTCTTTTGTTCGATCAAAATGAACCTTTGAGCAAAGAAATCGAAGCCTCTCTTCTTAGCTTTGATCTTTCATCTTTTGGGTGATTTTTATGCAAGGAAATAGGAGTTAAAAATTGATTCTTCCCCCTCTAGAAATCTGCCGAAAATTGAAGTTAGGGGTAGGGATTTGAGTTTTAATTTTTAGTATGATATTAATGATCCTTGTGTGTATAAATGTATGAAAATTGGAAGAGAAAAATTGTGGTATACATGTATGTGTGAATACCAAAATTTGAGTATGATTTAGGTATTTTTATGATGAGGATTCAAACATGATTTTTATGATGGATTTGTGTTCTAGAAAATAATCTAAGATTTGGTGTATGATTGATTGAATGAAAGGAATTTTTCTTCTTTTTCTCTCCTAAAAATCGATGGGTATGAGTATAAGTAGGAAGTCTTAGTTTTGTTGTTCTTGTTATGAAGATTCTTGATGATTCTTAAATGATGATGATGCATGAAAATAAAAGAATGAAAGAATATAAATTTCCCCAAAATGTTATGAAAATACTGTAATATATATATGTGTGAAGAAAATTGTTTTTTGTGATGTTTTTGATGATATGTGGTTCGGTGATGAGTGATTCGATGATTTAAAGATGATGGAATAAGTGAAACAAGAAGAATAAATTTTTGTGAAAATTTTCTTGAAAATTTCGAACCAAATAGGATAATGAAGTTGATGTTTTTTTATGTTGCATATTAGTTTTGATTAATATGATGATTTGATGAGGAAGATGAAGTTAAAATAATTAGAGTTACTTTTCGAAATTCTAGAATCCGAGTTAATATGTAAAAGTTATCTAGTAATGAAATTTGGTTAATGAAAATTGAGTTAGACTAAGAAACGAGCAATTTAGTAAAGTTAAAATCAAAATAACTAAGATTAGTCGAGTTAATAAGTAATTAGAAGAAATTAGAATTGTTTTACTTAGTTTGATAAATTTTCCGAGTAATGACACGTTTTACGAGAAAATGACGTAAACTATATTCCGTTCAAATTTTGAATCCGATCTCATAATCGAGTCTTGAATGAAGTTCCTGAGTAAACATTTATGATTAAATAAATTAATATAATTTTCTAGAATTTTTTTAGAATATTTAATTATATTTGGAAATTTTTTCTTTTTTTCGTCTATTTATCGAAGTCGATCGTTTACCTGTTTGTGAATGTTTGATTCTTGATCTGAAAGTTTGTTTGTGAATGATTTGTGATATTAAAATCCGAGAATTAATCTCGTAATTTTCTGAGTTTGTTTAACTCGAGAAATCAAGAAAAACGAGACGTGTGATGTGAATAGTATTTTCTAATATTTATTGATTATTTAATTAATAAAATAGTTAGATATTTTTGAGTCAAGTATCTGAGTCTGAGAGTCAGTTGGTTTAGTAATTGGGTAGAACCGAGAAACCGAGAAAGATCGAGTTAGATAAGTCGAGATAAGATAAGAAACCCGAGTCGAGTAGAAGTCCTTCAGCCGAGCGTTAAAGTTCGTTACGTTTTTGGAGAAAGTAGTCTCACTATTATAAGATATTACTTTTGAAGGAACGAGTGGGATTGAGCAGTGAGGGCGAAGAAGGAAAGTAGCTAACCCGACAAACCCCTTTTGCAGTCAGGTGGGGTTTTTAACCGAAAATAAGTGTGATGAATCCAAATGTGTGTTCATTTTTCTTGTGTTTTTGCCTTGTGTTTTTAGTCTTTTCAAGTCAATATGTGTTTGGGAGGACACAAAGTCGAGAAAGTATGTGCAGGCATTACAAGATAGATGTTGGGCAAAAACCGGCAGAAAACTTGTTTATATGATGTTGGGGCAAGAAACACATCACAGTGGATCTTGGGCAAAATTGGTGAAAATATGTTGTTGAGATGCTGATGTGGCGATACAATGCAAATGGGCATTGGGCTAGAAGCTTGTAGCTAGGAAACAACGTTTTATTCAATCTACAAGTCAGGAAGCACCTCCCCATATTCTTGAAGCCAACAGACAGAGTACCGGAGGAGCCAGGATCTTGGGCAGCATGGGAAGTGATACAGGATGCAGACATTGAAGTCAAGATGTGAGTCGGAGCAGCAGCATATTTCTTTCTCTACAAGAAAGAGGATAAGGATGGAAACTTTTCTTTCCTTATCCTAATTGAACGTGATCTAGGAGATATCTACCATGAGAAGGAAATAAATCCCCAGCAATCCGTATAAGGAAAGAGGCGGATAAGGATGGAAAGAGTCCTTAACCAACAAGGAATCTATCTTAACCCTAATTTCATCGCCTATATATATATGGACGACCTTGGACGACTTACACACCACCCACGACGACCACCACCACATTTCATATTGTCTTTTATTAGTTCTTAGTTAGTTTGCATTTAAGTTTCGAGAATTCTTAAATTAGATTCGTTTTTAGTATTTTACTTTAGATTTCTGTTGTTGGCTGTTGACCAAGATCTACGTTGTTGACTTCGCTGTTGATTAGTTTTCTTTTCAGAATTTATTCAAGTATGTTTACTTTAATTTCCTTTGTGCTTTCTTTTATTATTATGTCTAGCTAAATTCCTTTGCTTGGATTGGAGTAGATGATTTGAATCTAATTACTTTGTTTGAACTCGTGAGGTCTAATCGGTTTAGTTCGTTGCATGATTTTTATTCCCGAAACACTTAGGTCTAATAATTAGTTCTTGGTCAAAATTGATATTTGCTTGTACACCAATTAGATATTGAGATTATGGCAATAACAGATATGGGGATACAACTCGAGAGAATCTCTCGTGCCCAAGAAGGTAATTAGTGTTGGAGAGCAGTCGGTATTGACTTACCTCTTCGCTGTCTTGGGTCTGATTTGTTCTTAATGCATGTTGGGCAATACAATTGTTGAAGTGTCTTCGTGACTATGTTGATCAACAGAAGGGATCTTGCCTTCTGGTCGATCTATTTAATCTGATAAATAAAGGCTTAGAGTATTCATGTTGTGACTTCGTGACCATTAGGGCATGAATTAATCTTTGCTTAAAACCAAGTGATAAAAGATTGTAATTGAATATTCTTGCACCAATGAACGAGTGAAGTAATTAGGATCAATGATTCACATCCAATCCAAGTACTTTTGTTATTTGATAAGTTTCTTGTTTAGATTTCAGTTTTGAGTTACAGTTGTTGAGTTGTTCGTGAGCAAAAAAACCCCCTACTTTAGTGACACCGAAGAGAAAACTACACCAATTCCTCGTGGGATCGACCTCTACTTGCTACTGGCTACTTGCCTATTGGGCAAAAGGAGAAAATAAATATTATTTGCACGAGGCTAAACGACGGCTTCGTCAAAGTGATGAATGTGATTATTATTATCATATTATGTGAGTTTTGAAATTATTGACTTGCCATTTTATCTGAGTTTTGGTATGTTTATCATCTACTTGAGTTATTATTATTATTATTATTATTATTATCTTATATGACACAGGAACACACGTGTTGTTATTAATTGCATGACGTGATTGTGAGCATTGCTTCGGTTGGGCCGGTCACAGTGTTTGAGAAGGAGGCCTACTTCTCGACACACGAGAATTATGTGGTAGATTGATTAATACCTGCTATTCAAATTATACATGTTGATTGCGCAGTCGTTTCAAGAAAAGAAAATGATTTTGCATACACAAGATAAATGTTTTAAAACTGTACTAATATTTGTGATGCTGTGGCAAGACAAATTCAATTATATAGCTCTATCAAGCAAAGTTTAAATTATTTTGGCATGTGTTCACTGAGTACGAAGTACTTAGCCCTGCATGTATTTCTAAACGTGCAGGTTAGCATGGATGAAGGTGGCGGAAGATGCTCGGCGGTGTGTAGTGTTTGGAGTTGAGTTTTCTTTTGGTTTAAGCTTGCAATTTCATATCTTCATATATGTAGTTGTGGGACTTGAGATGTTATTCCGCTGCATGATAAACAAACTTGTTTATTTATTTGAATTATAATACTTGACGTTGTGTCGATACAATGACCTTAATGCTCGAAACTATTCCCGTACTTCCTTTTTATTCTACTTCACTTGGATTATATTGCTCCAATTTCTTTCGACATTTGAATTATTTATTTATGCTCGTTGTTTGAGATTAGATTTGAAGGCATGTTCTATTTGTTATCGCTTTCAATCTATATTCCCTTATTCCCGAGCATGTTCCCTAGTTGAGTTATGTTTCATATTCGAGGTTTCACCTCACTGCCCAATGGATGATCGTCGTTTTCATACATCCTGAAAACGAGCTGTGACATAGTGGTATCAGAGCAGCTCATCTGCTTTTAAGCTTAAACTTTCTTGTGAGTCGAGTCTAGATTTAATTCCCTAGACTTGTTTGAGTTAGTAACACACCGAGCATTCCCCATCTCATCCGGCAACCAGGTACGAATATTTTCAAAAGTTTTATAAGTTTGAAATTTTCATTGAGTTATTCAGTTTGCTATTTGCGCTTGTCTAGAGATAAAAGCTTGGTAAGTAGCTTGAATAACTATATTGCTTTAGAATGTCTTCCCTAATTCTGTATTTTGTGTGGAAATAAAAAAGAATGGAACGTTTGTGCAAACATTTTCGTGAAATGGAATTGCCAAGTACCCTGAGCAATAAAACTTCTAAGGGAAGCAAAAACGAGTATGTGGAGTTAGGAAATTAAAATGTGATTCATTAACAGTTTAAGTGTGCTTAACCCATTTAAACTCGTATAGGATGGGCGATGAGGGCAACCGAGCGATGATGCAGGAATATCTGCATATTAGGAAGTCGTATGACAAGACGATTGCTGCATTTCTAGCGTGTTACCATAAGATTTGGGAAACATTGAAGTATCTCGATGTTAATTCACTCGACAGAATGATTCATCTGATTCAGGCTCTTCCTCGAGAGTAGCGCGATTGGGAAGCATCACTTGTACCAAGGTTCATTGGACGTCAGTACCTAGGTGTCTATCTTTATGGCAACTGCAATGCATTCATCTCTACTATCTCAGGTCAGTTCATCGAGTACGGTGCTCCGCCTCCCGGACCGTTTGACCTTGTTCTTCCAGCCGAGCCGAATGGCTTTGTTCTTCAGCCTCAGCTTTAGCCTCAGTCTCCTCTTTGAGACGGATCAGTCCCTCTCAGAGTCCTCTCTCCGCCTCACCCTGAGCCGAGAGCCGCTTTTCAGTACCACTCGTACTCGGGAAACATACTCTCTATCCGTTCTTTCGACCCTTTTTCCTCGTCTAGCTCAACAGTGACTCAGCCAGCAGGTTTGTACGACTCTTTCAGAGTTTTACCTCCTTCGCACAACCAGCTAGAGGAATTCATGCGGCGAGACCGCACTCCCCCTCCAGTACAGCCCGTAGCCGAGCCTTCTAGGCCAACGCGTACCGACGATAGCGACGACGACGAGTTCTTTGAGGACCCTGCAGCCGATGCCACAGTGGGCAACGGTTACCTCCAGGCTTTGCCGAGCGACCACTTCTCCGTTCCATACCAGTCTTTCCAGACACCAGCAGTTAGGCCCGACCAGGGGCGTAAGCTAGAGCTTGACGGTGCAGAAGACGTGCTAGCGTACTCTCGTCACGTGAGGAGTCTTGAGAGTCCCCCATAGGACGCGTCTGAGTTGGAGGACGTCAACGCCCACTTTGAGGATGAGCAAACTGGAGACATGACCGACATGTGGGAAGTTCCCGGACATACCTACAGCGACTTCCTGGAGTCGTTGGCGGCACCAGAGGGTTGGCATGGCGAGGAGGAGAAGGAAGAAGAGAATTCCGAGAAGGATCCAGAGGAGGACCCCGAGGAGCAGAGTGGTGACGACGACCCGAGTAGTGACGACCCTCACTCTTAGGTCTAGTTCTAGAAAGTTATGGAAATCCCGAACAATATTTACTTTTCTGTCGAGAGTTGAACTCTTTTTATTTTCTTTCGTGTTGTAAATTATATGACTTGATGCATAGTTAGTTGGTAGAGGCGGACGCGAAGTAGTATCTCGTGTCTAGTGTGTTTTTGAGATGTAGAACGTCTTGTAGACGTGTAGGGAATTTTTCTGATGTCAATATTTATCCCTTATTTTTGGTATAAGTCCTCAAAAGAGGCCATCATTCCGATGATATGAAAGGAAGCCGTTAGGTTGTAAAAATCAACTTTGAGTCTCTTAAGTGTTTTAAGAATTATTTGTCTTAGAGATACGAGTAGAAGAGTCGAGTTATTAAATGAAGTGTTTTTCAGATTAATTGAGATCCGAAATTCTGAGTGATTATATATGCTGTGTTCGATTAAGTAAATGATAAATAGTTGAGCCTGATGTTTTGTGATGAGTTGAAATTGATGTTATTGAATATGCGTGCAATTATTTGAATAATTGTGTTGATTTAAATTGAGAATTATTTACTTGCGAATCGCATGTCGTATCAGAGAGAAATTCTTTCCTAAATGCGCGATAAGTATTGATCGAGAATTGTATTTTCTATTAGGAGGAGAAGTGTTGGAAAGTCGAGAAAATTTCCGAGTAAGTGTGCCGAACTTTTCTAATTTTTAGCATTTCTTTTAGAATACATCCAAGGAGAATAAATGAGAGCGCCGAGCAAAACGATGAAGAAGAGCGACGAGACCAGACCCCGCCTCTTAAAACGAATGTTGAATCGAAGAGCTTTTTCTTCAACAAAATCCACTGACTTTTGATGGTAAAGGCAGTCTGCAGAAGCCGAGGACTGGATTCGTTCTCTGGAGTGAATTTTTCATTTTTTATGTTGTGGAGATCGTGAGCATCTCGAATGCATGACGTATTAACTCAAAGGTTCGGCCGAATACTGGTGGGAAGCCCAACAGAGGACGTACACTCCCGAAGAACACAAGAATCTGACGTGGGAGCAGTTCAAGGAAGCCTTGTATGAGAAATACGTGCCGAGAAGCTATCGGAAGCAAAAAGCAAACAAATTCACGAACCTAAGACAACGAAAGTAGACTGTAGCAGAATACGACCGAGAATTTTGCGAATTAGCTCGTTTTGCACCTGACAAAGTAGATACCGACGAGAAGATGTGTGAGCTATTTTGAGCAGGCTTAAGGTAAAACATTCGCGTAGTTCTTGCAAGTCAAAGCGGTCTGACCTATGGAGAAGCCCTTAACCGAGCCCTTGACATGGAGTTGGCAATGCAGCCAGAGAAAGGATCGCTTTCTTCAGCGACCCCTCAATATCAAAACCAGATGACGATAGTTTTTACCGCTCAATCTTCCTAACACAACTTAAACATGAAAAGAAAAGGAAAATGGAATGGTGGAAACCATCCAAGCAAGAAATCGTGGCAAGAAAGAGGACAACAACAGCAACAAGCTCATAAAGCGAAACCCCAGCAAGGCAGTCAAAGTAGCGCATCTTTCGGACCCTTAGGAATCCCTCCGTGTTCGAAATGC